>CM053034.1:110488265-111088265 GCA_028564925.1 Lithobates sylvaticus | reverse complement strand
ATGTCTCTGCGGCCTGGGGGATTCCATGTGACAAGAAAGTTCACTATCATAGGCTGTACGCGAAGTCTGGCGATTTTTTGTTACTGCTTTTTTCTCCCCTTTTTTTTTTTTTTTTTTTTAAAGTTTTCCACAAAATAAAACTCTAAATTTAGTTGTGGATCTGTCCCTACAGGGGCGCTCCGGCAATTGTTGATGATGGGGATGTTTGGGCCCCTCAGAATCCAATGATTTGAGGTGGGGGGGCTGTGGTGGACCCAATGCGCCTCGACTGGATCAGGAGCCTAATTGGCATATCCAGATCCTACTCCGGATTTTCTCCGTCTGGAAAATCCGGTGCCACAGGGTTCATGGTGGGTTTGGTAACGCCAAACCGACCTGGGGGTGGGAAGGGGCCTGGGGGCCCCTCTGTTTTTTTTTTTAAGTTACTCCTCTCATGTTGGAATGTATCTTCAGCAGGTTACTAATATTCTTGTTTTTTCCCTCTCTCCTCTTCCCATTCATCTCTTTTCTCTCTCTCTCTCCTCGAATTCCTCTGGTGGTGCTTTTAGGTCTCACAGATTGCTCCGGTTGACTCTCTCAGGCTCCAGGTTCGCCTCTACAAGCTCTTCGGGTTTCGCTCTGTCGCCTTTCCCTCCATGGAAGGGTAAGTCCAATGCTGTTTGTATAGATCATTCCCCTCTGATCCATGCCTAATCCACACACCTTGTCCACTACGTTGAAATTAATATCACACAACACTCAGGGTCTTTTCAAGTAATATTTATTGCGCAAAAAACCCTCCAATACTACCACTGAGTCCTCCTACTGAAGACATTTCCACAAAGCCCACTTTTCTTCACCACAGCTACCCACAATTCTTTTTAATCACGGGGAGTCGCGATTTGCTTTGCGAAACAATTGAAACATATCGTCCCCAGGGTCGGTATAGATGGAGAACTCTACAGAAAGTGCTAATGACTATAATAAAGCAAAAGTAACATTTAGAAAATGTAAAGTGATAAAAAAAAAAAAAATAAAATAAATAAATGTCCATTCCTGTATAAATAAGAAACATAACACGTAACAAATAAATTATTCTTTCAATATGCACAGATATATTCTTGGCGTTCATGTTGATCTTCCAAGTTCATATGGTGGTTACACATGTTTGTCTCAGAAAGATACAGAGCTTCATATTATAAATGGTTAAGACGTATAATCCCTATCCTATATCCTTAAAAGACAAACTTAACTTTGTATTAAAGTAATTTTACGTTTTGCCAAATAATGTAGCACATTATATTATAAATTTCTTCTCGTCCCAACCTACCCAAGTGGGATCTATCTGTGGTTGGGTGGGGGTTGTATATGAGATCAATTGAAAGAGGTGTAATGGGAATCTTGTCAGTTGTTACGTATCACAATGGAGCCATGAAAAAAATCCATTGTGAGGCCTTTATAGGAATTACGGGATACGTAAAATAGATCACAATTGACACGGATCCAGCCGCTCTACAATTTAATAAGCATATTTAATTATTTCTAATAAAAAGAAAAGGAAAAAAGGGAATTGTTAGCCAATGTTTCTCAGAATGTGTGAAGATAATGACCTTTATTAGCGGATCCTGAAGTGAGTAGAATGTGAGGGAACGGGATCAGGGGATTGCAAAAAGGAAGAGAAATAACTATAATGTGTAATTCAAATTTTGGAGATCCAGTTAATATTTAGAGGGTTGTATTTCTCTAAGATGAATTTCTTCTCGAAACTTGTCTATGTATATCAACCTTATATCTGGAGTCTATCAATATTGTTATGTCCGAGAAGTGTCAAAGAGAGTTGTTCATAAGATTTGGTAAGTACATTGTCGAAATAAATCGGGTATATTATTGGAGGATTTTGAGGTAAGTATCCGTTTTAGTGAATTGCATCCAGCTAGACCATAAATGGATACATTTGGAAGGGGAATCTCTAGCTTGGTGTATTAAGTCTTCCATTTCTGCTATTTTTTGAATTTGAATGAACCAATCTTTTATAGTGGGCGGATCTGGCGAGCGCCATTTGCGAGGGATACACATATTTGCAGCTGAGATCATATGCATAGGTAGTGATCGTAAATATTTTCGAGATGATCGTGCTGAATAGTGAAGTAAGTATTGTGCCGGTGTATAATCTGTTTGAAAAGAAGTAATGTGAAATATAAGTTTGTGTACCTCTTTCCAAAACAATTGGATTTTAGGGCATGACCACCATATGTGTGTTAGAGATCCTGATTCTGTTCCACATCTCCAACACAGTGGAGAAACAGAAGGGAATATTCAATTTCATTTGAGAGATGTGTTGTACCATCTCGATATTATTTTATATGCGTTTTCTTGTGCATTTACATTTAGGGATCCCTTATGGGCCATCGTGTATATCGATTCCCAGTCTTTATCTGGGATATGTATGGAAAGATCTTTTTCCCATTTAGATTTATTTTCAATGTTTGCAGGGGTTTGGCTTAAACAAAGGAGAGCATAAATGAGAGAGAGAGGATGTTTCTGAGGTTCTTTTTTTTGGCATATTTATTCAAATGGGGTAAGAGAACGGTGCCAGTCAAAAAGTTTTGCCTTTTTATCAAGGAAGCGTCTGATTTGTCGGTATGTCCAGAAAGGTAGGGTTTTTGTCTGTATAATATTTTGTAAGTCAGAGTAGGAAGTGGGTTTGTTGTCGGTAAGGAAATGATTGACTTGTATATTTGTCTGTGGCACAAACGTCCTTTAAGAAAGAGGTGTTCATTCCTGGTGGGAAATCTGGGTTCATTTTAAGAGGGGTTATTGGACTTGTGTTTGATGAAATTTTATACTTGGTACAAGCAAATTTAAAGGTGGTAAGTGTTGGACCTATAATTGGATGAGATCTGTATTTTGTTGGAATATGGTTGTCTTTCATCCAAGGGATTTGGGTTAGTGGGATAGGGTCTAGAGAGTTTTCCAGTTAAACCCATTCTTTGGTGTGGGAATGTATATTCCAATCTATAATTCTTGTCAGCTGACATGTTTAATGATATTTTTTAATGTCAGGTAAGCCTATTCCTCCTTTCAATTTTGGAACTGTGAGTTTGTCATAATTTACTCTTGGGCGTGTTGTGCCCCAAATAAATTTAGTGCAGGCTTTACGAGAGGTAGTAAAAAAATATGAGGGGGACTTTTTGGAAAAGATACAACAGTCTTGGCAATATATTCATTCAGCTGCTCTGCTAAACCAGGAGAATAGCCTGCTTGACCATTTTTTAAAATCATTCGAAATGGATTGAAGAAGGGAAAGGTAGTTTGCAGAGTATAAGTTGGTGATCGGGCCAGTTAGTTGTATACCCAAATATGTAATAGCTTGTTTATTCCATTTGAAAGGGAAGTTCATTTGGCATTGCGTACATTGGTCTTTAGTGAGAGAGATATTTAAAGCGATGGACTTGGTAAAGTTGATTTTAAGATTAGATATGAGTTTGAAATGGTCAAGGGTTTTGAGGAGGTTTGGGATCGTTATCAGTGGGTTCATTAAGAATAAGAGGATATCGTCCGCAAAAGCGGCTATTTTGTATGAATGGTCCTGTATGTCAACGCCCTTAATATCTGAATTTGCTCTGATGCATCTTAACAAGGTTTCTAATGTGAGGACATAAATGAGGGGGGATAAGGGGCAGCCCTGTCGTGTTCCATTAGAAATGGAGAAGGCGTCCGACAGGTGGCCATTCACTTTTATTTTTGCAGTGGGATTAGAATATAATGTGAGTATGAAATTGAGCATACGTTCTGGAAGACCAATATGAAATAGAGATTGGGACATATAATCCCAGGCCACTCTGTCGAACGCCTTCTCCTCATTCAATGATAAAAAAAAATCCCTTTTATTTTGATTTTGCAAGCCAATGTTGGATATTAATGGCTTTGAGGGTGTTATCCCTTGCCTCTCTTCCAGGGATAAAACCCACTTGGTCTAAATGTATTAATTGGGGGAGTAAAGGGAGCAATCTATTGGCTAATATTTTAGCGTACCATTTTAGGTCGACATTTAGTAGTGAAATTGGTCTGTAATTGGTGGTTAATTGCAACTCTTTGCCAGGCTTAGGGATGACTGTTATGTGGGCAGATAACAGACCTCTTGGGGGTATTGTGGTCATTTCATATGTGTTAAATGTTGAAAGAAATATAGGTGTCAAAATATCCTTAAAGGTTTTATAATAGCCTACTGAAAAGCCATCTGGGCAAGGGCTTTTACCAACTTTTAGCATATTTAGAGCAAGCAGTGTTTCCTCCTGGTTCAGAGGTTTATCAAGGTTTTGACATTGTTCTGTCGAAATGGGCGTAGGGCTATATTTCTTGAGGAAATTCTTAATTAATTGCATTCTTTCCTCTTTTTGTGAAGGCGATTGTGTAGTAGGTAAATTATATAGCTTGGAATAGTATGACATAAATTGGTTTGTTATGTCTGGTGTGGAGTGCAATTTATGTCCCTGTGTATCGGAGAGAGAGTGGATCGTAAGAGAAGATTTTTTAGATTGTAATGCTCTTGTCAACATTTTGCCTGCTTTATTGTCAAATTCGTAATAAGTTTTCTGTGTCAGAATTAATTTACGTTTTGTTTGTTTCTCTAGCAAATTTAGTAAGGTCTTTCTAGCGTTTACAAGTGAATTTAGTACCGTTAGTGCTTGCGAACGTTTATGTGTTTTTTCTAATTGATGTATCTGTTTGATCAGATCATGAAATTGTTTTAATTTTAGTTTCCTTCTTTTGGCTGCTGCAGCAATGAGGATGCCTCTAATTACACATTCGTGTGCCTCCCATATAATGGGGGGGGGGGGGTATCTTGTATAGTGTTTTCTTTAAAGAATTGTGTAATGCCATTTTCTATTTCTTTTTGAATTTCGGGATTGGTTAGTAAAGAATGATCTAGTTTCCAGGTATTGGTACATGAGTGTGTTTCAGGAAATGATATGGAGATGGAAATAGGGTGGTGATCTGAGAGGTATATTGGATCTATGGTAGCTTTTTGGAGAAATTGGAGGTCTGATTGGGTTAAAAAAAAATACTAAATTCTTGAATATTTGTCATCGGGTATTGAGAAAAACATGAAATCTTTACAGTCAGGGTATAGAGTACGCCATGTATCATGGAGCGTTAAAGTTTGTAGTTCAGTTCTAATTGTTTTCAGGGCAGAATATGGTAGGGAGGAATTTCCATTATAAGTATCCAAAAGTGGATTTAGGGAGACATAAAAGTCACCTCCTAAAATTAGTGTGCCTTCTTGGAAGGTTGTCAGTTTTAAAATAATTTTTTTGAAGAAAAGAAACTTGTCCAGAATTAGGTGCATATATATTTGCTAAAGTAAGTTTCCTCCCTTTACAAGAGCTTTTCAGGAACAAGAATCTGCCTTGGTTGTCGGTCATTGTGTCAGTAATTTGGAGAGGGCATTTTTTTCCCAATAGTATAGATACCCTTTTGTTTTAGATGACAGAGTGGTAGAATGATACGTTTCTGGATAATTCATGTTTTTTAGTTTTGGGATTGAGTCAGTTCGAAAATGGGTCTCTTGGATGAAAATAATATCAGCTTGATTAGGTTTCATTGTTAAAAGTAGTTGTGATCTCTTTTAACCCTTGCTCAACCCTTTAGCATTTATCGAAATGAGTTTAAGTTGAGTTTGAACTGGTATTACTTGTGATGAAGTCATTGTTGGTATAAGTGTATGGGATGATATATATCGTCAAAAGATTAAATATTATAAAATATATAATTATATTCAAGTAAATTTATCTGAGATGCAGTATTATATATGTTAACAATAGGGAAAGTCAGGGGAATCCGGCTATAGGTGAGATCCTGCTCACCTATTTTAATAATTTATGAACAATGCCGGGAATAGGCAGTGGTATAATGCAAATATACTATTGTGTAAGAAAAGTTTTGAAGTCTATACCACTTTTTGGGGTGGAGTATAGTCAAGGAGTATTGTTGTTCTTCTTTTTTATTATTTGTTGTTATTTTTTTATCTATTTTTTTTTTTGTTTGTTTTTCGTTTGGAAAGTACCGTTAGACTCACAGCCTTAAAGTGCACATCTGTGAAGTGTGATAGGGGTTTAAGATGTGCTTCAATTGTAGATGGGGATATGATGCTTTATAGTAAAGGAGTATAATGAGGTAATAGGGAGAAATAAAATTGAGAATTATATAAGCATTTAATATGGTGTCATATAGGTTTGTCGCAATTACGTGAATGATCATTGTAATCAGTTTATGAGATCAAGTATTCTCACAATTGTCTTATATGTTTACGATTAATTAGTTGAGAGAAATCTCTCATATCAGTCTTATGTTTTACAAGTTTGAGTACCATATAGAAAGAGAATAATAAGTTACATCTGACCGTTTAATCTATATAGTTAATAGAATTTATAAGATAATAGTAGAATAAATTAATTCAACGTCTTTTCTTTAAAAATTGAAACAAGTCAAATTAATTAGCACAAAAAAAAAAAAAAAGCTTCCTCAAGTCTATAGAGGCAGGATTAACCTATATAACACCATGTATCTAAAATAAGCCATGGACAAAGGATAAAACTACAAATAAACATATAATAAAGTTTAATTATGTATGTATCATTGACCTTTACTAGTAATGGTTTAATTTTTAAAGATAGTTTGCAAACATTAATACAATTTTAACTCATTTTTCCCCTTATATGTGTTTTCACCATTCCTTCATGGGAAGTCACAAAAAAAAATAAAAAAAAATAAATAAATAAAAATAAAAAATTCCTTAAGTCTATAGAGGCAGGATTAACCTATATGACACCATGTATCTAAAATAAGTCATTGAAAAGGATACAACTAAACATATAATAAAGTTCAATTATGTATGTATCATTGTCCTTTACTAGTAATGGTTTAATTTTTAAAGATAGTTTGCAAACATTAATACAATTTGAACTCATTTTTTCCCCTTATATGTGTGCTCACCATTCTTTCATGGGAACTCACAAATAAAAAAAAATGTATTTATAAATAAAAAAAGGGGGAGTTTGGAGTTGATCACGTTGTCGCAGAATAAAAAAATTAAAATAAAAAATAAAAATATTTATTTATAAATAAAAAAAAAAAACTTTTAGTGGCGGTCTCTACGTGCTCTTCTTGGCAGAGGGGCAGAGGTTGGACTGTATGAGTGAGGTTGTGGGACTGTATCGGATCCCATTCTTGTGGACGATGGGGATCTTCTGCGTCTTAAGTGGGTAGCTTGCATCTCCATTTGGTCCTCGAGATAGGATTTGTCTGATGAGCTGGGGATGTTATAATCTGCATACCAATTTGGTACTGCCATGTATGGGATATCAAGAGTCTGGCAGAAATTATCTAGATCTTCTGGAATCCGAAGTATTACCGTTCGACCATGGTTGGTAGCAGACAAAGCAAACGGGAATTTCCAGCGATAAAGAATATTCCTAGCTTGTAACAATGCTAACAGGGGACGCAGATCTCTTCTGTGTCTGAGGGTGATAGCTGAAAGGTCTTGATAAATGGAAATTCTGTTTCCTTCATATTCTATAGGACTCTTCAGTCTAGCTTGTTTAAGTATCACCTTATTTAGATGGTAATCATTAATGTAGCAAATAATATCCCTTGGGCGATCAGATTCTTTACTACGTGGTCTGAGTGCTCTATGGATTCTCTCCATTGCTATGGATTCTGTGCTGGGTTTATCTATAATACTGTTAAACAGGGCGGACAGAGTGGCGGTAAGCTGTAAACTGTCCACATTTTCAGGGAGTCCTCTCACCTGCAAGTTATGTCTTCTGCCACGGTTGTCCAAATCTTCGATGTGTCTTTGCATGTCCCGCATTTGTGCAGTATGGTTATCACTTACATTGGTGACTTTATTTATAGTTTTCTGCTGTCTATGTGTTTTCTGCTCAATTGTTTGAACCCTTCCCGCAATGGCCTGTAATTCATGGCAGAGGTCAATAATAGCAGCGGTAAGGGTGTCTTTTATATCTGTAGCAACCGCTCTAAGGTCCTGTATGGTCGGCTGTTGTGAAGTATCCTGACTTGCCGCCATGTTAGAGTTAGTCGGCGCTAGTATTATGTCTTGTGCTGCGTGTGAGGTAACTGAGGCAGCCGCCATGTTAGCTCTGTGTGACCGGAATGTCTCCGGTATTTGTGAGGTGTTTAGTCCTCTATTACCTCTCGGTGACCTCGACCGTGATGAGGAGTTGTTCCAGGAGGCTGTCCCCATACTCTGAATAGCGGAGAATTCAGTTGAAAACCCCTCAGGAGCTTAAAAAGTCTGTGAGGTAACAGAGCTATCAAATTAAGCAGCCATCTTCCTCCAAGGCTAGCCACGCCCCCGATATATCAGTTTTTTTAAATATCTTTTTAACAGCTCTGAGAGTGGCCCCCACAGTAGGGTGTCTCCTCACCGCCTGTGGTATATCCGAATCCGAGGACCATATCAAACCCTCCAAGGGTATATCGACCGTTGCTTGTTCCATGTGTATCTATGACTTTTCTTTTTGAAGTACACACCAGTCCAATACCCTTGTAAGGTGATATGCTTCATGGTAGCCCACCGGGTTGGGAAATCCCACCCCTCCTTTTTCTTTTGGGAGGGTCAAGATATCTCTACGGACTCTTGCTGGTTTTCCAGCCCATATAAACCTTGCAAACATTGATCTCAGATCCCTCAGAACCCTCAGAAATCCTGAAGGGATCTTGATGGGTAGGGTCTGTAACAGGTATAACAATCTTGGCATTACATTCATTTTTATGATGTTAATTCTACCGAACCATGTAAAGACTTCCTTGTCCCATCGCTGCAGATCAAATTTTTTTTTTTTTTTGAGTTTTAAAATGTTTATTCAAGAGAAACATATAACAGTTGAACAAGACGAAAATAGCCCATAAGAGAAGCTAGTACAATAAGGTGAGAATCTCCATCATAGGCATATGATGTGCAAACCAAACAATACAAGGAGTTAAACAATGCAACAAAGGTAGGGTCACCCTGGGTGACCCTGCTTCAGGTCACTCCCAATCGTCCCGAGCACCCCAATTGGGAACCTGCTGTGCAGGGGGCAATCGGCAGCACGACCCGGTATTACCTGGAGGGGGGCAATGCCGCTCCCCCGGTCTTGGAAAACAAGGGCAACATTGTGGAAATACTGGTAATTAGGTTGACATGGTATAAAAAAGAAAAAAAAAAACTAAAACCATGGAATTCCCTTGGAGATCGTAGTGGAGGGTACTTGAGGAGTGGCTTCTTTTCTCGAGTGATTCGAGACATTTGACTAAAGAGCTTTTCTGGGGTTTTAACAAACTCCAGAGTTTGTGATGGGCTGATACTAACTAAGGTTAAACATAGGATGAAGTGAAAGGAAGGAGTGGGGAGGGGGGAGAGAGGGGAGAGAAGAGAGAGTGGAGAGGAGGAGGTTTAAGAAAAAATAGAAGAGGGTAAAAAAAGGGAAGAGGGGGAGAGAGAAGGAACCTTTGCGGAGGAAAAAGCTGCGGGTTAATAGGAGGACTTACTCAGGCAAAGAGAGGCTATAAACCAACTGGAAGAACTAGGTCTTCAACAACTGATAAATGCTCCTACGCATGGTTCAGGGCACACTCTGGACCTCATTTTCAAACAAAATATCGACATCAACATACTCAACAACTTACCGCTACCATGGACTGACCATCACGCTATCAATTTTAAAATCACCACCAACACCACCCTCCAGAAACCGAACCACTCAACAACAACACACTGGACCAGATCTCAGAAGAAACTACACTCGGAACTCTTCAAAACCACATTATCTAACAAGATAGTAATCCTAAATTTAAACCACTCAACGGAAAAAAACACTCACCTCCTTAAACAAAGCATTAATATACATACAGCAGATGCAGTCGCTCCTAAACATAGAACACTCATCCACAACAAAAATTCTGGATGGTTTAATGGCACTCTTAATCTACTGAAGCAGGAACGTAAAAGAGCTGAAAGAGCCTGGAGAAAAAACTCTAACAAAATCAACCCTATCCAAAAAGAGGAAACCGATTCAAATATCACACAACCACCAATTTTTTCGCTGACCCCGATCCCTATAGACACCACCAAAAACATCATCAGAAGCCTCTGAGACAGCACATCACCCAATGATATCATCCCCACAAAACTTCTGAAAGAATGTTCCGACATCCTGGCACCTACTATAACACTACTCATAAATCAGTCATTCAAAGAAGGAATTGTTCTGAACTCCCTCAAGCAAGGCATAGTCAAACCCCTCCTAAAGAAACCCAACCTGGACCCCAATGACCCTAACCACCGAAGACCGATAACTAGCCTGAACACCATCTCCAAGATTATGGAGAAAGCAGTAGTACAACAGCTACAACTCCATCTGGACACACACAATCTCCTGGACCCTCTGCAATCAGGCTTCCGCCCGGGCCATGGCACACAAACAGCACTCCTCAAAATATGGGACGATGCCTTGGAAGCAGCAGATGACGGAGAATCATGTCTCCTGGTACTCCTGGACCTTAGTGCAGCGTTCAACACACTGGATCACAACACTCTACTCATCCGCCTCAAAGAAGTAGCAGGAGTCACAGATTCAGACCTACTATGGTTCGGTTCCTTCTTAGGAAATCGGTCACAGACAGTGAAACTTGGAGCCTTCACCTCTGAATCTCATGCAGCCTCCTATGGAGTCCCTCAAGGATCAACTTTGTCACCTGTTCTCTTCAACATTTACATCCGTCCACACCTCAAAATCATCAGCAAATCAGACCTATGCTTCCACTCATACGCGGATGATAGTCAACTCTACCTTCGGATCCCCAGACAAAAAGACCAATATCAGGAACTAGATAAATGCCTCACATCAATAGATGACTGGATGTCCACGAGCTCCCTCAAACTTAACGGATCCAAAACAGAACTCCTTCTCTTAAATGCAAACAGAAATATTCAATCTACGACCCCATGGACTCCACCCACCATCCTTGGACAGACCATCCCCCTAAGCATAAAAGCCAAAAGTCTCGGAGTCATCTTCGATTCAGAAATGTCAATGGATGCACAAATAGGATCAGTAGTCAGCGGATCCTACCACCTTGTACGCCTGCTATGTAGACTCATCCCCTTCATTCCAGAAAAGGAAAAAGCAATAGTGGTAGGAACAATCATCAACTCTCGACTCGACTATGCAAACTCCCTCTACATAGGACTACCTAAATTCCAGATTGCACACCTACAAGTCGTTCAAAACACGGCAGCAAGACTAGTCACAGGAAAAAAAACATGGGAATCCATCTTCCCCTCCCTGAGGATTCTACACTGGCTAACCGTAAAGGATTGGATCACATTCAAGACCCTCTGCCTGGCACACAAATGTACACAAGGAGATGCTCCTCAATACTTATGCGAAAAAATAAAACACTACACTCCCAATCGCAACCTCCGATCAACCAACCAAAACCTCCTCCTCATTCCCAAGTCCCGGTACAAATCAAGGGGAGAACGAAGATTTGCAGGCCAAGGATCATGGCTATGGAACGCTCTACCTACGAACATCCGCTTGGAAGGAAACCATCAGGCCTTCAGGAAAAAACTCAAGACCCACCTCTTCTAATGCCGCGTAGACACGTTCGGACTTTGTCCGCCGGACCTAGTCCGGCGGACAATCCGCCGGACTTTCCGAGGGGGGACTTGCCCACACACGCCCGGACTTCTCTGGCGGACAATCCGCTGGAAAAAGTCCGCGGGACTTTTGAAAATGAACGGACTTGCCCACACACGGAGCAGTCCTTTCATTTAGTAACTGCAGGTAGACGGAGCTAGCGAAGGCAGTGAATGCCGCCGCGCTAGCCCCGTCACCTGCCATGGATTTAAAGGGAATCCCCATGCCGAAAAAGCGGCGTGGGGGTCCCCCCAAATCCATCTCAGACCCTTATCCGAGCACGCAGCCCGGCAGGCCAGGAAAGGGGTGGGGACGAGCGTCTCTTATGTTCCTGCCGCGGTCATCGTTTTCCACGCCGACTTCTTCTTCTTCCGATGTTGACCCGTCGCTGTCTCTGGCCGGAATGCCAGAGCCGTGCTGTGCTGGGACTTATATAGGGACAAGGGGACAGGGTCACATGCTCATGTCACATGGTGACCCTGCCCCCCTGTGATGTCACAGTCCCAGCATCCTCCAGGACTGTGACATCACAAGGGGGCAGGGTCACCATGTGACATGAGCATGTGACCCTGTCCCTATATAAGTCCCAGCACAGCGCGGCTCTGGCATTCCGGCCAGAGAGCGACGGGTCAACATCGGAAAAGAAGAAGAAGAAGAAGGCGCCGGCGGCGCGGAAAACGATGACCGCGGCAAGAACATAAGAGACCCCGGAAGACCCCGGAAGACCCCCGAAGGCGGATCGAGACCCCCAGACGACGGCGTCGACGACGAAGAAGGTAGCCGGCCTCCTCTGCTCGGTAAAAGAGCTAGGTAAATGGCGAAGGAGTCCTGTGAGAAGACCCCCCAAGACGGAAGAAGACCCCCGGAGCAGTGCAATAAAATATTTTTTCAAATTGTGTGTTTTTTTTCTTTACATTTTACACCTTAGGTGAATGGGTAGGGGTACATCGTAGCCCATACTCATTCACATAGGGTGGGGGGCCAGGATCTGGGCTCCCGGATTCCGATAAGCCCCCGCCCGCAGACCCCGACAACCAACGGCCAGGGTTGTCGGGAAGATGCCCTTGTCCTCATCAACATGGGGACAAGGTGCTTTGGGGTGGGGGGGCGCACGGCCCCCCTTTCCCCAGGGCACCCCCCATGTTGAGGGCACTCGGCCTGGTATGGCTCAGGAGGGGGGGCGCTCGCTCGTCCCCACCCCTTTCCTGGCCTGCCGGGCTGCGTGCTCGGATAAGGGTCTGAGATGGATTTGGGGGGATTCCCTTTAAATCCATGCCAGGTGACGGGGCTAGCGCGGCGGCATTCACTGCCTTCGCTAGCTCCGTCTACCTGAAGTCACGTGCTAAATGAACGGACTTTCGATGAGCGGCAAGTCCGTTCATTTCAAAAGTCCGGCGGACTAGCCTACTAACGGCGGGATTGTCCGCCGGACTGCCAAGTCCAGCGGATAATTTTAAAACAAAACTTAAAACCTAGTCCGCCGGACTTTTGGCGCCAAAAAGTCCGCCGGCGCCCACACACGAGGGGATTGTCCGGTGGACTCGAGTCCAGCAGACAATCCCGCGGGATAGTCCCTTCGTGTGTACGCGGCATAAGAAGGAATCAACGCAGGTCGGATCAAGCGCCTCAAGGCGATTCAGTTCGTAGTTGCAACGCTATACAAATCTTTCATTCATTCATTCATATAGTAGCTCAGGGTAGTAGAGAGATTCCCAAATACTTAGCCCAGGGTTCGCAGGTGAGTTTAAATTTCTCTGAGGTGTCGAGAATGGAGTTGGAGATTTTTTCTTGATACATGATCCAGGTAATTTTTTGTTTAGTTAGGTGAAAGGAAACTGAGGGTGATTTCCATGCCCGAGCTATGGAAATCTTGGCTTCCAGGAGGATAAAGTGGATTAGGGATTGAGATAGCTTGGGAACATCAGGGATTCGATCGTTGAGGAGGGCTATTGTGGTGTCCTGTTTCACTGCATATCCATGGATTTGCGGATGAGATAAAATATTTTGTTCCAGTACCATCTAATTCTGGGACATTCCCATAGGATATGGAGGAGGGAGCCAATATGGCCACATCCTCTGAAGCAATGGGGGGAGGATTGAGGAAAAAATTTGGTGAGACGTTTGGTAACTAGATACCAGCGGGAAATAACTTTGAGATCCGCCTCCACCAGCAAAGTATTGAGGATTCCCCTGAAGGAGCGGGCAAAATTAGTGTGCCATTTGTCTAGGTCCCATTCAAACTGGAGATATCGCTCCGATTTCACCATGTAGGTCGCTTTCTCCTGGGGTTCGGCTAAGGCTGAATAGATCAGGGAGATTCCTCCTCTTGCACTCATGGCTGAGGAGCACCAGAGCTCATATTGAGTTACAGATAGCGGGGTCTCGGAGCCTTTCCATACCTGGCGCAAGAAATGTAAAAGTTGGTTGTATCGGAATGTTTCCGAGGATAGCATATCTAGTTTAGAGATACAATAGCTAAGGGAGATAGGGCCATTACCGTTGAAGTATTGCCCAATTCTATAGAGACCTTTGTCGAGCCTCCACCTAAAGTCCTTGATATTGAGACCCGGGGGCAATAGGGGGTTATGAAAGATATGCGAGAGCGGTCGCCAGGCCGATGTGAGGGATTGTCGTTTGTGTAGAGAGTCACACAGGGACATGAAGTGCGAGAGTGTGGGGGAGAGAATTGGGGTTGGGAAGTCCAGGGTGTGGTTGGGGGTTGCTTGTCTTTCTATGTCTACCAAGTCCGGTTTCGGGCCTTTAGTGTAAATGACAGAGAATTGGCAGAGTTGGGCCACCTGAAAGTACCACCACAGATTAGGAAGTCCTAGCCCTCCTTTTTTCCTGAATCTAAAGAGCACCATCTTGGATAGACGGTGTCCCTTATTGCCCCAGATGAATCGTATGATCGCTGATTGTAAGTTATCTAGTAGACGTTTTGTTATAGGGATGGGGAGGGAGCGAAAGAGATACAGAATTCTGGGTAGCAAGGTCATCTTGACCGCAATCACTCTCCCCAGCCAGGACATTTTATATAGGGACCATTGAGAGAGGTCTTCTGACAATTTCTTGAACATAGGGGGGTAATTGCATCGGTAAAGATGCTCAATTTTGGAAGAGAGTTGAATGCCCAGGTAGGGGAGAGAGGATGCGCTCCAGAAGAAGGGGAAGTGTTTTTGGAGTCTATTGACTAGTTCTTGGGGGGTAGAGATGTTTAGGGCCATTGATTTTATCATGTTCACCTGTAGGTCTGAGATGGAACCGAAATATTTAAGGAGTCTGAGAATATTGGGAGTGACAGAAGAACATCATCTGCGAATAGGGCACATTTGTGGGTTATTTGACCACATTTTACCCCATGTATGTCTGGGTGTTGTCTGATGGTTATCGCCAGGGTTTCTATCGCAATGGCAAATAAGATGGGAGAAAGGGGGCACCCTTGTCTGGTACCAGGATAGGAAACTGATCTGAGAGATGGCCTTGTAATTTGATTTGAACTTTAGGGAGGTGTACAGGGCTTCTAGGGTTCTAGTAAATTCCTGTCCGAAACCCCATTTCTGTAATATGGTAAAGAGGTAGGGCCAGGTGACCGTGTCAAAGGCCTTTTGAAGATCTATGGAAAGTATATACCATGACTGCATGAGGGAAATTAAATTGACCGCTCTCCTAATCTGGTCCGGCCCCTGCCTCCCGGGGATGAATTCCACCTGGTCCTTGTCAATATATGAATCAATAAAGGAGGACAATCTGTTAGCTAAGATTTTTGGCATAATCTTTAAGTCGTTATTAATTAACAAAATCGGTTTATAATTCCCCGTCACTGGGGTCTTTGCCCTGTTTGGGAATAACGGTGATGTAAGCTAGGTTAGCTGCTGGTTCTAGGGGGGAGCCCTCATTAAAGGAGTTGTAGAGGCGGGCCAGACGAGGAGAGAGGACTTCGGAGAATTTTTGGTAGTAAATGGCCGAGAAGCCATCGGGTCCTGGGGCCTCATCCCTTTTTCAAATTTTGAATGACTTCCCTGACTTCACTTTCCTGGAATAGGGTTTCCATAATAGAGTGATGTGTGTCTGATAGTTTGGGAAGGTTTATGTCTTCTAGGAAGGAGTTGATAGAGCTAGGATTAGTCAGGTCCTGTGCAGAGTAGAGTTTGGAGTAAAAAGAATGAAACGTGTCCAAGATCTTCTTGGGGTTTTGGGTTAGGGTGCCTGATAACGATTTGATTTTGGGAAGGAAGAGGGTTTTTATCCTGGGGGACAGTTTGGCCACCAGGTGTGGGTCAATTTTGTCAGCTTGTAAGTAAAATCTGCTGCTCACCCAGCGTAGATGTTTGTCAAGCTGGATCATTTTCCCCCTAAAGACAGCTTTATGGGCTCCCCAAAGGGTACTTGAGGTTGTATCCCCTGTGTCATTAATGAGAAATAATTCTCAAATGTCTTTTTCAAGCATAACACAGTGGACTGGATTGGAAAGGAGGGATTCGCTGACAAGCTAAAGGGGAGGTCCTGGAGTGGAGAAAGAGCTGGTAGTACGCAGGACGACCAAAGGGTGGTCAGACCAGGGAACTTCATGAATCAAAGTGTGCGTAGCCATGTGGATCTCCGAGTTGGGGATGATGATGTGGTCAATTCTGGTGAATGTCTTGTGTGGGGCTGAGTAGTGTGTAATGTCTTTGGATGTGGGGTTCAGTTCTCTCCATGTGTCAATCATGCCTAGGTCATGCAATAGGCGGGCTATACAGAGACTCTGTTTTCGGGGTTGTTTCAGGTGTGGTCTGTCATGATTCGACTTATCCAGAAGTAGATCGAAAGTGATGTTGGAGTCACCTCCCATGATCACTTTCCCTTCCAGTAAAGGGGAGAGAGTCGACAGCATGGAGGAGAAGAAGTATTCTTGACCCCGGTTTGGAGCATAGTATGAGATGATGGAATGCATCACCCCTTCAATGAGCCCCATTATCAGAATGTATCTACCGTCTGGGTCTTTGACTGTGTGTGAATGTGTAAATGGGATTCGCTTGGCTATGAGGATGGCAACCACTCTCTTTTTGGAATCTGCATTTGCCAGGTAGAAGGTAGGAAAGTTACGGTGGAGGAAGGATGGCGTGTAGCTGGTGGGGAAGTGGGTCTCCTGTAATAATACAATGTCAAGGTCTCTAGCGTGGTAGCTCTGGAATGCCTTCCGGTGTTTGGATTGAGAGTTGAGTCCCTGCGTGTTATGTGAAGCAATCCTGAAAAATGTGTGATGGGGGTTCAAATCAGCCATGAGTGTCTGAGGGGATTTGCGAATACATGTGAGGGGAACTTACCTCTGCCTCTGTTGGAAAGGGATCGGCCCACGATATTCTGAGTGTCTGGGAGTCCTGGAAACAGGTTAGTGGCTAGCCTCCACGAAGGTTCCTGTGGGAGGTAGTTGGAGAGAGATAGGGAAAAGAAGGAGAAAGAGGAGGGAATAAGAAGACGATGTTAGAACAAATTAAATCAAACAAGTACATCATCCAACAAGTTAGTAGAAGGATCGGCAAGCCAAGTCCTGGACCGTGCCCCCCCCAAAAAAAGGAAGGGTGGGTGGTCGATGTAGAGGCAACCCTAGCAGGGGTTGATGTCCTGGTGTCACCAGAGGCGGAGGCTCCCCTGAGTCACAACAGATGGAGTGGCATGTCAGGCCGCTCCAGCCATCAGGTCCCCCTAAAGGGGAGGATGGAGGTAGGGGACCCTTGGAGAAGTGAAACATGAGTCAGGTTCTGAAAAATACTAGAAACGCAAAAAAAAAAAAAAAAAAACATCAACAAGCAACAACATGAGGAGAAAATCAACAGGACAAAAAGTCTCTCGTATTCGGCGAGATATGAGGGGCTCTGCTGGGGGGGATGTAGGTGAATGGGTAGGAGAAGGGGGAATGGGCAGAGTCAGTCTGTGGGAGGACCATTGGCGAGATCACAACTGTGCAAAATAAGTCATTGGCAAATGGGCAAAGTGGATTGCCTGGGTATGGGGACTGGATAAGAGGGAAGTATCCCAATTAGCCACTAAAGAGGCCAACAGGATCCCTCCCAAGAGGACCACAGGTCCAAATGAGGACACCAGTCACCAAGTGTGTGTAGGGCAGATCATTTCACAAGAGTATAGGGTAGCCATCCGGCTCCAAAGGAGAGGGGGAAGCATCCCGTCCGGGATGTAGAGTGGTGCTGTTCATCTTGGGGGGTGAGCCTCCCGGTGCCTCTTCAGAAGCTGCTTGTTCCACAGCGGGGTCAGTGGGCTGTTCAGAGGAGGTCATTTGGATGATCCTGGTTTAGCTGCAGAGGGCTGAGGTTGCCATTCTTGAGCAATGAATCCTAATTGCAGGAGTAATAGTTTGCCGTCTTGAAAGTTGGTGAATCCGTATTTTTTGTCCCGAAATTGAAACTGGAGACGGAAAGGGAAAGACCAGCGGTATTTTATGGATTTTTGAGCTAGGATTTCAAGGAGGGGTTTGAGAGATCTCCGTTTTTGGATCGTGGTGAGAGAGATATCCGCGGAAATTTGAATTTTGTTTCCCTGGAAAGAAAGGTTTTCCAGGTTACGGGGTTTTTCTCATTATGTCTTCCTTTACCCCGTAGTAGTGGGGTTTGACTACAATATCTCTCGGGAGTTCATCTTGGCGGGAGGGTTGTAGGGCTCTATGTGCTCTGTCCAGCTTGAGTCCGTGGCCCTGGATGTCAGGGATAACGTCCTTGATAAAGAGTTTAACCGTGCCCGGTATATCGTTAACTGATTCCGGGATCCCCCGAATACGGAAATTATATCTCCTGCTTCTATTTTCCAAATCATCCAATTTGGCTAAGGCAGAATCAAGCTGTTCTTGTAAAGTTTGGATTCAGGTGGTGTTTTAGTTGGTGCGTCCAGCTGTGTTGTCTACAGCTTGCTCAATGGCATCCATGTGGTCTCCTAAGCTCTGCAAATCAGCTTTAATAGTAGCTGTGATTTGTGTCGCATTTTGGGCCAAGCCCGCAGCCAGCATCTCAGAAAAGCTGTGGAGAAGCTGTGTAATGTCAAGGGGATAGCCAGGCAGCGTAGGGGAGGGCAGATGTGAGCCTGAGAGGCAGAGGGAGGAGTTCATCATGGGGGTATGGAGAAGCTCTCCCATTGTCCTGCTAAGCAGGGATTCTGTGGATGCAGGGGATATCCCCTGCTGGATCATGCTACTCACAGGAGTTGCCAGCAGGGAAGGAGGGTGCTGGAGCAGTGGCTGAGGGTCAGCTATGGTGTCCTGGTTCTCCAGGCCTCCTCATGTGTGCGCCGCGGCCGCCATCTTGGACAGAGCAGGGGCGGCTAGGCCGAGGTTCAGTTGGCGGCTAACTTCCTTCTTGGGGGGGTCGCCCGACATAAATATTTTGCCCTGGATCCTCCAGGAGGTGTGGAGGTCTGGATGGCTCGGGTCCTGCTCTATCTGAAGGCTTGGGGGCTGAGAAGGGCCGGAGCAGTGCGGAGCTCTCGTCTACGGCGTCCTCCCGGGAGTCCCGCACATGCGCACTCTGCTGCAGATCTAATTTAATCTGTCTTGCTAATGGGGAGAAATTGAGTTTGAATATTCTGTTTCATTTATTCAGTATTTTAGTCCCCAAATAACATATATGGGAGTCTGTCCATCTGAATGCAAAATAAGTAGATAGCTGTTGTTGTTGGGATGTATTCATTTCCACTCCCATCGCCTCTGACTTACTATAATTTACCTTAAAGTTAGACATCCCTCCATATCTATGTAACTCTGACAATAGCAACATGAGGGATATTACTGGTGAGGTTATAAAAAAAAGCAAGTCATCTGCATACGCCGCAAGTTTATGCTCTTCCCCCCTTTACTGGGATGCCCCTAATATCTGGATTAGCCTGTATAGTTCTTAAAAAGGGTTCCAGTGTAAGAATAAAAATAATAGGTGACAATGGGCATCCCTGCCATGTTCCATTACAAATGGAGAAAGGTTCAGACACTATGTCATTTATCTTGACCCTTGCTTTCGGAGAAGAGTATAAACTTGTGATCCAATTCTGCATCCCCTTTCTCAGTCCTAAATGTTGTAGTATGGCTCTCAGGAATGTCCAGTCTACTCTATCAAATGCTTTTTCTGCATCCATGAATATCAACACTAAAGGTTTTTGATAATGTTGAGAGAAATGTATAGCGCTTAAGACCTGTTGTGTGTTTTCTCTACCTTCTCTATCTGGAGTGAATCCCACTTGATCAGGATGTATTAGGGAGGGAATATGGGGCAATAGTCTATTTACAAGTATTTTCGTAAGGATTTTGAGATCCACGTTTAGCAAAGAAATTGGGCGATAACTCAGGCATTGAGATGGATTTTTCCCCTCCTCGGGGGTTACTGTTATATGGGCCATTAATGTCTCCTCGGGCATCGTTTGCCCTTCTTGTATTGAATTGAATGGGGCCAGGAATCTTGGTGCCAATTTTTCGAAAAAGGTCTTATAGTAATCCAAAGTATACCCGTCAGGGCCAGGGGCCTTACCTGGTTTTAACGATTTAAGAGCTTCTGAAAATTCTTCTATTGTGATTGGGCCATCTAAGTCCCCCATGTCCTCCTCGGGCAGTGTGGGCATTCCTGAGGCCATTATATAGTCTTTAGCCGCCTCCCCTCTCATAGGCGAATTTGGAGAAGACAATTGATCCTCTGTCTGGTAGAGCCTGGTATAGTAATCTCTAAATGCCTTTGCAATTTCCTGTGATGAGCTAACTAACACGTCTCCCTGGGTTTTAACACGTTCAATATAATTCCGTGCTCTCATCTCTCTGAGTGCGTTAGCTAGCATCCCGCTTGGCTTATTTCCATACTCATAAAATGCTCGCCTGCACCGAGTTAGAGTAGCTTTTGCTTTATCCATTAATAATAAGTTTAGTTCCTCACTTAAACATGCAAGTTTCTTCTCCGTCTGTTGTGCATGCGATTTTGCTTTTCACAATTTTACATAGGATATATGGGAGGCACCTCTTGAAACATCCACTCTCTTAATTGTCCAGTGCCATGTTTAAGTCTCCCCCCAGCTGCAGAATCCCCCCCCCTTATTTTGATGCACTAAGTTTAGATAAGTCTCAAGAGCTGAGACTTGATCCTCATTAGGTAAGTATAGGTTCACTAAAGTCACCTTTTGCTCCCCCAACAACCCTTTTATGATGAGGAGGCATCCTGTCTAATCAGTAATTATCTTTGATTCTTTCCATGGTGTCTGTTTTGACACAATGATCGATACTCCATTTGCTTTTGAGGTCTGTGATGCACTGTGATACTCAGTTGGGAAACTCTGGTTACCCAATCTTGGAACGTTATCATTTCTGAAGTGTGTCTCTTGTAGAAAAATAACATGAGATTTAAGTCTCCCAAGTTCAGCAAGCAGTCTAGTATGTTTCTCTGGACTGTTTAACCCCTTCACGTTGTAGGAGGTTAAAGTTATTCTAGTCATCTTAGCGTTTATTTTTTGCTAGGTCTCCAACCGGCGATGTCGGGGGGAGGGGAGAGAAAAAAAAAATTATCCCTGAAATGATCCCTGAAACATCTCAGGATCCGGCCAATGCTCTGTGATCCTGAGAAAGAAATAAACCAGGTGACAGCAGGTTCCATGCAATTTTGCTGGTCCACCTGCTACACGCCTGATAAGAAAATTTTAAAACGCCTCCGACTTTCCTCCACTCGGAGGAGAGGCGTATACTATGGGGAAAGTGAATAAGCTAGATGGGGAGCAGCACTGCAACATCTATCCCAGTGCACCCTATCTATATCCTCCTTTTTATTCCCTATATCTTGCACTTCTTTATACACAAAGCCAGTCTCTCTAATTGACCTCAGACCTTTACCCCCCTTGTTTATACATTTCTTATATCCATCCTATGGGTTGCATCAGGCTTCTTAGCATATATAGTAATATCCATACTACAATCTATGTTAATCAGTCACATTATACGATACGATTATTCAGAGAAGAAGGAGAGAAAAAAAAATGAACATTTACCCATCCCCTTGTATCCCCCATATGCTCTACTAAGTGCTCTACTATCCATGGAGCCTCAGCACGTTCCTGTTTATGGTGACCCCCCCCCCCTTGATTCTCCCAACTATAGATGTCCCTCTAATACCTGAGAGCAAGAAAATATTTCTTTCCCGTTCCTCTGGAAGGAGAAGGGGAGGGTCCAGCTCACCCGCAGGAGTAGGCTGTCTCAATCTATCAACAGGCAAGGTCCGTATCCAGCCAGTCCAGTGATCAATGACCTCTCTTAATTGTCCCCTCCTTCATGTGTATCTGTGTCATATACATTAAACCTTAACCCTAATATAACACCCAGAAAAAATAAAAAAAATAAAATCACACCAGTTTAAGTTGTGACCTCCCCCCCGATCAATCTTGCTATTTTACCGTGTAAAATCTAAAATCTAAAAATAAAAAGATGTAAATAAAAAAAATAAAAAAAGTGAATCTGTGTGATCTCTCCCCTTACCTCCTGCTACCCCAGAGGATTTTACCCCACTTTAACCCTCCCCCTTATAAATCTTATAAACCCCCACTGGCTACCTATCGAATACTATTTATCCTGTATACACTCTACACTATGCCTTCCCCTGCTGACTCTCATACCTAAGGTATCCTGGATCAGATATATTTTATCGTATATTATCAAGCCCCCTCCTCTTCCCCTATTCAGGGGGATGCAACCTATACACCAAAAAAAAAAAAAACACATATAGTTTTATATTCTTAAAATATTAGTGTCTCAATCCTCTCGGTCCTCTAAATTTTGTTAGAAGAAAGTGTCTATACAATTCTTACAACAAAATAAAAACAAAAAACAAAACAAAAAATTGTACTGTCTTAAAAAAAAAAATGATGGTGCCCCTATCCCCCCCCAAAAAAAACAGAAACACCAAGGAGAAAAAATAAATGATCCTCACGATCTCTAAACCCCCATACCCTCCCCGCCAAAAAAAGAAGTTCTCTTCTTCCTCCTGGATTAATTTTAATCGGATACTGGATACTATTATATATATGGAGGAAATTGTAATTACATGCCCCTGTTAAACAGGGGCTGACAAATTGTGCCTTAGGCACTGGTGCTGGTGCCACAACACTGCAACCCCTCACAGATACTGTACTTGGAGCACAGCAATCAGACCTGTTGCAAAGCATTGCATAAAAAATTGTAATTACACTCCCCTGTTAAACAGGGGCTGAAAAATTGGGCCTTAGGCACTGGTGCTGGTGCCACAACACTGCAACCCCTCACAGATAGTGTACTTGGAGCACAGCAATCAGACCTGTTGCAAAGCATTGCATACAAATTGTAATTACATGCCCCTGTTAAACAGGGGCTGAAAAATTGGGCCTTAGCCACTGGTGGTGGCACCCAGAAACAAAAATGTTCTTCCAAGCTATCATCAGGATCATTGAGGAGGAAGAGGATAGTCAGTCAACAGAACAGGACAGTCACTCAGCATCAGCATAGGCAGTCTTGAAGGGATGTGACATTTCAAAATAAATGATTCTGTTATATCAGCTTCAGGTGCCTGGTAGCTGGTGGTGATCCAAGACTGATTCATCTTTATGAAGGTCAGTCGATCAACCGAGTCGGTGGACAAGCACACCCTGTGATCGGTGACAAAGCCTCCAGAAGCACTGAATGTGCGTTCCGAAAGAACGCTGGATGCAGGACAGGCCAGTAGCTCAATTGCATACTGTGCAAGCTCTGGCCAGTGATCCATCCTCAAGACCCAGTAAGCCAGAGCATTTTCGTGGGAAAGGTGTCCAAGTCTGACCTTGCCCCTAGGTATTCCTGCACCATGTATATCAGATGCTGGCGATGGTTGCTGGAACAGATCATACCTTGGGGCTACAGACTAAAAAATTGTCTGAACGCATCGGTCAGACGTCCACCTTCCCCACCGCTCCTTCTGCTACTGACCGAAGCCTCAGCAACTCGTCGTCCAGGACCAGGAGTTTGTAACCTACCAGTCTCTGGGAACGCGTTGCACAGACCTTTCTGCAAGGCCTCCCGGAGATGTCTCATCCTCTGCTCCCTCTGCGATGGCAAGATAAGGTCCGCAACCTTACCCTTGTACCGTGGATCAAGGAGAGTGGCCAGCCAGTAATGGTCCCTCTCCTTGATCCGAAGAATACGAGGATCCTTCCGTATGCTTTGCAGGATCAGGGAGGCCATGCAACGTAGGTTAGCTGAGGCATTCGGTCCGGAGTCTTCTGGGTCACTGAGGATGACATGATCCGCAGCCACCTCCTCCCAGCCATGTACAATTCCACTGGTTTCTTGGGACTGTAAATCATCCCTAAAAGACTGCTGCGGCTGATGCTGAGTGCCAGGCTCCACCTCCATGCTGACACAATCTTCCTCCTCCTCCTCCTCATCCTCTTCCTGTGTGATGGGTGGGAGAGAAGGAACACTGTCTGGATAAAGGGGGCCTTGAGAGGCAAGGAAGTCCTCTTCTGCCTGCCTCTGTTCTGCCTCAAGTGCCCTGTACATTATTCCACACAGCGTATACTCCAACAGGTGGACAAGAGGTACAGTGTCACTGATGCATGCACTGTCACTGCTCACCATCCTTGTGGCCTCCTCAAATGGTGACAGGACAGTGCATGCATCCCTGATCATGCTCCACTGGCGTGGGGCAAAAAATCCGAGCTCCCCTGACCCTGTCCTGGTGCCGTAGTCGCACAGGTACTCATTGATGGCACTCTGCGTGTGCAGTCGCTGCAGTATGGCCAACGTTGAGTTCCACCTGGTGGGCATGTCACATATAAGGCGGTTCTTGGGCAGGTTCAACTCTTATTGCAGCTCAGCCAGCCGAGCACTGGCATTATATGATCGGCAGAAATGCACACAGACTTTATTGGCCTGCCTCAGGACATCCTGTAAGCCTGGGTACCTGCCCAAGAACCGCTGCACCACCAGGTTAAGGACGTGAGCCATACAGGGCACATGGGTCAGCTGTCCCTGTCGCAGGGCAGAGAGGAGGTTGGTGCCATTGTCAGAAACCACCATTCCTGGCTTAAGCTGGCGTGGCATCAACCACCTCTCGGCCTTCCCCTGCAGAGCTGACAGAACCTCTGCCCCAGTGTGGCTTCTGTCCCCCAAACACACCAGCGCAAGCACGGCATGGCATCTTTTTGCCTGCGTACTTGCGTAGCCCCTTGGACGCCTACGGAGCACCGCTGGTTCCGAGGACAGAGCACTCGAAGAGGCCATGGAGGAAGAAGAAGAGGGAGGGGGTGGAGGAGAGAGGTGTGTCAGGTGTGTCACAACCAGTAGTAGCATTTTGGAGGCGTGGTGGCGGAACAACCTCCAACACTACTGCACCTTGTCCTGCATCCTTCCCAGCTGCCAAAACAGTGACCCAATGGGCAGTGAAAGACAGGTAATGTCCCTGTCCATGCCTGCTGGACCATGAGTCAGTGGTAATATGCACCTTACCGCCCTGTCCAGCGAGGCCAAGAAATTGCCTTCCACATGCCGGTAGAGAGCCGGAATCGCCTTCCGTGAGAAAAAGTGGCGTTTGAGAACCTGCCACTGAGGAACCGCACATTGAACAAACTCACGAAAGGGGGCCGAGTCTACCAACTGAAAAGGCAGCAGTTGAAGTGCTAGCAATTTAGCCAAGCTAGCATTCAACCACTGGGCATGTGGATGGCTGAGAGTAAACTTTTTTTCGACGGTCCAGCAGCTGGGGCAGGGAAATTTGCCTGGTACAATCGGACGTCGGTGTACTGTTAGCAGAGTGCCCGCAAGTACTTGGCTGTGACACACCTAATTCTACACCTTCATTCCTCTCAGTGCAGCTTTCAGAGAGGACTGAAGGTATAGTGGGGTTGGAGATCCCAGTTGATGAGGAGCAAGGAGAGGTCAGCTTTGTTCTTTGGTGTGGGTCTTTAAGGTGCGCTTGCCAACGAGCTGCATGGCAGGTCAACATATGTCTGGTCATGCTTGTGGTGCCCAAGCGGCTGATGTTTTGGCCACGCGAGATACGCTTGAGACATATGTTGCAAATAGCAGCGGTGCGATCTGATGCACTCGTCTCAAAAAAGGCCCACACCAAAGAACTTTTGTAATAACGTGCAGAGGCAGCGCCCTGCACAGGCGGAGCTCTGCGGTGTGATTTAGTTGGTGTGCTGGCCTCAAGCTGGCCCCCGGAGGGCATCCTGCCTCGTTGGAGATGTGCCGCCTCCTCCTCCTCCTCATCCTCCTCCTCCTCTCTCTGTTCAGGCACCTACGTGGCGTCAGTGACCTCATCATTCCCTCCCTCTTCACCACTGGAGAACCTGGCAGTAAGCTGCAGCTGGTGGAACATGACTGCCAGATTGCTGTCCTTGAGCATCCCCTCTCTCTGCGCTCACGCTACTGCCTTCCTCTAGCTGGGTATCATCATTGGAGCCTTCAAAACGCTGGGCATCCTCCTGGAGCATGTACCCAACACTGTGCTCAAACAGTTCGGGGGACTCCTCAGGAGGACATGGTGGGTCTAGGGAAGGGGTGCCTGATGACATTGAGTACGCGTTGGCAGCTGCTTTGCCAGTACCCTGAGCCTGGGTGAGAGAGGATGAGGAGGGCTTGGTCATCCACTCTACCAAGCCTTCGGCATGATGCGGCTCAACATGTCCAGCTGCCGAAAATAAGACAAGCGTGTCCCATGGCCACGTGTTGATGACAATGCACCGCGTCCACGACCAGCACTGTTGTCTCTAGACACAGAGCCTGCTTGCCCTGTTTTCTTGGCTCGTGACTGTCTGCCTCTCCTTGTTGGTCTTCCAGACATTGTAATGGGTAGTGTATATTGTGCTGGATTCACGCAGCACACAGACTAACTCCTGCAGATGGCTGCCTTAGATGACAACAGGGCAGAAGGGCAGATACAGGGTGAGGTTGTTTAGTGTGCTGTGCTATACTCACACAGCACACACACACACACACTAACTCCTGCAGATGGCTGCCTTAGATGACAACAGGGCAAAAGGGCAGATACAGGGTGAGGTGGTTTAGTGTGCTGTGCTATGCTCACACAGCACACACACACTTAAGCCCCATACACACAGTCGGATTTTCCGATGGATTCTGTCCTATCGGACAATGTTGTCGGAAATTCTGACCGTGTGTAGGCACCATCGGACAGTTTCCATCGGATTGTCCGACGGACAAAGTTCTATCTTCTGCTGGATAGATTTTTCGACAACAAAGTCCGATCACACTAATTCCGATCGTGTGTAGCGTAGTCCGACGGACAAAGTGCTACGCATGCTCAGAAGAAATTCTGTGACGGAAGCGCTCGGTCAGGTAAAACTACCGTTCCTAATCGACACAGCACATTCGTCACGCTGCAATGTTAAAATGTCTTTAATGCAGCGCATTCTCTTTTTCTTTACAATGCAAGAAGAATGACGTGTTTTAGCTGCTCCTATTCACCCTCACTTCTCACAAACGTATTTCTTTATTCGTTTTCAGGATTTCTAGACTAGATGTTTATTTTTCCTCAGATCGTAAAAGAATCTTTGTTATATTTTTTGGATGATTTGTCATTTTTTTTTTTTTTTTTGGAATACATATTTTCAGGATAATTTATTTAGATTTTTGAGGGGGGTTGTGTGTCTCAACTTAGCAAAACAACATTATTAACATTTGTATTTGTTGCTTAAATTTACTAGGAGTTTGTTTGTTGTTGGTGCCCCTTGTTAATTGGACTTTATGATTTGTGAAATGTACCTGCCTCCTCACAAATAAACTGTCATTGTAGAAAAGTAAAACACATAGGCAATGATTTTTTCAAATCAAAAATACCTTTATTTAGGTCTCAGCAACAAACCAAAGAGGAACGCAGCGATGGAGAAACTTGGGGAATTTGCAAAGCCTTGGACACCCACGGCAAACATAATTTTTGAAGCTTCTAAAATTGGGGGCCTGAGGAGTACCTATCTAAATAATAAGGGAGTGCTATCTGGTCCTGAAGTCCAAAACATCCGGATTGCAGCAGATGCCATCTAGGTCCCCAGGCTCTGGTACTACGAGAGGCTCCATCTTCTCCCAGACCAGACTGAATCCAGGTCGTCACTCTCAGGTCTTCCTTGTACGCTTTCTTGCACGCTGTGGCTGTGGTGCTGGTGGGGTGGCAGAAGGAGGAGGAGGAGGCGGAGCATGGTCACTATCGCAAACATGTGTGAGTGGGGTCATCCCCCCAGCCATACCCTTATTTAGGACCTTGAGGATGACCTCCTCACACTTGCTGCGTTGCCCCACCTCCATACCCATCATTTTTGTGGCAACCAAGGAGCCAAAGGCCTCCTCGTAGGTGGGTGTGGCATGTAGGGAGGCTGAAGCATCTCTGATCAGCTGGAGCGCTGACTCTCCCACCTCCCCCACCCTTCTCGCCCTTTTGTAGGGAAGGTGGAGGGGAGGGACTTGGGAGACAGTCAGGCTCCTACGCCTACCCCCCTCTTGGCTGCCACTACCCACCTCTTGGCTGCCACTAACCCCTTCCTCCTCCTGACTGCCACATTCCACAGCCACCTCCTGGCTGAGGTCTTCCTGTGTATGAAAAAGTGACATAGTTTGAGTTATTTGTTCATCAAACACACACAATTTTCATCTAGTGACTGTTGCAAAATGTTTACAAATAGAAAACCATACAATTCTCAGCCCTGCAGTTTAGATTCTTGCCCCAAATGTCTCCAACACTACTGTCTGTTGATATGTCAAACACGTTAGGAACTAAGCAAATGGGGATCCTGAAATAAGTGAACATCATTCATTATTCCCAAAAATGGTTACAAAACTACTATACCTGCCACAAGCTGGGCTCCTCCACATTTTCCAGACTGGAAGGCCCAGGTTGCTCCTCGGAAGCCTCATCAGGGGTGGCGTGCATGGAAGGACGCGTGCAAGGAAGAGTCGAGAGTGACTTCCTGACATTAGCCTGGTCTTTGAGAAAATGGAGCCTGTCATAGTACCAGAGCGTGGGGACATGGACTTGATCTGCTGCAACTCCAGATGCTTGGGACTTCAGGACCTTATTGCGCTCCCTGAAATAGGTACTCCTCAGGCTGCCAATTTTTAGTCTTAACTTCTCCACGGTTGCCGTGGGGATCGTTGGCTTTACAAATTCCACAAGTTTCTTCATGGCTGCGTACCTCTTTGGTTTGTTGCTGTAATCTCTGTGTTTAGCCTGCCATAATAGGGGCATTTCCCTATACTTATCAATGAAGAGGGGGAGAAAACTCACATGGTTGAAGCCCTCCATAATCTCTGCAAGACACAACACCACACAAAACACTATAAATAATGTCAGGCTAAACTCTCCTAATCTTCTCCATAAATAAGCCTCAAGGTCTAATCAGTCTAGGCTAGTTATGTACCAAGTTCAAATTGTACCTTCGTTCTAGCGATCGTCTCGTGCGTGAGCTTTCTCTCCCCTCGTCTCACAGATCGTGGCTACGACACAGGCGTGTGACGTTTTATATGTGTATGAAAAAGGGACATAGTTTGAGTTATTTGTTTATCAAACACACACAATTTTCATCTAGTGACTGTTGCAAAATGTTTACAAATAGAAAACCATACAATTCTCAGCCCTGCAGTTTAGATTCTTGCCCCAAATGTCTCCAACACTACTGTCTGTTGATATGTCAAACACGTTAGGAACTAAGCAAATGGGGATCCTGAATTAAGTGAACATCATTCATTATTCCCAAAAATGGTTACAAAACGACTATACCTGCCACAAGCTGGGCTCCTCCACATCTTCCAGACTGGAAGGCCAGGTTGCTCCTCGGAAGCCTCATCAGGGGTGGCGTGCATGGAAGGACGCGTGCAAGGAAGAGTCGAGAGTGACTTCCTGACATTAGCCTGGTCTTTGAGAAAATGGAGCCTGTCATAGTACCAGAGCGTGGGGACATGGACCTGATCTGCTGCAACTCCAGATGCTTGGGACTCCAGGACCTTATTGCGCTCCCTGAAATAGGTACTCCTCAGGCTGCCAATTTTTAGTCTTAACTTCTCCACGGTTGCCGTGGGGATTGTTGGCTTTACAAATTCCACAAGTTTCTTCATGGCTGCGTACCTCTTTGGTTTGTTGCTGTAATCTCTGTGTTTAGCCTGCCATAATAGGGGCATTTCCCTATACTTATCAGTGAAGAGGGGGAGAAAACTCACATGGTTGAAGCCCTCCATAATCTCTGCAAGACACAACACCACACAAAACACTATAAATAATGTCAGGCTAAACTCTCCTAATCTTCTCCATAAATAAGCCTCAAGGTCTAATCAGTCTAGGCTAGTTATGTACCAAGTTCAAATTGTACCTTCGTTCTAGCGATCGTCTCGTGCGTGAGCTTTCTCTCCCCTCGTCTCACAGATCGTGGCTACGACACAGGCGTGTGACGTTTTATATACAGTGCGCATGCGTCAAACTCCGCCCGCCCCTGACGATCTTTCTCGGCTATTCCCCACCCCTTCTCTTTATGGCGCAGTGGGGAGAGCACATGGCGGGGACACAGCAGGTGCGCCCCAAATATTACACCAATGAGGAGGAGGACGAGGAAAGGCCGGAGGCAGAAACGTCCCGATCCCGGAGCCTGAAATTCAAGGCCTCCAATATGTCATTTGGAGAAATGTTGGAGATGGTGGACATATTAAAGAGGAGCGACTATGATGGGAAGTATGGGCCTTACCTCAACCCCAATGTCCGAAAGGCCAAGATCATGTCTAAAGTTGTGAGGAGGCTGTACAATCATTTTGGGGTACAACGATCCAAGGAGCAACTGAGGAAACGCTGGTCAGACCTGAAACTGAGGGAGCCCGATCAGTACAGAAAGATCAAGCGAGTTCTTCAAAAAAGTAAGTAGTTGTGTTTTGTGTTTGATTTTTTGCTTGCATACTGCTCCATTTGTTTGTATTTTTTCAATGTTGTACATTAGAAAATGGCCACTTTCATGTTCGTTTGTGCATTCGATCGTACTCAACCTCGATCTTTCTGCCAGTGTCATGTTCGTGTGTGTCCATTCGATCGTACTCAACCTCGATCGTTCGGCCACTTATTATACGAGGTTTGGTGAAGTTTTTAGTGAAAGGAAGTTTGTTCCCAATAGAGATGTCATCAAGAATGTCAAGCTAATTTATTCAATGTAAAGGAGAGGTCACTCAGTAGCTGTTTACCCATCTGGACTCTAGAGCACTAGTGCTGGGACACCCAAACCCCCTTTTTATTATGCTTTTCCACACATGTGCTCCAGTGGATACTAGAGGGGTGTCTCCATCAGACAAACTTCTACCAAAAAGCTAGTAAGTTTAGCACCTTTACAAAGTGACTACATTCATGTTGTTGTCATTTGTAACTGGCCAACCAAAAATATTGTCCCTCACTTTCAAGCAATGTTTGACATTTCCTATTTCTGCCCTCAATAGATTGTGGTGCTAAATCTTCCTTTTGTACATTCTCATAGGGGAGCGAAAACTCGGGACGTCTGAGGAAACCAGAAAACCTGCACCTCCCAAAGAAAGGGAAAGACCAGAAGCAGAGGAGGAGGAGGAGGAAGGAGAGATCATAGAAGTTGGAGAACTTGTCACCACAACAGGTGAGTGTAGGAGAACACAGCTACTGGTAAGCTAATCAATGTATGCCTGCCTCATTTCCAAGAGACATTTTTTTTTTTTTGTTTTTTTTAGGTGACGTGGATGTTGTGGAAGAAGAATCACACTTTACCACTGAAAGTGCACACGTACTCATCGGGGAGATAATGGTCTGCAATCGAGATCTAGATGAGATAAAGCAAAACATTAATGATGTTCAACAAAAATTGAAGAACATCATTGATGTTTTAGTGAAAATCGGAAAACGCACCAAGTAATGAATAACACACATTTGTGGCTGTTTGTGACAACATGTGTGAAATTTGGAACATGCACACATTGTGTCCACATGTGCTAGCTCCCATCATGGTGGATGAATGACAACGTTTTTTTTTTGGGGTGCAACCACTTTACTAACTACTAAAGTGGGTGTGGTGAAGGGGTTGCACCCCCAAAACACGTCCATTGATCCCCATGATGGGAAATGGCACTTTTGAACATTCTACGCATGTGTTTTACCATCTAATGTCCATTTTCAGACCCAAATTGTGTGCATGTTCTAAATTTCCAGTTTCCAGGGGTGACACCTCATGTGATGAAGGGAATATCAAACACACTTTGAACATATAGTCACATCTGATCTTGTCTTCACTTTAGAAAGTTGAACTTTGCAAGTTCCTATGTTCTGTTTTGCTCCATGCCTGGTTTTAACAAATGCGGAATGTTATTAAACAATGTTCGAAAGAACCAAGATCTTGTCAGTTTTGCCAAGAAGTTTGGAAACGCACTTGTGAATGTGTTGCAAGTAAACTTTTTGAATTTTCTAAATGTGTGGCTTCCTTATTTAAAAACACAAAAGCATTATGTATGTCAAATGTAAAGGATTTGGGGGGCAATGGGTGTTATTTACTAAAGGCAATTCCAGTTTGCACTGCAAGTGTATTTTCCAGGGCACTTTTGCAGTGCACTTGTAGTGCATATTGGATTTGACTTATGTAAATGACACCCACAGTGTTTTGTACGAAAACACGTAGCACACCATTTTTGGGAATACACACATGTCTGACATGGTGATGAAAAGGAGTATTTTGGGTGTCAGTTATGCACTACAAACCTTCTCTAGACAAAAGATTAGGTATCACACACACAACATGAGAAGATTATTTTTGGGAAGAAGAGACTGTTACCTCCTTTTGCCCAGAAAGTGCATTCCCACTGTTGAAGCTAAAGGGCAGAAATTTCTAGCTCAAATAAGCAATAATACGGAAATGACAAGAAATCATAGGTTTGTTTAAAAAATATATTTATTTAAAAATGCCTCTCACACATCGTCAGGCAGAGCAATGGCCCCCCTACCCGCAAAGTACTCCATATATTGCTCGCGGACCTCGCGGGCATTTAGAGGGGGCTTGTGTCTTTTCAAAAAGTTGTGCAATATGCAACAGGCAAGAACTATGTGGTTCAGTTTGTATTCCGCCAAGTTAATAGCCGTCAAAAACAGGCGGAAGCGGCTGGCCAGGATCCCAAAGGTGTTCTCCACCACTCTGCGGGCTCTCGACAGCCTGTAATTGAAGACCCTCTGGTCTGGGGTGAGGGTCCTCATCGGGAAGGGCCTCATCAGATGGGGAGTCAGCGCAAACGCTTCATCTGCGACAAAGACGAAGGGGAGTCCTTCAGCATCCTCCTCTGGAGGTGGCAAGCACAGACTGCCACTTTGGATACGCCAGTAGAACGCCGTGTGCGCAATGGCACCACCATCCGAGATCCGGCCGTTCATCCCCACGTCCACATACAAAAAATCGTATGTCGCCGACACCACCGCCAACATCACTGCACTATTAAACCCCTTATAATTATAATAGTAGGACCCCGAGTTGGGGGGTGAGACGATGCGGACGTGTTTCCCATCAATTGCACCTCCGCGGTTAGGAAAGTCCCAATGGCTGGCAAAGTGGGAGGCCACAGTCTGCCATTCCTGTGGCGTGGAAGGGAACTGTGAAGTGAAACAAGAAAAAATAATTAGTCACTTTGCACATAAACATTGTAAGCAGATTAGACACTAAACATCTTGGAACAAGATCAGACTTTTACATTTTAAGACCCTTAAAAGGCCAGACCCTCCTTACTTAACACTATTGGCAGCCCACAGGAAAGATAAAAGAACATTCCAAATCCCCCCCCCCAAAAAAAAAAAAAGGGAAGCACATTTTGACATTCTGCAATTACCTAGCAAGCTAATAGGAGGGAACTAACCAAAAAAAAGAGCAAATGGAAAGTATGGAGCCAGCCACTTGCACTACATGCTTTGCTGAATTCATCCCTAAAGATGCCCACTATAAAGAGGTAGGTATATAGTGTGTATTGATCTTGGCAAAGCCAGCAGATAGAGGATTGTTAGCATCTGACAGAGCAGTTGGGGGAGGGGGTTCCTAATGAGTTTGGCACCCCCCCCCCCAAAAAAAATGGGGACAAAATGGGGCTCGGCATGAAGTAAAACACACAGCAAACATTAGTGCATATTTTAGGGGGTGTTTGGGGGAAAACAATACTATGCAGCAGACAAAATACATTGCTTAAGTGACTAGGCCATAGGTGTCTATTGGGCCAGAAGAGCATGCTGGGGAGGTAAGTGAAGGGAAAAATGCATGAAGGAGAAAAGGGGCACAGCATATTAGAGCATATTGCAATCATGGTAATTAGGGAAGGAGGTCAAAAATACAAGACATTAGCAAACAGAGCATACATAGAAGGGAATAGTAAAGTAGAAATGTTACCTTAATATAGTCCTCCTGCAGGACCTGGATGATGGCAGAACAGGTCTCTGGAATAATGATTCCCAGGGCCTGGGGAGAGATACCTGAAGAGAACTTCAAATCCTGAAGGCTTCTCCCTGTCGCCAAGTACCTCAACGTAGCAACAAGCCTCTGCTCCGGAGTGATGGCTTGTCTCATGCAGGTATCCTGCCGGCTGATAAAAGGGGTCAGCAAAGCCAAAAGACGATGAAAAACGGGGTCCGTCATCCGGAGAAAGTTCCTGAAATCATCAGGATTATTCTCCCGGATCTCACGAAGCAAAGGCATGTGCGAGAACTGATCACACTGAAGCAACCAATTCTTGGTCCACATACTCCTCGTCACTCTGTTCATGGACGGGTCTTGGCTCAAAGCTAAAAGCCCGACACCAATTCCGCATACAGCACGAACTCGGCGACGAGTACGTACGGGAAACATCGCTCACAAGCAGTCGGCTGGTCAGAACGGACAAACAGAAAGCACCGATAAACAGCAAGGCCTGAAAGAACGAAATGAGCAGTGAAAATCAAAGTGTCCTATATCAAGATATAGGCCGCAATGACCAACAAATGCGAACTGACTACACGCACTAATAAACAGATACGCACGACAAGCACAAACTGAAGAGCAGTAACGATCTGAGTCACAAAACTGAGAAGTGCGAATCGTAAGTCCCCAAACTTCAACTAACTCGCGATAAACACGGGATCAGCAGAAGGAGCCCAACGGGTGCGGGACGTGGTGCTGAACTTCCCTTTTCTAGTCTCGTGGAAGACGACTTACGTCACGACGTTCTTGAAGACCGGAAATTCCAACAACGTTGTCCGACCGTGTGTACGCAACACCAACATCGGACAAAGTACGACGGACATGATCCGATGGAACTGGTCCTCGAAAAATCCGACCGTGTGTATGGGGCTTACCTCCTGCAGATGACTGCCTTAGATGATAACAGGGCAGAAGGGCAGATACAGGGTGAGGTGGTTTAGTGTGCTGTGCTATACTCACACACACACTAACTCCTGCAGATGGCTGCCTTAGATGACAACAGGGCAGAAGGGCAGATACAGGGTGAGCTGGTTTAGTGTGCTGTGCTATACTCACACTGCACACACACACACTAACTCCTGCAGATGGCTGCCTTAGATGACAACAGGGCAGAAGGGCAGATAAAGGGTGAGGTGGTTTAGTGTGCTGTGCTATACTCACACAGCACACACACACTAACTCCTGCAGATGGCTGCCTTAGATGACAACAGGGCAGAAGGGCAGATACAGAGTGAGGTGGTTTAGTGTGCTGTGCTATACTCACACAGCACACACACACACTAACTCCTGCAGATGGCTGGATTGGTAGAGAACAGGGCAGATACAGGGTAAGGTGGTTTAGTGTGCTACTGCTGTGCTATACTCACACAGCACACACAAACACTAACTCCTGCAGATGGCTGCCTTAGATGACAACAGGGCAGAAGGGCAGATACAGGGTGAGGTGGTTTAGTGTGCTGTGTGCTGTGTTTAGTGTGCACCGGCCTCACCTAAGGCCCAAAGGCCCTCAAGATCCACACAGCACAGCATAACATGGGGAGGCACAACATCACCCCATGCTCAGGAGGCGCATGCTCCAGCCCAGGCCCAAGCCCGGAATGACGCACCATCAGAGCATATTATCTCTTCCCCTCATGCAACCTCATGGACAGCCCCTGGGGACCCCCAATTTCACCCACCCCACCAACTAAATTGGGACCCCCCACAGAGCATACCCACCAAACCCACCCTCCAGGCCACTCGACACAGGAGCAAGAAGGGGGAACATACCCCCATGGCAAGTATATCTGCAGGCTATGCCAACGAAGGCGGACTTTAAACAGCTTATCAGTGAAGTTCAGGCCACATGCCGCGCTGAAATTCAGACCTTACACACAGGCCTCCAGCACTTAGCAGACAGGGTGGAGAGGGTGGAGGAGGAATTGCAGGAAACTAAAATTACAGTCCATCGCACACAGATACAGGGCTCAGACCACCGCCTCATGCTGCGGGAGATGCAGCGACACGTTGAGGACCTCGACAATAGGGGGCGCCACAATAATATTCAAATTTGTGGCCTCCCAGAAACAGAAGACACAGAGGACACTACCCAGGACAGATGGTCGGCAAACTCCAAAGCACCACAGCCCAGAGTCCTCAGAGACTCCAAAATGTTCCGCCAACTGACCAGGAAACTTGGCCTCTTCCATTCTTGGAGGGCCCGCCACCCCGCTGAACGCCAATACACCTTTTACTCTGCCCCGCATCAAACCCACTCCCGCATAGATTACCTTTTTGTAAACAATAATACACTACGGGTCATGGAATCTACACAAATCCTCCCTATTACATGGTCGGACCACGCCCCCATAACACTATCGCTCAACCTAGGTACACCCCGCCGCCGGCCATATAACTGGAGACTGAATAACTTTCTCCTGCAACACACTCCCTCCAAAACTGAATTGGATTCTTCAATTCAACAGTACTTTAGGGAAAACGCTACCCCTGATATTTCACTCCCGACTCTCTGGTCTGCCCACAAGGCGGTCCTGAGAGGCAAATGCATTGCGCTGTCATCAGCCATAAAGAAGGACGCCAAAAAGGCAGAGCAACTGGCGACCCAAAGATTGAAAACCCTAGAGACTAAGCTTCATAGCTCCCCGACAGTCACACTGCTAAGACAGATAGTACGCATGCGGGTGACGCTCCGAGATATAGCCATGGGCCAGGTAGAAAAAGCTTTAATTCACCTGAAACAGGTATTCTATGATAAGGGGAACAAAGCACAGTCACTTCTAGCTAGGAAACTAACGGAACGCACTCATACCTCTGCCCCGCACCAAATCAAGAACAAAACAGGTGAAGTGCTAACCCACCCACAGGACATAGTGAACACTTTTTCCGACTTCTACACAGACCTCTATAACAAAACCGAAATACCACATAACCCACCCTCGGCAGACCTGACCGATCATATTACCCAGTATCTCGACCAGGAAGGCCTCCCCAGACTCAAAGACGACGACCTATTAGGACTCAACGCTCCCATCATAGCAGAGGAACTAGAGGCAACAGTGAAAGGCCTCCCTGCCCACAAATCCCCGGGACCAGACGGATTCCAATATGAATATTACAAGACCTTTCTCCCCGCACTGAGCCCGCACATGACCAAGCTATATAATGCTTTCCTACACCAGACCCCGTCCCTTGTGACATGCAGCGATCCTACCTGACTTTAATCCCAAAACCAGACAAAGACCCGGCACTGTGCGCTAGCTACAGACCCATAGCACTCTTGGACTCCGACTTCATATATTTTCACCAAAATCCTTTTGAATAGACTGAACATATTAATTCCCAACCTAATATACAAGGACCAAGTGGGCTTTGTACCCCTACGACAGGCAGGAGGCAACACAAGGAAAGTGATAGACCTGATTGAAGTAGCCAATAGGGGAAAAGTGGAATCAGTTATCCTAAGTTTAGACGCGGAAAAGGCGTTCGACCGCCTGAGCTGGCCTTTTATGATGGCCACACTACGCCATATGGGATTCAGAGGACCTTTCCTATAGGCAAAGATAGAACATATACACCAATCCCACCTCCCAAGTAAAAACCCCATATGCCACCTCACAGGCATTCTGGATTACTAACGGCATTCGCTAGGGATGCCCCCTCTCCCCCCTACTGTTCCTGCTCTGCGTAGAACCCCTGGCGGCGGTCGTTAGAAACAATCCAGACATTAGGGGGATCCCGGTCAGAGGCGAGGAATTTAGGCTGTCCCTGTTTGCAGATGACATAATCCTGACCCTAACCCATCCCAGGGTATCCCTACCAAACCTCCACACGGAATTAAACACCTACGGGGAACTTTCAGGGTATAAAAAAAACACAACTAAATCTACGGCCCTCCCCCTGAACATCCCAGGACCAGAGGCTACCCACCTACATCAGACGTTCCCCTACAAATGGGAATACACCTCCCTAAAATATTTGGGGGTCTTAATCACCCCCTCGTACGGCTCTCTATATCAAGCCAACTTCCCGCCCCTGTATAGGTACATCAGAGAGTTACTACAAAAATGGAAGCCCCACCAGATTTCCCTCATAGGACGCATAACGTCTATCAAAATGCTCATACTCCCCAAACTCCTCTACCTGTTTCAGACCCTACCCATCCCAATCCCCCATGCCCACCTACGTAAACTCCAAGGTGATACTCTGAAATACGTATGGAACTACAAAAAACACAGGGTACCAAAATCAGTCATGACAGCATCCAGATCATGTAGGGGAATAGCATTCCCGAACCTGGTAAGGTATTACCAGGCAACCCAACTAAGGGCATTAACCTCATGGTTTCCCAGAAATCCTATAATAAGTGGACACAAATCGAGAAGTTATGGCTGGCCCCGATCCTCCCGAATAGCCTCCTATGGAACATGAAAGTCGAAGTGCCCCTAGACCGAATGTTAGGACCCATGTCACATCTGCGACAGATCTGGCGCAGGTTAGCCCGCCCGGGAGAACTGGAATCTGAAAGTTCAGTAATGAACTCCTTTTTATACAACCCCAAAATTCCATCCAGCCTCACCCACCAGATGTCATGGCCCTGGGCCTCTAGGGGCCTGTTCCACTTTGGACACCTAATACATCCCAGATCACGCAGGCTTCTAACATTCTCGGAGCTCCAGACCAAGCACGACCTTCCAAAAATTTTTTTTACAGTTTCCTACAAATTAGACACTTTGCCCAGACGATAGCCCCAAACTTACAGTTCTCCCGACCATCCCCATTTGAACAGATCATACTGGAGGGGAAGAACAGAAGGGGTCTAATCTCAGACATCTACCAGCTACTAAACGACTACCAGGTGGACAAAAAGGGCAAACACGCGTACATGAGAAGATGGGAGGGAGAGCTGGGAGAAGAACTCCCATTGGAGGCATGGCAGGCAGTCTGGAGGCAGGCAGCTAAAAGCTCCATATGCACTCTCTATAAGGAAAACATTTATAAAATACTCTACTTCTGGTATCAGACGCCAACAGTCCTCCATAAGATATACCCAACCACCTCCGACCGCTGCTGGCGATGTCAGGCCGGCAGGGGCTCTCTCTTCCATATTTTCTGGACGTGCCCACTAATAGCCCCATACTGGACAGAAACCCAACAACTACTGATCCGCCTCTTTGAGACGCAGATCCCACTCACACCTAAATTCTTCCTATTCGGCCTATCTCAACCGAAACTCTCAAGGCCAAGTAAAAAAACTTCTAAGACTTGTGCTCACGGCAGCCCGATGTCAAATAGCTCTCAACTGGAAAAAGACCACACCCCCATCCCAAGAGGCTCTATACACGAGAATTAAGGACATAGAACTGATGGGAAAAATGACGGCCAGGCTAAGAGACAAACTGGACGACCACAACGCAACCTGGGAGCGATGGCATCTGAGGGAGTACAAGCGCTGAGCGGGCAGGTGAGCCGAGTAAGCGGTATGTTACCCTATCTCTACCCCACCCCTACCCCTTCCCCATCTCTCCCCCCCTCTAATTTCCCCCTCTCTTTCAGACCTCCTCACTTTCACTCCTTGGCTCTACCTCTATCTCCCCGGGATGTTAACCCCTGGGGAGACCTTATCTTCAACTTATTGCACTAAACCTAGAGCTGGATACTGCTAAAAACACCGAAAGACTACAGTGTCACTTCCAAGAACCAGGTATCCAGAGGTTATGGTTAAATATGTAGGTATGGAAAAAACACCGCGCTAAAACCTAAATGGGTAATAAATATATGTCGTGCAGACAAAGGTGAGAAAATTAAATTGATTAACATAGAATGAAGCAGCAGCTAAAAAAATGTGAGATATACACATTACCAAACAACAATAAACAAAAAAGCCGCGCTAAATGACTGAATATAACTTAAGTGAACAAAGTGACTGTAAAGTCACAGAAATGACTGTGTCAAAACTAACACCAAAAAGTACCAAAATTGTGTAACTGTGCGTGACACATAAAGTGTTAAACCTTATTAATAAAGTAAACCATAAAGTCCTTGGACAAATAGCAAGTCCAAAAATAATAACACCAATAAGTGTCCAAAAAGATGAAAGTAATATGACAGTATGATGTTCAGCTGTTGTCACCAAACTTGGAAAGATGAAGGTAATATGACAGTGTGATGTTCAGCTGGTGTCACCAAACTAGGGATAGATTTCACCAATACGTGTGATCCGCCACCATTCTACCATTAAGCTTACCGGAAGCAAGCTTTAACCAAGCCTGTATGGAGACGGTACTGGATGTACCCTGGACCAGGGGACCTCACCACGGGATCCGGACTTCACCAGGTATGGATAATTCTGAGACGAAAACTTGGGGCAAAATTTTCTATCGGACCAGATCTGTATGCGGGACTCATCCGGGAATGCGGAACGTTCCCCAGAAGACGTCAATAGACGAAACGGACATAGGGAGGCTGACGCACTGACGTCATCGTGTTCCGCGTTGTGAGCGGGTGTTTGCTGCTAGCCGGCCGGCGTTTTTATATTCGATTCTCTGTCTGATGCACATATGTTTGTGTAAGTAGATATTTTATATTTTTTTAATAAAACCATCAGTTTTACACTATGGGAGTATCCCTTCTTCCTCTATGATTACATGTTGAGGCTGGTGATTTTTGGTCTGCATTCCCGGATGAGTCCCGCATACAGATCTGGTCCGATAGAAAATTTTGCCCCAAGTTTTCGTCTCAGAATTATCCATACCTGGTGAAGTCCGGATCCCGTGGTGAGGTCCCCTGGTCCAGGGTACATCCAGTACCGTCTCCATACAGGCTTGGTTAAAGCTTGCTTCCGGTAAGCTTAATGGTAGTATGGTGGCGGATCACACGTATTAGTGAAATCTATCCCTAGTTTGGTGACACCAGCTGAACATCACACTGTCATATTACCTTCATCTTTCCAAGTTTGGTGACAACAGCTGAACATCATACTGTCATATTACTTTCATCTTTTTGGACACTTATTGGTGTTATTATTTTTGGACTTGCTATTTGTCCAAGGACTTTATGGTTTACTTTATTAATACGGTTTAAAACTTTATGTGTCACGCACAGTTACACAATTTTGGTACTTTTTGGTGTTAGTTTTGACACAGTCATTTCTGTGACTTTACAGTCACTTTGTTCACTTAAGTTATATTCAGTCATTTAGCGCGGCTTTTTTGTTTATTGTTGTATGGTTAAATATGCACCCAGTGGCATTATGTTATCTTAGTTATTTCCACGACTGGTGTATTACTGTGTCGTTTTATTGCACAATTGTTTATTGGAAACCTTTTTTTCTATGCACCACTGTTTGTAACACTATGTGAGCAAATAAAAAACGTTATTTGAAAAAAAAAAAAAAAGTACTAAAATCGATTGCATGAAATAAGGGTAAAATCGCATAAAAGTTGCATAAAGATTAATAAACCTGGTGTGCATGAAACCTCAAGTGCAAGTAAATAATTCAAACCTTACGCATAAATGTAAAGATAAAAATATCGCATGTAAATTGATGTGCATAAAATAAATCCTCATGTGCAAATATGTGCAAATGTTTTCAACCTAAAACCTATGTGTAAAATATCTGAAATGGCTGAAATATCCAAGGGGAAAGAATTATTCCCCAACAGTATTCAAATAAATAAATAAAGTGCAATTCCTCTCCAGCATAGTGTGCCAATCAATAAATATTGGAAATAAATCAATAAAATAAAATAAACTTCAAACGTATTAGTACTTTGGACTTTTGTCCGACAGACTTGTGTACACGCGCTTGGAAAATCCGACAACAGACATTTGTCTGCAGAAAATTTTAAAGCCTGCCATCCAACATTTGTCCACGGAAAATCCGACAACAATTGTCCGATGGAGCGTACAAATGGACGGATTTTCCGCCAACAGCCTGTCATCACACAATTCCTCAGAAAATCTGATTGTGTGTACGAGGCTTTACAGTAAGTGAAGACCTTCTAAGCATACTTGGAATCTGTCACATACAGTCCAAAAGTAAAATTATAAAATATATACATTTTATTCCATAACAGTCGACAAGTGTAACAGAGTAATCTTTATGTATGTGCACAAGCTTACTTGTAGCACTGTTTGTTCCTATCCAAGGTACAGTCTCTCACTTTTCTATCCTCACAAACTTCCCTATGCTTAGCTAGATTGTGTAGAACATACTCTATGGAGTTGGTTTCTAAAACTGGAGAGTGCAAAATCTGGTGCATCTCTGCATAGAAACCAATTAGCTTCCAAGTTTTTTTGGCAAAGATTAACTGATGCTGAAGTTAGAAGCTGATTGGTTACAATGCACAGCTGCACAAGATTTTGCACTCTCCAAATGTAGTAAATCAACCACTTGGTAACTTACTAGGAATGGGCAATAGCCCAACATCTGGCTCATCACCTGCACCAAAAATGCTATCTTTTTTGGAGCTGTATCAAGTGTCCTTTAATTTGTCTCTCTGAGTTCCTAGGAAGTACTTCCCTGAATTCTACCCACCTATGGGGAGTTTTCCCACCATGACCCAACAGCTGTTTCCCCTTTTAGAGCATGAAATGACTGATAAATTGCAAGCCCACTGTGTCCTAAATTTCTGAAATTAATGTTTTTGCCTGTGCATGATTACAGTCTCCTAAAAATGTAAGCTGCTTGCATTACAAACCAACTGAATCATACTCTCTTTGTGAGTGCCAGCACAGATATTACTATAGTATACAATAGTATACATTACAGTTACTTTGCTTGTGTTACATAACATAATTAGTCAGGTTAAAAAAAAAGATACCAGTCCATTTAGTTTAACAGATAGAAGAAATAGAGCAAAAATAAAACCGCCACATGCAGAATCCTATACCCACTGTTGATGCAGAAAAAAGGCAAAAAACGCTATAAAACATGGGCCGATTTACTCCAATGGGTACAAATACATTCCTTCCTGATCCCCCAGAAGGTAATTGGATATTCTCTTGATCAACAATTCCTGTTGTTGTTACCTATAAATGTTAATATTCTGTTATGCAAATGTAAGAGACTCAGACAGCTTCACTTTGAAAAAAATCAACCACTTTATTGTTGTAATGACGTCTGACATAAGGACAGTAGTAAAAGCAAGACACTTTGTGGCCCAAAGGAGAAGTCAATGCATTTCACATCACTTCAGCCCATACTCATGACTCCTGCATTTATCTATCTGCACAGATCAATGGTAACATACAAAGCCATCCACAACATCGCCCCCATCTACATCACCAACCTCATCTGCAGATATCGCCCAAATCGTCCCCTCCGCTCCTCCCAGGACCTCCTGCTTTCTAGCTCCCTTGTTACCTCCTCCCATGCCCGCCTTCAAGACTTCTCCAGAGCATCTCCCAACCTCTGGAACTCCCTGCTCCAGTCTGTCCAATCAGCCCCTACCCTGTCCACCTTTAGGAGATCCCTGAAAACTCATTTATTCAGGGAAGCCTATCCCACAAACACCTAACAACAATTGTCCCCGAGCCACCCCCATCAAATCATTCTCTGCAGCTATTACCTTTTGTACCACCACCCCCTCCCTTTAGAATGTAAGCTCTACGAGCAGGGCCCTCTTGTACCTTTTGTATTGAACTGTACTGTAATTGTGTTATCCCCCCTATACATTGTAAAGCGCTGCGTAAACTGTTGGCGCTATATAAATCGTGTATATTAATAATAATATAATAATAGTAAGTGGTGTGGAGGATTGTTCATGGCAAGCTCCAGCAGCTTCACTGTATAATATTCAGTTATGTTTTATTAATTTAAAAATGCATTTAGCTCTCTTTTAAAACAAAAACTGGTTCTGGCCAACTCAGTAGATTGAGGGAGCCTATTCCACATTTGCACAGCTCATACTGTGAAAAGGTCTTTCTCTATTTGGGGGTTAAACCTCTTTTCCTCCAGGAGTAAAGAGTGCGCCCTTGTCCTATGTAATGACCTTGAACTGATAAACCCTATGACAAGTTCACTATAAGGGCCCCTTATGTATTTATGGTGATTATATCCCCCATTATTACCTCTTCTCCAGAGAGACTAAATTCAATTATGCTAGTCTTTCTTTATAGCTTAGTTCCTTCATGCCTCTTATCAGTTAGGTTACCATTCTCTGCACTTTTTCCAGTTATCCGATATCCTTTTGGTGAACTGATGCCCAAAACTGAACTGCACATTGTAGATGAGGGCTTACTAATGATTTGTACAAGGGGAAATATATGTCAATCTCTCGGGAATCTATACCTCTTTTAATTCAAGAAAGTATCTTCTTTGCTTTAAAAACTGCAACTTGGCATTGCATGCTATTATTAAGTCTATGATCTACCAAAACCTGCAGATTCTTCTCGACCATTGACTCCACCAGTTGTACTCCTCCTAGAATGTATAATGCGTGCATGTTTTTAGCCCCCGAGTGCATAACTTTACATTTATCAACATTAAATCTCATTTGCCACATAGTTGCCCAATTAAACAATGCATTAATGTCTACTTGTAAGTTGGAGACATTCTATAAGAAAGTTTTTCCACTACACAGCTTGGTGTCATCTGCGACCACAGAAATTGTACTTTTAATCCCAAAATCTAGATAATTTATAAATAGGTTAAAAAATAAGGGGCCCACCACTGAACCTTGGTCTACACCACCTTTAACCTTAGACCAGGGGCCGCTCTCATCTTCACTGCAGAGTGTAGAGCAGGAGGCAGCACAGTACTGTAAAGTGTGTGGGAGTGGGAGCTGCCTCGGTTGACCTTTCATGTTAACTATAAAGTGACACTGGAGTGTCCAAGCATCCAATAACCAGCTTGTTAATATGAAGAATAAGCTCGGGAAGCTCTACTCCGTTCAGTACTGTCCTGCCTCGCGCTTTCTATTCTGCTGTACACATGCTGTCAGGTAGGAGAGTGCTACCTACACAGAGATGTGTGTTTGTTTCGTGTGGGGATGATATGAAGTCGAAAGAGGACACAGTTGGAGGGGGGAGAGAGGACACTGATGTTGGGGGGGGGCACAGGACACTGCTATGGAACAACAGTGGAGCAGAGGGCACTTCAGTGGGGGGATATGTGATGGAGGCAGAGGACACTGCTTTGGGGGGGCACATGACATACTTGGGGGAGGGGCAGGGGACACTACAGTGGGGGTGATTGGAAGTGAGGAATTTATGTAAAGGGGCAGAGGACACTACTGTGTGGGAGCAGAATACAGTACTGTGTGGGGGATATATATATATATATATATATATATATATATATATATATATATATATATATATGTATATGTGTGTGTTTAAAGGGTACCACCCAGCCACCCCACCCTGCCACCCCTGTGGGTATCTTTGATTTCCTCCATGTTGTCCAGGTAGATCTCAAGGTTGCCTACTTGTTCTTTAGACCACACTTTGCAAAATCCAAGTATAATATTTCCATAGCCACTTACTTGCTTACTTCCTCAGTAAAAGAAAGCAGATTTGTTTGACAACTTTGTTTGATAACTTCAGTCTTTCATTAATCCATGCTGTCTATTGCCTAAAATATTGTTTTTTTGCAAAAAGTCTTCTATCTGGTCTTTATTTAAACGCTCAAGAATATATATCTATATATCTCTCTCTCTATATATCTACATATCTCTCTCTCTCTCTCTCTCTCTCTTCTCTCTCTCTCTCTCTCTCTATATATATATATATATATATATATATATATATGTAGATATGTATATATATATTATATATATATATATATATATTTATATATTTATAGCAAATCTTTTTATTGATTATTAATCAACAATTTTCTTAATTTAAATCATTTAGTACAACAGTGTAATATTTTACCATCTTACATCACTATTCCCCACCCCAAAAGAAAAGAATAAAGAAGAAAAAAAGTCATTTTATAGATTTCTATTCAAATATTCCTAGACACTTTTTCTTTTCCTTCTTCCCTATCCATTTATGACATACCATAATTTCCATATCTTATTAAATGTATACATACATCCCCTCCTCACATATGCTGACTTTTGCTTTGTTATCCTGTTGTTAATCTCTCTTGCCTTCATGGGTAGGGGGAAAGGGTGACAACCACCTCTTGGCAATGAATTTTCTAGCCTGGTAGAGACATCTTTTATTGCTATTTGCGTTGGGACAGCAGCTGTTTGATGCTCCATATATCCCAATACACATAGCCTAGGTTCCATCTGGAGTTCTAGCTTGTACGAGGTATAGCTAGATACCGGGGGAGCGACGTGCTGACGTCACCTCGTACAAGCTATACGAACGTCCAGGGAATTCGGGTTTGTCCGCGGTACACCGGACTTAAGGCGCATGAAAATCTGCTCAATTGTAAGTGCGATTTGTATTTTTAACAATTTTTAATAAACAAGTGGTAATGCACTATGGAAGCGCTCCTTTTCTTTCACATGGTATACACCTGTCTATGAGCCCTGTGGTACTCAAGCATGTGAGAAGGATCTAGTCTCCATTAGAGTGATCCGGGATTGAGGAAATCAGCCACATTATTCAGGAGTCCTTAACAACGTTGGTTTCTACCCGCTTTTTGTGATCCTCTGTGATGGGGGATCATTGAGCTCTGGTAAGAAGTAAATTCACATGTTTGGTGGTGGTCGGCACACAGTCTTCTTGATTGGACACCTCAGTTTCTATTGAGACTCATTTCCGAATTCTACCTTTTCAATAGATGGTTTTTGGAGTTCATTTGGACTTTCTGTTTAATGCACGGGTGCTCATCAGAGAAATTTTTTGTAATTTTCATATTTTCATATGCTTTATTTGTCATAACATTTCACTTGTATTAATATATTAGACATTTGTTAGCACTGTCACTTTGTATACCACATTATATGCACACATTTTTGGATTTTTATTCACTGTATTTTAATTTATCACTGAGTTTTTGTGTCATAATTTTTGTCTTACTATATGTGGCGGACGTGATTGGTTGTTCAGGTGGATGCTTAACATGTCCTCCATTCATTTTGATGTAACATTGGTTTAGCGCAGCTTTTTGTCTTTCTATTATCTATAAAAAAAAACACTCATTTGAGAGTCCAAACTCTTCTCTTATCTCGTGGAACGTTTTTTCAATGTCCTGTCATTATATATTTGTAACAGCTTCACCACTCCCCTTTGTTTCCAGATGTTAGAGTTCTTCATTTTCTTTAATTCTGTCAGATTTTTATCATCCCATATTGGCGTGTACTCAGAGGGACATATGTATTGACATAGGGACTTTACTATCTGCCATACTTTCAACACTAGATGGACTGTAGGGGCAGTCAATGTCCATCTTCAATGACCTTGCTTCTAGTGTCTCAATTAATGTGGAGTGTGGCGTACAGGCCAGCAATGCTCGCGTACTGTAGTATACAGTGCCCCCTTCCACTGCACACCCCCATAGATGTTGTAATTGGACTGCCAATTAATTGAACCACAAAACCACCCCTGTTCTTTGTCAACTGTAAGACCCAAAGGTGTATCTTGGCCTGTTTCCTTCTCCACACAAATTCCCTAACTTTCTAAACCAGCTTCCATTAATCCATATCGGGGAATTTTACAGAATATATAATATTTGGGGCATCCACATTGATCTTATGAAACTACAATGCCCTACCACTGAAAGCGGTCTTACATTTTACTTTTAATGTCTCTATTAAAGGGACCAGATTTTTCCCAATATATGACTTAGAGTTTGCAGTTACTATTATTCCTAGATATCTAAAGCTATCTACCACTTGTATGTGCCGAGCACTATCTGGTATTTCCCCTTCTATTGGGTCCACTGGGAGCATGGTCAATTTCTCCCAGTTAATCATTAGTCTGGAAAATATCCTGAATTTCTTGATCCTGTCCCTCACTGTGGTTAAGGAGCCATTTCGTATCTCCCAGGAATAAGAGGATATCATCTGTGTAAAGTGAGATTTTTTTTCCTTGTCAACACCTCTATTTCTCTTTTTGTCCTAATGGCTATGGCTAAAGGTTCTATGGCCAGGGTGAAGAGCAGGGGCAACAAAGGGCACCCCTGCCTCGCCCTTTTGGGCCAATGAAAAGTACTCTGATAACCTATTATTAATCCTCAGCCTTGCTTTAGAAGTTCTGTAAAGGAGTTTCACCCATCTAGTAAAAACCAGACCAAATCCAAACTCTGCCAAAACTTGCCACAAATAATCCCACTCGACGTTGTCAAATGCTTTGGCAGCGTCGAGGAAAATGATAGCTCATGAACCCCCTCCTTCACTGGGACCTGCAGATTCAGAAAAGCTCTCCTAATATTTAGGTGTGTTGATCTTCCTGGGATGAACCCTAATTGGTCCATATGGATCAATCTGTCCATTATCCTATTCAATTGAGTAGCCAGTATTCCTGCCATTAACTTGACATCCGCACATAGCAATGAGATCTATAGGTCTATATGAAAAAGGTACATGGGGATCTTCCTCTCTTTTTCTCTAGTTCCACCGTTTTTCTTTTTTTTAAAAGTGAGCAGCTACAAATACTTCAGCTGCTGACTTTTACAATATGGACACTTAACTGTCCAGGGCGCCCACGATTTCGGCGCCCGAAGGTGATCTGTCCCTCGGCTGTCGGGTGCTGCCGGCGCAATCCTCGGTAAGGGAATCAGGTCCCCTAATGCGCATTTGCGACTCGCACTGCACTATCCCACTGGTCCCTGCTGTTTTCTGGGACCCGTGTGTCTCCCAAAATACAGCGAGGGGACGGGAAGTGGCATAGATACCCGTGGGTGGCTTGGGTATCTATGCCCGGAAGTGGGAGAAAAATACCTGTATTAGACAGGTATAGGCTGCCCCCTCCTCTGAAAGGTGCCAATTGTGACACCAGAGGGGGGGGGACCGGAAAAGTGCAAGTTAAATTTTTGGGTGGAACTTCACTTTAAAGTGAAACAATAAAAAATAAATATTCCTTTAAATATTGTGCTAGGGGAGGTGTCCTTAGTATGCCTGTAAAGTAGCGCATCTTTCCCATGTTTATAACAGTGGCACAGCAAAATTACATTTCTAAAGGAAAAAATTTATTTAAAACTGCTCGCAGCTGTAATGTATTGTCGGATCCCGGCAATATAGATAAAAATACCAAAAATACCAAAAAAAAAAATGGTATGCATGTCCCCTCCAAAATATTAAGGGGAACCCCACACCCAATTTATTTTTTTAAATGGCATGGAGGTCCCCCAGGCACTATATACTCTGAACAGCAGTATATATATACTATACGGCCTACCCTATATACTCTGCAGAAAATTGGGCATTAGGTGTTGGAGGTACTAGAACAATGTAAGCCTCACAGTTACTCTTGTTGGGCACAGGAACGGGCCCTGCTGTGAAATATTATATCAAAAGCTGTAATTACATGCCCCTGTTAAACAGGGACAGAAAACTTGGGCCTTGGGTGGTGGAGGTGGTGGTGCCACAACACTGTAACCCCTCACAGATACTCATGTTGGGTGCTGGAATAGGCCCTGCTATGAAACATAACTGCCAATTTCTTGTCCTTCTGTGGCAACCCCTCTCTCTAGGCTCACATTACTCCCTTCCTCAACCTGGGAACCCATATCGGAGCCTTTAAATCGCTGCGCATCCTCCAGCAGCATATAACTGACACTGTGGTCGAATAATTCTGGGTACTCCTTGGTGCACTATGGTGGTGCTACGGAAGGAGTGACTGTGTTCAAGGAGCTGGTGGAATAGGCCGTTTTTGCCAGCTGCGTTGGAAGGCAAACTACTATGAGCCTGGGTGACAGAGGATGAGGAGGATGAGGACGGCTTTATTATCCACTCCACCAACTCTTCTACATGTTGTGGCTCAATAACACAGCCAGCTGCAGCAAAAAAGGACAAGCATGCCCCACGGCCACCTGCAGAGGATGCACCATGTCCATGATCACCACTGTTGACTGTAGACACAGAGGCTGCTTGGCCTCTTTTAGTGGCCTGTGAGTGTCTTCTTCTCCTTGGTGGCCTTCCGGACATGATGTATTTTTTTGTTTTGCAACACCACACTATACTGTATTAGAAAGTGTACAATGGCTGCACTGTATTGTATACTGTGTACACCACCAGAAGTGTAGTAGAAACTGTACACATTGTATTAGATACTGTGTACACCGCCTGCACTGTATTAGCAACTGTACACCACGGAACTGTAGATATAGGCTACACTGAATTCAGAGTATGTATATATATATATATATATATATATATATATATATATATATATATTAATACACCGCCTGAAGTGAATTAGAAACAGTACACCACAGAATGCACTGTAGATATAGGCTACACTGGATGCAGAGTGTATGTGTGTGTGTATATACTAGACTGACTGTAATATATATATATATATATCAAATACACTGCCACTAACTGAATAACCGGCCTGCTTAATCTAACTCAAGCTATCTCTCTGTCCACGCCAACAACACTACACACGGCTGCTCTGTAAGCAGCCTTATATAGTGTGGGGCGTGGACTTAATCCCCCTGAGGCCAAAGGCCAATCATGGCTCTCTCAGCAGGTCAGGTGCATGCTTTGACCAATTATCATACAGCAATGCACTGCGATCTCGCAGTGTATTATGGGGCATTCCGCGGCAATCAAATTTTACGTAAACGCACCATATGTTTTTTTTTTTTTTAAAACAAGCGGGCAGCTGATTTTCATCAGAGGGAGATGGAATTGCCAGTCCCTGGAAAAAGGTTTTAATTTCTCTGCTCGTATCTCCTATTTTGGAACTATATAAATCCATATAATTTATTTTAAAAACCTCTACCAACTTCCCATGGCATCTAGTAATTCATCCAATATCTGTTCTAATAGATGTTATTGTATGTAATTCTGCATTTTGATTTCTAGCCAGAAGGACTAATATGTGCCCTGTTCTTTCCCCTTCTTCCTACCAACGCTGTTCATTAACATATTTTTAATCTCTGCTTTTGTAAGGACAATTGTTCGATACATTTGCTGCAACTCTGTCCACTTAAATAGGTTTTCTTGGGATGGATCTTCTATATATGTTTTTTCCGCTTCTATCACTCCCTTCATAACTAACAACTCCCAATCTTTAGTTGACTTTTTGACTCTCGAGATTTTCTTGATCCTGTCCCTCACTGTGGTTAAGGAGCCATTTCGTATCTCTCAGGAATAAGAGGATATCATCTGTGTAAAGTGAGATTTTTTTTCCTTGTCAACACCTCTATTTCTCTTTTTGTCCTAATGGCTATGGCTAAAGGTTCTATGGCCAGGGTGAAGAGCAGGGGCAACAAAGGGCACCCCTGCCTCGCCCTTTTGGGCCAATGAAAAGTACTCTGATAACCTATTATTAATCCTCAGCCTTGCTTTAGAAGTCCTGTAAAGGAGTTTCACCCATATAGTAAAAACCGGACCAAATCCAAACTCTGCCAAAACTTGCCACAAATAATCCCACTCGACATTGTCAAATGCTTTGGCAGCGTCGAGGAAAATGATAGCTCATGAACCCCCTCCTTCACTGGGACCTGCAGATTCAGAAAAGCTCTCCTAATATTTAGGTGTGTTGATCTTCCTGGGATGAACCCTAATTGGTCCATATGGATCAATCTGTCCATTATCCTATTCAATTGAGTAGCCAGTATTCCTGCCATTAACTTGACATCCGCACATAGCAATGAGATCTATAGGTCTATATGAAAAAGGTACATGGGGATCTTCCTCTCTTTTTCTCTAGTTCCACCGTTTTTCTTATTTTTAAAAGTGAGCAGCTACAAATACTTCAGCTGCTGACTTTTACAATATGGACACTTAACTGTCCAGGGCGCCCACGATTTCGGCACCCGAAGGTGATCTGTCCCTCGGCTGTCGGGTGCTGCCGGCGCAATCCTCGGTAAGGGAATCAGGTCCCCTAATGCGCATTTGCGACTCGCACTGCACTATCCCACTGGTCCCTGCTGTTTTCTGGGACCCATGTGTCTCCCAGAATACAGCGAGGGGACGGGAAGTGGCATAGATACCCGTGGGTGGCTTGGGTATCTATGCCCGGAAGTGGGAGAAAAATACCTGTATTAGACAGGTATAGGCTGCCCCCTCCTCTGAAAGGTGCCAATTGTGACACCAGAGGGGGGGGACCGGAAAAGTGCAAGTTAAATTTTTGGGTGGAACTTCACTTTAAAGTGAAACAATAAAAATTAAATATTCCTTTAAATATTGTGCTAGGGGAGGTGTCCTTAGTATGCCTGTAAAGTAGCGCATCTTTCCCATGTTTATAACAGTGGCACAGCAAAATTACATTTCTAAAGGAAAAAATTTATTTAAAACTGCTCGCAGCTGTAATGTATTGTCGGATCCCGGCAATATAGATAAAAATACCAAAAATACCAAAAAAAAAAATGGTATGCATGTCCCCTCCAAAATATTAAGGGGAACCCCACACCCAATTTATTTTTTTAAATGGCATGGAGGTGCCCCAGGCACTATATACTCTGAACAGCAGTATATATATACTATACGGCCTACCCTATATACTCCGCAGAAAATTGGGCATTAGGTGTTGGAGGTACTAGAACAATGTAAGCCTCACAGTTACTCTTGTTGGGCACAGGAACGGGCCCTGCTGTGAAATATTATATCAAAAGCTGTAATTACATGCCCCTGTTAAACAGGGACAGAAAACTTGGGCCTTGGGTGGTGGAGGTGGTGGTGCCACAACACTGTAACCCCTCACAGATACTCATGTTGGGTGCTGGAATAGGCCCTGCTATGAAACATAACTGCCAATTTCTTGTCCTTCTGTGGCAACCCCTCTCTCTAGGCTCACATTACTCCCTTCCTCAACCTGGGAACCCATATCGGAGCCTTTAAATCGCTGCGCATCCTCCAGCAGCATATAATTGACACTGTGGTCGAATAATTCTGGGTACTCCTTGGTGCACTATGGTGGTGCTACGGAAGGAGTGACTGTGTTCAAGGAGCTGGTGGAATAGGCCATTTTTGCCAGCTGCGTTGGAAGGCAAACTACTATGAGCCTGGGTGACAGAGGATGAGGAGGATGAGGACGGCTTTATTATCCACTCCACCAACTCTTCTACATGTTGTGGCTCAATAACACAGCCAGCTGCAGCAAAAAAGGACAAGCATGCCCCACGGCCACCTGCAGAGGATGCACCATGTCCATGATCACCACTGTTGACTGTAGACACAGAGGCTGCTTGGCCTCTTTTAGTGGCCTGTGAGCGTCTTCTTCTCCTTGGTGGCCTTCCGGACATGATGTATTTTTGGTTTTGCAACACCACACTATACTGTATTAGAAAGTGCACAATGGCTGCACTGTATTGTATACTGTGTACACCACCAGAAGTGTAGTAGAAACTGTACACATTGTATTAGATACTGTGTACACCGCCTGCACTGTATTAGCAACTGTACACCACGGAACTGTAGATATAGGCTACACTGAATTCAGAGTATATATATATATATATATATATATATATATATATCAATACACCGCCTGAAGTGAATTAGAAACAGTACACCACAGAATGCACTGTAGATATAGGCTACACTGGATGCAGAGTGTATGTGTGTGTGTATATACTAGACTGACTGTAATATATATATATATATATATATATATATATATATATATATATATATATATATCAAATACACTGCCACTAACTGAATAACCGGCCTGCTTAATCTAACTCAAGCTATCTCTCTGTCCACGCCAACAACACTACACACGGCTGCTCTGTAAGCAGCCTTATATAGTGTGGGGCGTGGACTTAATCCCCCTGAGGCCAAAGGCCAATCATGGCTCTCTCAGCAGGTCAGGTGCATGCTTTGACCAATTATCATACAGCAATGCACTGCGATCTCGCAGTGTATTATGGGGCATTCCGCGGCAATCAAATTTTACGTAAACGCCCCATATGTTTGGTTTTGTTTTAAAACAAGCGGGCAGCTGATTTTCATCAGAGGGAGATGGAATTACCAGTCCCTGGAAAAAGGTTTTAATTTCTCTGCTCGTATCTCCTATTTTGGAACTATATAAATCCATATAATTTATTTTAAAAACCTCTACCAACTTCCCATGGCATCTAGTAATTCATCCAATATCTGTTCTAATAGATGTTATTGTATGTAATTCTGCATTTTGATTTCTAGCCAGAAGGGCTAATATGTGCCCTGTTCTTTCCCCTTCTTCCTATCAACGCTGTTCATTAACATATTTTTAATCTCTGCTTTTGTAAGGACAATTGTTCGATACATTTGCTGCAACTCTGTCCACTTAAATAGGTTTTCTTGGGATGGATCTTCTATATATGTTTTTTCCGCTTCTATCACTCCCTTCATAACTGACAACTCCCAATCTTTAGTTGACTTTTTGACTCTCGAGATTTGTTGGATTATAAGTCCCCTAAGATATGCTTTAAGTGTGTCCCAAATTATTCCCTGAGACTAGGGATGAGCCCCGGTGTTCGATTCAAACCCATGTTCGAATTGAATATCGGCCGTTCTTCCGTTCGTCGAAACCAGAACTTTGTGGGCCGTTCGCATCAAATTTGTGTGATAAGAACGGCCCACAATCCAGTGGGCCAGTCGCAATGTATTGCTGGCTGATGATTGGCCAAGCATGCACTGTGACCCTGCATGCTTGGCAAATCATAGCGCCGGTAGGGAGGAGAGGCATAATTGGCCACAGGCAGGATGCCTATGGCCAATTATAGCTCAGGGGGGTTTAGTACACGCCCCACACTATATAAGGCCGCCAGTGCGACAGCCTTGTGTAGTGTTGTGCGGCATTCATAGAGAGCAGGATAGGCAGACACAGTGTCAGCTGTGCTTTATACTTCTTTAGATAGCGCTGTTAAGCCCCATACACACGGTCGGATTTTCAGATGGATTCTCTCCTATCGGACAATGTTGTCGTAAATTCCGACTGTGTGTAGGCACCATCGGACAGTTTCCATCGGATTGTCCGACGGACAAAGTTCTATCTCCTGCTGGATAGATTTTTTGACAACAAAGTTCGATCACACCAAATCCGATCGTGTGTAGCGTAGTCCGACGGACAAAGTGCTACGCATGCTCAGAAGAAATTCTGTGACGGAAGCGCTCGGTCAGGTAAAACTACCTTTCCTAATCGACACAGCACATTCGTCACGCTGCAATGTTAAAATGTCTTTAATGCAGCGCATTCTCTTTTTCTTTACAATGCAAGAAGAATGACATGTTTTATCTGCTCCTATTCACCCGCACTTCTCCCAAACTTAGTTCTTTATTAGTTTTCATGATTTCTAGACTAGATGTTTATTTTTCCTCAGATCGTAAAAGAATCTTTGTTATATTTTTTGGATGATTTGTCATTTTTTTATTTTGTTTGGAATACATATTTTAAGGATAATTTATTTATTTTTTTGAGGGGGGTTGTGTGTCTCAACTTAGCAAAACAACATTATTAACATTTCTATTTGTTGCTTAAATTTACTAGGAGTTTGTTTGTTGTTGGTGCCCCTTGTTAATTGGACTTTATTATTTGTGAAATGTACCTGCCTACTCACAAATAAACTGTCATTGTAGAAAAGTAAAACACATAGGCAATGATTCTTTCAAATCAAAAATACCTTTATTTAGGTCTCAGCAACAAACCAAAGAGGAACGCAGCGATGGAGAAACTTGGGGAATTTGCAAAGCCTTGGACCCCCACGGCAAACATCATTTTTGAAGCGTGTAAAATTGGGGGCCTGAGGAGTACCTATCTAAATAATAAGGGAATGCTATCTGGTCCTGAAGTCCAAAACATCCGGAACTGCAGCAGATGCCATCTAGGTCCCCAGGCTCTGGTCCTACGAGAGGCTCCATCTTCTCTCAGACCAGACTGAATCCAAGTCGTCAGTCTCTTGTCTTCCTTCCACGCTTCCTTGCACGCTGTGGCTGTGGTGCTGGTGGGGTGGGAGGAGGAGGAGGAGGAGGCGGAGCATGGTCACTATCGCAAACATGTGTGAGTGGGGTCATCCCCCCAGCCATACCCTTATTTAGGACCTTGAGGATGACCCCCTCACACATGCTGCGTTGCCCCACCTCCATACCCTTCATTTTTGTGGCAACCAAGGAGCCAAAGGCCTCCTCGTAGGGGGATGTGGCATATAGGGAGGCTGAAGCCTCTCTGATCAGCTGGAGCGCTGACTCTCCCACCTCCCCCACCCTTCTCGCCCTTCTGTAGGGAAGGCGGAGGGGAGGGACTTGGGAGACAGTCAGGCTCCTACGCCTACCCCCCTGTTGGCTGCCACTACCCACCTCTTGGCTACCACTAACCCCTGCCTCCTCCTGACTGCCACATTCCACAGCCACCTCCTGGCTGAGGGACATAGTTTGAGTTATTTGTTCATCAAACACACACAATTTTCATCTAGTGACTGTTGCAAAATGTTTACAAATAGAAAACCATACAATTCTCAGCCCAGCAGTTTATATTCTTGCCCCAAATGTCTCCAACACTACTGTCTGTTGATATGTCAATCACGTTAGGAACTAAGCAATTGTGGATCCTGAATTAAGTGAACATCATTCATTATTCCCAAAAATGGTTACAAAACTACTATACCTGCCACAAGCTGGGCTCCTCCACCTCTTCCAGACTGGAAGGCCCAGGTTGCTCCTCGGAAGCCTCATCAAGGGTGGCGTGCATGGAAGGACGCGTGCAAGGAGAGTCGAGAGTGACTTCCTGACATCAGCCTGGTCTTTGAGAAAGTGGAGCCTCTCATAGTACCAGAGCGTGGGGACATGGACCTGATCTGCTGCAGCTCCAGATGCTTGGGACTTCAGGACCTTATTGCGCTCCCTGAAATAGGTACTCCTCAGGCTGCCAATTTTTAGTCTTAACTTCTCCACCGTTGTCGTGGGGAACCTTTTCTTTACAAATGCCACCAGTTTCTTCATGGCTGCGTACCTCTTTGGTTTGGGTTTGTTGCTGTAATCTCGGTGTTTCGCCTGCCATAATAGGGGCATTTCCCTATATTTATCAATGAAGAGGGGGAGAAAACTCACATGGTTGAAGCCCTCCATAATCTCTGCAAGACACAACACCACACAAAACACTATAAATAATGTCAGGCTAAACTCTCCTAATCTTCTCCATAAATAAGCCTCAAGGTCTAATTAGTCTAAGCTAGTTATGTACCAAGTTCAAATTGTACCTTCGTTCTAGCGATCGTCTCGTGCGTGAGCTTTCTCTCCCCTCGTCTCACAGATCGTGGCTACGACACAGGCGTGTGACGTTTTATATACAGTGCGCATGCGTCAAACTCCGCCCGCCCCTGACGATCTTTCTCGGCTATTCCCCACCCCTTCTCTTTACGGCGCAGTGGGGAGAGCACATGGCGGGGACACAGCAGGTGCGCCCCAAATATCCCACCAACGAGGAGGAGGACGAGGAAAGGCCGGAGGCAGAAACGTCCCGATCCCGGAGCCTGAAATTCAAGGCCTCCAAAATGTCATTTGGAGAAATGTTGGAGATGGTGGACATATTAAAGAGGAGCGACTATGATGGGAAGTATGGGCCTTACCTCAACCCCAATGTCCGCAAGGCCAAGATCATGTCTAAAGTTGTGAGGAGGCTGTACAATCATTTTGGGGTACAACGATCCAAGGAGCAACTGAGGAAACGCTGTTCAGACCTGAAACTGAAGGAGCGCGATCAGTACAGAAAGATCAAGCGAGTTCTTCAAAAAAGTAAGTAGTTGTGTTTTGTGTTTGATTTCTTGCTTGCATACTGCTCCATGTGTTTGGATTTTTGCAAAGTTGTACATTAGAAAATGGCCACTTTCATGTTCATCTGTGCATTCGATCGTACTCAACCTCGATCTTTCTGCCACTGTCATGTTCGTGTGTGTCCATTCGATCGTACTCAACCTCGATCTTTCTGCCACTGTCATGTTCGTGTGTGTCCATTCGATCGTACTCAACCTCGATCGTTCGGCCACTTATAATACGAGTTTTGGGGAATTTTTTAGTGAAAGGAAGTTTGTTCTCACTAGAGATGTCATCAAGAATGTAAAGCCAATTTATTCAATGTTATGGAGAGGTCACCCAGTAGCTGTTTACCCATCTGGACTCTAGAGCACTAGTGCTGGGACATCCAAACCCCCTTTTTATTATGCTTTTCCACACATGTGCTCCAGTGGATACTAGAGGGGGGTCTCCATCAGACAAACTTCTACCAAAAAGCTAGTAAGTTTAGCACCTTTACAAAGTGACTACATTCATGTTGTTGTCATTTGTAACTGGCCAACCAAAAATATTGTCCCTCACTTTCAAGCAATGTTTGACATTTCCTATTTCTGCCCTCAATAGATTGTGGTGCTAAATCTTCCTTTTGTACATTCTCATAGGGGAGCGAAAACTCGGGACGTCGGAGGAAACCACAAAACCCACACCTCCCAAAGAAGGGGAAAGACCAGAAGCAGAGGAGGAGGAAGGAGAGATCATAGAAATTGAAGAACTTGTCACCACAATAGGTGACAAGCCACAACAGGTGACATGAAGGCAAGATCAAACACACTTTGAACATATAGTCATGTCTGATCTTGTCTTCAGTTTAGAAAGTTGAACTTTCCTAGTTCCTATGTTCTGTTTTGCTCCATGCCTGGTTTTAACAAATGCGGAATGTTTGTAAACAATGTTGTAAAGAACCAAGATCTTGTCAGTTTTGCCAAGAAGTTTGTAAATGCACTTGTGAATGTGTTGCAAGTAAACTTTTTTAATTTTCTAAATGTGTGCCTTCCTTATTTAAAAACACAAAAGCATTATGTCAAATGTAAAGGATTTGGGGGGCAATGGGTGTTATTTACTAAAGGCAATTCCAGTTTGCACTGCAAGTTTCTTTTCCAGGGCACTTTTGCACTGCACTTGTAGAGCATAGTGGATTTGACTTATGTAAATGACACCCACAGTGCTTTGTACGAAAACACATAGCACACCATTTTTGGGAATACACACATGTTTGACATGGTGATGAAAAGGAGTATTTTGGGTGTCAGTTATGCACTACAAACCTTCTCTAGACAAAAGATTAGGTATCAAACACACAACATGAGAAGAATCTTTTTGGGAAGAAGAGACTGTTACCTCCTTTTGCCCAGAAAGTGCATTCCCACTGTTTAAGCTAAAGGGCAAAAATGTATATCTCAAATAAGCTAGAATATGGAAATGACAAGAAATCCTAGGTTTGGTTAAAAAAGATATTTATTTAAAAATGCCTCTCACACATCGTCAGGCAGAGCAATGGCCCCCCTACCCACAAAGTACTCCATATATTGCTCGCGGACCTCGCAGGCATTTAGAGGGGGCAAGCCTGGACGTGCCGCTCGAAGGGCTGTGAGGTCGGCATTGGAAGGGCCCTCCACATCTGGGCCAACGGTCACCACATAGTTGGTGTTGTGTCTTTTCAAAAAGTTGTGCAATATGCAACAGGCAAGAACTATGTGGTTCAGTTTGTATTCCGCCAAGTTAATAGCCGTCAAAAACAGGCGGAAGCGGCTGGCCAGGATCCCGAAGGTGTTCTCCACGACTCTGCGGGCTCTTGACAGCCTGTAGATGAAGACCCTCTGGTCTGGGGTGAGGGTCCTCATCGGGAAGGGCCTCATCAGATGGGGAGTAAACGCAAACGCTTCATCTGCGACAAAGACGAAGGGGAGTCCTTCAGCATTCTCCTCTGGAGGTGGCAAGCACAGACTGCCACTTTGGAGACGCCGGTAAAACTCCGTGTGCGCAATGGCACCACCATCCGAGATCCGGCCGTTCATCCCCACGTCCACATACAAAAACTCGTATGTCGCCGACACCACCACCAACATCACTACACTATTAAACCCCTTGTAATTATAATAGTAGGACGCCGAGTTGGGGGGTGGGACGATGCGGACGTGTTTCCCATCAATTGCACCTCCGCAGTTAGGAAAGTCCCAACGGCTGGCAAAGTGGGAGGCCACAGTCTGCCATTCCTGTGACGTGGAAGGGAACTGTGGAGTGAAACAAGAAAAAAAAATTAGTCACTTTGCACATAAACATTGCAAGCAGATTAGACACTAAACATCTTGGAACAAGATCAGACTTTTACATTTTAAGCTGGAAAGTATTTGCAACGCAAAGTAGAGGGTCCCCCTAGCAGATTACTCACCCCCCATCAATCCCCCCACTTCTGATGGGCCATTGACAATAACTAGGGGTTTGGGGGGGGGGGGTTTGGACAGGTAACCCTCTGCACTTCATTGATTGCCAAATGGCTCAATAATGTGTGCTAGTTTGGCCAGACCCTCCTTACTTAACACTATTGGCAGCCCACAGGAAAGATAAAGTAACATTCCAAAAAAAAGGAACGCACATTTGGACATTCTGAAATTACCTAGCAAGCTAATAGGAGGGAAAGAACACAAAAAAAGAGGAAATGGAAAGTATGGAGCCAGCCCCTTGCACTACATGCTTTGCTGAATTCATCCCTAAAGATGCCCACTATAAAGAGGTAGGTATATAGTGTGTATTGACCTTGGGAAAGCCAGCAGATAGAGGATTGGTACCATCTGACAGAGCAGTTGGGGGAGGGGGTTCATAATGAGTTTGGCCCCCCCCCCCCCACCAACAAAAAGGGGAAAAAAAAGGGGCTCTACATGAAGTAAAACACACAGCAAACATTTGTGCATATTTTAGGGGGTGTTTGGTGGAAAACAATACTATGCAGCAGACAAAATACATTGCTTTAAGGACTAGGCCATAGGTCTCTATTGGGGCAGAAGAGCATGCTGGGGAGGTAAGTGAAGGGAAAAATGCATGAAGGAGAAAGGGGGCACAGCATATTAGAGCATATTGCAATCATGGTAATTAGGGAAGGAGGTCAAAAATACAAGACATTAGCAAACAGAGCATACATAGAAGGGAATAGTAAAGGAGAAATGTTACCTTAATATAGTCCTCCTGCAGGACCTGGATGATGGCAGAACAGGTCTCTGGAATAATGATTCCCAGGGCCTGGGGAGAGATACCTGAGGAGAACTTCAAATCCTGAAGGCTTCTCCCTGTCGCCAAGTACCTCAACGTAGCAACAAGCCTCTGCTCCGGAGTGATGGCTTGTCTCATGCAGGTATCCTGCCGGCTGATAAAAGGGGTCAGCAAAGCCAAAAGACGGTGAAAAACGGGGTCCGTCATCCGGAGAAAGTTCCTGAAATCATCAGGATTATTCTCCCGGATCTCACGAAGCAAAGGCATGTGCGAGAACTGATCACGCTGAAGCAACCAATTCTTGGTCCACATACTCCTCGTCACTCTGTTCATGGACTGGTCTTGGCTCAAAGCTAAAAGCCCGACACCAATTCCGCGTACAGCACAAACTCGGCGACGAGTACGTACGGGAAACATCGCTCACAAACGGTCGGCTGGTCAGAACGGACAAACAGAAAGCACCGATAAACAGCAAGGCCTGATAGAACGAAATGAATACCAGAAACGAGCAGACAATAAGCAGTGAAAATCAAAGCATCCTATATCAAGATATAGGCCGCAATGACCAACAAATGCGAACTGACTACACGCACTAATAAACAGATACGCACGACAAGCACAAACTGAAGAGCAGTAACGATCTGAGTCAGAAAACTGAGAAGCGCGAATCGTAAGTCCCCAAACTTCGACTAACTCGCGATAAACACGGGATCAGCAGAAGGAGCCCAACGCGTGCGGGACGTGGTGCTGAACTTCCCTTTTCTAGTCTCGTGGAAGACGACTTACGTCACGACGTTCTTGCAGACCGGAAATTCCGACAACATTGTCCGACCGTGTGTACGCAAAACCAACATCGGACAAAGTACGACGGACATGATCCGACGGACCTGGTCCTCGGATAATCCGAGCGTGTGTATGGGGCTTTACAGTGAGTGTAGTGTTCAGGGTGAGAGCAGGATAGACAGGGACAGTGTCAGCTTTGCTTTGCTTCCTAACCTAGCGCTGTTACAGTGGGTGTAGTGTGCCTCCTGCAAACTGCACAGCATACACCTGAATCTACCCCCTCATTGCTGGTTTTGTGTAGTTGATTTGTGCAACACAGGCATCTGCCTAATATTCAGTCATGTCATTTACACAGGAATCAGTGCATTTATATAGCACTGATTGCTGTATAAATGACAATGGTCCCAAAAATGTGTCAAAAATGTCCGATGTGTCCGCCATAATGTCACAGTCACAATGAAAATCGACGATCGCCGCCTTTACTAGTAAAAAAAAAAATATTAATAAAAATGCTATAAAACTATCCCCTATTTTGTAAACGCTATTGCTTTTGCGCAAACCAATCAATAATCGCTAATTGTGATTTTTTTTTTTACCAAAAATATGTAGAAGAATACGTATCGGCCTAAACTGAGGAAAAAAAAAATTATATATTTTTTGGGGATATTTATTATAGCAAAAAGTAAAAAATATTGCATTTTTTTCAAAATTGTCGCTCTATTTTTGTTTATAGCGCAAAAATAAAAACCGCAGAGGTGATCAAATACCACCAAAAGAAAGCTCTATTTGTGGGAAAAAAAGGACGCCAATTTTGTTTGGGAGCCACATCGCACGGCCGCGCAATTGTCAGTTAAAGCGACGCAGTGCCGAATCGCAAAAAGAGGCCTGGTCCTTTGGCTGCAAATTGGTCCGGGGCTTAAGTGGTTAAATTGCTTTTTTTCCTTTACAAATGTCATTTTGTGCAGGGACAGTTCTAAACATGGGAAACACATGCCACTTCACAGACATACTTTAGACACCCCCCAGGTACGATATTTAAAGGAATATTTCATTTTTTTTTCACTTTATGCATCATTAAAATGAGTGCTCCAGAAAAAAAACGTCAGTTTTTAAAACTTCTTTTTGCATTGATACATGTCCCTTGGGGCAGGACCCGGGTTCCCAAACCCTTTTTAGGACAATAACATGCATATTGGCCGTTATAAATAGCACTTTAGATTTTGAACGTTCGCGTCCATTGTAATTAATAGGGTTCTAACGTTCATGCAAACATTCGGTCCGTTCGCAGGTTCTGGTGCGAACCGAACCAGGGGGTTGTTCGGCTCATCCCTACCTGAGACACTGATTCTTTATTGGATACTAAGAATTTCTCAAAGGCCTCCTTCATATACTCCTCCGATGCTATCAATTGCAGCCAGCTAGGGTTCACCTTCCATTCTCTCTGTTTTTGGATCCCCCCCTATTGTCAAAATCAGAGGGGAGTGGTCCGATAAACCCCTTGCCATATATTTTATCTCTTTTATTAAAGGCAGAATGTCTTCATTCCCTATTGCCAGATTTATTCTGGAGAGTGTTGAATGAGTACTAGACTGACATGAAAAAATGTACTGTTCCAGATACCACTCTCTCCAGATATCTCTCAATCCTGATTCCTTTAACACTTTATGTAATGGGGTATATCCTTCCTGTGTCCCTATTTTCCCTGAGGGAAATCTATCTATCTGTGTGTTCAGCACCATATTAAAGTCCCCCACTAACAATACTGGAACTCTCGGTTTATCAACTATAAAATCTAGCACTTTTATAATTACCTCCATTTTAAAAGGGGAAGGGGGATATACACATTAATCAATATACATGGAACACCTCCTAAGAAGCAAAACATGAATACATATCTTCCTTCACTATCAATCCTCACCTGCCTACAGGTAAAAAGCACCGACCTGTGTATTAAAATACTTGTTCCTCGTGAATGAGGTATGGACTGAATGATATTGACAGGAAAATCTCTTATGTTTTAATTTTGTCACTGTCGTTTTCGTAAAGTGCGTCTCCTGTAGGCAAAGGATTGAAATTTTGAGGATGGAAGCAAAATTAAACATAGCTGTTTTTTTGGCTGGAGCTTCCAGTCCCCTCACATTCCAAGAACAAGTAGATATTAATTTACTCATCCAGGAAGATAATGAAACAAATGTATGCAATTAAATAAACACCTAGCCTGCAAGCAATTATAACCATTATTCCCTTTATTTCTCTTCGGGATCATCCTTGACCGTGCATATCAGTGTGAAAAATCAGATATTATAATAAACCTCCCTTTCCTCATTGTGCTTTTTTGTGTCATAAACCTTCCCAAGCATATTCCCAAAGAGAAAAAAAAAATATTTATATATTTCTGACTATAGAAGCTAAACTAACAGGTCCACAGTTATTTGGTTAAGACTTTAATCTCTTTAAATTATAAACATCACATTGACCTTGTAATAATACTGTCATTAAAGAGTCCCTAAAAAAAGGTGTTCAATGGCAGTGTATGCCATCTATTTTCATAATAAGAATAAAGTAGAAAAAAAGATAATTGTTAAATTAACACTGACTCATCTCACAAGAATGCACACAATATAAAGTTGAACTCCAGACAGATATAAAAGTCACAAATGAATGCAGCTTAATTCATTAACTCATTAATAATCCTAATTTTTATTTTAATGCAGGCAGTGTTTGCTTTTACCAAAGGTCACTTTTACGCCCCTTTTTTAGTTTAATTTTAATAATGCATACCCAATACAGGCAGTCCCCAGGTTACAAACAAGATAGGGTCCATAGGTTTGTTCTTAAGTTGAATATGTATGTACCGTAAGTTGGAACAGGTACATTTTTCGCTCCACCCAAAAAAAAAAATGTATTTATTTTTTTTTGTTTTTATTGAGATTTTTATCGTACAGGAATGTAGAAAATAGGCACAAAAGTAATATTGAAATACAAAACTCAGCGATGATAAATTACATTCACATGAGAATATAGAATCCATCTCAGATATAAACTTTTCTTTCATTCACACATGTTTTGAGCATCATCTTAAGGCTTTTTGGTACATATGGACATCATGTGCTTAGTATTTTAAATTAAGCATATATCTCTGACTATTAGTTCATGTAAATAATTGGGAAAATATAAATGGGCTATAAGAAGTGCTTCATGAACTGCTTTCTCCGGTCAAGTTTTCTCCAGAAACCGACGAAAGTGAAAAATTGAAAAAGTGAAACACTACCTTCTTAATACACTATTATTTGTTCGTATTTGTAGATTTTACTCACCTGGCATTTGACCTCTCTTATATAAGGAATCATATTTGACTTCCAGTTGCGTACGATTGCTACTCTGGCTGCAAGTATAATATGCGTAGCTATGGGTCTTAAGGAGGGTGGGAATTTGATTATATTGATACTTAGAATGGCCCATTCCACATTTGGCCTTGTCAAACATCCCGTGAATCGGGATACTAATTTAAATATTGTAGCCCAAAAGCTGCATAGATGGAGACAAGAACACATCATATGCGTCAAAGTTCCCACTTGACCGCATCCCCTCCAGCATTCATTGGTGAATTTAGATGTACATTTAGCAATCAGGTATGGTGTTAAGTGCCATCTTAGATGGAGTTTTTGGGCCATTTCCTAATAGTTTATGAATTTTGAGTAATGGTAATTGCATTTAGTAATTGACTATCTGTGAACGATTTATTCAGCTCTATTTTCCACGTAACCATATGCAAATACTTCACAAATGTAGATTTGTCTTGTAATAGCTTGTAAAATAGAGAAATACCTTTCAGTTTAAAATCTTGTGAGTTCCAGTATTCCCATGTTGTTTCTGGTATTAAAACAGGATGTAATTGATAGTGCTGAAAGATGGAAGCTGGTCTATTGTATGTAAAGTATTCAGTTTCAGGTAACACATATTTTTGAATTAGATATTTAAATGCCATTAGTCGGCAATTATCAAGAAGGTCTTCCAGGGCAATAATGCCTCTTGATTGACATTTTATAAAAGTAATATCTCAAGCTAAGTATTTTAATGATTCGAGAGTGATGGGCATTTTATAGCCATTGGATAATGTATCAGAGTGTTAAATCAAATATTCCCACGCACAAATCCCTGTTGAGATAGTAGGGTGGTCATGTAATTCTCTCAGATCTGCTACTGTATATCACTAACTACTAGCACTGTACTGATGTTGCGTTTATGAGCCCACTCGCGTTCCACATTACTCCAATGTTTCAAATGGGATTGATGGAACCAATATTTAATGGTCTAGTATGGTAGCGTAATAGTAGTCTCTCAAATTTGGCATGCCCATATCGCCCATCGACCTGTGTTTTGTTAATATTTTGGCTGAGCATCTTGGCTTCTTACCAGCCCAAACTAATTTACTTAGTTGAGCTTGCAGACAGGAAAAGAGAGCATCCGGTACACGAATGGGTAGAGTGCAGAAGTAATATAGTATTTTATGTAATATCAGAATTTTATAGGCAGTCATTCTACCTGTCCAAGAAAGATAAAACCTTTGCAGTCGGGACATCTCTTGTTGTAATGTAGGTATAAGTGGAGTAAAGTTGGCTGCATATAGACCAGAGATAGAGGGTCTTAGGGTAATACCTAAGTATTGTAATGTATTTGTATTCCATGGATATGGAATTTTTTTATGTAGGGTTCCCTATTGCTATTCCCATTACGTTGGACTTAGTGGCGTTAATTTTGTAATACAAGATGGCATTGCATTTTTCTAAAACCTCATGAGCTGCAGGGAGAGATTTAAGTGGATTTGATAGAGATAGAATTATATCATCAGCAAATAATGTAAAAATATGCTGACTACCCTGAGATTTAATTCCTGAGATATTAGGATAGTTTTGAATTTTGGAATACAGAGCTGAAATTGCATATTTAAATTGTGCTATGTAGGCCAAACTTCTCCAGTACCTTTGATAAGTACCCCCATACCCCCAATGGATACGATCAATGGCCTTCTCTGCTACTAATGCTAGGAACAGAGAAAGTTCCCTGGATTTTGCAGCCCGATGGATGATCATCCATCTAGTTGCGTCAGGGGCCTGTCGGCCAGAAACAAACCCCACTTGATCTTGTTTTATCACGGATGGAAGAAATCTGGCTATTCTTTCCACCAATATCTTTGCGTACAGCTTTACATCAACATTTAACAACGATATTGGTAGGATTTGTAGTACTCTGTAGTACTCTGAGGAGTAGCCATCAGGGCCTGGTGATTTATTATACAGGAGTTTCTTAATGGCAGTTTCTAGTTCTTGAATAGTGAGGGGGAAGTGTATCCAAGTCTGATTGCTGGATTGATGGAAGAGAGATTGTGGCTAAAAAATATATTCAAGGATTGACCAAGTCAAAATATTTATGGACTTTGTGGGCACATAATGAGAGTAAAAAATAAAATAACTTTTATTACAACGTTAAAAAACATATTAACAACATATAAACAACACCCTGTATGGACACAGTTACCAGTTACCCAATAATGCAGTTATAGAGGACTGGACCTACGGTACAAAGATTCATTTAATACTGTATCAAGGTAAAAGAAAAATTTCTGATCCAGTAATGCCTCCAAAAACCTGCTCATCGATGCATTTCACTAAAATATTAGCTTCCTTAGGACAGATACTGGGTAGGTGCTGGTAAAATTGTGGCTGAAAGGTGTGGGAGAACTTGACTAGACTGACAAACAGCCGAAAAAATTAGATTGCATATGTGTGTCTAAAGTAGTGGGATACACATATTTCACATACAGCAATGAAAGCTGTCAACAGGGGTGTAGCACCAAAAGGGGCACACTTTTCCCCTATGTATGCAGCAATTCCAACCTGAGCCCCAAATAAAAAGTCTCCCCCTACGTGAATATTTGTTACCACTTATTGTTGTGTGTGATTTATACCCAAATACCTATACATGACTACTATATACCAGTGGTATCTACTATAGACCACATGATATATGTGTATACCACTACACATATGCAATCTAATTTTTTCAGCTGTTTGTCAGTTTGCGTCGACGATTGTTTGCCAGTTTGCGTCGACAACAGTTTGCGTCGACTGCATTATTGGGTAACTGGTAACTGTGTCCATACAGGGTGTTGTTTGTATGTTGTTTATATGTTTTTTTTAACTATGTTTTAATAAAATTTATACTTACTGATTTACTAATTCTCTCTCATTATGTGCCCACGAAGTCCGTTAATGTTTTGACTTGGTCAATCCTTGATTATATATTTTGGATGTTGGCATGGTGAGGGTCTTCCCTACTTACTGTGGCTAAAAAGTAATTTGAGTTTTGTAGATGCCTGTGGAGTATAATGCCCCGTACACACGGTTGGAAATTCCGACAGAAAATCACCATGTTGTCGGAAAATCCGACTGTGTGTTGACTCCATCGGACGAATTTCCGACGGAAAAAATTTGAGATCCTTCTCTCAAATTTTCCTACAACAAAATCTGATCAGACTTTTTCCGATCGTGTGTAGAGAATTCCGACAGACAAAGTGCCACACATGCTCAGATCAAATTACGAGACCAAAGCTATTGACTACTAGCCTCTACGTAGTTCCGTCATACGGAACAAACGTCACCACGTTCAGAATGATCAGATTTTCCGACAAATTTGTCCGACCGTGTGTATGCAACACCAGTGTCGGACAAAATCCATCGGAAAAAATCCAACGGATTTTGTGGTAGGAATTTCGACCGTGTGTACGGGGCATTAGAATCTGTTTGTAAATTATATAATGAGCCATAGTATGTGCTAAACGCATTGGCTATTTCTTTTTACCTTTTGTAGTAGAGGTATTTATGAGAAACGGAATCTTTTGTTTGATGAATTTATCTTTAACTAGGTTAGCTAGAAATTTACCAGCCTTATTTCCATATCTATAAGAAGTAACTTTCATCGTTCTGAAATTGTGATCGTATTGGTTAATTAGAAGGGTTCACAAATCATGTCTAGCTTGGGATAATTGGTCTCTAATTGATTGTGAAGTAGAATTTTTGTTGATGGATTCTAAATGTTGTATTTTATGTAGCAAGTCGGTAGGTGCTGTGCCCTGCATTTTTTAACCATTGAGCTGATTTTTATGAGAAGACCTCTCATGTACGCCTTGTGAGAGTTCCATAGCATAAAGGGATCCAGCACTGAGGGAGAGTTGATGGAGAAGAATTCCATTAGATCTTTGGCTGTCTGTTTTTTATATTCCAGATGGGGAAAAAAGAGAAGCATTGTTTCTCCATCTGTTTGCTCTTGTCTCAGTGTAGATCTCCCCTACACTAATGGACACGGGGCATGGTCTGACAACGTTATCGTGTAAATTTCAGATTTAGTGACATTTTCCAACAAAATTTTGTCTATTAAGAATAAATCAATCCTCTAGTAGGAGCGGTGGACCTGTGAAAAAAAATTGGAAGTCTTTTTCTGTGGCGTGCTGGAAATGCCATACATCATACAGGTAAAGCCCCATACACACGGTCGGACTTTTTCATCAATTTGGTCCGATCGGACAAGGTTGTTGAAAAATCAGACCGTGTGTATGCACCATCGGACAGTGTTCGTCGGTTTGTCCGTCGGACAAAGTCTTATCTCCTGCTGGAAAGATTTGCCGTCAACCCGGTCCGATCACACCAAATCCGAGCGTGTGTACGCTTGTCCGACCGGACAAAGTGCTACGCATGCTCAGATCACATTACAAGACCAAAGCTATTGGCTACTAGCCTCTACGTAGTCCCGTCGTAGGCAACAAACGTCACCACGTTCAGAATGATCGGATTTTCCGACAACTTTGTCCGATCGTGTGTACGCAAAACCAACATCAGACAAAGTATGACGGACATGGTCCGACGGACCTGGTCCACGGATTGTCCGCGCGTGTGTATGGGGCTTTAGATGAGTTATTGACGTGGGCTAAAGTGGCTCTGTAAATGCGTTTCAATTAAATAGAGAGAGATCTAGTTTCTTGCCTGGGATCACATTCAAATTTCTGCACAGGAGTTTTTTAAGAAAAATAATATGCTTTACATTGGGCAAGTAGACATTTACCAATGTATAAACTTTGTTGTTGATTTCGCAATATTTTTCATTGCGATTTCTACTCCTTTCTTTTTTTGGTGCATTGGCCAGATAGATGTTGGGAAAGTGGTGGTGATGAAAGGAAGGTGGCTTTGTGGAAGAAAAATTAGTTTCTTGAAAGCAAAAGATGTTGCAGTGCAATAGACTTCTTTCCATGTCATGTGTCTTTTTGTAGGACTATTTAGCCCCTTAACATTAAGAGAGGAAATTTTAAATGCCATTTTGGGCCTGTGCAGTGGAAAGGTGAGGACAATATGTTAGCTAACTGTCAGTTTTCTCGTTCAATATTTTTATTGAGTTTTTGAAAATAGAAAGGAAAACAATAACATGTATTCAAGTCATACATGGGATACAAACAATGACGAATGGATATAAATATATTCATTGATATGTTGTAATTCACATTATGATGCATAGTCAAAAAAATATAAGCATGTCTCATAAACACTATAATCTAGTAATTATAAGAGATAGAGATAACGATAATAACAGTAAGATATCCCATGAGTGTAACTTATTGTCTAATAAAGATAAAAGAAAAAAGAAAAGTGGAATAAAATGATAATAAAAAAGGGGGGGGGGAGAAAGAAAGGAAAGATACTCTCCAGGTGGTGGTCCGAATGGAATATAAACATGTGGATAAATAATATACAGTCAGGTATATATTAGTAAGTTAACAGTAATGACTGGTCAAAGTCCGTGGAAAAGTAATGCTTGACCCATGGTTGCCATATCTCTGTAAATTTATTAATATTATTATTCTCTATAGCAGTCCTTTTAGCGTATATAAGAGCTCTGTTCATTCTGTGCCTAGCTTCCGCAACTATCAAGGTTTGAGTCTTCCATGCTTTTGCAATAGTTTGTTTAGCTGCTGTACTAAGTTGGATAAATAATTGGAATTGACCACGAGTTAGGTTAGCAGGTTTTAGATTAACCGCTTCCCGACCGCCTTATGTAGATATACTTCTACAGAATGGCACGGGCAGGCAAAACCACGTACCTGTACGTGGCCCTTTAAATGCCTGCCCGTGGGTCGCGCGCGCGCGCCGCCAGCGGCATGCGCGTGACCCAGTCGGGAGCTCCGTGACCCCGGCCGCGGGACCAGCGGACCCGATCGCCGCTGGTGTCCCGCGATCGGGTTACGGAGCTGAAGAACGGGGAGAGGTTGGTGTAAACCAACCTCTCCCGGCGCTTCCTACTCTGCCTGTCATTGATTGGCTGTTCCCGGTCACCGGGAAAGCCGATCAATGACGTCAGACGTCAGCCCCGCCCCTAATGTAAAAAAACACACACACGTCAGAGCCCATAAGCCCTCCCCTCCCCCTAGTGGTTAACTCTTTCACTACAACTGTCATTTAAACATGAATCAATGCATTTAAATAGCATTGATTGCTGTATAAATGACAATGGTCCCAAATATGTGTCAAAAATGTCCGATGTGTCCGCCATAATGTCGCAGTCACAATAAAAATCGCTGATCGCCGCCATTACAAGTAAAAAAAAAATATTAATAAAAATGCTATAAAACTATCCCCTATTTTGTAAACGCTATAACTTTTGCGCAAACCAATCAATAATCGCTAATTGCGATTTTTTTTACCAAAAATATGTAGAAGAATACGTATCGGCCTAAACTGAGGAAAAAAAAAATGTTTTTTTTTATATTTTTTTGGGGATATTTATTATAGCAAAAAGCAAAAAATATTGAATTTTTTTCAAAATTGTCGCTCTATTTTTGTTTATAGCGCAAAAAATAAAAACCGCAGGGGCGATCAAATACCACCAAAAGAAAGCTCTATTTGTGGGAAAAAAAGGACGCCAATTTTGTTTTGGAGCCACGTCGCACGACCGCGCAATTGTTAGTTAAAGCGACGCAGTGCCGAATCGCAAAAAGGGGCCTGGTCCTTTGGCTGCCAATTGGTCCGGGCTGAAGTGGTTAAGAAGTGCCAGGGCTGGGTCTGGAGATATAAGGCATTCCAGGGCTTTAGAGGCCATTGCAAAAATACTTTTCCAGAATTCTTGGGCTATCGGGCATTGCCACCAAATGTGGAAATGGGTACCTGGGGATGAACAGCCTCTAAAACAGTTTATTGGATATGTCGGGATAAATTTTGCAATTCTAGCTGGTACCAGGTACCATCTTGCAAGAACTTTGTAGTTGGTTTCCAAGGCAAAACAATTTGGGGAAGAATTTTTTGTAGCTAACCATATTTTGGACCAGTCATTAGTGTCTATTACTCTATTCATATCAGTGGCCCATTTATCCGCATAAGAGGGTAATACATCGTTAGGAAGTGCATTCAGTTGTTGATATAACATAGATATCACCCCTCTTACATGTGGGTCACACTTACAAATACGCTTAAATTGTGACATTTGATTGAGTATCGAACCAGTATTAAGTAAAGGGGTGTAAAAGTTTTTGATTTGTAGGTATCGAAAGATTTCAGCTCTTGGGAGTCCGTATGTATCACAAAGCAATGGAAATGCAATAATAGTGGAGTTATTACTTAATTGGTGAAATCTAGTTAAGTTAGAAGCAGACCAAGCTGAAAATGACTTCGGAAATTTCCAAGCTGGGTAAAAAGCTGGGTTTCTAAGGAACGATAGAAGAGGATTATGTGGGGATTGGAGTTTGCAGGATTTACTAAATTTGTCCCAGACAGACAGGGAGTGTTTCGTGATGGGGTTCGTGATATGTGATCTGTCTTTAGGTTGGAGCCATAACATGTTGGCCACTAAAATAGGATCACAATCAACCGATTCAATTAGAACCCAAAGGGGAGATTCAACATTGGAGTGATATTTGGTAAGGATTGAGATTTGTGCTGCATAATAATAAGAAGTAAAATTCGGCAAACCTAGTCCACCTTTAAGTTTGCTGAGGTAGAGCGTGGCTTTTGGTATTCGGGGTTTAGTTTTTCCCCAAATAAATCATAGTATTCTACGTTGTATGAATCTCAAAAAATAAGCAGGTAATGGGATAGGTAGAACTCTGAACAAATATAAAAACTTTGGTACTATTGTCATTTTTTAAAGCGTTAATTCGTCCCAACCAGGATAGTGGGAGAGAGGACCATTGTTTCAGAAAACTAGTCGTTTGTTTCAGTAAGGGTAAATAATTAGCAGTAAATAAGTATTTCATAGAGGTAGTAAGTTGTATACCCAGGTATGGTATTTGATAGGAGACCCAGTGGAAGGACAGAGTGGATTGGAGATGTTGGAGTTCCATTTGTGACATAGAAATATTAAGAACATTTGATTTTTTAGGATTAACTCTAAGACCAGAGACCTTGGCAAATTTATCTAAGGTATTTAATAGATTTGGGGCTGATATGTGTGGGTGAGATAAAAAGATAAGGACGTCGTCCGCAAAAAGACACAACGTATGTTGATATCCACCTAATTCAATTCCTTTTATGTCTGAATTGGATCTAATTAATTGGGCTAATGGTTCAATCAGAAGAGCAAATAGTAGAGGGGACAAAGGGCATCCCTGCCTAGTACCTCTTCTAATGTCTATCATTGCAGATTTGTAACCAGAGTATTTAATGTATGCTTTTGGTTTGTCATATAATGAGGAGATCCATGTAAGAAAATGATTACCAAACCCCCATTTTCTTAACATATACTGCATATAGGGCCAGGTGACAGAATCAAATGCCTTTCTGATGTCCAAAGACAGGAGGCATGTCGGAATGCGTCTGGCTTTAGCTGCATGAATAAGTAGGAGAGTACGTCTGGTATTGTCACCTGCCTGGCATTTTGGTATAAAACCAGTTTGGTCACCGTGAATTAGTTGACCTATAATACCATTTAATCGAGTTGCCAATATCTTAGCTAGTAATTTTATAGATTGAGAAGAGATATAGGATGGTAATTTGTCCAAGAAGTCGAGTCTGAGTGTGGTTTGGGAATCATTACTATAATGGAGGTGAGTGTTTCAGGTCTGAATGAATGTCCATTTAGTATAGAATTAAAGGCTCTGGTAAGGATTGGTGCTAAGATGTGGGAGTATTGTTTGTAATATAACGCGGAGAACCCATCCGGGCCTGGTCTCTTATGAAGCTTTAATATTTTTATAGCATTTAGAACTTCCGGAATTGTTATAGGACTATCAAGGATATCTAACTGATTCTGGTCTAATGTAGGGAGCTTAATGTTAGAGAACAAAGTGTCAGCTTTGGTCACATCAAAATCTTGGTCAGGGGAGTATAGTTTCGACAAGTTAGAGCGAAACACCTCGAGTATTTTGACTGGGTTGCTGGTGTATTCATCACGGGTGGTTTTTAGTCTAAAGGATGACTGTAAGTTTAGTGTTGTTTTTAAGCATTGTGCCATGGGAGTGTCTGGTTTATTCGCTTTGAGGTAGTGTGTATGTTGACGCTTACGCAATACTTTATCAGCGGAATCAGTCAAAAAAAGATCTAAATCAAGGCGGGCTTTTTCTAGTTTCGTGTTGTTGGTGGCATTCGGGGAAGATTGAAAGGCCAAATGGCATGCATTAAAAGAAGCTTCAAGCTTTGCAAACAAAAGTTTGCGTTCTCTCTTAATTGTAGAAGCCTTTTGAATCAATTTACCCCGAATAACAGTTTTATGGGCCTCCCAAAGTGTAAGGGAAGAAACTTCTGCCGTATCGTTAGAGGCGAGATATTCGGAAAGAGTCTGCTCAATCTCATTACTATGGGATGGGTGAGTTAGTATGGAATCATTGATACACCAAGTGGTATCTTGTGATCTAGGTATGGTTGAGTCTATAGTGGTGAAAACCGCACAATGGTCTGACCATGAAAATGGGATGATTTTTGAAGAGATTATTTCTGGTAACATACTAGATGGAACAAATATATGATCTATTCGCAAGAAAGATTTTTGTGGATATGAATAGTGTGTAAAATGTCTACTAGTAGGATTAAGTTCTCTCCAGGTGTCTACAAATCTATGGTTAGTGAGGATAGGTTGTAATGACGAATTATGGGAATTATTACTAGGTAATGGTGGGGATTTATCAAGAAAAGGGTAGACTGTAGCGTTAGAATCCCCGCAAAGGATTATTGTTCCCAATTTGTGTGCATCTACAGTTTGGAATAGGTGGGACAGGAAAGCTGTTGGGCGTTTGTTCGGGGCGTAGTAAGAAACAATTGTAATAGGAGTGTCTGATATGTAACCAGTAATCAATATGTATCTGCCTTCTGGGTCCTTTAATTGTGATACAAGGGTAGAAGGGGTATTATGGTGGAAACCTATAAGAGTACCTCGTTGTTTAACAGAGGCCGAGGCAGTATAAAATTGGGGATACGAGGCTGAATGGAATTTAGGACACATGTTCTCCTTAAAATGAGTTTCCTGCAAACATATAATGTGCGCTTTCTTAGCCAAAAAAGAGCGCATGGCTTTAGTGCGTTTATGTGGGATATTGAACCCTTGTACATTTAAAGATAGAACGTTTATGGGAGCCATGACTGTGTTGAGGGTATTAGTATAATAAAGTACACATAACTTACGTCAAGGTTCGCAACCACCACCTGGAGGGAGAAGAGAAGAGATAAAATGAAAAGTAAAAGAATAAAATAAAGATTTAGGACCCTATTATGAGAGCATAATAACAACAATATAAGATAGTAAAACAGGGTGTGGGAACGTCTGCGGAGAATAATCAAAAGACTCCGAGAGGTTCCATGGCCATCGACAGAAACCTGCATAACTGTTGCAGGAGTCTGAGGATGGTACAAGGGGCAGCAAGTAATTCCTTGGAGAGGAACATCACCGGAGGACCACGAGACTGTATAAAAAACGTAAGTATTAATAGCGAACATTTCGATCGCAAAAAAGCCTTACAAAAGGGGAAAAATAAAATAAAGGTCCTCTCCGGGTGCAGGTAGAGCAAAAATGAATTATATAAGGTAAAGGATCTCATGTGAAAAAGGATGTTAAAAAAATAAGAAACAGGCAATAAGAGATCTGTAATTGATATTGTGTGGTATAATTGTTACCAATAAAGGGAAGTTTCAATCAGCAAAGGGATTTGGAGATTGAAATGGATTGATGAGATAAATATTTCAGTCCATAGAGTCATCATTGGCAGGTGTAGGATTTTCGAATCGACCCCGTTTATTAATATGTTGTTGAGAAGACGAGAAAGAATTTTTGGAGGTTGTTGCTGTATCTTGTTGAGGAGATCTTGAGGCTGAACGTCTACATGATTGTTCATTAGATGCGGTCTTATCGACAATATCCATTTCAGTTAATGCTGCTTGTAGATCCTCTGAAGAGCGACAGACATACTTAGTTTCAAGATGAGTGAAGCGTAGGGAAAAAGGAAATCCCCATTGATAGGTGATTTGATGTTTTTGTAGTAACTGCAATTGGGGCTTGAGTGCACGTCGTTTAGCCACAGTGAGTGGAAAGATATCTGCGAATAGCTGATAAGTATGACCCTGAAAGCTCAGGGAGTCTTTGCCCCTAGCAGCTGCAAGTAGTTGTTCCTTAGATCTATAGTAATGGAATTTGGCGATTATATCTCTGGGGGGACCGTTTGTTTTGCGGGGGGCCAAAGCTCTATGCACTCTATCAAGCTCCAGTCTATCTACAGGAATACCTGGCTGTAATTCCTGGAATAACGCTATCATAGTGGCATGAAGGTCAATTACAGTCTCTGGGATTCCTCTAATTCTCAAGTTTGATCGTCTGTCCCTATTCTCCTGGTCTTCCAAAGGCGACTGTAATAAAATATTTTCCTCTTTCAGATTTTCCAATTCAGATGTATAATGCTGTGTATGACTATCAATTTCATCTACCCTTAATTCCAGATCAGCGGTTCTTTGTCCCAGCTCTCTGATTTCCTTAGTTAATTTCTCAGTTATGAGGTCTGAGGCATTCTTTAGTGCTTTTTGTAACATTTTCTCAAATCTTTGAAACATGTCAGTTTGTGAATCATGCTGAGAGCCCTCAGCATCTGATTCAGAGTCAGCAGAATTATTTAATAACTGGGGTATTGTAGGCTTATAGCGCTGAGCGCTGTTCTGTGAGGAGATAACGGCCGCCATCTTGGCTGTTTGCCTGGCCGGTGCTATTTTAGCCATACAGGCTTTAAATTTTGTTTTTGTGCCCCGAAGAACCATTATATTAACACCTGGGGTCGTGGGTGGCAATTCCCTCTTACTTTTGTACCGTTCGCGGTACCGCTGGGACCCGTAGTCTGCCGGCGAATTCCTCTCAGGAGCGGAGCTCTAAGATGGCATTACAGCTCGCTTAGGCTGCCGCGCATGCGCCCCTCTAACTGTCAGTTTTGAGTAGGTAGTATTAATTGCATACCTGTCGCTGTAGATGTGGCTGCCTCCAGAAGTGGTAGCTTTGGAATTTTCTTTGTAGACGCTTAGTGAAGAGTAGGGATGAGCCCAATGTTCGAGTCGAACGGAAGTTCGACTCGAACATTGGCTGTTCGCCTGTTGGCTGAACAGCGAACAATATGCAGTGTTCGTGGCAAATTCGAAAGCCGCCATAACACGGTTAAAGTCTATGGGACATTAACATGAAAAATCAAAAGTGCTCATTTTAAAGGCTTATATGCAAGTTATTGTCATAAAAAGTGTCTGGGGACCTGGTTCCTGCCCCAGGGGACATGTATCGATGCAAGAAATTTGGGAGCAGTGATTTTTTTTAATGCTTAAAGTGAAACAATAAAAAAATGAAATATTCCTTTAAATATCGTGCCTGGGGGTGTCTATAGTATGCCTGCAAATTGGCAAATTTTTCACGTGTTTAGAACAGTACCACAGCAAAATTACATTTCTAAAGGATAAATTGTCATTTAAAACTAATTGTGGCTGTAATGAATTGTCGGGTCACAGCAATATAGATAAAACTCATTGAAAAAAAAAAGAGCATGGGTTCCCCCCAGTCCATTACCAGGCCCTTTGGGTCTGGAATTAATATTAAGGGGGACCCTGAACCAAAATTAAAATAAAAACATTGCGTGGGGGTCCCCCTAAATCCATACCAGGCCTTTCAAGTCTGATATGGAAAGGAAAGCTTCACACAAGCTTCACACATGTGGCTGATGGAGACTGGTGTGAAGCTTCTTGTTTGTGTCCCGAGCTGTGGAGATGTGCAGGAGAGTGGCTATGGGCTGAGTTGTGCTCCATAGAGCGACTGTGTGTCATGATGTGGGAGTTGCCGGCATCATCTTGGTCTCCCATGTACCACAGCTGGGAAGAGAAATCCTTCATCTTCCCCTGTCTGCTTCTATTTCCTTTTTGCTTTGATGGTATCCTCAGGTGTGCCCAATGCTGTGGGGACTTGTAGGGCTGAAAGACTAGGCTGTGCTCTGGGTTTATGTGCTCCGGTGAGATGTGATGCCGGAGAGCTGTGTAGCCATCTCCTCTGCCAGTCGGCCACGCCCCCCAAAAATTATTTTTAATCTTTTTGGATCGCACAGGGAAGGGTTAACACCCCTGTAATGTTTGTTTTGCTGTCTATGGCCCTGTTCAGAAGATTTCACCTCACTTTCTGTGCCTATGACAATTGGATTTTGAAAATTTTGGGGTGTTGTGGAAACAAGGATTGGTGATAAACCTTCAGTGGAGACACCTTTTTCCCATAATAACCCTTACAGGAGTGAATTTCCCTTCCAAGGGGTAGATTTCCTCTCATTTCCTGTTGTCTCCCTCTGTAAGTAGTCATTTGTAAGTCAGATGTTTGTAACCCAGGGGCTGACTGTATGTGTATGAAAATGCACATAAAGCAAGAAGGATATATTATGGATAATTGTGTGATTGTGCAGATCATAAAAATGTACATGTAGATATTCTGCAGAATCAAAGTTATAGATTTAAAATCTTCCTAATTAAATCAGCTACATACAGTATATGCTATTTTAAGCAAGAACTTGAAACTGTAATTATTATACCAACACATTTCATCATAAAATACTTGTTTAAAATTAATATATTTATGGGAGACCCAAATAACCATTTCATTTTATCTTTTTATATATTCTCTTCTTCTTCTATCATATCTATTTTTTATGGGATCAACACATTATAAATCATAAATTATCTTGCATTTATAAAACATTTCTGGAAACCAAAGCCCTACTGAAAATTCAATGTATCACAGTACTGATATAAAATAATTAGTCATAGGGCCACTTGCTAAAACCACGATCTTCTATGAATTTTAGAATGTTTCCCTCTTAATCTAACTTAAAAAGGATGTCATAACTGTGCTATGCCTTTAGCTATTTAGTTTGCAGTCAATATAATGCTAAAGATACTTATTGATATTTACAGCCATATAAAATTAACATTTAATGAATACAGGGCACATCTTGTACATTCAGCCCAAAATCAACACGTGCAAATATTAACATGCTTTTGTTATAGACATGTAATCCATGTACAGTTTTAAATAAATATATATATATATATATATATATACATTATCAACTAAGAACAAGATTATAGTTAACATCTTTAGAGGGAAAATATGAACCAGTTATGAAAGTCATATGATATCTCATAAGTCTAATCACTGGTTACACACACTGTACAAAACATGTCAGTAAGAATAAACATTTGTTAGGATTTATAAGGATATCATGCAGATTACATACAGAAGGTGTCACATAATTGCAGTGCAAAATAACCATTCACATTACATTTTGACACATAATTCTGCTTCTCTCCCACCAAAAAATTGTGCCCCCCCCCCCCAAACAGGCCACTTAAATAACTACAGAAAGTTGTTCCTAGTGTGATAAATAATAAAGTTGTCTGTGTGTTTCAGTTAGCTAATGTAAAAAATAATAGTTTAATGACACAGACACACTGATATTCTACAGGCTTCTAAACATTTTACTTGGGACTTAATGCTGTATAATGTAAGGACTCAATGCAAATAATAAATAAATAATATTTATAAACCCATGCACTACTTGCTGGTACATCAGAACATTCATTGTTACAGAACGAAGGTACACAAACATAAACCTATTTAGTAATATTAATCCCTAATGTTTTATTAACCCCTTCCTGCCAGTAATCTAATTTTCAACATTTCCCAATCCTGTGATCACTGTCTGTGACAAATGTAAAATTGTGTGTTATCTTATTATAAGCCCTGTCTCAGTATTTTTTTTTAGCAAATTATACTTGATCAGTCTTTTGTCATCAATACCAGTTGAGCAGCACTAATGATTATACAAGTCCTAACCTCTAATTAGTTCAGTTGGACAATTGGGACAAATGAACATCCAATATTTTAGTAATTACAATAATACGATTTTTATGGCTCTATTTAGGTTAAGCACTCCCCCACTTGTCACACTTTTTCACAAAAGTGTCATCCTTCATTGACGACCTCATACTTAAGTCCCACAATGGTTTTTGAACCTCATAAGCCAAGCTCTGATGTCTGTTTTTGCCCATTGTAGCCCATACAGTACTGCATCTTGCATGCTATTACTGTATGTGTATTATGAAACAGAACTATAGTTGTTGCACTTCTATTTTAACTTGAGTTTATATTGTAATGCAACATTTTGATGATGAAAATAAATGAGTGTAGTGTTTTAATACATCCTTTGAACCTGCAGATGATCTCCCCGCACCTGCTGTCACAATTTAAAAAAACATGGCTGTGTGGGGCTCGGCCCATACAGCTATGTCATTCATTCACAGATTTTGTGGCAGACAGCTTGTAATTCTCAAAATGTGAGGGCACTGATGAACATGCTCATAGTTCATTCACAAACTCTGCAGCTTTCAAAATTACAGCCTGTATAGAGGTATGGGCTGAAAGCTGTAGGGCTTGCAGGGGCCTTACATTGCACCTGTGATCTACTGATCATGGGTACAATACTCTACAAGCTCCTGGGGGAAAAAAAAACATTTTTTTAACCTTCAAAAACATGTGTTGAAACAACTTACATAAAGTTCATTAGATTACAGTTCTTTTTTATATTACATTTTGCATTACAAAATTATTAGTTCATCCTATTTGTATAAACATGTGATGCAAAAACATAAAAAAGGCCACAAAAACACAATGTTATCAATTTACATTACATAGTTTGTTGGTGTACATATACAGATACTTATCCTATTTGTCTTGTTTATTTTTTTAATCTGCTTTGTGATTTTAGTTTGTAGAAGAACAAAAGATACATAAAATTACCTACATTTAGCTTAGTACATAAAATAGACAAAGTTAATAGAATGCTCAGAGAATGCAGGGATTATTTCCAGATTAATATCAGCAAGATGACAGTTTGGAATAAAACAACAATCTGTTGCGCTGTGCAAGGGATTTTAATTATAGAAATGGAAGCATTCACAACTGACTGCATTAAATTATTAAAAAAACGTGCATTCTCTCTCTCTCTCTCTCTCTCTCTCTCTTTCTCTCTCGCTCTTTCTCTCTTTTTTTTTCTGTATTTGTATTAATTTATATAGTATCAATATATTTCCTAACACTTCGCACATATAGGATGCATATATAGTAAATCACATTAGCTCCTGCTACAGTAAAGCTTATGACACCCTCATAACAGTTAAAGTGGTTGTACACTCTTAAGCCCCATACACACGCTCGGATTATCCGAGGACCAGGTCCGTCGGATCATGTCCGTCGTACTTTGTCCGATGTTGGTTTTGCGTACACACGGTCGGACAAAGTTGTCGGAAAATCCGATCATTCTGAACGTGGTGACGTTTGTTGCCTACGACGGGACTACGTAGAGGCTAGTAGCCAATAGCTTTGGTCTTGTAATGTGATCTGAGCATGCGTAGCACTTTGTCCGTCGGACAACGCTACACACGATCGGATTTGGTGTGATCGGACCGTGTTGTCGGCAAATCTATCCAGCAGGAGATAGGACTTTGTCCGTCGGACAATCCGACGTACACTGTCCGATGGTGCATACACACGGTCGGATTTTTCAACAACATTGTCCGATCGGACAGAATCCATGCGAAAATACTACCGTGTGTATGGGGCTTTACAATTACCTGTTCACAATTTATTTGTACCGTATTTATCGGCGTATAACACACACTTTTTCCCCCTTAAAATCGGGGGAAAGTCGTGGGTGCGTGTTATATGCCGATACCCCCCAAAAAAATGACAAAAAAGGCAAGCGCCGCTGAAAAATAGCGAGCGCTCCTGAAAAAACCCGAAGCGCGGCCGAAAAAGAACGAAGCGCCCCCGGAAAAAGCCGAGCAGACTCTGCTCTGCTCGTAGTCCCGCCTCCCTGCGCTCGCTCCAGAAACAGCAGGGAGGCGGGACCGCGAGCTTAGCCGTCTGAGTCGGCTCGGCTTTTTCCGGGGGCGCTTCGATCTTTTTCGGCCGTGCTTCTGGTTTTTTCGGCGGCGCACGTGACAGAGCGTCTCGGCGGCGGGAAATTTAAACCCGCAAAAGACTGAAAATTACGCTGGCAAGCTACAATGGCACTGGGCAAGGCTGCAATGACACTGGGCAAGCTACAATGACGCTGGGCAAGGCTGCAATGACGCTGGGCAAGGCTGCAATGACGATGGGCAAGGCTGCAATGACGCTGGGCAAGGCTGCAATGACACTGGGCAAGGCTGCAAATGACGCTGGGCAAGGCTGCAAATGACGCTGGGCAAGGCTGCAATGACGCTGGGCAAGCTACAGTGACGCTGGGCAAGCTACAATGATGCTGGGCAAGCTGCAATGACGCTGGGCAAGCTGCAATGACGCTGGGCAAGCTGCAAATGACACTTAAATATAAGTTGTTTTTTTTTCCCTAAACTTCCCTCCTAAAACTTTTTTTCCTTAAAATGCCCTCCTAAACTTGGGGTGCATGTTATACGCCGGTGCGTGTTATACGCCGATAAATACGATAATTCTGGAATACATCATTGGCATTTATCTATATGTTAATCTTATGGCTATTCTTTCTTACTGCCTGTTATGTCAAAGATTGCTTACTATTTTTTCTGTAACTAGAGAGATGGCTGGCTTCTTAGCTTTAGACCTTTTTTTTTCTATTTACTGTTAAATTTCTGTTATGTTGAAGCTTTCACTCACGTGTACAAACTATCTTTTGTGAAATCATATCACAAGAGATTATCAAAATATAGAGATTTTGGGTAAAATTAAGTGACTAGATTCAGGTGATACACAGAAATGAAACAAATCCTCCTACATAAATTGTACTAGTTTATCTTCCGCTATTTCTTCTGTAGATTTTTCTAGAAACACACAGATCATAGGATTTTTTTCTCAGCTCTAGTGGTACTCTAAAGCACTCTCTTTACCAAATCATATCACGAGAGATATTAAATCTCAAAGTATATAGATTTTGGGTAACATAATTGGTGACCATAAAGGGACAAGAGAATGAGAGTTTTCAGTGCAACAACAAGGAAATCTTTTTTAAGGCAGGTTAAGGTTGTTGGGGTCATTTTAAATTCATACAGTTTCCCAGTAGTTTTGAGGTCACAGTGATTATTTAGCTAAAATAGGCATTTTATACAGTAGGTAGTTTAGTAGTGGGTATTAGAAGATCTAGAGAAAAGAGGGAGGATACACCACAGAATATATTTTATAGATATGCCATAATTATAGTGGGAAAGTATATGAAAGAACCATTAAAAAGAGATACATTTAACACAGAGGATATACTTGTTTTTATTGTTGGCATACATATTTTTATTAGAGAGGTGCAGAAAGATTTTTTTTGTTATTTCAGGGAAAAACATTACAATTTTTGCTTGTTTATTTAATTTATTTATTTATTTAAAATTTTTGCACAAAAGCTTTATTAGAGCTCAACAGATAAACAAAGTGTACTCCCTATACATCCGTGTTACAAAAAAAGAAATAGAATCATCAAAGATCAATTTACGCACAGAGTACACAAAAAAACAGCAAAATATAATCAATCATCAACAGGGGCTCCTGTTGGAGAAAAAGAGTACACTGTTTGCAATTGGCTGACAAATCAGCAGTATATTAGAATTACCCAGCCATTATTACAGGGCTACAGTATCTGCCTGTATGATAAAATAAGAAATCACCAATTAGCAGAACCATAGTAGCGCTATAAGATGGTATATAGCACATCCTTTCTGGAATCAGATGGTTATCTAGGTCAGGTCTCAAGTAGGACAATCTCATCTCAAGGGTCTACAAAGGAAAGAAGGGGTCTGAAAAAATACTCCCACCAAGGGGAGAAAGGGGGAGAAGAATAACAGGGAAAAAAGAAGGGAAAACCTCCTCTAAGAAGCCACAGAGGTGGGGTGGTATATGGATAATGAAGCTCTAGTTTAAGGGAGTCTTAAGGCAACACACTATAGGGACACCGCCGCCGCCCTCCGGGGGTCTTCTTTCGACTTCAGGGGTCATGTCCCGCTCTTTGGAGATCCCAGTCAGTCTCCTTGTCAGCGCTGAGGTGCTGACGTGTGGACGTGCTGTCAGCAGCTCCGTGAGAAGCACCGGCTTCTGCAGGCCCCCTGCCTCCCCCCTTCCTCCCTGATCTCAGCAGCCCTTTTCGGGCTTTCAAGGCCCCCCTCCCCTCCCTCCCACCCTCGGGGACCAGGTCGAGTCCCCCCTCAGCCCCTGACATCCGAACCAGCCATCCCCACCGCCGCCGTCACCTGCCGCCTTCCACCCGCCTTTCCGGGCAGGCGGTCTTAGGAAACTCCCCGGCTTCGGCCTAGTCCGGCCGGCGCCGGATCTCCGGCCCTACCAGCGTCAGGTCCCCCCCATCAGGCACCCACGCGGCCGGACACCCCTCTCACCGGTCCCCCTCACCACACCAGCACCTCCATCATCACCCAGGGAGCTGAGACCAGGCAGGCCTGAGGCTCCGGCCTGCTCCGGCGGCCATCTTGGTACACCCTCTCCACCCAGCCACCACAGGACATCTCCAGGACCCCCCAGCAGACACCACGGGCACTCCGTCCACTCCATCCACCTCAGGTCAGTCCCCCAGGTGGGGCAACATCCGCAGCCGCCATCGCCCGGCTCTAGCTTCATAGACAAGGAAGACACATAGGGCACCACACGATCAACTTGCTGGCTTCCCCCCCCCCCACCAGTAGTTGATCCAGGGCACTTTGTCCGACCGCCTCTCGGGGTCAGGAAGGAATTTTTTCCCCCCACAAAGGAAAGCAGGAAATATTCAGCTGAAGTCCTCCACAGACTAAGAAATACCACCGCAACATTGCCAGCTCCCATTCAAAAAATTCTACGAAAAGAACATCTATTAAAGACTGACCTACAATCAACCTTCAAAAACAGGAAGATACCTACCCAACCACAACAATTAGCATGCGCCATGATCAACACCAGATCTGCAGCCAAACACAGACTAGAAGTACACGACTTCATCACCCAAAACAATATAGACTGCCTCTTCATTACGGAAAGCTGGCTAACACCCGACTGCAACACTATCCTCACAGAAGGACCATGGACGGACCACCACGCCATCAAATTCAAAATCTTCACCAACACCACCCCGACCACCCAAAGAGCATGGAGAATAAATCCCACCAATGGAAATCAGACAAAATACAAAGGACTCACACAGAATTATCAGAAGGCAATCTTCAAAGCAAAAAAAAGACCATTTCTCAAATACCAACTCAGCGGCCTTAAATCGCCCCCGGGAACTTTTTAAAATAGTCGCTCAGTCGATGAACCCGGCATGCTTAGAGCCCCCATCTAATGAAACCCAAGATTTCTGCAATGAATCTAAAAAAACTAAAAAATACTCCAGCGTTTGATACTGTGGACCACAATACTCAAGCAAGAACGCAGAAGAGCCGAAAGAGCATGGAGAATAAATCCCACCAATGGAAATCAGACAAAAACAAAGGGAAAAAAGGAAAGCAAAAAAAACCATTCCTCCTCTAAGAAGCCACAGAGGTGGGGTGGTATATGGATAATGAAGTAGTTATCGACAACATCAGGAAAACAATTGGTCAGAAAAAGACATCCGACTGCAGGCAGTCAGAGCAAAAAGTCGATATCGACACAAACATCCCACAACCACCAAAGTTTTCTCTGATCCCTCCGATACTACTAAAAACATCATCAAAAATCTCAGAGACAGCACATCCTCCATTGACATTAAGGGAGTCTTAAGGCAACACACTATATTGATAAACCGTCTGGGGCACATACCTCCAGCTCTAGTTTAAGGGAGTCTTAAGGCAACACACTATAGGGACACCGCCGCCGCCCTCCGGGGGTCTTCTTCCGACTTCAGGGGTCATGTCCCGCTCTTTGGTTCTTCTTGCCGTGGCTCCGCTTTCTTCTTCCAGCTCTTTTACTAGCGTTGGCCCGGCCTTCTGTCGCCGCCGCATTCTGCTTTTTCTGCTTCTTCTGCTTCTTCTGCTTCTTCTCCTTCTTCCTTCATCTGATGTTGACACAGGACACGTTGTGTGGCGACTTATATAGGGACAATGGGCAGGGTCAAGGGGCAGGGTCACCAGGTGATGTCACATGGTGATCTGCCCCTTATGATGTCACAGTCCCAGCATCCCCGGGACTGTGACATTGTAAGGGGAGGGGTCACCATTTGACATGAGCCAGTGACCCCGCCCCTTGCCCCTATATAAGTGCAAAACATACCGGCCATTACAAGCGGAGACAGCATCGTGTCAACATCAGGAGAAGAAAGAAGAAGCAGAAGGCGGCGACGGCGGAGACAACAGCGATGAAGCAGAAGATTGGGTCAGCACTAGTAAAATAGCTGCAAGAAGATAGCATAGGCCCGGCAGAACAAATGAAGAGCGGTACAAGACCCCCGAAGTTCAGAAGAAGACCCCTGGAGGGCAGCGGCGGCAAATAAGGAGAAAGCCAGGCTCCTCCGCTAGTAAAAGAGCTAGTAAAAGAGCTAGTAAAAGAGCAGAAGATAGTCCGGCGAGGAGTCTGATGAGAAGACCCCCGCAGGGCCCCCCCCTCCCCAAAACACCCCGCATGTTGAGGGCACGCGGCCTGGTATGGCTCAGGAGGGGGGCGCTCGCTCGTCCCCACCCCCTTTCCTGACCGGCCAGGCTGCGTGCTCGGAAAGGGTCTGATATGGATATAGGGGGGAACCCCACAACTTTTTTTCGGCATAGGGATTCCCCTTTAAATCCATACCAGGTGACGGGGCTAGCAATGTGTCAATCTCGCCGATGTAGGCGGCGACATTGACTTCCTTCGCTAGTCCCCTGGAGTCACGTTCTAAATAAACGGCCTAATTTCAAAAGTCTAACACACAGTCGGCCGGATAATTTTGAGTCAAAACATCTTTCTAAGTCCGCCGGACTTTTGGGAAGAAAAAGTCCGCCGGAGCCCACACACGGGCGGATTGTCCGGTGGACTCTGTGCGAATCCCGATGCGCTTGTGTCACCCGGACACGGCGCATCTTAGATCGGCAGGAGGGCTTTTTACTCACTGATCACCAGTGTAATGTAAACACACATGTTACTAGAAATGTAAAACACACAGTAAACACACATGTACCCCAAACACGATGCGCTTGTGTCACCCGGACACGTTGCATCTTAGATCGACAGGAGGGCTCCATGATTGGCCCTCCTGATCACATGACGGCCATGTCCAATCAAGGCTGTCATGTGATGTAAACAAACAGCCGGTTGCTAGGCGATCGGCTCTCCTCTCCTCACACGGAAGTGATCGCTGAGGAGAGGAGAGTGGATCTCTGCAGCCGGCTGGTGATCAGTGAGTATTAGCTGTTTTTTACAGCTTTTTACTTATTGATCACCAGTGTAGTGTAAACACACATGTCACTAGAAATGTAAAACACGCAGTAAACACACATGTCCCCCAAACACATGTCCCCAAAACACATGTCCCCACATAGTAATGATCCCAAAAACACATGTCCCCCACATATATAACAGTAAAATCACATGTCCCAATGATCATTTGCACACATATGTCCGTGATCACTTGCGCACATCTGTACATGATCATTTGCGTACATCTGTCCGTGATCACCAATTATTATACACTTAACAGGATTTTTTTTACCAAAAACATGTAGCAGAATACATTTTGGCTTAAATTTATTTTATTGGATTTCTTTTAAAATAGAATAAAGAAAATATTGTTTTTTTTCCAAATTTCCGCTCTTTTTTCACTTTTTCACATATCGCAAAAAAAAAAAAAAGTTGTGAATAAATACCACCAAAAAAAAGCTCTATTTGTGCAAACAAAATGATAAAAATGTCATTCGGGTACAGCGTAGCATGACCGCTCAATTGTCAGTGAAAGTGCGAGAGCGCTGAAATATATATAAAAATGATTCAATAATGTAATCAAATCAAAAACACTGAAATTTGCTCAGTTGCAGAATAGTCGCTGTCATTAAATTTATTGTTTGATGATGAATTGTGATTCTAATTTTTTATAGGTGTTTTCTAGCTGGTCTAAAACCACTTTTTTACATAAAGGGACACTTTTTGGTTGCTATGGACAATCTCCAGTTTCCAGGCAGAAAAAAAAAACTTTTTATTATATAAAATGACATGCAGGGCACTGGGCAGACCACTAGGGACAAAGGGGGTGTGTATTTTTTGTATACAGTACTGTAATCTGTAAGATTACAGTACTGTATGTGTATTGTGTTTTTACACTTTTTTGAATTTGGCGCCGATCTCCGCTCCCGTGCGTCGGAACGTCGCAGGGAACGGAGACCGGCACTGTGTGAATCGAGCGAGCGGACGGCTCGCTCACACAGCGGGGAGACATCGCAGGATCCAGGGGAAAAGGTAAGTAACTTCCCCCCTGTATCCTGCACGCAAGCCCGAGTCTGGCTCGGGGTTACCGCTCCTAGCAGAAAAAACGGAACCCGAGCCAGACTCGGGAATACCGCCTAGGAGGTTAAGTGATAATTCAGTAGCGCTAAACAAATTATACCGTGATCTGTATAAATGAACATAGAAATAACACCCAGTGAAGTTGTGCTATATAATACAAAAGTCCATTGATAACTGTGCAAAAAAATTGATGAGAAATTAATTTCCATCAAAACATCCAATCTTCCACCACACCGATGTGCTCGTGACTCCTCTCCCAATGAAATTGCACTCACCAACTGATGTTGCCTCCCACTCTCGTGTTTGGCAAAAAAGCAGATAGACCACACCTGGGTCAGTGTAACGATTAATCCAAGTCAGGCATATCCATATGTGAAAAATAAAGAGTGCTCCACATAGCGTGATACTGTTTAAACCAATTTAAAAAAACTTTTCACAACCACACTTCAATATTTAAACTCACATTTTTAACAAATTGTGCCAGCAAAATAAATCTCTCACAGCAAACTGTGTACAAATGATTCGGCTGTACACTACGGTCACGGTGGATCCGAAGTGTGTGCCACAGCTCTCACGCACTCCGTAGTCTCTGCTTGCAAAGATGATATGTGCGTCACAAACAATTAGCAACCGCCCGGATCAACTACAAATCGCTCCGAACGGTAGCGGCTGGTATTGAATGATATTGAATGGAGTCAGTATCCGTGTAGTCACGCCCCCGACATGTTTTGTCACTTCCGACTTCTTCCTAGGGATTGGCTACACGGACACCGAATCATCCTTAAATATTCCCGGAACTACCATGGGTTGAGTTGTCGCACCTGCGCATATCCCGTCTCCCCATTCGTTCCTGTGTATGCTTACTCCCATTGACCATATTAGTTACTTAGCGCCTGCGCACACTTCGTACCGCTACGACCGCAAAGTGCCATCCACTAACAACAACATAATCGGTAAACAGGATAATACAACCACTAATCTACGAATATCACATAAAGTAGTGTTCTGTGTAACTGGCTCATACATTTGATAGACGTTACTCCAGTGGTGTGAATAATTTAAAACGAACATTATGATCTTATTGTTATTAACCCTGTAACTCAAACATGACATTGGATGATCTGTCCATAAAATACTAAATAAGTACTAAATGGGGTGGTCAAATCCTGTGATAAATATGAATTGCATCTCCAACTGTTCCACCAAGGGAATCAGCCAGAGTAAATCCTACATACATAATGATAATCACCCATCACATGTTCACCATATTACCCTACACCCTCAACATGATAGTATATGAAACCATCAACATACATATATATAGCAATCAGTGTCCCTGTAGTGGAGTGTACAGTACATCTGGATTACCATACTAATTATACCTATCCTACTAATCTCTTAGATGTTATTAAAAGTTGTTAATGAAACAGTTGAGATCTACCTCGATGTTTAACCCTCTCGGGGTCAAACATCGCATCAGAAAGATCCAGCGAGTCTCTCTTTGGGACAAATCCCTCACTCTGTTGGAACCCCTCCAAGATGGGTGAATGGTTTTAATCCCACAAAATTGCAGTACTGAAGGGTCACAGTTGTGTTTCTCTCTAAAGTGTACAGACACACTATGAAATTGGAACCCTCTCCTGATGTTGCCCAGATGTTCTGCTATGCGGATTTTTAAAAGTCTTTTTGTTCTACCCACATAGAACAGCCCACATGGGCACCATAGAAGATAAACAACAAATGAGGAGTTACAGGTGATAAACTTACTGATCTCAAATGATTCACCATCCCTGTTGGCAAACTTTGTTCTACCCCTATTGCTAATATTAGCAGTCCTACAGCATATACACTTTCTGCAGGCATAAAATATATATGTCCGCTCTGAATTATTAATCATTTAATTCTCTCTTTCAGATTCATCCAAGAGTATTATCTGGATAGAAGGCCATTCCTATGTCTTCTGGGCTGGGCAGCATCCAGGGCTTACTCAAGTAATCTAGTAGTAGTAGTAATCTAGTCTAGTCTGGACATTAATAATTTTCTAGTTTTATTGTCAGGCGTTAGGGGCCTTAGATGGCGTAATCTTAAGGACCATTTGTTGTTTGTGTCCAACATTTGGCCCCCCCGCAAGTTATAATTATTCATGCTGAAGGCAATGACATTGGGAAAATTAGAACTTGGGAGCTATTAAAGCAGTTCTGCACACACTTTTTTTTAGTAAATCTCTTTGCCTTCCAAATCTGGCGAAGAGTACTAAATGGCCCCTGGTTTTTTTTTTTTTTTTTTTACTTACCTTGTAATTGCTGCCGGTCTTTCCTCTGTCTCTTCGGGGGTGGGCGGGGTCTGTGCGGGGATCCTCGTCATGCCGCACTGTCTCCTGGGATCTGGTGTCATTCATCCCAGGAGTCAGTGAGGACATCTGACCGAAATCTCGCGAGATTTACGGACATCCGACCCGAAATCTCACAAGATTTTAAGGACGTGAGGCATGCTGGTTCCCATAACGAAATGGAGCAAGGAAGTGAATGCTTGTTGGTTTCAAATTCCCACAAGCAAAATGACATTGCTGCTGTTTTTATTTTAAAAGTGCAGATTTTTCAAAAAAACGGACATGGATACCGGACGGACACCAAAAAAGTGAGTTTATTGTAAGACTCAAAATACTTTTAACATGACAAGAAAAATAAAATAAAATTAGTGTGTGCAGAACCGCTTTAAGTGAAATAAAAAAGGATTTCTCTGCCATTAAACTTTTGTTTCCACTATCAGCCCTGGCCTTCTCCGAAATGGTTCCTAGGCATCTTTGATCTCCATATAGTAACTTATTTTATGTAGACAAAATCAGGAAATGTCTAAACAGGACTATCCATAATTTCCTTCTTTCCTTGGGTGGTTTATGATTTAGTCACATGGACCTTGAAGGTTTTTTGCCTGGGTTATTCAGGAATGATTTAGTGAATTTATCGGCAGTAGGTATAGACATTTTCAATATGGGTCTTCAATCCATGATAGAAAAGGCCTCGGTGTTGGGGGGACCTCAACTGGAAGATCCTCTTGCGGCTTTGGTCATTGGGGAATAGTCGTCCAGCATTGTCTGGATGGACACCGTGTCTTTTATTAATTTATTATAGCCAGGATGGCTTCATAATTTAATTTAATTATCATTAATGCAATTATCAGGTTACCCCATGAACAACACCGTGGCCTATAAATAATTTGCCAATAAATTAATAAATATATGTTAAAGAAAGAAGTGTTTATTGGTCTTTATTTGTGTTAATTTATCCCTTTGTGCTATGTAAAAAATGACTCCACAGGAGACACAGATGAAAGTTTTATAGAGTAGTAATTTTTAATAGAGTAAAAACAGCATCAATAATAGCACTTACACTCACATGCGATAGTGCCTGGCCTGGCACTAGGTGTAAATAGCTTGTGTGAGTCAACTGATCCCTGGTGGTAGCGTGCATTCCACGTCTCACTCGAAGGTGCAAAGCCTGGTGTGGTGTACACAATGGATCCTCCGCTCCGACATATATTTTGCCGTATATGGCTCTTCAGGAAGTGGTGTCATGACACTTTCTGCTTGCTTTTATGTGAATGGAAAGGCTGCTATTGGTGGAGCTCCTCCAAAATGCAGGAGAAGACAAAAACATAATACAGAATCTGCCTCTTGGGAGCGTTGATGCACACACGCTGCCCACACTGCACATAAATAGCCAACATTACAAAGGGATCAATGAATAAACTAATACATAAAATGTATTTGTGGTCAACCATCACATAAACAGTGATAAATTAACTATTTGGGTGCATGAATGCAATTTAGAGCTGAGTAAGATCAGGAAAAAATTAGGACAGCACCATCTAGTGGTGAATATCTAAATGGCCGAAATAACCAATACAACCATGCCTCTAATCATCTATATGAAGGAAACTATTAGGACAGCACCATCTAGTGGTGAATATCCAGATGACCAAAATAACCATGCCTCTAATCTTCTATATGAAGGAAACAATTAGGACTAGTGATGAACGAACTTCTGACGGGACGTTTCGCGAACGCGATCGTGTGAACGTGCCCAAATGTTTGCGAACCGCAGGTTCGCGGCGGGCCCCATTCATTTTAATGGCAGGCGAACATTAAAAACCTCCAGGTCATATTTGCAGCCACAAAATACTTACTAGCTGTGCACACATAGTCCCACAACATGGACACTGACATACCAGAAGTATTAAGTGAATCTGAGATCGACAACGACAAGCATTGTTTTTTTATCTGTGAAAGTTTGTCAATTCAGGACTCAGGAGCGCATGAAGGCCATGGAGGAGAGGCAAGGTCAGGCCAGGCTATGGAGGGGGTGCAGGAGATGATCAGTGCCACAGTCAGGACAGCGCAGTCCTGTGCCAGTGTCCCAGTGTGCCAACCTGTGCTTGAGCCCCTGACCCCTCCCTCTGCCCGGCCCTTACCCCCACCTATGCAGGGCTCCACTGCGGTGGTGCGGAGGTGCCAGTCCAGTGCTGATCCCCAGCCATGGCTTCTCCGCTGCTATCTCCCTCACTGACACTGAGATAGAACACTGACACCAGCATCGAGATAGAACACTGACACCAGCACGAGATAGAACACTGACACCAGCACCGCGATAGAGAGCACTGACACCAGCACCGAGATAGAGAGCACTGACACCAGCACCGAGATAGAGAGCACTGACACCAGTACCAAGATAGAGAGCACTGACACCAGCACCGAGATAGAGAGCACTGACACCAGCACCGAGATAGAGAGCACTGACACCAGCCCTGAGATAGAGAGCACTGACACCAGCACCGCGCTTATCGGTCACGATCCCCCCTGCTGCGCTGAACGTCCTTTCGGACAGGACACTGGACGAAGGGGCAAGCCAACAGTTCCATTGCAAATTGTGCAAGCTCTGGCCAGAGGTCAAGCCTGCCCACACAGTAGTCCAGGGGTTCATCACTTCTCAGAGCGTACACATCGGCCATTAACCCAATGTAGTCAGACACCTGTCGGTCTAGGCATTCCCTGATGCTGGATCCGGAAGAAACCTGTCAATAGGTCGGCTGAAAGAATGATCTCATATCAGAAGTGACCAACACATCTTCAAACCGCCCTCTTCTTGCAGGCGCTGTTGGATTGGTACCCGCAACTCTTTCTCTGGGAGTGAAAATTTCTCTGCCAGCGCACGCAAAAGCAGAATGCAACATTTCTCTTAGCAAGGCCTATAAGTGCTCCATTCTGACAGCCCTCTATGATGGTGATAACATTTCCACCATTTTTTGTTTGTACCGGGGGTCTAAGTACGTTGCCACCCAGTACTGGTCCTTGACCTTTATGCTTTTTATACGGCGGTCCCTGTTAAAACACTGGAGCATGAAGGCCCCCATTTGCACTAAACTAGAAGCGATGTCGTGGCCTGGCTCCTGCTCATCATCCAGGATAATGTCGTCCTCCTCGTTCTCCTCCCCCCATCCACAGACAACAACAGGGATCCCAGAAAGGTTTAAAGCATGCTCTTTTTGCTCCTCCTCATCCGCCCCGACACCATCCTCCTCTGACTCCTCTTCAGACTCCTGTTGTTGACTTGTCTCAGATAGAGTAGCCCCCTGGGAATTCATCCAGCAGTGTGACTTCCTCATCTTCCTGCTCCTGCTCCTCGACAGTTTGATCAATGACACAACGCAATGTACGCTCCATAAAGAAGGCGTAAGGTACGATGTCACTGATGGCACCATGGCTGCGACTGACCAGTTTGGTGATCTCATCAAATGGTGGCGGAAGTCTGCATGCGTCACGCATGAGCAGTCACTGGCGCGGTGAAAAAAAACAAGCTCCCAGAACCTGTTCTGCCGCAGAGTTCGTACAGGATAGCTGTTAACTGCACGTTTCTGCTGGAGCAGCCTATCAAGCATATACAAGGTTGAGTTCCATCGCGTCGGGCAATCACAAATAAGACATCTGACCGGAAGATTGTGTCGCTGTTGAATGTCAGCAAGGCGAGCCATGGCCGTGTAAGATCTTCTGAAATGGGCTGAGATTTTCCTTGCCTGCCGCAAGATGTCCTGGACCCCAGGGTATTTGACAACGAATCGCTGCACGACCAAGTTTAAAACGTGTGCCATGCATGACACATGTGTAATTTTGCCCTGTTTCAATGCGCTCAGCAGATTGGCACCTATGTGGCACAACACTTAACTAACTGTCAAATTGAGTGGTGCTAGCCACTGATCTGCCTGTGAATGCAAAGCTGAAAGGAGTGCAGGGCCAGTGTGGCTCTTGGCTTCCAGGCCTAACAGACGCAGCACAGCATGGCAACGTCTCACCTGGCATGTCAAATAGGTTCTGGGGATCTTGGGCGGCGCAGCAGAAGAGACGGTAGAAGCGGAAAAGGAGCCGAGGAGGAGAGGGAGGATAGAGTAGGAGGAGGAGAAGAAGAGGCAGGCCTGCATGCAATCCGTGGCGGTAAAACCAAATCTACACAGCTGCCACGGGTTATATGCTTGACGGCCGTCAGAAGGTTCACCCAGTGGACAATAAAAGTTATATACCTTCCCTGCCCGTATTTGCTAGACCACGTGTCTGTGGTCAGATGTATCTTGGCACCGACACTGTGCCAGAGATACATTCACTTGCCGCTGAACATGGCCATATAGTTCTGGGATGCCCTTCTGTGAGAAATACTTCCTTCCTGGGACCTTCCATTGTGGTGTTCCAATGGCCACAAATTTTCGAAAGGCCTCAGAGTCCACCAGTTTATATGGCAGTAGTTGGGGGGCTATCAGTTCTGACAAGCCAGCGGTCAACCGGTGGGCAAGAGGGTTATCTGGCGTCATCATTTTTTTATGCGTTGACTGCAAAGGCTGCAGATGGCAATACTATTGTCAGCAGCGGACACGTTAAAGAAAAGCCCACACTGCGGAGCCATGTGACCGTACATGGTTGATGGCTCGCTCCTGATACATAAGCAGTCTGGTTTGTCCCTCCTGTGCAATGTAAGTTCCGCCTGCTTCTCCTCCCTATCTGCTGGTCCATCTCTCCCTCTGAACTACCCTCTTCTTCCTCTCTTGTGGGCACCCAAGTGACGTCCCTAGACACGTCATCATCGACGACACCTTCCCCACCACTATAATTAGAGATCCACTATAATAAGTAGGAAGCAACAGCGGGGACCAACCTCCTTGGGCTGATCTGGGTACTGTCGTCAGACTGCTGAGTGGCGGTTGTTGCTACCTCCTCTTCCTGATCCAATGCCAAGAATGGCTGCACATCGGAAATGACTTGTGATGGATCGGAAAATAATTCCTGTGACTCAAGCGGAGGGTATATGGTGGTGTTGGTGGTAGTGTCTTTGGGGGTGCACACAGCAGAGAGTGAAGAGGGTGCAGATAGAGAGGATGAGGAGGGTGCAGAAGAGTAAGGCTGAGTGAGCCACTCAACCAAGTCTGGTGCGTCTTTTGATGTAATCGAACGCACCTTCTGCAACACTTTGGCTCAAGCCTGGTGCTCCTGCCCCACCCCTACCACCCCTGTGGAAGGGCCTGCATCTTCCTCTGCCTGTCATTTTTTAAATGACCCTGTGACAAAAGTCTCTAGAGAAGTGAAGTATATGTGGAAGAAGGTATTTAACACCCCGCTTCAATCTGTCATTTTGGGGGGGCCACTGGTCTATCACACCAGTTATAATACTTTTTTCTAATTGCGTTTGTCACTCTTTGTAGTATCGCTGCAGAACCGCTCAGCAGTCACAATGCTTCACAGTAGAAATGCACTATACTATGCTTTCTATATTTGAAAGTATTTTATACGAGTATTACGCCCATATATACTGCACACCAAATAGTACACCTATACCAGTCCTTAAAAGGACTTTTGTGGACCTATATTCGTTAGCGATTTGTGTCACTACAGTCTGTCCATGCGACACACAGCAACCTCTCACTACACTGACAAAAGAGCTGCGGAACCACTCAGCAGTCACAATGCTGCACAGTAGGAATGCACTCACTATACTATGCTTTCTATATTTGAAAGTATTTTAACTTGAAATCATTTTTATTGAAAATTTTCCAGACAAAACAATACTGAATATGCATAACAATCCATGGTACAGTAATAATAAACGAAAATCAAAATATCCATTACTACTTCAACATTCGCCTGGACCAAGATAGTAACAGGTACCTAGCCACTACCTAAATTAGCTGTCTGCTCAGCGTGGACTTAAGGTGCAGAAATATCAGGAAGTAATGATGTGGAGCTCCAAGATTGTAAGTCAGAGCCATAGCAAGTGGATGACTGTCCCTCAAAGACCCACGCACCCCACCCCATTGGGATCAGTACTGTGGAGGTGCGTGTAGTCCCCGGGGTGTCCCCACCCTAAAACTTCTGTGGAGTAGCAGACCTTATCCTGATGCCGTCCATGGTGCTCATGACTCCCAGTGTACGGTCGGGTAAAGTCGTCCACAGCCCTTATATCGATAGCACATTACCTGGGCTCTGAGAAGCATGCCCGAGAATATTGCAACGGTACTCCAGATTCCAATGAGAAACTGGAAAAACTAGACAGGTAGTCGGGAGCAGATTGTCCCCAGCAGGAGAGGAAGAAAAAAAGGTGAGAAAAGGGGAAAGAGAAGACAAGGGGTAGGTTTAATGCAGGTCAGGAGTTCTCACTGATTCCTATTACATTCCAGGAAGGAGAGGAATATTACAGTGTGTGGCCCAAGGTTCCCAAATGTAATAAAATTTTTCCATTTTGTCATGTAGTTTAGCCACAATCTGTTCTTGTGTTATGATCCAGGAGACCTTTCTCCTGAATCCCTGGAGGGAGGCTCTGGGTTTCTTCCAGGCTTTAGCGATTGTAACTTTGGCCCCCAACAAAATGAAAAAAACCAACACCTGAGAATGTTTAGGAAGCGCCATAATATTGCCATTCAATAATGCTATATTGGGGTTAGGAGATATTGTTACCTTTGTGATGGTACTAATTGTGCGGAATACTTTCTGCCAGAAGGATCTGATGCGTGGACAAGTCCACCACGTGTGGATCATCGTACCTTCCAAATCACAACCTCTAAAGCATAGTGGGGAGGATCCTGGAAAGATAGCCGCCAGTCTAACAGGGACATAGTACCATCTAGTCATTACCTTAATGCTGGCTTCAATAAGGGAAATGTTAAGGATGCCTTTGTATGCACGTGTAGACGCACGGTACCAGTCTTGTAAAGTCCAGGTATTGTCTGTGTCCTCCTCCCAGGCCCGAGCGTAGGTTGGTTTGTCTGAATGTGACATAAGGGCATTATAGATCAAAGATATCCCTCCCCTCTGAACCTCTGTGTTGGAGCACCAATTTTCATAGGGAGTTATTGTAGGGGGATCTTGTGTATTCGGCCAAATGGAATGTAGATAGTGGGAGATTTGAGAGAACCTGAATATTTCGGAATCTGGCATGTCAAGTTTCTTTTTAAAGTGTGAAAGCGTAATCGGGCCCTTGGAGGAGAGAAAATGACCAATCCTATAAAGGCCTTTGTCTGTCCACCATTGAAAAGATTTGATTGACATTCCTGGTGTAAAGTCCATGTTATGGAATAGATGGGCTAATGGTTTCATAGGTGAGATCAGAGTTTGTCGAGAGAAGAGCTTGGAGCTCAAGGTCATGGAGTGAGATAGGGTGGGTGACAAAATGGCTGGCCTGCTTTTTGGGTTGCACAATAGAAGATAGTCAATGGTATTCAGAGGGATAGCGTAACGCTCCATCGAGAGCCATTCAGGCTTCGGTCCCTTCGAGAAGACCACCGAAATTTGAGCCAGTTGCGCAGCTTGGTAGTATCCCCACAAATTAGGTAGGCCTAGACCCCCTTGAGTTTTCATGCGATAAAGAATGCTAGAGGGACATCTATACCCTTTGCGGCCCCAAATAAATCGGACAATCTCTGACTGAAATTTGCTTAGTACTTGTTTCTTTATGGGGATCGGGAGTGAACGAAATAAGTACAAAAGACGGGGGAGAAGGGTCATCTTTACTGCGTGAATTCTGCCCAGCCAGGATAGACCACATTTTGCCCACTTATCCAAATCACCACTGCATTTTAGTATCATAGGAGGGTAGTTTGCTCTGAAAAGACCTGTTATATCTGGCGTTATTTTGATCCCTAAGTATGAAATATCTGAAGTAGCCCAGGAAAAGTCAAAGTTGTTAGAGAGTTGATTGAGCAGTCCCGGGGGTACAGTTATGTTTAAAGCTATCGATTTTGACATGTTGACCCGCAGGCCCGAAACTGCACTAAAATCTTGCAAAATTTTATAAATCATAGGGGTAGTTATAAGAGGGGAGGTGACATAGAGGAGGAGGTCGTCAGCGTATAGTGCACATTTGTGTTCCTGATCTCCACACATCACCCCCTTAACGTCAGGGTTCACCCGTAATGCCACTGCCAGAGTCTCTATAGCCACTGCGAAGAGGAGAGGGGAAAGGGGGCAGCCCTGTCTGGTCCCCCTCCCTATTGAAAAAGATTCTGAAAACCTACCCAAGAGACTGATTGAGAAGCCATCAGGTCCAGGGGCGGAGCCAGTTTTAAGGGAGTCTATTTCTTCTGCAGAGAAAGGGCTTCCATGAGGTCACTATGGTCCTTAGATAGGGTGGGCAAAGGAATGTTATCAAAAAATTTGCCCCGTAGTCGTTGAGGTGGGGGCTTGAGAGGTGTGTATAAATCTGAATAGAAGTGAGAAAACGCTTCCATTATTTTGGTTGGGTTCTGAGTCAGGTCCCCTGAAGAGGTCTTTATTTTAGGAAAGGCTAGGTATCGTTGTTTAGGACTGAGTTTCGCTGCCAGTCTTGAACCCATCCGATCAGTTTGGGAATAGAATTTAGCACCAGTCCATCTCAGATGTCTTTCAGCTGCTGTCGTTAGGGATAGGTTAAGGAGAGTACGGGCCTTGTCAAGGTTCGTCAGTGACTCAGGAGAAGGGTTTAGTTTTGTGCCTTTGCTAGTGATCTGTATTCTGCAGTAAGTTTAAGCAGGTCAGCTTTGTGTTCAGCTTTAAGTCTCGAGGTTATTTGAATGATGTGTCCCCTGATAAACGCTTTATGCGCTGCCCAGACTGTGGCAGGGGTGACCTCGCTTGTCTGATTCAAATGGAAATACTCTTTAATGGCCTTTTCCAGAACCTTACACTGGATTGGATATGACCTGCAGTCAGCGCCTAGGATAGGAATCCAGAGACAATCTTGAGAATCATGAGAACCTACAATAGAGTGCAAGAGGGATTTGGGAAGGGGAGAAGAGAGAGAAATGAAAGGAAATAAGAGAGATAAGCATTGATAAATTTGTACCAAAATAAAAAGAAACACGAAGTGATAATGGTATAAATTAACTTTGGGGTCTCCCGACCCCACCCCCCCCCAAAGGTAGGAAGGAAAAATCATTCCTACCTTTACAATCAAACGGACTGGAGAGAGTCCAAGGTTACTCAAGGTACTCCTCGGCTCAATGGGAGGCGCACTGGATCCACCACAGCCCCAGTGCCTCATAACATGCTAACTAAAGACCTCGTGTGGGTCTATTATGATCATAAGACAGAGCTTCCTGATGACAGAAAAGAAAACATTAAAAGCTTAAATAAACAGTGTAACTAGTTTGCCCCAGAACACGCTGTTACCCCAGAAGCCCAACCTCAAAGGTCGAGAGATCGGGGAAACCCGCGCCCCAGGACCGGGAGAGAACCAATAACAACCCCCCATCCTGGGGGTATACTTTCCGTGAAGTGGGAGCATAGACCTCGTCCCCCCAGGGCCCCCAAAAATAATAGAACAATTCCTATAGCTCAGGCAATCGAACACCCATAAAATGGGAAAAAATAAATAAATAAAAAAAAAAAAAAAAAAAAAAAAGGTAACCAAAATGTGCTTGCCATGTACGGGCTGGGATGCTGAATCTAATAACATAGGAGGGGAGGGGAGAGAACATGAATAGAGAGCTCTAACCATAAACTAAACAAGTATGAAGCTCCCCCAAGTGCATCGAGGGATAGAATCTCTCCCCTCCTCCCAAGCCCAAGAGAAAAATTGTCCCAGTCTCTCAAACAGCACTAACCTACTGCTCAGAAGAAATAAAAAAAAAAAAAAAAGGAAAGGAAAAGGGGGGCCATGAACCCGGGGGGGGGGTATCCCCCACAATAAAACAAAGACAAATGGTAGTAACTCAGAACAGAGCCCTGATCTGTTGGCGGTGGGTCGAGAGTCAAGGAGGGAGAGCTTCTTTCGATCGCTTGGAGTTCTGTTTCAGCCAAGAGGGTTGCAGCGGGCTAGCTGGAGGAGGTCTTTTCGTGGAGGCAGTGTTCCCTCTGTTTGTGTGCGAAGATGGAGGATCCTGTGGGAGCAGGCCTAACTGTAGCAGGAGCCGTTCTCCTTCTGCGAAAGTAGAGAAGCTGCAGCTTCTGTTCTTGTATGAAAAGTTTAGACGCAGGGGGAAGGACCACCTGTACTGGATTTCATTGTCCAACAGCAGTTGAATCAGTGGCTTCAGGGCTCTTCGTTTCTGAACAGTGTAAGGGGACAGATCCGTAAAGATCTGGATTTTGTGTCCCTGCAGCGTCAGGTTATTAGAATTTCTGGCCTTCCTCATCACCTCCTCCTTTACCGAGTAAAAATGAGGCTTCACTATAATGTCCCGTGGAAGGCCATCTGTGCGGGGGGGGGCTGCAGAGCTCTGTGGGCCCTGTCGAGCTCGAGGCGATGTTCAGGAATCCCAGGGATGAGATCAGAGATGAGGGTTTTAATGGCCGTATGCACCTCTTTCACAGATTCAGGGAGCCCCCTGACCCGAAAATTATAGCGTCTCGATCTATTTTCGAGGTCATCGATCTTCGCATAGGCAGTTTCAAGCTGATCCTGCACATCCTGGAGCCTAGCAGAATTTTGATTGATCCTAGCAACTGCTTGGTCAGCTTTCAGTTCAATGGAATCTACTCTCATCTCAATTTGTTGTAAGTCAGCGTGGATAGAAGAGGTTATTTGTGCTGCATTCAGAGCCAGACTTGTGGATAGCATTTGAGCAAAAGCTTCCATCATAGAGGGAAAGTCAGTAGGGGTGGGGGATGCCTCATGAGCCTCACTGACTACACTGACAAAAGAGCTGCGGAACCGTTCAGCAGTCACAATGCTGCACAGTAGGAATGCACTCACTATATAGCGATTTGTGTCACTACAGTCTGTCCACTTTTGTGGACCTATATTCGTTAGCAATTTGTGTCGCTACAATCTGTCCCTGCGACACACAGCAACCTCTTTGGGGTGTTCACTACACTGACAAAAGAGCTGCGGAACCACTCAGCAAAAGTCACAATGCTGCACAGTAGGAATGCACTCACTATACTATGCTTTCTATATTTGAAAGTATTTTATACGTGTATTACACCCCACCCCTATATACTGCACACCAAATAGTACACCTATACCAGTCCTTAAAAGGACTTTTGTGGACCTATATTCGTTAGCTATTTGTGTCGCTACAATCTCTCCCTGCGACACACAGCAACCTCTCCCTACACTGACAAAAGAGCTGCGGAACCGTTCAGCAGTCACAATGCTGCACAGTAGGAATGCACTCACTATACTATGCTTTCTATATTTGAAAGTATTTTATACGTGTATTACACCCCTATATACTGCACACCAAATAGTACACCTATACCAGTCCATAAAAGGACTTTTGTGGACCTATATTCGTTAGCAATTTGTGTCGCTACAATCTGTCCCTGCGACACACAGCAACCTCTCCCTACACTGACAAAAGAGCTGCAGAACCGCTCAGCAGTCACAATGCTGCACAGTAGGGATGAGCTTCGAGTTCGAGTTGAACTCATGTTCGACTCGAACGTTACCTGTTCGCCTGTTCACCGAACAGGCAACAATTTGGGGTGTTCGCAGCAAACTCGAAAAGCCGCAAACACCCTGTAAAAGTCTATGGGAGAAATCCAAAGTGCTAATTTTAAAAGCCTATATGCAAGTTATTGTAATAAAAAGTGTTTGGGTACCTGGGTCCTGCCCCAGGGGACATGTATCAATGCAAAAAAAGGTTTAAAAACTGCCATTTTTTCAGGAGCAGTGATTTTAATAATGCTTAAAGTGAAACAATAAAAGTGTAATATTCCTTTAAATTTTATACCTGGGGTGTGTGTATAGTATGCCTGTAAAGGGGCGCATGTTTCCCATGCTTAGAACTGTCCCTGCAAAAAGTGTAATTTTTGAAGGAAAAAAAGCTATTTAAAATCACTTGTGGTTATAATGAATTGTCGGCTCCCGTAATACATGGCTGATCTCTTCCGACGATGTCCAGCACAGCGCATCCTGTCTCCATGGAGACACTGAGGAAATCCCGTCTTAGCAGAGGAGGACCTGGCCACTCGTCACCTGACCCCGCCCCCCTCTGATGCAAGGGGAAAGCTGGGCTTCCCCAGTGACGTACAGGTATAGCCGTGAGTGATTTTAAATAGCTTTTTTTCCTGCAAAAATGACACTTTGTGCAGGGACAGTTCTAAGCATGGGAAACATGCGCCCCTTTACAGGCATACTATACACACCCCCCAGGTACAAAATTTAAAGGAATATTACACTTTTATTGTTTCACTTTAAGCATTATTAAAATCATTGCTCTTGAAAAAACTGCCTTTTTTAAAACTTTTTTTTGCATTGATACATGTCCCCTGGGGCAGGACCCAGGCCCCCAAACACTTTTTATGACAATAACTTGCATATTAGCCTTTAAAATTAGCACTTTTGATTTTGAACGTTCGAGTCCCATAGACTTTAATAGGGTTCTAAAGTTCACACAAACTTTAGGTCTGTTCGCAGGTTCTAGTGCGAACCGAACAGGGGGGTGTTCGGCTCATCCCTACTGCACAGTAGGAATGCGCTCACTATACCTTGCTCTCTATATTTGAAAGTATATTATAAGTGTATTACACCCCTATATACTGTACACCTATACCAGTCCTTAAAAGGATTTTTGTGGACCTAATAGTAGCTAGTGATTACAGACTGTCCCTGCTCCAAACAGCAAACTCTCTCCCTACACTGAGAAAAGACAGCTGCAGAATCACTCAGCACTGCAGTCACAAATTGCTGCACAATACAAATGAACTATAATATGCTTCCTATATTTGGAAGTATATTATAAGTGTATTACACCCCTATATACTGTACACCTATACCAGTCCTTAAAAGGACTTTTGTGGTCCTAATAGCTAGTGAGTACAGACTGTCCCTGCTCCAAACAGCATCCTATCCCTACACTGACAAAAGACAGAATGTAAAATGGCAGCCAGATCAGGTCTATTTATAAGGTAGGGGGTATGTTCATGTGCTGAAATGTCTCAATTGGCTGTCCTGTACCCCATGATGGATGTGTCATGGGTCAGAGTTCTTCACAATGTAATAGAATATTAGAATATGGCCGCCGCGAACAGCGCAATAAGTCCGCCGGTTTGGCGAGTCGCGAACGAGCAAAGTTCGCCGCGAACCGACCGCCGGGCGAACCGACCGCCGGGCGAATCGCAAGGCCATCTCTAATTAGGACAGCGCCATCTAGTGGTGAAAATCCATATGGCCGAAATTGCCAATACAACCATGCCTATACTAACAGATCAAAAACTATAATACAAAAACTGTTTATATAAAATACCAATAAAAAACTTCTGAAAGTGCATTAAACTAAAAAATAGGTACTTAGATAGAAACCCTGACAAACCAGGGCTCTAATCTAAAAAAACACAATCTTGCTAAAAACAAATATATTAATACAATCAATAATCAGTTAAAAAACATTTTGAATCAATATTGATGTTTAATCCCAAGGGCTGGAGAGATTGAAGTCTATATAACCATTGCGTTTCCATCTGCGACACCTTTTTGGTCATATCAGTTCCTCTCCAATGCTGGCGAACCCCATCAATGCCCCAGAACCTTAGTAAGGAGGGGTCCTTATTTTGCATCAACCTGAAGTGGTTACATACACTGTTGTGTTTGAACCATTTTTTATATTATCTATATGTTCTCTCACTCTTTTGGCCATGGTTCTAGTGGTCCTGCCAACATATTGGAAATTGCATGGACACATGTGCAGGTAAGTGACATATCTAGTGTCGCAGGTGATGAACTGCCTAATGTCATATTCCCCACCTGTAACCACTGATGGAAAGCTAGTGGCTTTCCTAGTTTTGTCCCTAGTAATTCTGCATGCTTTGCATCTCTTACATTTATAGAACCCAGTGCGGTCCAAAAAAGTGGTCCCTGGCTTTTGGTCTCAAAAGTGTAAGGCCATCAATTTGCCTAACTTGTTCTCTCGTAATCTCCAATTTTCTTCTATTGTACCCTTTCTCTATGAATCTATCAATGAGCATATTGGTTTGGGCCTGAGCAGCAATCAAGATGGTGCCGGCAAGACCCAGGGAAACACAGCACGGCTCTCCTCCCTTCCTCCGAAACAGCTATATCACCAGCTATCAGGAACGATCTCCCCCACAGGCAACAACGGTGAGTCCTCTCCCCCTAACTCACCCTCCACAGCCAGCCCTGCCAAATCAAGACCTAGAACGGAGGGACCAGAGCATGATCAGGACAGTGCAGCCCCCTGCATATTCTCTCTCCCTCCTTATAAACAACCATCACTGCTAGACTCGTTCCCTGCATCAGATCAGCCCCTGTCAGAACAGACAATGAAGAATATGCTCCTGTCCCTAAAGCAGACTTTGTACACTGACTTATCCACAGCGGTATCCTCCTTATCTGTGTCTGTACAAAAGCATCACTTCTCAAAGAAGCCAAGACGCAAAAAGCGGATATTGTCCTAGTGCAGGAAACGCACTTTGCCACTACCAAAACCCCCCAATTCAAACTTAAGAACTATAGCCAGATCTTTTTAGCCTCAAGCCCAAAGAAAAAAAATGGAGTCATGACTGCCATCCAGGACTCCTTACACTTTAACCTACACCAAACCATTGCGGATCCACAAGGTCGATATTTGATACTAATTTGTGACATTAACCTGAATCCCGTACACCTTAGTCAACGTTAATGGGCCAAATAAACAGCAAATTCGCTTCGGCAAATGTCTATACAAAAAAGTAACCAGTATCAAAAGAGGCATAGTTATGATAGGAGGTGACTTTAATATAAATGGGGACTCTGACATGGACACCAAATCTACCTCCCGTCACCGAAGATCTACCCTGAACCCATTTCATCAAGCACATGGACTATACGACATCTGAAGATGCCACCATGGCTCAGAATGAGACTTCTCCTACTTCTCTTCATCTCAATTATCCTATTCCCACATCAACTTTTTTCTGGTAGACAAACAGACGCTTCAAGACATTGCAGACTCAAGAATTGGAACCATCGCATGGTCAGACCATGCCCCTGTTACCCTCACTGTAGGAGAGTGGACAACAGGCCCATCTTGCATCTGGAGACTCAACACCTACCTTCTCTGGGACCAGGGTACTATCCACAATATTACCATACCGATCAACACCGTTCATTCTTTGAACTCAATGATCAGCTGGACATAGACCGAGTTGTAATTTGGTCTACATACAAAGTGTACACGCTGGGCATTCTTATTAAATTGTATAGTAAGATTAAAAAACAGAGAACACAGCAAATTGAGGAGATACTATCCCAAATTGACCAACTAGTAACACTCAATAAACAAACCCCGTCCCATACTATTACTAATAAGATTCTGACTCATAGATCTATATCCACGAATCAGCTGCAGCAGCTGTCAAAACCCTTTACAGGAGATGAAATTATGGATGCAATCAGATACCTCCCCTGCAATAAATCCCCAGGCGAAGATGGATTTGTCAACGAGTATTACAAACAATTTGCCAACATTCTTACAGCTTACTAATCTCTTAAATTCTGCTGCTTCCTCTGGCTCCCTCCCACTGGACATTCTACAATCCATCATCACAACCATACCTAAACCAGAAAAAGACCCCACCTCCACCACTAACTACAGACCTATAGCTCTCCTTAATACTGACGTCAAACTACTAGCCAAAGTTATAGCACCAGATGCAACCAGAAGAGTGATTCATCTAATCCACAAGCCACCCAATTAAAAGTACCTTCTCTGCTCCTATCCCTGGATGCAGACAAGGCATTTGACAGGGTGCAGTGGGGATTGCTGAAAGCAGTGCTCTCCAAATTTGGTATCAAAGGCTGGTTTCAGGCGGCAATACTCTCTCTATACTCCAACCCCTCTGCTAGAGTCATAACGCAAGGTATGCTATCCAAACCCTTCGGCATCTCCAATGGCACACGGCAAGGCTGTCCACTCTCCCCAATCATATCTGCTCTCCTAATGGAACCCCTAGCATCCACAATTAGGACTGACCAACGAGTTTCGGGATCTCCTATAATGGTACAGATCACAAAATAAGTATGTTAGCGGATGACATCTTTCTTATGATCTCCAACCCAAACCAATCATTACAGGCAATCCAATACATTCTCCACCAGTTCAGCTCAGTGTCTTTCTACAAACTTAATGCCAGCAAATCCTTCATCCTTCCAATGAACCTCTCCGAACAAGAGGAATCACTACTAAAACAAAAGCTTCCCTACACATGGGTTACTCAGGCTATTCCTTACCTAGGAACTAAACTATCACCAAGCCCACACCAGTATGACCTAAACTACAGAAATCTCTCCAAAATCAACTTCTCATAATACTCAACCAAATGAAAGTCTCTGGCCTCGCTACACTGGGAAGAATAGCCTCATTCAAAATTATGGTCTTGCCCAAACTCATATATCTGTTTCGCACAGTAGTATTATTACCAGTGCCACAGTCCTTCTTCACCTCGGTGCAAGGACAACTCACAAAATTCATATGGAACAAAAAACCCCTAGGTGCGCTAACCCTATTTTAACAAGACACCATAACCATGGCGGAGTAGGGCTTCCCCACATCCGCACCTACTACTACGCCACTATTCTGCACCAACTATACTGCTGGTTGAGTATAGAAGCCTCACACGACGCAAACACTCTTCTTCTCACTACTGCGGGCTCCCCAATATCTACATCACCTTCCTCCCCGTCAGTAAAAACATCACTCCTGGCCTGGAAGAAGTTAACATATGAGAACAAAACAATAGTTTGGGACTTTGTATGAGACAAGGACCAATAGGTCCTATATCTCCATCCCTATCTAATGGAAAAAGGGAAAGGACAGGTAGGAATGGGTGGGACTTTGTATGAAGCATTGAGTCTGGGGGACCACCAAATATTAATAGTAAAATTGCTCAGGTAAATTCTATTGGGCACATAGTTGGTAAAATCAGATCAATGGGTGATAGTGGTACTGTAACCTCTAGATAAAGTTTGAAATGCACCTGTTTGTGCATAAAGTAAACTGTCTAAGAGACCACCAACTATCAGTAGTAAACCATAAAGATCTGTTTGTTAACATGTGATTAAGACCAAGGTAAGTACAATAAAAGCAATATTTAATAAAGGTAGTATAACCCATGGTATCATTTGACATACACATACATAATAATAGTTTACATATCAAGACAGTATTTACAATAACAGGAAAAACCTCCAAGCTTTACTGATCTGCTAGGTGTGTTTAGGATGGAGACCCTGGGTAAGGTGTCTCGATCCTATGTCACAGTGTTGAGTATGTGGAACACATGGTGTTGTGAAGTATATTGTATAGATCCAGACACGGCTTCAATTAGCTCGACGCGTTTCGTGGTTTTGGTAGTACCACTCATCAGGAGCAAGCACGTGATAATAGTCTGAAACGATAATAAATCATTGACCAGTAATAAACATATAGGAGAAGGAATGGTATACATACTGGGATGGGACCAGCTCAATAGTACTACTTACAGGTAGGTCTGCTGTATATGCAGGGCATGGCAACCCCCTAGAAGGCGAAAGCCCACTGGTAGTGTCAGGCACGGGAACTGAGGGGACGTGTAGAGAGATGTGGCACACAAATCGCATCCCCACCCAAGGTGGATAGGCGTCCAACAAAATATTTGGTGGTCCCCCAGACTCAATGCTTCATACAAAGTCCCACCCATTCCTACCTGTCCTTTCCCTTTTTCCAGAAGTTAACATATGACATACCCCCTATTCAACCCACACACTCTTACTCCATCCCTCTCAGAGCACTAATGGGCCAAATCCCAGATCTCAGAATCCAGCATTGGCACACTTACGGAATTACCTCTCTACTGGACCTCACATCACAAAACACACAGAAAATGTTCAAGGACCTCCAAATTGAACACCATCTCCCAGAATCTGAAGAGTACACACACACAAGAATCATCCACTTCCTTAAAACCTCTAAACTCTTGTCGGTAGCCTCCATCCCTGAAAAACTCTATGGATTTTACTCTCAACCCACATACCCAAAACATGGCATGTCCACAATATATACAGCCCTAATGGACCAATGTCCCCTCACCCAAATTAATACACTATCAAAATGGAAAACAGAACTTAACCTCACTACAACCCCGCCCATGTGGCAGAAAGCCTTCAAATACTCCTACTTGGCATCCCATTGCTCCAATCACTGGGAAACTTATCAAAAAACCCTACACAGATGGTATCTAACACCCTACAGATTGTCAAAAATATACACTAACTTACCCCCTACTTGGAGAACTTGCAGCAGTATTGGCACAATTGCACACCTCGGTTTTTTCAGATCCCTTAGCTCATTTTGGAGGCAAGTCTTCTGCCTAATTTCCTCCATAACACAAAGCCCTACAGAACCCTCCCCATCACTAGCTTTAATCCATTTGGGCATAGAAATTTAGAGATTTAGAGACATAATCATACATCTTTTACTGGCAGCAAAAATGAACATTACCAGACAGTGGAAAAATACCGAACCCCGTCCCTAAAGTCAACACTAGTTAACTACCAGAAATGGAAAAAACTGTAGCCAGGAAAAACCTAGCCATGAACAAATTCCCCTGCAAATTGTCCTCCTGGCTGTCCCACCCCAGCTGTACTGTACAAGTGTGTGAACTTATATTGAATATTGAAATGTACTATTCTAAGATAATTTCTGGTACCTCCTTCCGTCCCCACTTCTTCCTTTCTCTCCCCAGTCCCCCCACCCCCCCTCTTCCTCTGGAGTCTCTTCACCGCTACCCTCAGATGAAGATACACCTATACGTCTATGTTTTAAAATGAGTTGTATTTCTTTTATATACCAATGTTAAGAGTTGTCTTCTACATTACCCAATGTTGTACTCCAGTTGGAACATCAGTTGAGTTTTCACATGTAATGCGAAATGTGTACTTCAAAAAACCCAATTAAACATGTTGAAATAATGCAGTGAAAAAAAAAAAAAAAAAAAAATATATATATATATATATATATATATATATATATATATATGTATATATCAATTGGATTCACAAAGAAAAACGTTGGAATTGGGAAATGAGGAAATTTCAGAGCAATTTATTCATCCTTTTCCAAACAATATCAGATCAGTACACTGACTGTTAATGACAGTTCAATCAATATGACAAACAATGCTGACAAAGAGGGAGATGGATTACTTCCATTGCCAAAATCGGGATTAATTTATGTTGCTCCAATTGTATTAGATGAAAGTGGAAGGCTGTGGTTACAAAACGAAATGGTTAATACAGCTGAACTCCGTTTAACTAAACACAAATTACCTGCGAATATTGATTCTCCAAAAAGTAATTAAATTGGTTTCAGTGGAAAAGAAAATAAGGCTGCTAAAAGTCTTTTTAGATGTGACTTGAAATTCCAGGACTTTTGAAAACTAAGATAGATATCTGGTGTTGCCAAAATACAAAGGATATTTTAGGCATGGATGTAATTAGTAAACTAAATTGGATTATTGATTTAAGTTATTCCATTATATGGAAAGATCCATCTAGTCCAAAATCTATGTTAATAGATCCTTCAACGTACAGTAATGTTGGAAGTTTTTGTACAGCAGCTGACATGTCTTCAGATTATAATTGGCCACATACTGGAACCTATCTCATATTGGAACAATTGGTTTGATCATATAAAAGTCTTTGGAGTCAGACCAAAACTGATACAGGTTTGTTTAAAGATATTAAATTAGAAATTGAAGGACTGAGAACCTGAACCCCAAATTCAATATAAGTTGCCACAAGAATCAATAGGTCCAGTTTCTGACATTGTACAATAATTTTTACAACAAGGAATATTAAAGAAAGCACAATCTGTGGTAAATAATTGTATTTGGCCTATCAGGAATGCTGATGATTCATATTCGTTAAGATTACTGAATAACCGCATTACAAATAACAAACCTATTGTTCCTAATTTAAATGTAATGTCACACCTGGATGCCAAGGCCAAAGTATTTTCTGTACTGGAAATCGCCAATAGTAATTTTTCTGTATCCTCAATATAAACTTGCTTCAGCTTTAATAAAGAAATCTATGCATTCGCTAGAATAATTCCAGGATTGGGCATTAGTGACAGTATAGTGCACAAGTGTTTAAAGAAAGTATTATCAAAATTTTCTAGACCAGAATGTATTTTCCAGCACGTGGACACGTTTTTGTTGTCTACACAGAGTATAGAGGAACATGTCACTCTTTTGTCTAAGAGTCAATTCAGTTGATGAAAAGTCGGTTAACATTCCTTCATATGCAAATTAGTCATGGACAGAGACATTTTATCACAGGAAAAAGTTAGAAATATTTCTGCTATTCTAATTCCAACATCTTACAAGGCATTATATACATTTTTACATAAATGTGATGATAAAGTTAAACCATTATTTGATTTTTTTAAGACAAAAAGATGTTGTGTGTGTGATCAATGGGGTCAAACCCAGACAGATGTCATTGAAAAGGGATCTGCAGAATGCTCCTTCGTTGATTACAATTGAAGTTGGTTTGTCAATTCCTGTTGTTTTGTATACTAATGTATCTGAGAATTTGATCTTAGTGACTTTGTCTTAATTAAAAGAAGGTGATCAGAAAATAAGGTTTGACAAATATGGAAAAGACATTTGACACACATATTAAGCAATTGTCAAGTGTTTATTTTGCAGTCAAAGTAACAGAAGAGATTGTGAGATCTAGTAAGATCATATTACAGACACCTGATCTATCACTAAGACTTATTTTAGAGAGAATAAATTCAGTAGAATTATATGACAAATATTGCCCATTTTTTAAAACAATTTACAATTTAAATCTATACAGGTAGATTTGGTAACAGAAAATTATGTTTGTACAAATGAATTCAGGAAACCTGTAAATGGTATTTTTAGAACAAGTGCTGAGAGAGGCTTTGAGACAGTATTTGTTAATGCTATTGCATTCAGCAGGTCTTCCTATGTGTTATCCAAAGTATGGTTATGCTATTCAGCAAACATTCTACAGAAAATGCTGAATTGGAAGATGCCAAAAACTAGAGTACAGCACGCATGACTCTAAACTTTAAAGAGGAGCTAAGTGAATGGACACAGATCGCTTCAGTCTTCTGGGTTGCTTTGAAACCTTTCTTTGTTTGTGAAAATTAGGATTCAAATCATGACAAAAAGGAGAAATTGCGTCCTGTTATAGTTAAAATACACAGAATAATAGCATAAGGAGTATAGGCCAGTTTAAGAAAAATAGAGCAAAGTAAGTTAATTAGAAATGTTATTACAAAAAATAAATAAAGTATTTCATGTCATAATAAAATATTAGGATTGTGGTATGTAAAATGAATAAGTAAATGAAGGTATATTTTGCATTAGTAAATTCAAAATAATGATACTGCATTCTGTTTCAAGATCTGGCTCACCAAAAGAAGAGAAATGTAATATTTCTAGACCTTTAAGATGAAAAACAAACCTTTGAAGCTTAAGAATAGCAGTTCTGGGAGAAGATTTGACACAATAGATTAATTTGTTATAATTATTGTTGTCTTTTTATGTTCAATAAAGTTTTCCCAACTTTACAGAGTGCAGAAAGAGGAATAGGAAAAAACCCTCAAGATCTCTAATAGGAGAGACACTTATAAAAAACAACTGACTTTTGATTTTTGACTACAGATGAAATAATATATCCATCAGATATATTGCAGTTTTGTATACATACATTTTTGTGATGTGATATGTTTATCATACCAAGATGAGATATTTTTTACACATCAACTTTTACAATCATATATAGCGTATCTTCAGACTTGAAAGGGTTAAACATCTTTACAATAGAGTCATTTTAGTTAGGAGGAACATCTGGTGTTAATTAAGATAAAAGTACATCTTAAAGTACATATAGACAAGTTAGGACTAACTGTACATTGTAATATGTATTTATTTTTAAAATCATCTCACATATATGAATGAATTGAAGTTAAGAAACACATTTTAAGTTCAAATTGTGACAAGGTTATTTGAAAGGTTGTATGGATTATAAATTTATGCTAAACACAATTTGGAGGGAAAGTATGAAACATATTTCTGAAGTGACATCTATATTTCAAAGTATTGTATAACAATGTTACATTTATGAATTTATGAATATTAAGGGGACTGATTTATTTGGTAAAAGAAAACGAAAATAATAAGGGTGAAAACATTTTTATGGTATATCAAGCATTAATAAGTTCACTTTTCCTTATATAGAATCAAAATTGAAAATATATTCAAATCAATTATCTTAAGATCTAAAAGCATGTATGGATACAAATGAGATGCAGTTGTAAATAGATTTAGATAAGAAAATGATTAAGATTGTTTAATCAATCGTTTTGAGAGGGAAATGTTAGAACGTTTCTTTAATCTAATATTCATCAATTAACAAATATTAACAAATTCATGAATGGATTAGATCTTTCTAGATAATTGAGTTGAATATATATATATATATATATATATATATATATATATATATATATATATATATATAAATTTATATCTTCTTAGTTATGGAAAAAGTGAAATTATATAGACTTGTATACTTGTGAAAGTATATAAGCTTCATAAACATTTCTATGGCGAGTCAACATGTGGTAATAGTTAAGGTTGAGCTGGTTTTTCACCTTCCCCATCACATGAGAAGGACAGTTTCACATTTTTTAAGATGTAAAAGATTCAATTTTAGTTAAGATTATAAGTTCTTTATATTACAATATTTCTTGATTGGGATACTAATGAAAACATTGGGTTTTTATTGAATATAATATACATACTGATTTAAGTAGTATTTGGTTTAGATGTTAAAGAAGTTATATCCTATACTTAAAATAGTTTCACATATTGTTCTTGCCCACAAAGGAATGTCAATGCATAGAGACTGAACAACCCCCATCCTTGTGTAAGAGGTGGGAGGGAAGCTGTCACGTACCTGGTGGCTGTGCCCACTTATGCAGGGAGCGGCTCCTCGTATTCCTCTGGTTCGAGAACCCATGATAGAGCAGACAGAGGCTCAGGAGTGCAAAGGGGCAGAAGTGCCTGACAGGTTACAGGTAAAGGGCTGATCCGGACTTCTGGAGTGCTGCGAGGAGACCAGTTGTGGACTGGAGCAGGGACCCCGGAGGTGTACTGTAGTCCGGGAGAAGTAGGCAGGTGGCTGAAGACTGCAAACAACAGGAACGTATGGCAGCTCAGAAGGATCAGCAAGGAGGACCAGACTGACAGCTGGAGGCAGCAGCAATAGGAGGCGTGCTGTAGTCCGGAACACAAGCAGGTTTTAGGCAGGCCGGGTCATACACTGGCGGGCAGATGCGGTACAGAAGCAGCAGGCAAAACGTAGTTGTGTAGCAGGCCGGGTTGGTAACAGGCAGGCAGCGAAGGACCAAGGAGCAGGCAGGAGAGACGTCAGGACAAGCCGGGTTCGGAGACTGGCAGCAAGCAGGGAAGGTCAAAGACAAGCCGGGTACAGGAATCAGGATACCAGGCAGCTAGGGGTCTCACAAACGCTGTAGACCAGACACCACGATGGCATGGTGGCAGTCTCCTTTAAATAGTCTTTTATAATGGTCTCTTGGCGCCAAACACTGTCACATGGCGATCCCGCACACGCGTGGAGCGGCTCTTTCAATGGGGACACTGCACATGGATCTTCTACTGACAGCCTGGTTGTTAGAATGCCTTCCTTGACAGAAACTATGTCTCATTAGAAGAGTTTGTGGAACTATAAGATGAAACCAGCCTTTTTAGGAGAAGGTGGGGGCTGAATTTAGAAGTAAAAGGAGTTGAATAGAGAGATTTGCTGGCAGACACGACATACCACGAGACATTGAAGGAAGCTGGTACAGCTTCACACGCATACACTGGCACACATCTGATTCCATCTTCATCTTAAGAATATAATACATTATTGATATTTTTTATATTCTACATTTTGATATTCTTGTAATATTTTGTTATTTTATTGTTAAATACATTTTTGAGTTTTTACACAAGAACTGAACGGACTTTCTTATAACTTTCCTCATCAATATAATTTACAGAATATCAATCTAAATACCATAATAATGGTATTTTAACAGTGGCCCATATGGCTAGGGTAATCGACTGGTACAGATACTCCACAAATAAATGATAATGGGTTTCCTTGAAGCAGGAGTCAGTACCTGTTCCCTTAGCCAGCCTTCTGTGGACGGAGGCCCTACTTAGTCGATTCTATTTTCCACACCCACTGATTGGAACCACCTGAAACCTGCAAGTACTACAAGCTGGCCACAATCTCCAGCTTCCTTTCCAACCTGATCAAAAATTTGTCAGAGTGTCCACCTTCTTTGGTCCCACTGCCTGGGTTCACCCATCTGTCTTGTTTGACCATTTTACCTCCTCTGTTCTGGGCCGCTGGAAGCTCTTGCAACTCTCATCTTTTCTTTGGTACCTTTTGTTGAAGATGCAACAGTTTTCAGCTTAGCCTATTGACTGCAGTTCACAAACAGGACACTAGATGTCGCTAATGCTCAGTGACATGCTATGCTATACATTTTCTATGATCTGTTGTATTTCCTCTATGTAATGCTGTAATTGTTGGTTTCTTTTTTCCTGTCTGTGTTTTTCTTACCATGTGAGGTGACATTTTCACTAGTATGGTTATGTTCCAATAAAGAAGCCAGTTCCTGTTACTCCACAACATCTAATCTGAATTCACTCCGCTGCACCCAGCAATCATACTCTGCCACAGGTTATGGGCCCAGTTTCCGGATAAAGTCTTATGACCAGGTGTGGCCCAAGCAGAACAAAGCCTTGAATGGGAGACAGTGTGGCTGATGTGGAGATCGACATAAGGAGGTTTTCCAGTGACATCTCCTATAGACAAGGTTGCCTGTTCATATATATAAAGGAGAAAAAAAAATGTCCGGAAACTCAGAGCTTAAACTCTCAGTGGCCAAGCTGAACAATGGCAATTATCAGCTATGGAAGTTCAAAGTGGAAATACTATTATCCAAAGATGACTTGTGGGAGGTTACCACCACAGAGAGGCCACAGGATAATAATCAGGACTGGGACAAGAAAAACAGATAGGCACGGGCCACCATAAGTTTACTAGTGGAGGATGATCAGCTCATCCATATACTCCATGAGGAAACAGCGAAAGGTATGTGGGACGTACTGAAAAGACTGCATGAAAGATCCAGTTTAAACAGTGAGCTGTTTTTGCTGCGGAAACTTTACAAAATGAGACTTGGCAGAGAACAGGACATACAGGAGCATATAAATGCAATGCTGGAAGTGATTGCGCAACTCAGATCAATCGGGGAGAATATAACAGACAGTCACACTGCAGCAATGTTGTTATGCAGGGATTAGGGAGGCTGACGCACTGACGTCATCGCGTTCCGCGCTGTGAGCGGGTGTACGATTGCCGGCCGGCACATTTTTTTATCCTCTGTTCCTATATATTTACGCTTACATGTAAGTAGGAGTGTTTTTATTGAATAAAATTTTATATCTGGTATCACACCATGGGAGCATCCCTTTTTTTCCTATATTTTCATACTGGCCACTAAGAGATCTCTGGTTCGGCATTATTGGAGACTGCTTATACCACTATTGGTCCTAAGGAGGAACAGGATTTGATTATCCGTCCCTGGCTGACCCTATAAAAGGAGATCCGGTTTGGTGCCTATCTGGATGGTTGAGATTTATCCCGATATCAGCATATGGGCTTATTTGAGCTTGCCCTCTGGTAAGCGCATTCTACTAACGGAGGTGGATCACGGTGTTCCTGATTTTCACAGTCACTATTTATTGGATTTCACCCTGTCACATTTATGAACACTGTTTCATTTTTATCACTGGACTTTTATGGTTATTTAAATTTTTTTTGGTTTAATCCTTTTTTTCTTGGATTTTCACCACTTCCAATTTGCACATTTATTTATTTAAATTTGAGTCACTAGCGCGGCTTTTTGTAATATTTTGTTTGTCCATTGTGTATATCTCGCAATTTTTCAGCTGCTGCTAATTTTCACTTTTCACTTACACATAATTTCATATGTTATTTATTTGATTAATATCAGTAATTTCTAGGATTTCTTAGTTAGGGATTAGCGCGGTGTTTACTTATTTTTTCTTCTTTTTTCTCTCTTTTTTTTTCAAATGTTGTTATGCAGTTTGCCCGATACATATACTGCACTAATAAATGCACTGGAGACATGACCTGAGACAGATCTGATGGTAGCATTTGTAAAAACCAGGCTCATAGATGAGTAGAGTTGAGCGGACACCTGGATGTTCAGGTTCGGCCGAACTGCGGAAAAAAGTCCGGGTTTGGGACCGAACTTGACCCCGAACTCCGAACCCCATTGAAGTCAATGGGGACCCGAACTTTTGAAGACTAAAATGGCTGTAAAAAAGTAATGGAAAGGGCTAGAGGGCTGCAAATGGCAATAAAATGTTGTTAAGAGCATGGCAAGTGCTCTGCAAACAAATGTGGATAGGGAAGTAACTTAAAATAACATAAAAAAATAAAAAATAAAAATAATATGCTGGAGGCCCCCTTCTCAGCAGAAGAGGTACAGGAAGTCATTAAGAACCTCAGAAACTCAACGGCACAATGCCACACATATGGTGGGAATGCCCCAGAATACGCCCTTTCTGGAAAAAAAAAATATTCAATTTAATGGATAAGATAGTGGGAAAATAAGATACTTGGAAATTAAAAAAATTAAAAAATTATAATCTTGACCTAGGAGGACGAGGTCCATGAAGTAGGAGGTTGAGGTGGCGGTGGATGTGGCGGTGTAGGTGGAAGTGGCGGTGGAGGAGGACGAGGTAGCCAACACTGGTTCAAAAATACAACAATGGCTGGGTAAGGCTGGTGGTGATGTGTCGAATTTTGTCCCCCATCGCATAGTGTCTGCCTTGTACTGCGCTTGCTCAGTACATAGGACAAGGGGATTTCAAAACTCTCCGAAGACGATGCGCGGTGAGTCCAGGTTCAAGCCACATCATCCGAGATTAAAGACGAGTCAAGCAAGGCCGTGCCCGAATCGTGGTGAGCGAAGCGAGCCCGTGAGGGGCCCTGTTACTATCTGCTACCGTATGTCCACTTGGATGGTGGGGCTTGAACCTGCACTCACGGCGCAGGCGCTGTTCATCTTTGGAGATTTTGTGAATCTCCTTGTCCTTCGTACTGCACAAGCGCTGCGCCTGCGCAGTAAGTGGCCGGACACTATGCGATGGCCAGACAGTTTTTGTCAGAACACCGTTATACATGTCTATTCTGCACAACGTATGGACAAGTTCTGTGGGATCCATGCCTGGTTCATTTTAATGAATGTGAGCTTGTCCACATTGGCTCTGGACAGGCGGCTGCGCTTGTCTGTGATAACGCCCCCTGCCGTGCTAAATACACAGTCAGATAATACACTGGGTGCAGAGCAGGCCAGCACCTCCAAGGCGTAAAGGGCCAGCTCAGGTCATGTGCCCAATTTGGAGACCCAGGAGTTGAAGGGGGCAGACCCGCCATTCAGTACGTGTAGGCGTGTGCACACATACTGCTCCACCATGTTGGTGAAATGCTGCCTCCTGCTAAGACGTTCCATCTCAGCTGGTGGTGCTGGTTGTTGTGGTGTGCTGACAAAGCTTTTCCACATTTCGGCCATGCTAACCCTGCCTTTTGAGGTGCTGGCGGTGCCCCGGCTGCGTTGGCGACCTCTTCCTCTTCCTCTGCCTTCGCCTTGTGCTTCCACCGTACCCCCGCTGTCAAGTGGGAATGCCACCAGCAGCGCATCTACCAGCATGCGCTTGTACTCATCTTACGATCACGCTCCAGTGAGGCAATTAAGGATGGCACATTGTCCTTGTAATGGGGATCCAGCAGGGTGGCCATCCAGTAATCAGCACCAGTTAAAATGTGGGAAACTCGGCGGTCGTTGCGGAGACACTGCAGCATGTAATCGCTCATGTGTGCCAGGCTGCCCAGAGGCAACGAAAAGCTGTCCTCTGTGGGAGGTGTATCGTCTGTGTCCTCTGTATCCCCGCAGCCACGCACCAGTGATGGACATGAGCTGGTCTGGGTGCCACCCTGCTGTGAACATGGTTTCTCCTCCTCCATCTCCTTCTCATCCTCCACCTCATCATCCTTCAGAACTGTGCCCTTGCTGCCGGACAATTCTGTACCTGGCGCTTGTTGGTGCAGGAACCCACCCTCATAGCCACATGTGAATGACTGCCCTGAAAGCCTTGGAAATGATCCCTCTTCCCCCTCCTCCTCCTCCTGTGCCACATCCTCTTCCATCATCGCCTAAAGCATTTTTTCAAGGAGGCATAGAACTGGGATAGTAACGATGAGAACTGCGTCATCGGCACTGGCCATGTTGGTGGAGTACTCGAAACAGTGCAACAAGGCACACAGGTCTCACATGGAGGCCCAATTATTGGTGGTGAAGTGGTGCTGTTCCGCAGATCGACTCACGCGTGCGTGCTGCAGCTGAAACTCCACTATTGCCTGCTGCTGCTCGCACAGTCTGGCCAGGAGTTTCACCTTGTGGGTATGTCACATATGAGGCGGTGAGCAGGAAGGCCGAAGTTACGCTGCAGTGCTGACAGGCGAGCAGCAGCAGGGTGAGAACGCCGAAAGTGCGCACAGACGGCCCGCACTTTTTGCAGCAGCTCTGGCATATCGGGGTAATTTTTAAGGAACCTCTGGACCACCAAGTTCAGCACATGCGCCAGGCAAGTGATGTGCGTCAAACCGGCTAGGCCCAGAGCTGCTACGAGATTTCGCTCATTAACGCACACCACCAGGCCGGGCTTGAGGCTCACTGCCACCAACCACTCATCGGTCTGTTGTTCCATGTCCCTCCACAACTCTTGCGCGGTGTGGGTTTTTTCCCCCAAACAGGAAAGTTTTAAAACTGCCTGCTGTCGTTTACCCCTGGCTGTGCTGAAGTTGGTGGTAAAGGTGTTACGCTGACCGGATGAGGAGGCGGTAGAGGATGAGGAGGCAGAGTAGGAGGAGTTAGCAACAGGAGGCAAACTTAAGCGCCCTGCAATCCTCGGTGGTGGAAGGACATGCGCCAAAGTGCTATCCGCCTCAGGCCCAGCCGCCACTACATTTACCCAGTGTGCTGTTAGGGAGATAAAACGTCCCTGACCGTGCTTACTGGTCCACGCATCCGTAGTTAGGTGGACCTTTCCACAGATGGCATTGCGCAGTGCACACCTGATTTTCTCCCCCACTTGGTTGTGCAGGGAAGGGATAGCTCGCCTGGAAAAGTAGTGGCGGCTGGGCACGACGTACTGTGGGACAGCCAATGCCATCAGCCTTTTAAAACTCTACGTCTCCACCAGACGGAATGACAGCATTTCAAAGGCGAGGAATTTTGAAATGCTGGCATTCAGGGCCAGGGATCGCGGGTGGCTAGAGGGGTACTTACTCTTCCGCTCCAGTGTTTGGGAGATAGAGAGCTGAACGCTTCCATGGGACATTTTGGAGATGGTTGGTGACCCAGGTTGTAGTGTTGCTGGCAGATCCTCTGTTTGCGGGTTGGCAGGTGCCACTGTCACTACAGAGGTGGATGAAGAGGCCGAGACTGCAGCAGAAGAGGAAGCAGGAGGAGCCAGAGACCTTTCTTGTTTTTTGCGGTGTCTACTCCACTGCATCTCGTGCTTTGCACTTAGATGCCTTGTCATGCAGGTTGTGCTCAGGTTGAGAACGTTTATGCCTCGCTTCAGGCTCTGATTGCACAGCGTGCAAACCACTTGTGTCTTGTCATCAGCACATTGTCTGTAGAACTGCCACACTAGGGAACTCCTTGGACCTGGCTTTGTTGTGCTCGGTCCCTTGCTGCGTTGGGCAGTAGCAGACGTTCTGTCTAGGGGACAGACTCTCCGCTTTTGCATCCTGCTCCCTCTTCTGCTGTGCTGGTGGCTCTGTGCGACCACCGTTTCTTCCTCCAGACTACACTGGTCACATGCATGACGTTGATTCCATGTGGGGTCAAGGACCTCATCGTCCTCCCACATCATCTTCCACCCAGTCTTCACCCCTGCCCTCCTTGTCGGTCTGCACAATGGCGAAAGCAGCAGCAGTTGGCACCTGTGTTTCGTCATCATCCGAGACGTGCTGCGATGGTCCTCCCATGTACTCATCATGAAACATAAGTCTTTGGGCATCGGTGCACACAATCTCTTCCACTTCTGGGGCAGGGCTAGGTGGATGGCCCTGGGAAACCCTGCTAACAGAGTCATCAAAAATCAAAGGAGACTGCTGCATGATTTGGGGCTCAGACTGCTTGGCTGATTTGCAAGGGGGTGAGGTGAAAGACTTTCATCAGAAGACTGGGTGGGAGACAATGTGAAGGAACCGGAGGCACTGTCAGCAACCCAATCTACTATCACCTGTACTTGTCCTGGCCTCAACATTCGTACAGCCTCCTTAGGCGCGCCGAAATACCGCTGCAGGCTCTGTCGTCTACTCGCACCTGAGGAAGGTGTTTCACTTGTGCGTGTAGCTGGCACAGATTGACCACGTCCTCTCCCTGTATCAGGAGCTCCACCAGCAGCACCACGACCGGGGCCACGTCCCTTTTTTGACGATCTCCTCATATTTTCAAAATTTATGATCTTGCCCTAAATGGGTGTTTTTGCAATAGCACTTAAATTTTTTTTGGAATAGCACAATAGAAGAAAATTAGATCAATTGAATATGTCACACACTCCTGCAAACATGCAGAAAACACTGCAAAATTAAATTTTGTTTGCAATATTTTTGCAATAGCAGAATACACCCACAGTATGTACAGTGTGTATCTCAAAAACTGCAAAACTGCAGAAAATGCTATGTAAAAAAAAAAAATTCACTCAATTTTTTTTTTAGGAATAGCCCAATAGAAGAAAATTAGATCGATTGAATATGTAACACACTCCTGCAAACATGCAGAAAACACTGCAAAATTTTATTTTTTACAATGTTTTTGCAATAGCAGAATACACCCACTATATGTACAGCGTGTATCTCAAAAACTGCAAAACTGCAGAAAATGCTATGAAAAAAAAAAATTTCACTCAAATTTCTTTTTGGGATTGCCCAATAGAAGAAAATTAGATCGATTGAATATGTCACACACTCCTGCAAACATGCAGAAAACACTGCAAAATTTAATTTTTTTGCAATGTTTTTGCAATAGCAGAATACACCCACAGACAGTATGTACAGGGTGTATCTCTCAGTAACATATGCAGTGCTAATGCACTGAGCTTGCAGATAAAAGTTATATTTTGTCTGGCACTGGGCTCATGGCAGTGTAAGAAGACTGTGCACTGCAACCCAACATGGTCTTAGAATTGATTTCTGAATCTGGATAATTCTCTCTCCCTCAAAACAGACACAGGGACCTTGACCTACACTCTCTAGATATGTAGATCGCTTACTAATTAGAAGATATTTCAGGAATGTGGACTGACTCCTAGCATTTAATTCTCTCCCTCACAGCAGCCAAGAAACTTTCCCTACACTGTGTAAAGCAGAGTGATGTGCTGTGTGCCTCTAGCTTATATAGAGGCTGGGTCACATGCTGCACTGGCCAATCACAGCCATGCCATTAGTAGGCATGGCTGTGATGACTTCTAAGGGCACACTAGTGAAAATAACGTGGATTGGCTGCCCTGCAGCTTTTAAAAAGGCACCAATACATCGCCGAACACCGGACCTGAATCCGAACACACAGTCAATTGTTCGGGTCCGGGGCCCGGACACCCAAAAGTCTGGTACGGACCTGAACTTTACAGTTCAGGTTCGCTCAACCCCCAATTCTGTACCCCCAAATGTCAAGGGGTACAGAATTCTAAATCCCAAGACAAACAAGGTTACCATTAGCAACAGCATAACCTTTGTTGAAGATTTAAGAGACAATGGAAGTGGAAGCAAGAATAGAAGAGAAAACCGACATAGACCAGCCCATCTCTGTAACTTCTGAACAAACAGTTGAAGTAAGTGCAGACTCAACCAGTACTTAAGGTTCAGACACAAAAAACAAGACGTTCAACAAGAGAAAACAAAGGTAAACCACCTATCTGTCTCTCATACAATGCAAGTAGTGCCAGTATCAACAAACCTGCAAGCAGGGAAGATATATCTCAGCTTTCAGAACAAGAAGCAAGTAAATGAATAAAGGCTGCTAAGGAAGAGATGAAATCCATGCATGACACTAAAACATGGACACTTACAGAACTACCACCCGGACTTTTAAAGTGAAATTCAATGCAGATGGCGCAACTGAACGGTACAAAGCAAGACTAGTAGCTAAGGGCTATTCTCAAAAATATGGAGAGGACTATGATGAGACGTTTGCACCAGTAGTCAAGCACACTACAATACAGACTTGTACAATAACTTGACTCCTATGTCCAATAAGAGATACCGCAAGTCATTGCTGAAACATCTCCTGAATGCCGCTAGGGCATGCATCCCCAGTGTGTGGAAACAGCAGTCCCCGCCCACCGTGTCACAATGGTTTGCCAGGGTGAATGACATCCAACAGATGGAATGCCTGATGGCTGATGGCCGATATCAGGGACAAAACTGAAGAACATACTACACGCTGGGTATATTGGGACGTTTTACTTTTTGGATGAATATTTGAATTATTCCTAATACCCTCGGAGTTCGCCTCCTGGTGCCGTCTACCCTTCCGTGCCCCTACACTCCTTCCCCAGCCCCTCCCCCTTTTTTTTGCTCCTTTCCTTTCTCTTCTTTCCCTTCTAGACTACTTTTCTATTCCTACACTGTTTGGAAAATCTGCCCGGTATGCCCTGATTAGAAGGTACTGTTATTATGGGTTTATAGAATGTTCCCCCTTAATATAAGGGGGTCACTGACTATCCCTGTCGTATGGACATATGGCATTATTGACTGTATGACCTTTAAAGTATTGACATGTTGTCACTGTTGACCATTAGATTATTGATCACATTGCAACATTGTTTTTTTAGGGCTGTCTTGGCTTTTAGACTGGAGTTATATCATAACAATGTGTTTTTCTATTGCATTTAATTCCTGGTGAAATTTGCATTTTTTATCTATACCTATTTAATATATTTTTACCATTGGATGTTTTCATCATGTGACAAAATGTCCTACTATTGTGTTCTATTGCATACCTTAAAAAAAAACGTGAGTTGTAAAGGCTGTTCTTAGAAACACTTCTCCATTTTGCAATGATTCTGTAGTGTTCTTGCAGTGTTTAGAATTTCATTGCAGTCGAGGGAGTCAAGCACAGCCTGTTATGTGTCTGAAACAGAAAATATATGTGCATCTAATGAGCATATCTACTGACCAGTTAGGAAGGGATTCATGTACTGTATATTCAAATACTACAAATAAAAGATAATGTAATTGTGTGTATATTTACAGTAAATAAACAAGCTAACCAAATAGAGATTTTGACCTGGATGAATCCACTTTAAATAAACATATGGCTTGGAATGTGTTTCTGATAGATGTTCTATCTTTGATTGAACCGATCCGCATAACTTCTGTAGAAAAGTAATAGTCTCAGAGAAATAATAAATCCTATTCTTAGAATAAAGTTGTTAGGACATTTATTAGTGCAGCAGATCTTGTTTTTATTACAGCTGTAAAAATCAATCACTACAAGAGGAACAGATTTTAAAATGGTCACTATTACTGCCCACTATTTTTGTTTCCTGTATATTAGAGATAGGATAACCACTATTTGCTCCCTGGGCATATTTTCATACATAATTCAACATGTTACTATTCTGGGCCTGGCATCTTGACCAAAATATATCTACAATGTTTTGTATATAAATTAAACATGCCTTCCAAAAGTTATCTTCTTTCTAATGGTAATATACACTGCTGTTACACTCTACTGCCTTCTAGGAAATTGCTCTTTGCTTTCCATTAAATAACTGCACATATGACTACAGATACATATAGGGATCCGCACAGTGGTGTAGTGCTTAGCACTTCTGCCTGGCAGTACTGGGGTCACCAGTTTGTATCCAGACCATGACAGTACCTGCCTAGAGTTTTCTTGTCCTCTCTGTGGTTGTGTGGGGTTTCATATATTCACACGGGCGTATAATGGTTTTAAAACCCATGATTATGGGAAGATCATGGACATCATAGTCCCCAATGGTGGAAAATTGTATGAAACGAAAACTTTTTGATCCTGCCTCACAGACACTATACATATTAAAAGCCGCTTCAGGGACTGTAAGTGTGATGCTGACTGGGGCCTATGAAGTGCTATTTTTTATTTTAAAAGCTGCACCATTGAAGGAAAGTATGATCCTGACCGATGCCTAGGAAGATTGATTATTACACACTAAAAGTCGCACTATGGAATGAAAGTGAGACTTTGATTGGTGTTTATGAAAAAATACTACCATATACCAAATGTTGCACTACGGAATGAAAGCAGGACTCTGATGGGTATCTACGAAAACCTACTGACCATTGGGGCCTAGCCTGACGACAGATGTCTGATTAGGACCGTTATCTCAGATTGTGTATGTCTTATCTAAACTCCAGGTTTGTCTTAAATATGAAACTATGGTTAAAACATAAAATCACACGTGTGTATGTTGCCCATGTCATCAAGATCAGCGACCCCCTGTAACATACTGTAAATACCTATTGATTCTCCCAGTAGAGCTATTTGGTAGGACACTGAAAGGGCGTAAACTACTTATTGAGGAAGTTAACTAGCAGGAAGGGCAAACAAACCCCCCCATTTAAATATAACAGTTCCAGTTATTGCATAAGTGTCTTGTGTCCCACCCAAAGACCCTACAGACGGAAAAGGCCCCCCCTAGTCTTTTGCAAACACGACTGTAAACACTAGTGGGACACCCAGAAGGAAGCCCCGGGCCCTGAAGCTCAGAGGGACATAAGTAACAAACAATACCCCCAAGAAGCCCGGACAGGACTCTGAGAGACGGATAAAGTAAAGACCCCATTAAAAGATAGGAGGTGGAAAGGGGCCCAGGAGGTCCAGGTTTATAATAAGACTGGGGAAGAGAATCAGACCCACTAAGAAGGCCAACATGAGCAAAGACCCATCCAAACAGCCTAAGAAAGCAACTACCAAAGGCAGCAAAGGGGAGACAAGCACAATTAAACACTACTTAAGACAGGGTGCAAGCCCAAAAACATCGGGAAAAGAAGCTCGGGCCGGAGTCTCCCCGGAGAGCAGAGGCGGGGCGGAAAGAGAAATTAACGACTCCAGAGCGGACCTCACAATGGAGACTGAGAGTGAGCCTAGTAGGGGGGAGGATCAACAATCAGGATCTCATATCCCCAATAAACATGAAATGGAGGCGATGCTATTATGCCTGGAAAACGTAATCAAACTAGAAATTAACGCCTTACGGGAGGATATGGGCCATCTGCTGTCCAGGGTTGAAGCAGTGGAGGGGAGAGCGGACTCTATAGACCTGGAAATCGCGAAGCTGAAAATGCAATTAAAAGGCGCCTACCTCACTCAGAGAGATACCCTCTACAAGATAGAGGACCAAGAAAATAGGGATAGGAGGCAAAATTTGAGGCTGCGCGCCGTCCCGGAACAAAGAGGGGAAGACCTAGAAAGAAAACTATGGGAAATTTTGGGCCCCATAAGCGGCAAGGACTCAGATCATTTTCCCCACATAGAAAGGATACACCGAGTAGGAAGACCTGAAAGGGGGGGTGTAGAGCGGCCCCGGGACATAATCGTCAGATTTAGCCACTTTAAAGAAAAAGAGGATCTATGGGCCAAAATAAAAAATAAGTCTCCCATATTGCATGAGGAAGCTGAAATTCAAGTATACGCAGATCTATCGGCCCGAACCCTCGAAAGACGGAGACACCAGAAACCCCTGCTGGAAATATTGAAAAGGGAAAACATAAGATATAACTGGGGTTTCCCCTCATGTTTAATAGGGTTAAAAGAGGGGTGCACGGCCAGGTTGAGGTACCCGGAAGAATTGCAGGGATTTTGTACAAAACTCGGGATTTTAGTCCCGAACTTGCAGGGCTGGTTTGAAATGGAAGGCATGGTGGACCCTGGGGGGGGAGGCGGGGGGGGGAGGGAGGAGGGGTGAATGCCCACATGTAGCTGCAAAAGAATTCTGCTCAATTCGGCCCTGCCCCCTCCTACCTCTGCCCCCCGAGCCTGGGCCGCGGAGGGGGAGGGGAGGGCTAAACAAACTCCACCTCACCAGGAATCCGGAGTCTAAGGGAAGCCACAAAGGATGGCCCCCAAGGACCCGGGGACCCCAGTTGGGGCAAGAGAGGGGGGGAGGGGGGGAGGGCGAGAGGGGGGGGGAGAGGAGGGGTGGGAGAGGGAGGGGAGGAAGGGAGGGGAGGGGATGGGAGAAAGGGGAGGGAAACCCCGTCCGCTGCGGGGCCGGTATCACCATCAACACGCCAGAGGGAAAAAGGAAAGAAAAAGAAAGAAAACACCAAAAGATTAAATGAAGGACATCGAAATTAAATTTTTATCCTACAATGTGAAAGGCTTAAACTCGCGTGGCAAGCGCGCTAAAATCTTGGAGGAAGTAGAAAGATGTGGGGCGGGTATAGTGTTCTTGCAGGAGACCCACCTGACCCATACCTCAAATATTAGACTGTTTTCCCCTGCTCTCCCAAACTGGTTTTACGGAGATACTGTCTCAAGCAGGGCAAGAGGAGTGGCTATTGGGATAGCGAGGGGGATAGACTTCACGGTGGAGGAGAGAATGACGGACCCCGAGGGGAGGTACCTGTTTCTTAGGGGCTCCCTCCTTGGGGTAGAACTTACACTGGCCAATGTTTACGCCCCCAACGTTAAACCTATCTCATTCCTCGAAGCAATTCTGCGTAAGTTGAGGGCCTTCAGGAAAGGATACTTGATCCTGATGGGGGATCTCAATTTTGGAATGGACCCCGCGTGGGATAGTACGTCTGGTGGAAAGGAAAAAAAACACTTTGTCATTAGGGGCACCTGTATAGCTATGGCACTCCAAAATGAGAAAGAAAAAGATGGCTACTAATGATATCTACGACAAGTGAAATATATCACAGATGTGGATTAATTTTCAAAAATTGGTTTATTTAGTAACAAAACAATTGTGTTTATTTAAAACCGTTAGCCCAGGCATGTGAAAGCCATATCATGCCATAGACCTATATACATTCCCTATATGTACATATATCACTCCTATTATCTATACCTATAACACTTAACAGACACCGACAAACATATATCACACACATATAACAATTGCGGTTGAGGCGCCTCTGTTACCACTACATGCAATTTTTCCAAAAATAAGTAGTATTAAGTGTATACCAAAATGGTTACAATTAGTCTACAAAGTTGCATGTTTATGGTCCCTAGGGTAAAAAATATGATGTATTAGGGAGATTAATTCACGTCAGACTAGATTGTATTCTCTTGGTGATTAGCTGAATGACAGTCCGATAGAATAATAAGAAGACCCAAAACTGGGTGTCTAATATTTAATGCAATTCCATTTCTCAGCTGTTAGGAGTTGCTGTTTTCACCAGGGAATAATGATCCGTTTTTTCTTTTCCTTTTTAAAGCATTGTCATTATTAGTAATCAGCAAAAAATATCAAAAGATAATGATAGTAAAAGGAAGATATAACAATGTCCTGATAATATAAGACATCCTGATGCTGTTATAAGTGGATGTCCTCACTGTACTGCATTATCTGTTTTAAATGACAGGTAAGGATGTTGCTTTTGAGTTGATCTTCTTTATTAAGATTAGCGCTGATATATAATGTATATGATTAGCACTGGCTACTAAATACAGACTGCAAGCTGATACAAAAGGGGATTGTTACGTTACCACTCCTTGCGGTTTTCACAGACAGAAGTTATTATTGGCGTCTTTTATCTTTCAAGTAGATCCGAAGTGGGGGAGAACATCTTCCATGTCTCTCTCCCATTGCCGTTATAACAGTCCGACAAAGAGATCTAAAGGTGTTTAATAATGCAGTCCAAAACGTCCCACAGGTTAAGCAGTCACCGCACACACCATGCACGTCCCAATCAGCAGCACAAATCGGACCGCATGTGTCACGTGGTAGTTGTTATTAGCCAGGCACTTTGAAAAACGTCCATTGCTCACAGTCTTTTTAGTCTCCAAGTCAGAGGGATTTTTAGGGGATTTTTCAGAGATACCCCAAGGGAGGGCCTGCTCCCGCACCGCCTTGAGGGCAGGGACTGATGTGAATGTTCAATATGTAAAGCGCTGTGTACATTTTTGGTTCTCTATAAATACTGTAATTGCACATTACTCCGTATGTTTTGTTTTACACAAGACATAACAAAATTATATAAAGCAGGAATATAGTCTGACAGTTCTTTTCATGATAGTTTAGCATGTTTTCATTATTACTTGCAGTTTAAATGTTCGATAATTCTATAATGCTTTATATTTTCCTGTAATTACATTTTAACCAAAATAAATGATAAGTGCTACTGTAGTTTGCAGTGATGTAAGTAACTGAGTTAAAATAAACTGAGTTACTTAACGCAGTTAATTTAGAGGGTAACGAGTAATCTAACTGATTACTTTTCCCCTCATGGTAACGCAGTTCCCATTACTTGGGCGGAGTTACCACAATTACATCTACCACCACTAGATGGCAGTAGTGTAATTCCGGTGTCCTGCCGAAAAAGTTCCCCCGCCGGATAAGGACGTGCTTGCGCAGTATGAAGGACTACGGAGCTTACGAAAATTGGCGTACCTAAACAGCTCTGAGTGAACTCTACACCGCACAGGCGCAGTTAACATGTAATTGTAAGAGGCGATGCCGCACGCTCCCGATGATCATGCTAATCTGCAAGGGTCGTCTATTGTGTAACTAAGGGGCGGGTCTAGAATTACTGTAACCAAGGAGCGCATTTATTATTATTGTTATATATCGAGTTCTGCCCATTAATTTACCATTTGCCCTCTTCTGTAGGCATCCGCCCCTTACACGATATAATAATAATAGACCCCCCCCCTTGCTTACACGCTATAACAGATCTACCCCTTGGTTAGAGTAATAGAGCAGCCCCTTGGTTACAAAATATATAACAATAATAAATGTGCCCATTGCTTACAGTAGTACTAGACCCGCCCCTTAGTTACACGTATAGAATATTAAAAAAAAAAAAGTCAGTTACTTTGCTGCGTAACTAATTACTTTTCCAATGTAGTAACTGAGTTACTAACGCAATTACTTTTTGGGAGAAGTAATTTGTAACTTAACTAATTACCTTTTTAAAGTAAGATGACCAACACTGGTAGCTTGTGAAGCACCAGTTCATTAGCTGCAATAAACCAAAGAATGAAAGAAAAAAACATTAAAGCGGAGCTCCACCCTAAAGTGGAACTTCCGCTCATCGGAAACCCCCCCTCTGGTGACACAATTGGCACCTTTCAGGGGGGAGGGGGGTAAAGATACCTGTATAATACAGGTATCTGCACCCACCTTCGGGTGTTGATAGCCGCAGAATCTGCAGGTATTTACGCCACTTCCTGTCATCCCCCCGCTGTCTGCTGGGAAACACACGGATCCCAGAGACAGCAGGGAGCGTCCTTATTGTGCAGCGCGACTTGCGCATGCTCAGTAGGGAAGCCGGAAGGGAAGCTGCAAGGCTTCACTTCCTGATTCCTATACCGAAGATGGTGGCGGCAGCACCCGAGAGATGATCGACAGATCGACTTTCGGGTGCCGACATCGCGGGTGCGCTGGACGGGTAAGTGTCCATGTTTTAAAAGCCAGCAGCTGCAGTATTTGTAGCTGCTGACTGTTAAAAAAAAGATTTTCGCCAGACTCCCTCTTTAAGAAACAAAACAAAATATCAGAAGTAAAATATTAGACAGGTAAAATGTATACTAATACAATTAAACAGTGCTTTAATCTTTTGTAAAACACAGTCGTATTGTTACTCTGTCACTGGTTATTGGAGATAGATCTAAATCCACTGACTACTTCTAAAGGCTGAAATAATATTTTGTGATGCAAACCTTCTTGTGTACACCTGAGAGATCTAATCACTGGTCTTTTGCTGAAACCTAGAACTGTACCATACTACTGTCATGTAAAAGACATGTAAAAGACAACCCACCAACCATCCATGTGGTTGTGTTCATTTGTATATACAGTGCCTTGCAAAAGTATTTACCCCCCCCCTTGGCTTTTTACCTATTTTGTTACATTACAGCATTTTTTTTTTAATCTGAATTATATGTGATGGATCAGAACACAATAGTCTAAGTTGGTGAAGTAAAATTAGAAAAATATATACATAAAGCTATCTTTCAGAAATAAAAAAATTATAATTGGCATGTGCGTATGTATTCACCCCCTTTGTTATAAAGCCCTTAAAAAGCTCTGGTGCAACCAATTACCTTCAGAAGTCACATAATTAGTGAAATGATGTCCACCTGTGTGCAATCTAAGTGTCACATGAGCTGTCATTACATATACACACCTTTTTGAAAGGCCCCAGAGGCTGCAACACCTAAGCCAAAGGCACCACTAACTGAACACTGCCATGAAGACCAAGTAAGGGACAATGTTGTTGAGAAGTACAAGTCAGGGTTAGGTTATAAAAAAAAATATCCAAATCTTTGATGATCCCTAGGAGCACCATCAAATCTATCATAACCAAATCGAAAGAACATGGCACAACAGCAAAACTACCAAAAGACGGGCGCTCACAAAAACTCATGGACCGGGCAAGGAGGGAATACATCAGAGAGGCAGCACAGAGACCTAAGGTAACCCTGGAGGAGCTTCCACAGAAGAGACTGGAGTATCTGTACATAGGATGACAATAAGCCGTACGCTCCATAGAGTTGGGCTTTATGGCAGAGTGGCCAGACGAAAGCCATTACTTTCAGCAAAAAACAAAATGGCATGTTTTGAGTTTGCGAAAAGGCATGTGGGAGACTCCCAAAATGTATGGAGGAAGGTGCTTTGGTCTGATGAGACTAAAATTTTACTTTTTGGCCATCAAAGAAAACGCTATGTCTGGTGCAAACCCAACACATCACCCAAAGAACACCAGCAGTCAGGACTGGGAAACTGGTCAGAGTTGAGGGAAAGATGGATGGTGCTAAATACATGGATATTCTTGAGCAAAACCTGTACCCCTCTGTGTGTGATTTGAGGCTAGGACAGAGGTTCAGCAGGACAATGACCCCAAACACACTGCTAAAGAAAAACTTGAGTGGTTTAAGGGGAAACATGTAAATGTGTTGGAATGGCCTAGTCAAAGCCCAGACCTCAATCCAATAGAAAATCTGTAGTCAGACTTAAAGATTGCTGTTTACAAGTGCAAACCATCCAACTTGAAGGAGCTGGAGCAGTTTTGCAAGGAGGAATGGGCAAAAACCCCAGTGGTAAGATGTGGCAAGCTCATAGAGACTTATCCAAAGTGACTTAGAGCTGTGATAGCCGCAAAAGTTGGCTCTACAAAGTATTGACTTTAGGGGGGCGAATAGTTATGCACATTGACTTTTTTTGTTATTTTGTCCTATTTGTTGTTTGCTTCACAATAATAAAAAAAAATCTTCAAAGTTGTGGGTGTGTTCTGTAAATTAAATGATGCTAATCCGCAAACAATCCATGTTAATTCCAGGTTGTGAGGCAACAAAACACGAAAAATGCCAGGGGGGTGAATACTTTTGCAAGGCACTGTAGCCTAAAGGTTTGTGTACAAAGGCATAACAGCCTTGTATTTGAGATGAGGTCAAGGGGACACCTGGCTACTGAACTTCCCTCCTTGGGATCCATTAAGTGTTTTTTTGTCACTGGACCACAAGGACTCCCATAATCCATGGTGACCCGGCCTTCTCCCGTGAAGCAGTAGGTTGGTTTCCCATCACTACACTTCTATCAGAAGGAGTTGCCCAGCCTCCTCATATGGGTTTAACTATTTGCAAGAGCCCCTCTCTCCCCACAGCTCTGAGATGACAGCCCTGATGAGGGCATGAATTGGCCAGCATGTTTCAAGGCCTGGAGGACTCCATTAATAAGGAGATGTCAGCCATGCTCTCTGATCGATCACATTTCCTGATGTATATGGAAGATTCTGTAAAGTGACAAGATATCCACAAGTTAAGGAGTTACAAGATCATGTTACATAACTGCCAACTGCTAATGCACTGCATCGTATAAACTGGAAGTCCAGGAGAACAGAAATTGAAGGAATAGTATGCAAATACAGGGTTTATCCTAAGCCACAAAGAAAGAGGACCTCCCTGATGGGGCGAGAGGTATTCTTAATTCCATCCTTGGGCACTTCCTCACTATGATTTGCTTGAGTACACAGGGCTCTGTGTCTCAGCAACCCATCATCAGACCAGTCATAGAATGCCATTTGTTGCTTACACTACTTTGAGGACAAAGAAGCCATGATACAGAAGCTTTTAGGCACCCCAGCCATTGACTTTATTGTTGCATCCATCACCATCTATTTGGATCTGGCATGTGAAATGTTAGGGTGCTGCAGAGCTTCACGTACCATTGGGAATTCTTCTCCTGCTTAATCACACACAGGGACGTATTTTCCACAATCTCAAAACTCTTCAAACACTTAGAAACTTTCTGTGCCAGTGTTGAGATTGATCCCCATATCTTATCTAGTTGGCAGGAAGGCATTCCCTCCTTCTCCAGTAGCGTAAGGCCTCTTTAAAGAAAAAGTGAACTGGTACACCAAGCTCCTCAAAGCAAAATGGATACGACCAAAATTATTTATTTGCTACTCGTTTTTCTGGCTAACTACACAGCAACAGTTTCTGCTACTGTTTCTGTCATTCTAAATTCTAATGTTAATAACTATTTTACCATTTGTTATGGCTTGGCTAATGAGTCACCCCACCATGACTTGCTGCCTTACACAGATGTATTAGACTTAACTTGTCAATTGGACTGCTCTCTGCTCTCAGGACTTAGAAGTGGATAGTTATTATAATGCTGCATGTTCTAATGTTGTTTTTCATGTGACCTCCAGCTGATGTTGTATTTTATTCATATTATTTTTGTTTCAGACCCCTGTAGACTATCTACATGCTTCCACGGCTTATACAAGATTTCTGCTGCAAATGTTGTCCTTTGGTCACATTGTCCCCTTATTGTGCACTGTTTATATCAGTGTAACTTACTTTCAATGCTTGGATTTGTCAGTTTTTTCTCTTTCAGCATTTCTCAACTTTCACCCTTCCCCTGTCTCTTACACCTTTCTTCCCCCCCCCCCCCACTGAACTCAGCAATATAATTTGCTACAAAGAAGTGACTTTCTCAGCTCATGGTGACTGTCAATTTAGTATCCTATAATGTTAGAGACTTGAACTCCGCAGATCAGAGACATTGACTCTTTAAAGACTCTTTAACCACTTTAAGACCAGCCTCGTTTTGGATTTTAGGTGTTTACATGTTTAAAACCCCCAAACATTATATATTGTTTTTTTTCTAACACCCTAGAGAATAAAATGGCGGTCGTTGCAATACTTTTTTTCACACCGTATTTGCGCAGCGGTCTTGCAAGCGCACTTTTTTGGGAAAAAATTCACTTTTTTGAATAAAAAAATAAGACAACAGTAAAGTTAGTCCAATTATTTTTATATTATTTTATATATTGTGAAAGATAATGTTACGCCGAGTAAATTGATACCTAACATGTCACGCTTCAAAATTGCGCCCGCTCGTGGAATGGCATCAAACTTTTACCTTCAAAAATCTCCATAGGCGACGTTTAAAAAATTCTACAGGTTGCATATTTTGCGTTACAGAGGATGTCTATGGCTATAATTATTGCTCTCGCTCTACCGATCGCTGCGATACCTCACATGTGTGGTTTGACCACCGTTTTCATATGCGGGCGCTACTCACGTATGCGTTCGCTTCTGCGCACGAGCTCGTCGGGACGGGGCGCTTTAAAAAAATTTTTTTTTGGTTTTTTCTTATTTATTTTTCTTGATTTTATTTATTTTTACACTGTTTTTTTTAAAAAAATTAATTGGCTCACTTTTATTCCTATTACAAGGAATGTAAACATTCCTTGTAATAGAAAAAAGCATGACAGGTCCTCTTAAATATGAGATCTGGGGTCAAAAAGTCCTCAGATCTCATATTTGGACTTCAATGAAAAAAAAAAAAAAAATGTCATTTAAAAAAATGACATTTGAAAATTCCTCTTTAAGAGGTATGGGCGGAAGTGACGTTTTTGACGTCGCTTCCGCCCTCCTATGGTATAGAGATGAGTGGCGGCCATCTTAGCGTCACTCATCTCTAGACACAGGAGGGGAACGGACCGCTGCCGACGGTTCCGGTAAGCGGCGGAAGGCGCGGGAGAGCGGTGGGAGGGGGGGGCACCTCTCCCGCCGCCGATAACGGTGATCTCGCGGTGAATCCACCGCGATGACCACCATTATTGGACAGCCGACCGGCGCCTGAAGAGATGGATACCTCGGTTGTGGCAGCAGCTGCTGCCGTTACCGAGATATCCCTCTTCAAAAAAGGGACGTACATCGTCATGCGCCGGTCGGAAAGTGGTTAAAGAGTTTAAGTTTTTGGCTTGCAAGAAATGCATCTAATGCCCCATACACACGGTCGGATTTTTCGACGGAAAATGTCCTATCGGACAATGTTGTCGGAAATTCCGACCGTGTGTAGGCTCCATCTGACTTTTTCCATCGGATTTTCCGACGGACAAAGTTTTATCTCCTGCTCTCAAATTTTCCGACAACAAAGTCCTATCGGACTTTTTCCAATCGTGTGTAGCAAATTCCGACGGACAAAGTGCCACGCATGCTCAGATCACATTACAAGACCAAAGCTATTGGCTACTAGCCTCTATGTAGTCCCGTCGTAGGCAACAAACGTAACCACGTTCAGAATGATCAGATTTTCCGACAACTTTGTCCGACCATGTGTATGCAACACCAGTGTCGGACAAAATCCGCCGGAAAAAATCTGATGGATTTTGTGGTCGGATTTTCTGACCGTGTGTACGGGGCATAAAGCATCTAAAGAATTTTACTAACACCAGGCTGTACTCTCACTTCTACACAAAATGGCACTATAACATTTCTGATACTAATAATGAAAAGAGAGTTGCCATTGGCTTTTAGATATATATGCTTCCTTATTTTGTCGGACATTCTAGTGGATGACCACAGGAGATTGTTATATCTAAAAGGTCTTTTAGGGGACACTCATTGTACCCTTGCTAACATTTATTATCCTAACCAGGCCCAACCCTCTTTTTTTCCCAAATCCTTACTAAACTAATGGATTTCACCTCAGAGTTCATAATCCCTGCTGGAGACATTAGCGTAGCCCTAGACCCTATTTTGGATACAACTCAAGGACTACCTTATAAACAGCTTACGTTTATTAAGAAATATCTTCATAATATCCAGCTAATGGATCAGTGGACTACTCCTATTGGTCTTAAAGGGCTCAACTTGCTGCTGAATTAATACAGTACTTTAATGATAACATGACATCTGATGTCTGTCCTACCCTCATTTGGGAAGCTTACAAAGCTTACAAAGCTACAATGAAAAGCAAACTCATAGAACTAGGGGCCAGGAAAAAAAAGAATATAAAAAAGAATATAAAAAAAGAATATAAAAAAAGAATATAATCAGCAGTTGTTGACATTAATGAAGTAGTTGGAGGACCTTAACCAGCTCCATAAAATGTCACATTTCTAGCTCCACTTCCAACATTTAACACAAAAGAGGGAGAAGCTGAAACTTTACTTACTGTGGAAAAGAAGTGAACATTTTACTAGTCTTGCAAAAAGGTTGATGAATGGGGTGAGAAACAAGGGAAATCCCTTGAACGCTCCCTACAGGCTAAGAAATCAATGACTTTCATACCCAAAATTAAAACAGGCGACATGGTATTTACTAGAGCAACATTGTCCGCGCCTTTAAAAATGTTGACTATAAATTGTACAATATTCAGGGAGAACTTGCTTTCTTGCCAGAAAAATGTTTATGCATTTCCACTGCTTAGCTAATTTGTCTACTGTCTTCAAATGCAAAATCATTGGAGGCAAATTTCACAGAAGAGGAATTTTCCCAGGTGTAAAAGGATATGCCATCTGGTAAAGCTCCAGGCCCATATGGTTTTACGAGTGCATACAATATGACATTTTGTGAAGTACTGCTTGCCCATATCATGGTCCTGTCAAATCCAGGCAAAAACCCCACCTGTTGTGGCAGTTTTTAACCAATCTCTTTGCTCAACCTAGACATAAAACTTAAGGCCACCAGGCTCCTCCCTCTCTTCCCATCATTGATTTTACCTGACCAGACAGGTTTCATTCCTGGCAGGGAGGCTGGTAACAACTCTCCGAGAATACTATCTCTTATAGCCTACATGGGCAAAAAATCCCAGTCCACCCTGTTTTTGTCTACAGACACTGAAAATGAGCTTGATAGGGTGGACTGGGATTAACTTCTGATCCCCCTCTGTTTTGATCTGGGACCTAAGATGCTGCCTAGCATTGCAGGATTACATGCCTCACCCACTGCCCAGGTCTGCAAAAATGGCACGCTAAGTGAACTATTTACACTAAACAATGGTACATGACAGGGTTGTCCCTTTCACCTCTGTTATTCACCTTTTTCCTGGAACCTTTCCTCTCTACTGTTACTGTGATACATAGCTTCACGGTAGGTGACACATCCCATAAATATGCTGCATACTTAGACAATATTTTATTTTATTATTAACAAACCTAGATTTCCCTCTCAAAATGAGTGGTTGCTTTCCCAACCTTCATGGAGCTATCAAATTTCAAAAATAACCTAAATAATTCTGAAATATTAAATGTCTCTGTTTCCACTTCAGAGGCTAGACTCATTAAGCCACATTTCCATTTTCAGTGGCAACCAAGCAGTTTAAAATACTTAAGGATTCAATTGACCACTCATTTATCAAATATGTTTACAGCCCCCTGTTAAACATCATCAAGAGTGACTTCTGATGCTGATCACCCTTCTGTCATTCCTGGCTAGGCAAAACCAACATAAAAAGAAAATTAGTTTTGGTGTCACTGGTCCCAAAAAGTGCCACTTGGTGTCAGATTTGTCCGCGGCAATGTTGCAGTCCCGCTAAAAATCACTGATTGCCGCCATTACTAGTAAAAACAATAAAAAAAGTCCATAAATCTATATCATAGTTTGTAGAAGCTATAACATTTGCGCAAACCAATCAATATATGCTTATTAGGATTTTTTTTACCAAAAATATCTAGCAGAATACATATTGGCCTAAACTGATAAAGAAATTAGATTTTTTTTTTATTAGCAATGTTTTATAGCAGAAAGTAAAAAATATAGTTTTTTTTTCAAAATTGTCTGTCTTTTTTGTTTATAGCGCAAAAAATCGTGATCAAATACCACCAAAAGTCTACTGACTAGAATGGTACCAGCTGATTGGAGAAAAGCCAATGTAGCACCATTATTTAAAAGAGGGCCAAGATACATCCCTGGGACTTACAGACCAGTTAGCCTAAGATCAATTGTATGCAAGCTCTTGGAGGGACTATATACACGAGTTTAGGAATGACAACAGTATCATAAGCAGTAATCAGCATGGATTCATGAAGAATCATTCTTGCCAAACCAATCTGTTAACCTTCTATGAGGAGCCCGTAGACTTGGCGTATCTGTATTTTGAAAAAGCATTTTAAACGTTTACTGTACAAAGTAAGGTCCATTGGCATGGACCATAGGGTGAGTACATGGATTGAAAACTGGCTACCGGGGAAATTTCAGAGGGTAGTGATAAATGGGAGTACTTGGAATGGTCTGGGGTGGAAAGTAGGGTCCCCAAGGGTTCTGTCTTGGAACAAATCCTGTTTCATTTATTCATAAATAACCTGGAGGATGGGATAAACAGCTCAATCTCTGTATTTGCGGACAATACTAAGCTAAGCAGGGCAATAACTTCTCTGCAGGATGTGAAAACCTTGGAAGAAGATCTGAAAAAATTAATGGGATTGGGCAACTACATGGCAAATGAGGTTTAATGTAGAAAAACTGGGGGTCCTGGTAGATGACAGACTCAGCAATGGCATGCAATGCCAAGCTGCGGCAAGCAAAGCAAACTGAATATTGGCATGCATTAAAAAGGGGATTAACTCCAGAGATAAAACAATAATTATTCCACTCTACAAGACTCTGGTCTGGCTGCACCTGGTGTATGCCGTCCAGTTCTGGGCACCAGTCCTCAGGAGAGATGTGCTGGAACTGGAGAGAGTCCAGAGAAGGGTAACAAAACTAATAAAGGGACTGAAGGACATTAGTTATGAGGAAAGGTTACGAGCACTGAACTTATTCTCTCTGGAGAAGAGACGGTTGAGAGGGGATATGATACTGTACTGGTGACCACACAATAGGGTTAAAACGTTTCAGTGAAAGAGAATTTAATAAGACACGTGGCCATTCACAAAAATTTTGAAGAAAAGCAGTTTAACCTTAAACTGCTTACAGGGTACTTTACTGTAAGAGCGGTAAGGATGTGGAATTCTCTTCCACAGGCAGTGGTTTCAGGAGGGAGCATCAATAATTTCAAAAAACTATTAGATAAGCACCTGAATGACCATAACATACAGGGATATACAATGTAATACTGACATAAAATCACACACATAGGTTGGATTTGATGGACTTGTGTCTTTTTTTAACATCACTTACTATGTAACTATGTAATTACTTGCATATAAGCCTTCAAAATGGGCTCCTTTGATTTTGAATGTGGCAATATCCTAGAGTGGGAAACGTTTCTGAAGCCAAATGTTACAATTATCAGACATATGAGTATGTATGCTGCTCTGGTCATAAACATTTTACACCATATGTACTAATAAACCCTTACTACCTTATCTGTGGTAAAAAGGCTTATAAGTGGATACCTCCCTATAGTTATGGTATCTGCTTTATTGGGACATTAGGGCCATCCCTTTTTGCAGTAGAGGAAAATTACATTAGAATATACAAAGTAGCAATGGATCATTTAGAGGACTACCATCAACCCATGCCTGCACGAAAATGTAGAGCTTTTATAAAATAATGGAGACAAGATATGGGCATGGTTTCCAGCAATGTTTTTGGGAGGTATAAATATGATCAATAAAATGGAAAATGCTTTTAATAATTATAGTACATTAGTTGTGAGGTCAATGAAATAGCTGCAAACCTAAGATTACTACACAAGCGTACCCTGCAAACTAAATTGGCCTTAGGCTATCTGTTGGCTAAGGAAGGTGGACTATGTGTGCTCATAAATGATACTGCTTTTTGTTCCTGGTTTGAAGATCCTGGTATACAAGACATGATAGGGGTCCATCTCCAGAAGATAGAGAAACTGAGGAAACAAGCAATGTATCTCATCACTCCTGAAAAGGGTAGTAATTGGAATCCATTTAGTAATTGGAACATTGGTGGGTAGGTGGATGGGCTCATTGATTCAACAAATTCTTTTTTGTCCTAGCGGGAATCATTGTTATTGGATAACTTGCTTATTGGTTTTCCAGGTGTGCTAAATGTGGAATACAAAAGATTACTACAATGACAGTTAGAACTGAAGGAGTTGACCCCAAGGAAGAGATAGAGTGTTATCATATAGTCAGATTAGCAGATTCGTACAATGCTGATATGGGTGATATGAATGAGTAAAGATATGTATCCACATAGAAGAACTTTGCTCCACTTAGATGTGAAGTAGTACTGTAGACCCTCTGGTATCATACTAGGTAGGGAAAATATGGTAGTGACCCCTCCATAGGGGTCAAGAGGAGAGAATTTAGTAAAATTATAGTGGTCTGATAATGTTGAGTCATATATATATATATATATAAATATAGACTATCACTTTAACCACTTAATGACCGAGCCTCTTTCTGAGATTTGGTGTTTACAAGTTAAAAACAATTATTTTTTCTAGAAAATTACTTAGAACCCCCAAACATTATATATATTTTTTCGAATACCCTAGAGTATAAAATGGCGGTCGTTGCAATACTTTTTGTCACACACCGTATTTGCGCAGCGGTCTTACAAGTGCACTTTTTTTGGAAAAATAATCACTTTTTTATAATAAAAAAATAAAACAACAGTAAAGTTAGTCCAATTTTTTTATATTGTGAAAGATAATGTTACACCGAGTAAATTGATACCCAACATGTCACGCTTCAAAGTTGCGCCCCCTCGTGGAATGGCAACAAACTTTTACCCTTAAAAATCTTCATAGGCAACGTTTAAAAAATTATTCTACAGGATGCATGTTTAGAATTATTGCTCTCCCTCTAGTGATTGCAGCGATACCTCACATGTGTGGTTTGAACACTGTTTTCATATGGGGGGGCCCCTCTCCCGCCACCGATAAAAGTGATCTTGCAGTGAATCTGCCACAGAGACCACTTTTATCTTGAAGCTGACCGCCTGCTGAAGAAGAGGATACCTGGTTTATTGTAGCTAGCTCCTACCATAACAAAGGTATTCCTCTTCAAATTGCAATGTAAAACGACGACGGGCGGTCTGTAAGTGGTTAAGAAGTTTTTTTGTTTCAATTCCTGGAGAACCCAAAAAGCTGCTCAAAATGACTTCCTTATCAAAACCAGTCTGAACCAACCAAATACTGCTGAAATGTCTTTTTTTGTGTGAGTCACATGATGTATACACCCATTTAACTGTTCTTTTGCTACTAAAAAGATATGGACATTGATTGGACTAAACTATACGATCACACCTATATAGCGCCTAGAATACACTTAACAAACACCTATATTTTATGCATATTCATACATAAAAAATTGTATAACCTGTAGATATAAGCTCAGAAACACTTTCACTTTTACTTACTTATAGTAGTCAAGAACTGTGTTGTATTTCTCCACTGCAGTGTATGAATTAAAAGCACCTCATTTTTTTTAAGATTCAGACTCACTGTCCGATCAGAAAAAGGTCTTGATTTGAAGACTCACAAATCGGATTTAAAAAAGCAGAACGCTCCATGAACAGGATAGGAGATCTTATAGGGTTACCGACCTGTAAGTGATTAACTCCCAAGGTTCATTCAAGGTAGCAACTCCAGACCAATTCCTGGATTCAGACTGATGTGTAGATAAGCCACGTTGGGGAAACATAATTACAGTTCAGTCCAGCATCTACGGAAATAACTGAAGCCAGTTAGGGACCAGAAAGGGCTCAACCTCCAAAAAGGAAAAAAAAAGTCAGGTAGATTCGCCTGGGAATAAAGAGTAAAGGAAGAGGAACCTTTCCTTATCATAACCGATATAGGGAACCTCCATTGGTAAGTGTGGCCCATCTGACAAACCCGGTCCAATACTGGATGAAGGAGAGCTCTACAATGGATGAAATACGAGCCTGTATATCTTCCTCCGCTGGCCGGGAAAATGACATGCCGTCACACAAGGTGGAAGACTACTCATCCACTGTCTACGTCTGCAAGGCATCCAAGATACTATCTGAGGCTGAGGAGGTAGGAAAGACTGAATGTGCCTGCGAGGGTATGACCCCCGCTACATGACCCCGCAGGTTCACCACCTTAGTCCCGGGGCTGTGTTTTTGTGTACCTGAGAAGTATTGCTGTATCTCAGTCTGTATCTCAGTCTTAGCTCCGTTGATTTTGGAATTTTTACAGGGTGTTTTGGTCTTCCTCTTAGCTGATGACATGCTGCTATTGTTGGGTAGTATGTTTGATCAAAGGCTGATGGAGGGTCGGGAGCTCAGGTATTATGCGTCTCTACTCATGTATGGACCACACCCCCCGATTCAGCTTTTTTTCTGCTGCACTTTTAAATGTCCAAATGAGGACACAAATATAAATAGAGAAGATTGTAAAAAGACTGGGATGTCTGCTATCTCTACCTCAATATTAACTGGTTCAACATAGATTTGGTCCGATATGAGGTAAAACACCCATTTACTTTGGCACCACATCCCAGAATTAGACAATAAATGGAAATAGAGAGGGACTAGGAATTTTAATGGTGCAAATAGTAAGATTATACCAGAAGAAAATAAAAAAATGTGTTTTAGAATTTTTATTAAATTCAAAGTTAAAAACATTTACACAGAATGTTTACAGTGGTTCACGTATATGGTGGTCTGAACAGGCAGGGTAGCTTGAGAAAATATTGTTGCACATTAACCCGTCATGTTTCGCTGAAATGCTTCTTCAGGGGTTGTGCGAACTGTCACATGAATATCAGAAAGACAATAACTAAATAAACAAACAAAAAAATAGTTATAGACTATTATATTATTAGAAGAACACTGTATATGCTGGACACCACATAAAGCATGCTTACCCAGTAGCCGCATCCACCCAACGACACCCACTGCCCGAACCCTCAAACTAGCACAGATACCCAAAGAAATGGCATCTCCATACAGTAACAGAGGGCAGAAAAACCAAGCTAAAAAAGTGATGCAAAATAAATAATAAGTATTTGTAATAGAAAATTTGGCTGTAAAAACAAAACAGGAACAAAAATTTATATTTTTATAAATTTTAAATACTTACTTAAAAAATATAATATAGCAAAGCTTGGGATGGAGGGTGACCCCGAGATAGCCTGCAGGGTATTAACCGCAGGGTATCAGTCTAATGGAAAATAAAAAATAAAGAATGAAAAATGAAAGAAAGAAGAACCAAGGGGAGTATGAGATACTGTACTGTATGAGATACTGTAATATTGAATTGATTAATAAAAAATGAAGAGAATGGAAAATGTCTAAAAATAAAACATGAAAATAATATTGAGTACCTCAGAAAAGGAGGTACAAAGGACTGTGTCTCCAAGGAAATATAAAACTGTATATGAGAGAAAGGTGAGATAATGAAGGTAAGAAGAGCTGAAATAAGATTAAGATGCAAAAGGCTATAAAGTTAGTAAGCAAAAATCTTGGTAGTGAGGACGCAGTAAATAAAAATGCTTACCAGCCCCTCGCCCTTGCACAACCTAACACGCATATACTCCCTCGCCCGGTCTCCGACATAGTTCCCCCTGTGACTATGGCACCCAACCCCCCCGATTAAAACCTCATTGACGTTGAAATGTGTCTCACTGAATGTGAAGGGCCTCAACGTGCCGGAAAAAAGATCTCAGGTGTTGGCCTCTCTTACTAAACTCAAGGCACATTTCCTTTTCCTACAAGAAACCCATTTTAGAACAGACTCCATTCCAAAACTCTCCAATCACCTTTATCATTCCGCCTTCCATGCCACTAATTCTACGGCCAAGACGAAAGGGGTCTCTATCCTCATTTCAAAGCACGCCGACTTTCAACTAACTGACTCCCTGTTGGATCCTGAGGGGAGGTTCGTTTTCCTCAAAGGCCTATATGCCTCCAAGCCAATAACTTTGGCGAATGTTTATTGCCCTAACACGCATCAAGTCTCGTTTTTTCGCAAAACGTGCTCACTCCTATCTACATTCCGCGAGGGTCTGGTCCTCCTGGGTGGCGAGTTTAACGTCCCTTTAAACCCCCTGTTAGACACCTCCACTGGAACGTCCTCCCTGCCTTACAGGGCTTTACGCCAGATTAAGGCACAACTACAAGAACTGACCCTTCACGACGCATGGCGCACCCTATTCCCCTCGACCAAGGATTACACTTTTTTCTCCGCCCCCCACCAAAAGTACTCTCGGATTGATTTTTTCTTCCTAACGCAGACGGACCTTTCCCTTCTAAGACAATCTACTATTGAGCCGATGTTCCTGTCGGATCATCACCCCATTTCAGTTACCCTGACCTTCCCCGAGACTCTCACCAAAACCAAGATTTGGCGCTTTAATCCCTCTCTGATTAAAGACCCAATGGCCCTAGAGCGCATACGCACCCGCATTCAGCTGTACTTCCAAGAGAATAGCGACCCCGACATGTCCCCCATCTCTATCTGGGAAGCCCACAAGTGCGTTATTTGAGGGGAACTGCTGACCCTAAACGCACAAGCCAAGAAGCTCCACCAACGGCAGATCAATGCCCTGCTGGACCAAATTGGTAGACTTGAAAAGGCCCACAAACAGAACCAAGCACAACTCACTCTCCAGGAACTTATCCAAGCCCGTCCTCTCTTAGTGGAAGAACTGGGTAGACGCACCAAGAGACGGTACATCCTTGGCCAAAGCATCTTTTACGAGTACGGCAACAAGTGCGGCCGCATTCTTGCACGATCAGTGCAAGCTGCCAAACTTTCCTCCACAATTCAGAACATCCGTGACACTAAAGGATCCTTACTGGCCAAGAGTGAAGACATAGCCAAAGAATTTGAAAATTTTTACTCCAAACTTTATAATCTTTACCCTGATCGCTCTGCCCAAGCCTCCAACGGGGCCCGCCAAATGGCCATTGCAGATTTCCTTGCTCTACATAGTCCCACGCCCATTTCCCCCCAACAAACATCCCTCCTAGAAGAACAATTCTCCCTAGCAGAGTTGGACACGGCCGTAAAACAGATGAAGGTGGGTAAAAGCCCTGGCCCAGACGGCTACTCACTCCAATACTACAAATCCTTTTCGGAGGTCCTCTCCCCGCACTTAATCCGCACTTTTAATGCCTTATCGAACCCCCAAGTAGACCCGAGCCGAATGCTATCAGCCCATATATCAGTGATCCCTAAGGATAACAAAGACCCCCTCCTAGTAGCTAATTACAGACCAATCTCCCTTTTGAATGTGGATATTAAACTCTATGCTAAAATTCTTGCCAACAGACTCTTACCTCTTGTTCCCAGTCTGATTTGCCCAGATCAAGTAGGCTTTGTCCCGGGTAGGGAGGCTAGGGACAATACCATACGTACCTTTAACCTCCACCACTGGCTTACCGCTTCGAACACTCAAGGCTTTTTTCTTTCTCTTGATGCGGATAAGGCGTTTGACAAAGGGGCCTGGGACTATATGCGGGCAGTCCTGGAGGCCCTTGGCCTACAGGAGCGCATGCTGACCGCTATAATGGCACTGTACTCTGGTCCCTCCGCGGCAGTCCGAGTCAATGGCCACCTGTCAAACGCCTTCCCCATCAGTAATGGTACGCGCCAGGGATGTCCCCTCTCCCACCTAATTTATATTCTTACGCTGGAACCTCTTCTAAACAAGCTTAGAAACAACCAAGACATCCATGGCCTTACAATACAGGGTAGGAACTTTAAAGTCACGGCCTTTGCAGACGACATCCTGCTGTCTCTGACGTCCCCACGCACCTCCTTGCCATCCCTTCTTGCGGATCTGCACACTTTTGGAGAGCTTTCAAATCTTTAAATCAATTACTCCAAATCGCAAGCCCTGAACGTTACGCTCCCCCAGCAGGAAGTAGCCCACTGCCAAGACTCCTTCCCATTCCATTGGGAAAAGACAGCACTCACATACCTAGGCGTGCGGATCACACCTCTCAGATTTATACTCAGCTAACTTTCATATGGCCTTGCTTAAAGCACAGACCTATCTCAAGACTGGATGACTCTTAACGTCTCATGGTTTGGCTGGGCGGCTCTAATTAAGATGATTATTCTACCCCGTCTCCTGTACTTGATTCAAACTGTCCCTATCGCCCTGCCCTCGGGTTTTTTTTCAACCTATCGGAAAATTTGCTCTTCCTTTATTTGGAAAGATGCCCCACCACGGATCAGGTATGCCCTTCTCACCCGACCCAAGCCCAAAGGGGGCATAGCCCTCCCTGACCTGCAAAAATATTTTTCTGCCTGTCACTTAACAAGAATTGCTGATTGGAACATCCACGCTACACAAAAAGCGTGGGTTGCACTCGAAAATACTTTCTCGCCCATTCCCCTGCATCTCCTTCCGTGGCTCCCTCCGAAATGCTGGCCACAAAGGCTGAACTCACATCCCCTTATACACACGTCTCTATTGATGTTTAAGAAGAAATCTACCGACAAATCTCTTGCCCCGGTTCCAGGCCCATTAACGCCCCTAAGATGCAACCCTGACTTCCCCCCTGGGGACTCCCCCAACTGGCCGTCCGACGAAGTCCTCGTCTCCCAATTCTTCCCAGGAGGCAAGTTGATCTCTTTGACTGACCTGCGAGCTTTCACTAACAACCCCGCCTTCTCCTTCTGGACATACAGACAAATCTGCAACTTTTTGGCCACTTACACTACCCCCTTTGAAACTCTGTGTAGTCGCAAGACCCCTCAGAGACATCTAATCTCACTCTTTTATGCCCTACTGCAGGACTCACCCGACTTGAATCCCACATCCTCACAAACCTCTTGGAACAGGGACCTGCAAACCCCTCTGACGCCTGCTGATTGGACTAGAGTACATGAGTATGCCAACGGGGGGTCGGTCAATGTCGCCATCCAGGAGAATGGGTACAAAATATTAACACGGTGGTATAGAACCCCCTCTCGCCTGCACAAATTCTCCCCTACGACCCCCAATGTATGCTGGAGATGTAACTCGGCAGTGGGGACTAAGGATGAGCCCGGTGTTCGATTCGAACCCATGTTCGAATCGAGCACCGGGTGTTCGCTCGCTCGGCGAGCCCAGAACTATTGGGGCCGCTCGCATCAAATTCGTGTGATGCGAGCGGCCCCGCAATGCATTGCGGCCCGCGCAGTGCAATGCTGGCTGATGATTGGCCAAGCATGCACTGTGACCCCGCATGCTTGGCCAATCACAGCGCCGGCAGCGAGGAGAGCCATAATTGGCTACAGGCAGGATGCCTGTAGCCAATTATAGCTCAGGGGCTTTAATACACGCCCCACGGTATAAGAGGCCGCCGCGGCGGCGGCCTCGCATATTATGTTTCACTCACAGTGTCAGCGTGTCAGTGTGCTGCTGACTGCTGACAACAATATGTGCTTTATTTCTGGGGATATGTGTGTGCATGCTGTTAGAACAGCATTGCAGTATCACATCTGGGGGGTGTCTATAGGTAGCCTGTGAAGGAGGGCAGGTTTCCTGTGCTTAGAACTTTCCCTGCAAAAAAAGTGTCATTTTTGCAGGAAGAAAGCTATTTAAATCACTCGCGGCTAATGAATTGATGGCTCCTGTAACACAGAGAGCTGTCATTCATTAATAAAAAACAAAAAAAAAAGCGTAGGGGTCCCCCCAAATTCAATAACCAGGCCCTTCAGGTCTGGGATGGATATTAAGGGGGATCCCAGCCAAAAAAAAAAAAAAAAAAAATGGCGTAGGGTCCCCCTCAAAATCCATACCAGACCCTTGAGGTCTGGTATGGATTTTAAGGGGAACCCTAGCCAAAAAAAATGGCGTGGGGTCCCCCTCAAAATCCATACCAGACCCTTATCCGAGCACGCAACCTGGCAGGCCGCAGGAAAAGAGGGGGGGACGAGAGCGGCCCCCCCTCTCGCCTGAACCGTACCAGGCCACATGCCCTCAACATTGGGAGGATGCTTTGGGGGTCTAAGACCCCTAAAGCACCTTGTCCCCATGTTGATTAGGACAAGGGCCTCTTCCCCACAACCCTGGCCGGTGGTTGTGGGGGTCTGCGGGCGGGGGGCTTATCGGAATCTGGAAGCCCCCTTTAACAAGGGGACCCCCAGATCCCGGCCCCCCCCCTGTGTGAAATGGTAAGGGGGTACAAAAGTACCCCTACCATTTCACCAAAAAAGTGGCAAAAATGGTAAAAATGACAGGAGACAGTCTTTGACAATTCCTTTATTAAAATCTTCTTTCTTCTTTCTTCATCCTTCGGATTCTTCATCTTCTCCTTCCTTCATCTTCTTCCATCTTCTTCTTCCATTTTCTTCTTCCTCCGATCCGCTTCTTCTTGCACTGGTCTTCTCGTCCTTCTCGTCCGGCATCTTCTTCCGTCGGCGTCGGCGTCGGTGTCTCTGTCTCTTCTTGGGCCGCTCCGCGCAATGGGAGGCTCCCGCTGTGTGAGGCTCCGCTCCGTCTGACAGGTCTTTTATAATGGAGGGCACCTGGTGACCCCGCCCCCTCTGACGCACAGGGACGTCATGGGGAATTCCATGATGGCTTTCCCCATGACGTCAGAGGGGGGCGGGGTCACCAGGTGCCCTCCGTTTTAAAAGACCTGTCAGATGGAGCGGAGCCTCACACAGCGGGAGCCTCCCATTGCGCGGAGCGGCCCAAGAAGACACCGACACCGACGCCGACGCCGACGGAAGAAGATGCCGGACGAGAAGGACGAGAAGACCAGCGCAAGAAGAAGCGGATCGGAGGAAGAAGAAAATGGAAGAAGAAGATGGAAGAAGATGAAGGAAGGAGAAGATGAAGAATCCGAAGGATGAAGAAAGAAGAAAGAAGATTTTAATAAAGGAATTGTCAAAGACTGTCTCCTGTCATTTTTACCATTTTTGCCACTTTTTTGGTGAAATGGTAGGGGTACTTTTGTACCCCCTTACCATTTCACACAGGGGGGGGGCCGGGATCTGGGGGTCCCCTTGTTAAAGGGGGCTTCCAGATTCCGATAAGCCCCCCGCCCGCAGACCCCCACAACCACCGGCCAGGGTTGTGGGGAAGAGGCCCTTGTCCTAATCAACATGGGGACAAGGTGCTTTAGGGGTCTTAGACCCCCAAAGCATCCTCCCAATGTTGAGGGCATGTGGCCTGGTACGGTTCAGGCGAGAGAGGGGGCCGCTCTCGTCCCCCCCTCTTTTCCTGCGGCCTGCCAGGTTGCGTGCTCGGATAAGGGTCTGGTATGGATTTTGAGGGGGACCCCACGCCATTTTTTTGGGCTAGGGTTCCCCTTAAAATCCATACCAGACCTCAAGGGTCTGGTATGGATTTTGAGGGGGACCCTACGCCATTTTTTTTTTTTTTTTTTTTGGCTGGGATCCCCCTTAATATCCATCCCAGACCTGAAGGGCCTGGTTATTGAATTTGGGGGGACCCCTACGCTTTTTTTTTTTCATTTTTTTTTTTTTTTTATCAATGTCTTTTTTTTATGAATGAGTTTCAATGAATCACTGTTCTCTGTGTTACGGGAGCCGTGAATTAATTAGCCGCGAGTGATTTTAAATAGCTTTTTTTTTACTTTCAAAAATGACACTTTGCGCAGAGACAGTTCTAAACACGGGAAACATGCGCCCCTTTACAGGCATACTATAGACACCCCCCAGGTACGAAATTTAAAGGAATATTACACTTTTATTGTTTCAATTTAAGCATTATTAAAATCACTGCTCCTGAAAAAACGGCCGTTTTTAAAAAAAATTTTTGCATTGATACATGTCCCCTGGGGCAGGACCCAGGTCCCCAAACACTTTTTATGACATTAACATGCATATTAGCCTTTAAAATGAGCACTTTTAATTTCGAACGTTCGCATCCATTATAACTAATAGGGTTCTAAAGCTCGCACGGACTTTAGGTCCGTTCGCGGGTTCTGGTGCGAGCCGAACGGGGGGGTGTTCGGCTCATCCCTAGTGGGGACTATGATGCATATATGGTGGGAATGCCCCAACATCCAAACCTTTTGGAGGGAGGTCCATGACTTTATCTCCTCAATCACCACCTACACGCTAGACTTCACACCTGCGCAATACCTTTTGCATCACACCTCCCTTTCTAGGAAAAACTATTTTAGGTCCCTTGCCATGCACATGGTAAATGCAGCCAGACTATGCATCCCCAGGCACTGGCGCTCAAACCTCCCCCCGACAATCCGAGAGTGGTTTGGTGGCATCTCTAGGATTAGAGACATGGAAGAGCTGATCCACATTGTTTAGGAGAGGATGGAGAAGTTTACATTCACCTGGGCTTGCTGGAATCATTTCACGACCACCCGAGAGTACGAACACCATAGCCCCTCAACCTAGGCAACCCTGACTTGCTCCTCTCCTCCCCCCTCATCCCCCCTGCGTGAGGCTTGGGCGTGGGACGCCTCAACCTCCCCCCTCTTCTTCTCCTCTCCCCTCCTCTCCCCGTCTCCACCTTCCTTCCTGCTTCCCCCCTTCTCGTACTTCCCTTCTCTTCCCCACCTAGCTTCCCCCCCTCTCTCTCCTCTCTTTTCTTTCTTACCCCATTTTGGCCTCCCACCATCCCCTACACACCCTTAGGGTGGCAGGTGTCCTCTGGTATACACCTGTCGTACCCGGTATGTCGCACCTCTCTAGCCCCTAATGGGATGGCGTGGACTAAACTCCACCAATTTCTATCTCCCCCCATGTTCTTTAGGGCACACGCAAGACTCATCAAACTCCTGCTCCGCTGGTTTACGCATTCTGTTCTATGTTTTGTACCTGTACTGACAGACGATTTGTTTGGCAATGTTTGTGTGTTTCCCTTGCCTGTTTTGTATGACTTATTCTCAATAAAATCTTTATGGAAAAAAAAAATGCTTACCAATAGATACGGTGGTTTAGGTGAGGTTATACCCTCTGGCAGCTAGTCTGCCGAATTGGCTGGCTTTATCTGCCCTCTATCGAGTCAGCGCCTGATGTCACAGACTCAATGCGGACACGAAGAAGCCAGTGCGAATGCTCAGCGGACCATGATGGCCCCATGGACTACACAACCCAGAAGACCCTGGCAGAGAGGCAGTGGGAGGGTTCCAGACAGGGCAGGGATATCAATGGATATTGCGGCCGGAGAAGGACAGACACTAACATACCAAAGGCCAATGGGGAGTAGACAGAATGATAATACACACCGCAGATTGAATTGCTGTGGGGTGGAGACACAGAAGGCGTAACCGAGGGGTACAGGGTCCCTGGTATGGGCGGCGCTAATTGGGCAAAAGGTGAATAAAACACAAAGTGCCCTGGGTGTCCGTATGACTGCTGGAGACAGATCTTCTGGGATAGGGAAATGAGCGGGGACAGGGGTGGATCAGGAAAAAGCGGGCATACCAACGGGGCTGCGAACCAGGCATGGCATACTGGACCACTCACAGGCATAAACTGTAGGGTTATCCAGCAGATACTGTGCTCCTCAAAACATAGCAGAAACATAGCAGAAAGAAAATACAATATAATAGTTACACAGATAAACATAGAATTTTTGTCATCAGGTCTAAAAGTATACAGTCAAATTGAGTACAAGAAATATAACAGAGAACACGTCAAATATTAACATGAACAATAGCTCATGTGGTAAAAGAATAGGGAGACAGAGAAAGAAGGACTGGAAGGACAAACATGGAAACCCAAGGAGGGGGGGAGAGAAGGTAAGCTCACAACAACAAAAATTATAGAAAGGGCTTGAAACTCAGGCTCTCGTTAAATCCTGGAAAAGCAGTGGCCCTAAGGTCATAGATCCATCGGACTTCAAGTTGGAGCAGTGTTTTATCGGCACTGCCCCCCCTTGAGTCCAAAGGAATGTGTTCCTATGCCAAAAATTTGATAACGTTAGGATTGAATTCATGATATATGCCAACATGTCTACTGATAGCAGTATCCATCTTTTTTTACCAAATAGGTCTAATGTGATCTCTTATCCGTTTAAAGAACTGTCCCTTAGTCCTCCCAATGTAGAAGCCACCGTATAGACATTGGGCCAAGTAAATAACTCCAGGTGTTTGGCAGGTGACTCTAAATTTGGTGGAGTGCCATTTACCATTCAGTAGTTTAAATTGGGATTTATGGTCAACAAACTGGCAGATGTCACAGTGACCACATGGAAAAGTACCTGGGTTGGCCTGACTATTTGATAGAGGGGTATTGGCAAAGTGGCTATGGACAAGGCGATCTTTTAATGATGAAACTCGTCTAAAAGTGATTTCTGGAAATTCTCTGATGTATTTCCTTGCAATAGGATCTGCTGACAAAAGTGGCCAAAATCTATTCAAAATTTCTTTAAACTCCATATGTTGATTGGAGTAATGAGTGATAACTCTCACTGTGTCAGTTTTGCTTGAGCGTTTCGAAGAGAAGATCAGAGAATTTCTGTCTTTGGCATTGACACGATTGTAAGCCTTTTTAAGACATAAATGACTGTAGCCTTGAATTTTTAGTCTACAATAGAGATCCTTGGCAGCAAAATCCAAATCCTTACTACAATTGCGCTTGAGCCGCGAGGGCTTCCTATACAATGAGGAATTAAACTTTCCATTTGTATCAATTGAGATAACCAAATCTATGAAATTTAAATTTGTTTGACTATAATGCATGGTAAATTGGAGGTTGAAATCATTAATGGAGATCAAGCTTAGAAATTGATTTAGTTCTTGTTCGGTTCCCGACCAAAGGGTAAGAACATTGTCAATGTAATGATGCCATGAGATGACCTTATACAAAAAATAGGTTAAATCATCTCTTGAAAAGACATCCTTTTCCCACCTCCCCAGGTACAGGTTGGCATACAATGGGGCACATTTGGTCCCCATCGCAACCCCTTCTACCTGGAGGTAGTGGGAAGAATCAAAAAGAAAAAATGTTGCTTTAAAATGTAGCCAAGTACCTGAAGAACAAATTTTCAGTATCTAGAGAAAGAGGGACCCCTTTCATCTAAATGAGTTTTTATCACCTCAATACCCTTATCATGAGGAACAGCATTGTAAAGGCTCTCTATATCAAGGGCTACCAGCCAGGTATTAGGAGGAAGGGAAATACCTTTAATAGTTTTTAATAAATCAATAGAGTCCTTGACATAGGAAAATAACGATGTTACATGGGGATAAAGGTAACTGTCTACTAAAGAACTTGCGTGAGACTAGAACAGCCAGACATTATTGGACATCCAGGGGGTTCTGCAAGGGACTTATGTATCTTGGGTAAGGCGTAGAATGTGGGGATATTTGGATCTCTGACATTCAAAAAGTTCTTGGTCAATAATTCCCTGTTGATAAGCCTTAAGGATAATTGTACGATATTGAGTACAAATATCAATTACTGTTTTTGAAATGGGTCGGTACCAGTCTCGATTCAACAAGATTTTCTTACACATGGTCACATACTGGGATGCTTCCATAATAACCCTTTTTAGCCCTGACGAGAAAAAATTGGAATCTTCAAAAGCTTTAGAGGTTTGCTGAATGAGAGCCCAAATATTGGGGTTAGTGTTTAGAAATGGAAACAATCTTGATTTGGGTTTGAAGGATTGTGGAGGGGGAAAGACATGCCAGCCACAGACAGCCCTGGTGGAGAAGCCAACCAGGGGTCGTCGCCCTCCTCCCAAAGTTCCATCAAATCCAAGGCCTGGTGCTCTGCAATATTTTCTTGAATATTAGGAATAGTATCTAGTGAATAGGATTCTACCGATGGTTTATCAAAAATGACCTTATAAAAGAAGCCTGCGAGCAAATAGATGCAGGTCCTTGATAAGGTGAAATTTACCAATCTGAGAGTCAGGACAAAATGTCAAACACAGTTTTAAAACTTGTGTTTCAGATTTGGTTAGAGCATGAGAAGATAAATTAATAATAGATAATTTGTGATCACTAGGTGCATCTTCTGAATAATTGCATGTAGTTTCTACATTGGAACAGAGTCCTGTTCCTTCCCTAAAAAAATTGGTGCTAATTTATTATCAGCTGGTAAAGGATTTCCTGAGGGGGAAACAATAACATCAATGTTGCTTACCTTGGTGATGGTGTTTGGGTGCAAAGGAGAAGCAGTGACCGAAGTAGAGGGTGCCGTAGAAACAATGGTGTGAGTGGCTGTTAGTTGAGGGCCTCGAGAGGCATGTGGTAAAGGGTGAAACATAGCTGAGGGGCATGAGGGTGCCTGTTTAGCATAGGCTGACTGTGATCAACGAGGTAATGGGGTGCCCGGTTGGTGTCGTAGTGATTCTGTTGAAGCGGCGTCAGAGTTACCCTTACGTTTTTTAGGCAATCTATCATCAGAAAGGTCACGGTATATGGTTGACTGACTGGAGGAAAGAGGAGAGAAAGATGACAAGTTAGTTGGCATTGGAACATGTTCCTTTGGATTTAACTGGAGCAGTGCTGATAAGACACTGCTCCAACTTGAAGCCCAATGGATCTATGACCTTAGGGCCACTGCTTTTCCAGGATTTACAGAGAGCCTGAGTTTCAAGCCCTTTCTATAATTTTTGTTGTTGTGAGCTTACCTTTCATGTTAATATTTGACATGTTCTCTGTTATATTTCTTGTACTCAATTTGACTGTATACTTTTAGACCTGATGACAAAAAAATCTATGTTTATCTGTGTAACTATTATATTGTATTTTCTTTCTGCTATGTTTTGAGGAGCACAGTATATGCTGGCACAGAAGACATAAATTATCTTGGAAAATCCTGAAGAACACGGTGACGCTAGGGGGAGCCGTCCTTCCAGACTTTCAGGAATATTACCTTGCCTCCCAATTTTCCCACTTTTATCATTTTGACAAAAGCGAGCTACCATGATACCAGTTGCTACTATGTGGGCACCCTGATGACCTAGCCCACACCCCGCTTCAGTCAGTCCTCAGGGCCCCCTTGATGGGACATTCCCCCCACCACAAAACAGTTATGCTGACACACTACCGGAGGGTATGACGGGTGGCACTGCAAAAACTTGGGACCCTGCAGGTCCATTCCCACACACCTCTCTGGTTCAACATGCATCTACCTGAACTCTTGTCCATCCCAGACCCTGCGGTGTGGATACATCATGGGATCTTGTATATACACCAGGTCATGACCACTACAGGACCTAAAACATTTCAAATGCTAAAGGACCAATTTTCCCTCCCCAACTGCCTTCTTTTTAGATACCTACAACTCCGCCACACCATACAAACCCAATTTACTCCAGCCCATCCCTGGCAGTCCCCTCTATAGTAGACACAGTCACAGGCATTGAGCCAGCCAAACTAATCTCCGCTCTATACTCCCCCATCCGTCTCCCCAGTGCCACGGCCTTGGCCTATGCTGCCAAGACCAGGTGGGAGGTGGACTTTGGGCTGATTGAGGATGGGGAATGGGATGAGATTTTGGAAGACGTGAAAAAAATATCCCCCAAACTATCAGACCGCCTCACGCAACTGTATATTATACCGTATATACTCGAGTATAGGCCGTCCCGAGTATAAGCCGAGGCCCCTAAATCACCACAAAAAATGAGGAAAACGTATTGACCTGTGTATAAGCTGAGGGTGAAAAATGCAGCAGCTACTGTAAGTGGAAAAGAGGGTCAGCAATGCCCATCTGCAGCTGCATGCCCCCTGTACAGACCCCCGTGTCCCCATTGCACCCTGTGTCCCCATTGCAGCCTACCTGTGCCGATCTGCGCCGATCCGGCGATCTGTGGGTCCGGGGTCCTGTGTCCGGGGTCCTGTGTCCGGGGTCCTGTGTCCGGGGTCCATTCCGTGCAGCCGATGAGGTCCCGCTCTGTCCCCCCACAGCATGTACGGCGCCATTCCACTCTTACAAAAACCGCGCCTCCTCCTCGTCCGTGATAGGAGGAACACTTTTTTCCCAGCAGTCAGTGTGCAGTGTTCCGCCTATCATGGACATTCTCTCATCCTCGTCCATGAGATGAGAATGACAGGACATCCGTGATAGTCGGAACACTGTACTGCTGGGAAAATTAATGTCCGCCTATCACGGACGGGCGGGAGGAGGTGGCGCGGCTTTTGAAAACTGCCGTCTGTCTGCATGACATGCTGTTCATGTAGGCAGACAGCGGTGACTCGAATATAAGCCGAGGGGTGGACTTTCAGCCCTAAAAAAGGGTCTGAAAATCTCGGCTTATATTCGATTATATACGGTACATAGGACATATCTAACCCTCCAGAAGATAGCACGTTTTAAACCCCTGTACAATCCAGGATTCTGCCAATTCGACCATACCCCAGGCTCCTTCTACCACCTTATATGGGCCTGCCCAACTAAGCATACTGGATGCAGGTGATACACTTCTTGCACGACCAGATGGGCTCTCCTTCTACCCTAGACCCAAAAATGTGCCTGCTCGGTCTGCTGCCTAATTTAGATGCCGACAAACCCCTCTGCACCTTTTTACATGAGACCCTATTCCTAGGATAGAAAGCGTTGCCCGTAGGTGGATGCAGGCCCTGCCCCCTACAATCCAGTGCTGGAAAAAAGAGGTTAATGACACTCTTCCATATAAGAAGCTGATCTATGTACACAGAGGGTGTTCGCCTAAGTATGAAAAGGTCTGGAGCAGATGGTTAGCAGATGGGGAAACGTGTATTTAATATGCTCACCCCTCATTTGCCAGAGAGGGACCTAAGGCTTTTTAAGCGAGGATTGTAGGTGGCCCATAATGTGAGTCTCAACTAGCGTGATAATGTCAGCACGCTGAGACTTGAGGAATGTCAGGGCGGCGGTGCGTTTAATCTTATTGCGCAAGCCTCTAACATTCCACGTGAGAAACTTCAGGGAACTCATGGCGGGTATAAGGCGTATATGATAGACCGCAATTGGATCAGGACCAGCTGAGCAGACATGGACCCATGTGTTAGCATAAAACACAGTGACAACCAATATCGATAGTGCATGTATGACAATAACATAGTACCTTTAGCATAAACAAGCATTTGTAAATACGTTGGTATAGAAAAATGAATATCCACAACATTTCCCACCCCAGTTAATACTCAAACCCAAGTGGCTACCGATAGGTTCTATGGAGTGAAGGGCTGCAGCCAGAGAGGGACCCGAGTCCGCCAAGTATAGGAGCGTATCATTGGCATACATCCCAATCTTTTCTTCCAGGTTCCCAATCTTAAGCCCGCGGATACTAGGGTCTGCACGAATCATGATGGCCAAAGGCTCCACAGCCAGTGCGTACAGCATGGGGGAAAGAGGACAGCTTTGTCGGGTCCCTCTCTCTAGGGGGAATTGGTCGGAAAGCCAGCCATTTACAAACACCTTGGCCTTTGGGGATTGATATAGGAGCTGAACCCAGCGAATAAAGTTGTGGCCAATTTGGGACCCCTGAATATTCATGAATAGGCGGCGAATGTTCATCGCAGTATTTTTCCCTGGCATGAAGCCTGTCTGGTCAGGGTGGACCAGTGACAGAATAACCTGGTTAAGGCGGAAGGCTAAAATCTTAGCCAGTATCTTAATGTCAACTTGTAGCAGGGAAATAGGTCTATACGATTCTGGGTATTTAGGGTCCTTACCAGGCTTAGGGATTACTACAATGTGGGCCTCTCTCATAGAGGGGTGTAAAATACCTGTATCAAATATGAATTTGTACCGGTCATAGAATTTAGAGATTAGAATTTCAGAGTAGCTGGCATATTATTAGAGTGGTAAGCCATCTGATCTTGGGCCTTAGATGCGGCCAAACAGGAGATAGTCTAAAGGCCCGTACACACAATCGGACTTTTTGACAACCAACATTCAAATTAGCTGGTTTGGACCAACATCCGACCGTTTGTACGCTCTATCAGACCAACTATTTCCAGGTTTCATCGGACTTTTGTTGGCTGTGCGAACGGACCAACATTCTGCCAACAAAAGTCCGACCGTGTGTACACAAAACCAACGGACTTTTGTACAAACCAATGCAGAACCAATGCAAAAGATCAGACAACAATACAGAAGTTGACCAAAGGTGGCGGTAAAGAGCAGAAAAACCAAATTATTGTATGCAATACCAACTTGGGGCCAACGCCCTTTGGACAAAAATCCTCGGGAAAGTTGGTCCACGGTCCGATCGTGTGTATGAGGCTTTAGAAATATCCTCCATAGTAATAGGGGCTTCCAAAAGTTCAAGCTGGTTGTTGGTCAGTCTAGGGAATTTAACTCCTGCTAGGTAGTCCCTGGTGTCTTGGGGAGTGTGGGTGACTTAGGAAGTGTAGAGTGCACGGTAGAATTTCCCAAATTCCTCCGCCACTTGTTGGATCAGTAATCAGTAATGTCGTTCCCCTGCTGATCCATCAATGATACCACCACAGGGGGACGCGCATCCAGATGGGCAAGATACGCAAGTAGTTTGGCCGATCGTTCCCCATACTCAAACACCCTTTGTCTACAGAAGAAGATGCATTGCTTTGGCTTTTTCAATGTGTAATTGGGAGACCTGTCGCATCTGAATCTTAAGGTTGTTGGCCGTGCTGGGTGAGGGGTCCCGATGGAACACCTCCTCCAACACCTGTAGATGGTCTGTAGCCTGTTGGACAATAGGTTTTGATGACCTTTTAACTCTATTGATATGCGTGGATTTTAAACATCTCCCACACCATGTCATATGCGGCTGAGTCCCTGTTGGCTGTGAAAATAGTATTGTAGTTCCACGGGGATGTCATCCTGGTCCTGCAGAGCCGTCAGCCAAAATGGGTTTAACCGCCAAGATGGAGCAGGGGATGCTCTCAGGACCTGTAGCACGACCCAATAGGGGGCATGATCTGAAAGTATTCTCGGAGCAAAGCCCACATCTTATAGTTTAGGTGTCAGGGACTTTAAAACTAAGATGAAATCGATGCGTGACATTGTGACTGGCTGAGAAGCACGAGAAAACTTTAGGTTTAGGTGACATGAGGGTCATATTAAAGTCCGCCATCCACACCGCTGGCACAGAGGGATTTTGTGTCATAAAGGTAAGACCCTACATAATTACAAGTGACTTGTATGGAGGGGGACATAGCAAGCTAGTATCAGGATAGGGGAACCATTAATGGTTACATGTATAAACACATATCTGCCCTGCTGGTCCGTCTGGAGCAACACTAAATCAAACAGAACCCTTTTTGCAACCAGGACTGATACCCCTCTGGAGTATGAGGTGTGGGTGTCGTGATAGGCCCAGCATATCCAAGGCTTTTTAAGAGAGGATTGTAGGTGGCCCGTAATGTGAGTCTCAACTAGCGTGATAATGTCAGCACGCTGAGACTTGAGGAATGTCAGGACGGCGGTGCGTTCAATCTTATTGCGCAAGCCTCTAACATTCCACGTGAGAAACTTCAGGGAACTCATGGCGGGTATAAGGCCTATATGATAAACCGCAATTGAATCAGGACCAGCTGAGCAGACATGGACCCATCTGTTAGCATAAAACACAGTGACAACCAATATCAATAGTGCATGTATGACAATAACATAGTACCTTTAGCATAAATAAGCCTTTGTAAATACGTTGGTATATAAAAATGAATATCCACAACATTTCCCACCCCTCCCAGTCCACTGCCACCCCAACTCGGCATGGACATAGTACCCCATAACCGGGTATCAACGGGGGACATCCGACGGGTGAGACCCATTAGAGGCAAGGGACTTAATTTCAAGGAAGCATAGATACCCATGATGAAAAGAAAAAAAAAGGGGAAGAGAAAACAGTCTGGTAAACGGGGGGGGGGGTGAGAAAATTCACAAAGATCCTAGGGGGGCTACTTCTTCCCTGAGAAGTGCATGAGGTGTAGGAGCCACAAAGGTGCAGCACCATTGCGGCTGTGTGGGGGGGGGCCCGTTTGCCATCGGGGCGATAAGTAAGGTAAGGCAGAAAGTCTCAGCATCATTCAGTATATTATCCTCAGCTGGGGACATACACATGCAATGCACCCATTAGGGGGCTAAACATTAGGATGAAGACGGGCAGCAGTGCGAGCACAGGAGGGGGGCAGGTGGGGAAAGGAAAAGTACTCACAGCTTGTAGGCAGTATGGCATGTTCTGGCCCAGTGATCCCTCTGATCGATCCAAGTGGATGGCAGTTCGGGGTCCTCAAAGCTTTGCAGGGTATAGCATAGTATTTAAGGTGTAGAGCGTGGCTTAACAACTTGGAACCTGGATTGCTGCCGCTGCACCTCATTGGAGAAGTCCAGGAATACGCCCACATGAGTGTTGGTGTGGGGGATATCTCCCTTCTCTCTGGTCAGGCGGAGAATCTTGTCGCAGTCTCTGAAAATTAGAAATTTTGCTAACAGGGTACGCGGCGGAGCTCCTTGGGGAGGAGGACGGGTGGGGATTCGATGGGCTCTCTCCACCGTGAACATCATCGAGAATGCATCTCTGCCAAAGTTGGATGTCAGGAAGTTTTCAAGGAAGCTTGTTCCCCCTTGGCAGTGTGCGGAAGGCTGATAAAGCGGAGATTGCATGGCGTCCTGTTTCGCACTAATCTGTTGTAGCTGACGGCGCACCTCGTCAGTAGTATGTTGCCGGGGGTGCAAAATATCTTCCGCTCTGCTAATATGGGTCTCCGTCTCTGCCACGTGGTCCCGCAGGGCAGAGAGATCCTCTGTTTTATTTTACTATGTTTCATTGTATTTGCTTTGCAGGTATGGTATGTTATACTGTAATGTTTGTTTTATTGTTAACCATATTTGCTTAGCAGGTACGCCATTAAGCTGCAGCATGGGTTTATTTATCTTGACAGCAACAGCATTTGCTTCCACGATACGTAAAGCCATGACTCCATGATTGCAATGTTTTATTTTTACTATGTTTTATTGTATTTGCTTTGCAGGTATGGTAAGTCTTACTGTTATACTGTAATGTTACTTTGTTTTATTGTTAACCATCGTTTGCTTAACAGGTACACCATTCAGCTGCAGCACTGGTTTATTTATCTTGACAGCAACAGTGGTTGCTCCCGCGATATGTAAATCAGTGACTCCAGCACTGTAGGAGGTGATTTCACCACCACAGTTAAAAAGAAAATGGTGTATGTATGCCTATCATTAGAAGTGGGTGGATGAAGGGAGGTATTCTAATGGTGGGCATACCCACCGATTAATCTCTTTTTTTCATGCAGCCCACAGGCTGCATTAAAAAAAGAACATTACAATGTATGCCCAACAAGGACCAGCAACGTACTGGTATGTTGCTGGATTTTGAGTGGTTATACCAGAATGATGCTTGCATCATTTAGGCATCATCTTGGTATCATTCTTTTCAGCCAGCAATAGGCTTTCATGTAATAGCAATCCTAGTGGCTAATTAGCCTCTAGACTGCTTTAATAAGCAGTGGGAGGGAACTTCCCCCCCACTCCCACCGTCTTCCATGGTTTTCGCAGGCCTGTCCCAACAAGGAACTCGAGAATTCAGCCAGTGGTTCCACTAGCTGACCATAGAGCTGATCAGAGACCAGAATGTCTCCAATCATCACTATGGCCTAAGGAACTGGAAGCTATGAGCATTTCATGACTTGACTAGGTTTTGCCGCATATAAACAGCACCATTGGGAAATTGGCAAAGCCTTTCATCACATCGATCTTGGTGGGGTCAGGTGCTTTGAGGGCAGAAGAGAGATCTAGGGTCTAGGGCAATTTTTTCAAAAAGAGTACCTGTCACTATCTATTGCTATCATAGGGGATATTTACATTCCCTGAGATAACAATAAAAATGATTTTAAAAAAATGAAAGAAACAGTTTAAAAATATAATAAAAAAGCAAAATAAATAATAAAAAAAAAACACCCCTGTCCCCCCATGCTTACGCGCAAAGGCGAATGCAAGCGTCGGTCTGGTGTCATATGTAAACAGCAATTGCACCATGCATGTGAAGTATCACCGCTAGGGATTTCGGTTCGCACCAGAACCTGCGAACAGACCTAAAGCTCGTGTGAAATTTAGAACCCTATTAAAGTCTATGGGACTCGAACGTTCAAAATCAAAAGTGATCATTTTAAAGGCTAATATGCAAGTTATTGTCATAAAAAGTCTTTGGAGACCCGGGTCCTGCCCCAGGGGACATGTATCAATGCAAAAAAAAAGTTTTAAAAACGTCAGTTTTTTTTAGGAGCAGTGATTTTATTAATGCTTAAAGTGAAACAATAAAAGTGTAATATTCCTTTAAATTTCGTACCTGGGGGGTATTTATAGTATGCATGTAAAGAGGCGCATGTTTCCCGTGCTTAGAACTGTCCCTGCACAAAGTGTCATTTTTGCAGGAAAAAAAGCTCTTTAACCAGTTCCCGACCGGCGCACGACGATATACATCGGCAGAATGGCACGGACAGGCAGGAGGGCGTATATATAAGTCCCTCCTTAATGCCGTCCGTGCTATCGGGAGCGTGCTGGAAGCGGCGCGCTCCCGCGCCGGTCGGGACCCCAGGGATGCCACAAGTTTCAGGAAAATGACTGAAATCAAAAATTTACACCCTTAGAAATCCTGAAGGCAGTGCTTGGTTTTCGGGGTCCTGTACGCGGCTAGGCTCCCAAAAAGTCTCACACATGAGGTATCACCATACTCAGGAGAAGCAGCAGAATGTATTTTGGGGTTTAATTCCACACGAGGCATTAGGGTGTACATTTTTTATTTTACTCCTCACTACCTATCACAGTTTTGAAGGCCATAAAATGCCAAGATAGCAACCCCCCCCCCCCCCCAAATGACCCCATTTTGGAAAGTAGACACCTCATGCTATTTGATGAGAGGCATGTTGAGTCCATGGAATATTTTATATTTTGCCACAAGTTTTTTTTTGTACAAAACTGTCACTAAATGATCTTCTGCTCAAACATGCCATGGGCATATGTGAAATTACACCCCAAAATACATTCTGATGCTTCTCTTGGGTATCGGAATGTGTACAGGACCCCGAAAACCAATCACCGCCTTCAGGCTTTCTAAGGGCCTAAAATGGTGATTTCACTTCCTCACTACCGATCACAGTTTCGGAAGCCCTGAAATGTCAAGATAGCACAATACCCCCACAAATTACCCCATTTTGTTAAGAAGACACTTCAAACTTTTTGCTAAGAGGCATGTTGTGTCTATGGAATATTTTGCCACAAGTTTCGGGAAAATTTAAAAAAAAAATATTTTTTTTACACAAAGTTGTCACTAAATATATTGTTCAAACATGGCATAGTTATATGTGGAATTACACCCCAAAGTACATTCTGCTGCTTCTCCAGGGATGCCACAAGTTTCAGGAAAATGACTGAAATCAAAAATTTACACCCTTAGAAATCCTGAAGGCAGTGCTTGGTTTTCGGGGTCCTGTACGCGGCTAGGCTCCCAAAAAGTCTCACACATGAGGTATCACCATACTCAGGAGAAGCAGCAGAATGTATTTTGGGGTTTAATTCCACACATAAACATGGCATGTGTGAGCAATATATCATTTAGTGACAACTTTGTGTAATTTTTCATTAACAAATAAAATATTCAATGGGCTCAACATGCCTCTCAGCAATTTCCTTGGGGTGCCCACTTTCCAAAATGGGATCATTTGGGGTGGTTTGTACTGCCCGGTCCATTATAGCACCTCAAGAAATGAGATAGGTAGTCATAAACTAAAAGCTGCCTAAATTCCAGAAAATGTACCCTAGTTTGTAGACGCTATAACTTTTGCGCAAACCAATAAATATACGCTTATTAACATTTCTTTTACCAAAGACATGTGGCTGAATACATTTTGGCCTAAATGTATGACTAAAATTTATTAACATTAATTAAGTTTATTAACATTTTTTATAACAAAAATATAATTTTTTTTTTAATTGATCTTTTTCCGTTTATATCGCAAAAAATAAAAATTGCAGAGGCAATGAAATACCATCAAAAGAAAGCTCTATTTGTGGGAAAAAAAAGAAGGCAAATTTAGTTTGGGTATAGCATTGCATGACAGCTCAATTACCAGTTAAAGCAGCGCAGTGCCAAATTGTAAAAAGTGCTCCAGTCATTGAGCAGCCAAATCCTCTAAGGTTGAAGTGGTTAACCTGGGACACAAAAACATTGTGCTTATTCTGACCAGACCTGACGCTGAGAGGTAAACTAACTCCAAAACAAAAAAGGGGGTATGGACCTGGGAACCCTAATCTCAATTAAAATAGGGAGGAGTGCTGCGCACAATTAAGGGGAGGGTATTTTTGTATATATGCATACTGTATAAATGAGAAAAAAGAAAAAAACTATATACCACCCAAGGGCTACTACCTCATATAAATGTATTAAATATAAAGCAGGATACAAAAAGAGGTTAAAAGAGAAGGCTCCTACAGCATGCTAATCCTCCCTCCTACCTAACCTCCTACCTAAACCCTCAAACACTCCCCATAAGTATATACTTATCCACATCCACCCTCTATATTCCGCCTCCTACACTCAGCAACACCCTAAAGCCCTCCCATAGAAAGCTGGGACAGAGGTGACTGTATAAACTAGACCCACCCGCTATATGATGGAACTCCTGATATATAAACTTGCACGATAGAGGGACCAATTTGCAGCCAAAGGACCAGGCCCCTTTTTGCGATTCGGAACTGCGTCGCTTTAACTGACAATTGCGCGGTTGTGCGACGTGTCTCCCAAACAAAATTGGTGTCCTTTTTTTCCCACAAATAGAGCTTTCTTTTGGTGGTATTTGATCACCTCTGCGGTTTTTATTTTTTGCTCTATAAACAAAAATAGAGTGACAATTTTGAAAAAAATTCAATATGTTTTACTTTTTGCTATACTAAATATCCCCAAAAATATATAAAAAAATAATGTTTCCTCAGTTTATGCCGATAAGTATTCTTCTACATATTTTTGGTAAAAAAAAATCCTATTAGCGTTTATTGATTGGTTTGCGCAAAAGTTATAGCGTTTACAAAATAGGGGATAGTTTTATAGCATTTTTATTAATATTTTTTTTTTTACTAGTAATGGCGGCGATCAGCGATTTTTATTGTTACTGCGACATTATGGCGGACACATCGGACATTTTTGGGACCATTGTCATTTATACAGCAATCAGTGCTATTTAAATGCACTGATTCCTGTGTAAATGACACTGGCAGTGTCACGGCTGGGCTCTTAAAGGACAACGTACCCGTACGTTGATGTGCCCAGCTGTGCCATTCTGCTGACGTATAAGTGCAGGAGGCGGTCCTTAAGTGGTTAAATACATTTATATGAGGTAGTAGCCTTTGGGTAGTATATTGTTTTTTTTTTTCTCATGTATACAGTAAACTAACTCCATACTTGTATTTTACATTCTATTGTAAATATGTTATTGTGTGTAATTTGTAAATAACATGTAACCACTATACGTATAATGTACATTGTGTTGTAAATACTGTTTAGTGAGTTATTTATGAATATGATATAACCATTTTAATTAATGTACATTGCAGACTGAACTGCTTCTCTTGTCCAAGTACTCTTAAAATGATTGGAGTGTATTCACATAAACAGTACAAGTAACCTAGTTAACAAAGTGAATATGTACTACCCAATAAATCAGGATCAATATTCACTAAGCAAAGTGTGTCACCTATCAGGGGAACAAGGTGAAGTTTCAATCATTCAATGCTTTGCAAGCATTTTTCTTTTATTATTTTATTTGAACATGATTAGATTTGCAAAGGTAACACGTTACATTTGTTTACTAAGCTAAGAGAGTATTCACAGTAAAAAAAGTGAGCTTTCACTCTGCTAACTGAATAGTCTCTATATATTTAATTAATTAACTCCCCATAACACTACATTTTTAAGCAATAGACCCTGCATTGGAGAAAAAATGGGGCAGATGATAATTCTTACATTTTATCATTGCATTATCATTTGCCCCATTTCTCTCCATTATTATTTATGTCAAACTATGCAGACATTTTCTTTCAAAAACATTAAAAGCTTATTAAAACTAAGCCTAGTCTTAGCATTAGTAAATCAAATGGTGAGTAGTAATATCAAAGCAAAGTCAAATGTGACTACCACACATTTGTAAAGTTACTGAGTTAAGTTTAAAAAAAAATACATTTTACCCAATATTATTATTATATTATCACTGCCCCATTTCTCTCCATTATTATTTATGTCAAACCATGCAAACATTATTTTTCCTGAACATTAAAAGCTTATTAAATATAAGCCTAGCCTTAGCATTAGCTAATCAAAAGGTGAGTAGTAATATCAAAGTAAAATCAAATGTGACTGCCACATTTAACAGAAATAAGTTTGAGAAAAATACATTTTACCCAATATTATTATCATATTATCACTGCAGAATCTGTATTTTCACTTTCTCAGTCTGTCAAGCCTGAAGATTAATTAAATTGGTGGAACAAATGCTGAATCCAATGCATGACTTTGACAAAATTGAAAGCCATTATAATGTAAAACATGACTCAAACCCCAACCAGCACAAAAGAGGATCGACATTACTATTCTTATTGAAAAAAAATAGTCATAGACCATTTACCGCCTGTGCTGACCATAATAGCAAAGCAAGAGGAGGGAATAAGGTAACAAAGTATCTATTTTTAAAATATTTTGGTGTATCTGTGAATATTTGAAATGGCAAAAGCAATGATGTTCTTAATGACCATTCATCGTTGCCATATATTCCACATTTAGTATATACTATTTAACCACTTCAGCCGCTGAAGATTTTACCCCCTTCCTGACCAGAGCACTTTTTACAATTTGGCACTGCGTTGCTTTAGCTGACAATTGCACAGTCATGCAATGCTGTACCCAAACAAAAATTGCATCCTTTTTTCCCCACAAATATAGCTTTCTTTTGGTGGTATTTGATGACCACTGTGGTTTTTATTTTTTTTTTTTTTTCATTCAAAAGGTTTATTGAAGGTAAGTTACAGTACAGGTGATCGCATAACTTGAAGACAGGTACAATCCTGTCTGTACATTTTTTGTGTTGGCAGTCAATAATAAACCAGGAACAATTAAGATTCAAAACAAATTAACATTCAACATTTTCTGTGAGTGGTCTAAAGAGGCCTTTTCGTTATATCATTCAATGCTCAGATCACGTGTCTAGTTTTCATATTGGTCTCGTTATGATTACCTTCTATGTCAGCCATATGGTGGCGAGTAAGATTGAAACAGGTGACATTTAATGTCAAGATATATAGATGAGTATAGGAAAGGTGAGAGAAAGGAAGAGAGTAGTTAGATGTATGGGACAGAGAAGAGAGAAATAGAGGGTTGGTAGTCATATATGGTAGCCTAAGTATTGGGGTACATTTCAGTTATATCTGTAATTCGGTTCTCCATCTAAGTTTTTGCCTGATGGGCAGTTTGTTCACATACCTCCCCAAAGGTGGGGTGTTATTTTTCAGCCAAGGTTGGGTAGGTTAAGTTTCTCATATTCTTCAGAAAATCTAAAAGCAACCCAAGGGGCCCAGGTTTTGTGGTATCCATCCGCATCATCATTGGACTGGGCCCTTGTCTCCTCCATGTTACATATGTCCCCTATCCTATGAAGCCACTCTTTAACAGAGGGGACCCCAGTAGATTTCCAGTATAATGGTATGAGCGTTTTAGCCGCATTAAGCATATGTTTGGACAGGGATTTCTTGTATTTGGAGAGTGAGAAGTTGGTAACATGGAGGAGGCAACCGGCCGCATCCAGCTTCAACGAGGTATCAGTGACATGGCGAATGATTGTAACCACTTTTTCCCAGAATCGTGTGATAAGAGGACAATGCCACCAGATGTGTAGGACCGTACCTTTGTCTTGTCCACATCGCCAGCAAAGATCCGAGGTTTGGGGGAACCACTTATGTAACTTGACCGGAGTGGCATACCAATGTGTAAGCAGTTTATACGCAGTTTCCTGCATTCTGGTGCTCAAGGAGCATTTATGTGCTAGTATACAGGCTTTTTGCCATTGTGTGTCTGTTATTTCTATGTTAAGTTCCTCCGACCACTTCTTCCGAAATCTGTCCAGGGCGTGCGGTGCTGAGGCCTGGAGCCAGGCATATGCTAAGGAGGTGGCTTTGGGTATTGGGGCCCCCTCCAGGCACACTGATTCCATATCTGTCATTTGTCTAGTAAAGTGCATTTTGCGTCGTGCATCGTTTACATAACTTCGTATCTGGAAGTATGTCCATAGGGGCATATCCTGCACATGGGCCTCTCCTTTCAGTTTCTGGTAGTCCTTAATAAGGACGTTCTCAAAACAGTGGCTGGTAAGCAAAGGTGTATTCTCGTCTTGTTTCTGTAACGCACGGTTCGCTACCCCTGGTGGAAAGTCCGGGTTGTCTTTAAGTGGTGTCAAGGGGCTTAAGGGTGAAGATACGTTTGTCTTTTTAATGATTGAGTGGAATATAGATAGGGTGGTGTTCAGAAGGGGGTGTTGTCGCAGAGTCGGTGGGTAATTTTTCATCGAAACCCATGGGGAGAACCTCAGGGGAATCGGGCTTAACTCATTTTCTAGGGGGACCCAGTCTTTAGTGTCCTGGTGGCAATGCCAATCCAGGATTCTGGTCATATGTGAGGCGTGATAATATTGTTTGTAGTCGGGCAGGCCCATTCCCCCTCTTTCTTTCGCCCTAGTCATTAACTCAAATTTGATTCTCGGGCGCTTGTGTGCCCAAACAAATTCAAGCTGGATTGTTTGTAGGGTTTTGAAAAAGCACTGTGGAATCAGGACCGGTAAGGTCCGGAATAAATACAGCACTCTGGGCAATATTGACATCTTACAGATGGCTGCCCTCCCGAACCATGAGAAATGTTTGTTAGTATGCCAGGACAGCAAATCTTGTCTTATGATTTTGAGCATGGGTGGGAAATTCCTCTCAAAAATTTGAGATATCTGTGGGGTTAGCCATACGCCGAGGTACTTCATGGCAGAGGATACCCATTTGAAGGTGCTATTTAGTTGTGCGCTATGTAGTGTATCCTCTGTCATGGTGATATTCATCGCCTCAGACTTCGTATAATTGATCTTTAGATAGGAGACGTACCCGTACACCGTGAACTCCCTTAGCAGTGTGGGAATTGACGTGAGGGGTTTCGTTAGGAAAAATAGCAAATCATCGGCGTATGCAGCGATTTTAAATTCCCGTTGACCCACCCAGAAACCCTCAATATCTGGTGATAACTTCACTTTCCTAATGAAAGGTTCCAACGAGATGATGAAGAGGATTGGCGAGAGGGGACACCCTTGTCTTGTACCATTGGTTATTTTTATCGTTTCGGACAGGGTTCCATTTATTCGTAGTTTTGCTGATGGGTTTTGATATATCGCCGAGATCCAATTCATCATGCGGGTACCAAGGCCAACATGTTCGCACGTTGCCAACATGTAGTCCCATGCTACTCGATCGAAGGCCTTCTCCGCGTCTGTAGACAGAAGAAGGCCCTCGATCTTTCGTTCCCTAGCTGCATGTATAAGGTTTAGTGCCTTTGTTACATTGTCTTTTGCCTCTCTGCCTGGCATAAACCCTGCCTGCTCTGGGCCTATGATGGTGTGTAGTAGTGGTTTAAGTCTGTTTGCTAATATTTTGGTCAGGATTTTAACATCAAGGTTCAGTAACGAAATTGGTCTATAGCTAGGGCAGTGTTCTGGGTCTTTGTTTGGTTTGGGCAGGACTGTTATGTGTGCCCCAAGGAACATCGGGGGGACTTCCCTGGGTGTAGCAAATGAATTTAGAGCTTTTAGAAGTGGGCCAGTCAGGTTGTCTAGGAAGGTCTTATAATATATAGAGGAGAAGCCATCAGGGCCCGGGCTTTTCCCATTCTTCATATCTTTTATTGCCGCTTTAACTTCTATTTCCTCAATGGGCCGTTCAAGGAGCTCAGTGTCAGTGGTGTGTAGCGTGGGCATTTCTGCCCCGCGCAAGTATTCATGAATTGCTTGTGTTCTGGTTCCTTGCATGTCGGGTGGTTTGTGAGGGTTCGGTAGGTTATAGAGATTGGAGTAGTAGGAGTGGAAATGTTGTGCAATCTGCTCATCCGTCTGATCTAACGTTCCCTGTTTGTTTCGTATACCCTTAATGTTGTTGCTAAGGCGGGGGTCTTTTAGGGCTCTGGCTAAGAATTTGCCTGTTTTGTCCCCGTGTTCGTAGTATATTTTTTTCCTGAAAAACAGGAACCGTTTAGTGGTGGCATCTAATATTTGTTGTAGGGCTTTTCGGGTGTCAAGTAGTTCAGTCGCCGTCTGTTTGGTGAGGGATTGCTTATGTTGTAGTTCTAGTTGCGAGATTCTATCTACTAATTTTGAGATCTGTTTTTCCCTGTCCCTCTTTCGCTTAGCTCCCGCCCTCATCAATTCCCCTCGCATGTAACATTTGTGAGCCTCCCATGTCATCAAGGGGTCTGTCTCTGGTATTGAATTAAAGCTAAAAAATTCTTGCAATTGCTTGGTGAGTTTTGGCAATAATTCACAGTCTGTCAGAAGCGAGGAATTCAGTCGCCAAGACTGTCTCCTATGTGTGGGTACATCAGAGGCCAGTGAAAGAGAGACGGGGGCGTGATCCGAGAAGGATTGTATACCAATGTTTGCCCTTTCCACTAGATGTAGGTCCTTTCGTGAAATGAAAATGTAATCAATTCTTGAGTACCTGGCATGGGGGGCAGAATAGAAAGTAAAGTCCTTCCCATCTGGGTGAAGATATCTCCAGGTATCCACCAGATGCATCGAGGACAAAATTGATTTCAGGCTCTTCAGTACTCTGTATCTAATGTATGATGTGCCTGTCGATGTGTCAGTTAGAGGGTTCAGGGGGAGGTTGAAGTCCCCGCCCAGGATTATGCGTCCCGAGCCAAACACTCCAAGCTCCCCCATTACCCGTCTGCAAAAAGTCAGGTGTGAGGTATTCGGGAAATATACATTAGCCAATGTCGTTGGTACCCCGTAGTATTTCCCCTTCAGGAAGATAAACCTCCCTTCAGGGTCTATCAGTTTGTCCGTCAGCTCAAAGTTGGCCTCTCTGCTAATTAGTATAGAGACCCCCTTCGACTTAGCCGAGTCATTGGTAGCGTGATATACTGTAGTGAAATAGGAATCAGTGAGCCTGGGTACATTGCTTGTTCTAAAGTGCGTCTCTTGCAAGAAGGCGAAGTGAGGCCTACCTTTCTTGAGCTCCCTTAGGAGGGCGATCCGTTTTTCAGGGGTATTCAGACCTCTGACATTGTGAGATATCACTGTGGGGCAGTGGCCCATCGATGAGTATGCCATTGCACCGCCCTGGACAGATTCGGAGACCTGGTACCTATGGAAGACACTGTACAGGAGATATGTTATTACAGTATGGTATTCTTTCAAGTGATGTCTACCCACGCGTATAGATCTACCAGTTAAGAGAAAGATAAAGGGAGGAGTAGTGGAAGGGAGAAAACAGAGAAGGAGAAGATTATGTTATACTGCCTTCGAATAGATATTCTATCCGTGAGGTCTGATTAGGAGTACTAACCAGGGACTAAGGTCTCCCTGGGTGTACCTTGTGGGGTAGTGGGAGGTAGCAGCAGGGATATCCTGTGTCAATCTCGGTATGGAGAGTGAGACAGGAGTGAATTACCCCTCAGTACCAGTCCTGGTACAGGGGATAATGAGAATACAAAACAAGCAAAAAAAAAAATGTAACTGTAGTGGCGGAGGTGGGGGAGGCCCGCGGCCACTTTTCTGCAATTGAGTTTAAACAAAAAACGTGCTATATCAAACCATTCTGCACCGTATTATAAGTGCTAATCAACAGAACAACCGAATACTCCTCCAATTAGTGAGGACAGGAGGGCGCCAGCCGGCGCACCCCAGACAGGGTATCACCCCAATCAATTTTGGGGATCCATATCCCGTCCCGGCCACCGGCCCGGCCGGCCCCCCCCCCGGAGGAATCTCAAACTTCACCTAAAAGTGAATTCGTGCATTCTAGACTCTTAATCCTAGGCGTAAACCTTGTATACCGTCAGAGGAGGGCAAGACCGTAGGGCGAAAAATGTAATAAAATAAATAAAATATATATAAAATGAAATAAAATAAGTAACGCAGAATAAAATAAAATAAATAAATAAAATAAAAGCAAAACAAGGCTAGATAAGTAAGGATATGCCCGTTTACAGCGTTACCACTCAATCGTAAAGTCTGGATCTCATTGATCTTAGCTGCAAGGTGCACGTTCCCGGGTATGTCAGGGAAAGTGCCTCCCTCTGTTCAGTCCATCTGTATGTTGCTTGAGAAGTGTATTCTGCAGTCAGATGTGTCGGGGCCTTTTCACCTCTCAGGTAGATGGGCATGTTTGAGGGGCCTTCCAGGTGTCAGGCTGAGTGGGGGTGTATGCCCCTGCTCCCCCCTTGGGCAACCGAGTAGCGTCAGTACACGGTAGATGGACCTCTGGGTATATCCTTGGGTGTTAGTAGGTGTGGGAGGGAGCCAGCAAGCAAAAAGAAAAAACCAAGGGGAATAAAACTAAAACCAGAACAAAAACACTGAACCTGAGATGTTCAAACCGCATAGGTGTGATCAAAAAAAAACTTCATCTTTCTGTCATGGGTCCTCCGGAGCTCCAGGTTGGCGGGCTCTGGGTGTGCCAGGGGGATGCCCCCCCTGTCTGCTTTGCTTTAGCTTCTTAGCTGGTCTTTTGTCGGGTGAGGCAAAAGGGGAGACAGACGGGCTCCTTTGGACCGGTGGAAGAAGAAATTCTTGGTACCAGTCTGGCAATTCGATGTCCCCCAGCTGCAGGGCATTACAAAACTCCGGCAGGTCGTCCGGTGATCTCAATGTGTGTTGTCTGCCATTGTGTGACACCAATAGGGCAAAGGGGAAGCGCCAGGTATACCGCAGGTCTTTTTCCCGTAGCCTGTCTAGTAAGGGCCTCAGGGCTCTGCGATTTTTCAGAGTTATTTGGAACAGGTCCTGAAAGAGCATTATCACTTCCCCATTAAACACAATTTGATCGTTGCGGCGTGCTTTCTGCATGATATCTTCTTTCAGTGTGAAGCTCTGTAGGCAGCAGATAACATCACGTGGGGGCATGTTGTCTGGGCCTCGTGCTCTCAGGGCCCTGTGCGCTCTTACAAACTCTATCTCGGTGTCCTCAGGCCTTTCCAGTAAGCTATTAAAGACCCTCTGTAGTGCAGGTACAATTTGGTCATTATCCACCGATTCCGGCACCCCTCTGACCCGTATGTTACACCTCCTCCCCCTGTTATCAAGGTCCTCCAAATGTCTATTCATTTCTATAAAATGATTGGAGTGTGAATAGGTGACTTTCTCCAGTCTATGTATGGCTTTCTCCCTGTGCTTCCCCGCCGTTTCAGCTGCCGCCATCTTCTCTGTCAGCACTAGCAGGTTGGATTTTAGATCCGTTATTGCTGCAGAGAACGTGGATTTTATGTCCGCAGCAAACATGGACATGTCGGCGTATGTTAGTGGGTGCTGGGAGTGTAAGTGGCTCCTACCATTGTCCTCCGCCGCGGACTGGGAGTCCTCACTGAAGTCGTCCTCAGCATGAGCCGGCGCCATCTTGGCTTCTACCACGTTGCTCCTGGATAGTGACTGCGATCTGAAGAGATCCGAGATGTTCCTGCCTTGTGAGGCCGTCGCCGAACGGCGGGATCGGGTGTGCGGTGTTCGGTTGTTCTGCTTGCTCATTCTTGGGAGCTAGGGTGCAGAATGGTCGGCTTGGGACCGCGGGTTCTCCGGAGCTCCTCTAACAAGCCGCCATCCTCGCTGCGCGCCAAGCCACGCCCCCTGGTTTTTATTTTTTGTGCATTTAAATAAAAAAAGAGTGACAATTTTGAAAAAAAATATATATATTTTTGAACTTTTTGCTATAATAAATATCCCCAAAAATGTTTTTAAAAAACACATTTTTTCATCAGTTTAGGCCAATATATATTCTTCTAAATATTTGTGGTAAAAATAATCACAATAAGCTTTTCTTTTATTGATTGGTTTGCGCAAAAGTTATAGCGTCTACAACTATGGGAAAGATTTAAGGCATTTTTTAATTTTTAATTTTTTTTACTAATAATGGCAGTGATCTGTGATTTTTAGCGGTACTGCGACATTGCGGCGGACAGATCAGACACTTTTGACCAATTTTTGGGACCATTGACATTTATACAGCAATCAGTGCTATAAAAATGCACTGACTACTGTGTAAATGTCACTGGTAGGGAAAGGAGTTAACACCAGGGGGCGATTAAGGGGTTAAATGTGTATTCCATAGATGTGCTCTAACTGTATGGGGATGTGACTGACTGGGAGAGGAGACATATCATTGTTCCTACTTAGTAGGAACAAACAATATGTCTCCTCTCCCCTGACAGAACAGGGATTTGTGTGTTTACACACAAATCCCTGTGCTGGCGCTCATGCCCGCGATCGTGCGTGGCCGGCGGAAATCGAGCGCGCCAGCCACATGCATCGGGTCCCCTCGCCGTGCTAGTGGCTATTAATAGGTGCAATGTGGTTTCGTCCAGGAGTCGACAAGCGGTTAAAGATATTTATACAGAGGGTGGTTAAATAAGTATTGAACATGTCACCATTTTTCTAGGCAATACTGTATACATTTCTAAATGGGCTAATGACATGACATTTTCACCACATGTCGGTAACAACCCATGCAATCCATACATACAAAGAAACCCAAACAAATAAGTTCAGAAATTAAGTTATGTGTAATAAAATGGACATGAAAAATGTATTGAACATGCTAACTGAAATTTGTTTAATACTTTGTGCAAAATACTTTGCTGGTAATGACAGCTTCAAGATGCCTCCTGTGTTGAGAAACTAGTCGCATGTATTGCTCAGGTGTGATTTTGGCCCATTCTTCCACACAAACAGTCTTCAAATCTTGAAGGTTCCATGGGCCTCTTCTATGAACTCTGATCTTTTGTTCTTTACTTAGACTTTCTATTAGATTTAAGACAGGTGATTGGCTGGGCCATTCTAGCAACTTTAGTTTCTTTCTTTGAAACCAATTGAGAATTTTCTTTCCTTTGTGTTTGGGATAATTGCCTTGCTTAAATGTCCACCCTCGTTTCATCTTCATCATCCTGGTAGATGATAGCATATTTTTATCAAAAATGCCTTGGTACATTTTTCCATTAATCCCTTCTTCAATGATATGAAGTTTGCCAGTATCGGGGGGAAAACACCCACCTCCAAAATTCACTGCTGGTATGGTGTTTTTGGGGTGATGTGCAGTGCCATTTGGCCTCCAAACATGGTGTGTATTATGGCATTCAAAGAGTTCAATTTCATCTGAACAGACTATATTCTCCCAGTATTTCACAGGGTTGTCTAAATGTTGTGCAGCAAACTTTAAACAAGCTTTAACATGCTTTTTCTTCACAATGGTGTCTTGCGTGGTGAGCATGCATACAGGCCATTGTGATTGAGTGCATTACTTACTGTTTTCTTTGAAACAATTGTACCTGCTTATCCCAGTTCTTTCTGAATCTCTTCTCAAGTGGTCTTTGGCTCTTTGGACAACTCTTCTGATAATTATTTTCACTTATCACTTCTCTGGTTTTGATTGGTTTCGGGTGAAATTATGTTCTTTTTCACTTCCGGATTATGGCCCCAACAATGCTCACTAGAACATTCAGAAGTTTAGAAATCCTTCTGTAACCAATGACATCAGTATGTTTTGCTTTTTACCCACCGTGAGATGTTTCTGGTGAGACACCTTGGTAACAAGACTCCTTTTTATAGGTCATCAGTTGAGATTGAACCAGCTGATATAAATTTTCACTGACAAGGGTCAGGATTGTTTTCTAATTAGTAATAGATTTCAGCTGTTGTCTTGGCTTTCCATGCCTTTTGCACTTAACTTTCTTCATGTGTTCAATACTTTTTCCCTGTGTCATTCCATTTTATTACACATAACTTAATTTCTGAACGTATATTTTTTTGGTTTCTTTGTATGTATGGATTGCATAGGTTGTTACCGGCATGTGGTGAAAATGTCATGTCCATAGCACCTTTAAAAATATGATTACCTAGAAAAATGGTTGGTGACATGTTCAATACTAATTTTACTCGCTTGTGCGTCTATATTATATATATATATATATATATATATATATATATATATATATATATATATATAATTCATATTCCTTGAAACTCTCTACATTTTGTCATGTTACATCTGTAAATGTAGTTTATTGGGATTTTATGTGGTAGACCAACACAAAATGCCACATAATTGTGAAGTGGAAGGAAAATGATAAATAGTTTTCAATTTTTAAAAAAAATAAATGTCTGAAAAGTGTGGAGTGCTTTTGTATTCACCCCCCTTTACTCTGATACCCCTAACTAAAATCTAGTGGAACCAGATGCCTTCAGAAGTCACCTAATTAATATGTGTGTAATTTAATCAAAATCATTTAATTTAAATACAGCTGTTCTGTGAGGCCCCCTAGGTTTGTTAGAGAACCTTAGTGAACAAACGGCATCATGAATGCCAAGGAACACACCAGACAGATCAGGGATAAAGTTGTGGAGAAGTTTAAAGCAGGGTTAGGTTATAAAAATATATCCCAAGCTTTGAACATCTAACGGAACACTGTTCAATCCATCATCTGAAAATGGAAAGAGTATGGCACAACTGAAAACCTACCAAAACATGTCCTTCCACCCAAACTGACAGGCCGGGCAAGGAGAGCATTAATCAGAGAAGCCACCAAAAGGGACATGGTAACTCTGGATGAGCTTCAGAGATCCACAGCTCAGGTTGGAGAATCTGCCCCCAGGAAAACTATTAGTCATGCACTCCACAAATCTGGCCTTTATGGAAGAGTGGCAACAAGAAAGCCATTGTTGAAAGAAAGACATAAGAAGTCCTGTTTGCAGTTTGCAAGAAACCATGTAAGGGACACAGCAAACGTGGGAGAAAGTGCTTGGCCTAGAAGCAAAATGCTATGTGTGGCGGAAAAATAACACTGCACATCACCCTGAACACACCATCCCCATCATGGAACATGGTGGTGGCAGCATCATGTCGTGGGGATCCTTTTCTTCAGCAAGGACAGGTAAACTGGTCAGAGTTGATAGGGAGACTGAAAGAACCAAATACAGGGCAATCTGCCAAAGACTTGAGACTGGGGCAGAAGTCCACCTTCCAGCAGGACGAAAATCCTAAACATATACAGTATAGTTAGAAAGGTTGAATAAAGACACCAGTCCATCCAGTTTAGCCTGAGTGAATGTCTACAATTGTCCCTATCCCTGTACATTGTGTCTCATTAAGATGCTCATCTATTATATTATTATTTTATTTATTGTAAAGAAGGGGGGTGACCAGTGCGCACAACCTCACTAATAAATATATATCACTAAAAAATAATATATATAATGGGAAGCTGCCAACATAAAAGTGATCTCACACAGTAAATAATTAATAATTCAGATGGTATGTGGCGCTACCCTTTCGGGAAAGGTCCCGTCTACATATAAATGATGTTCAAACCAATAAAAAAACAGCGCTGGCAATCAGAAAAAGTGATCATATAGGATTGACTGCATCAATAATGTGTGTGATGGAAATAATTTCATATAAGTGACATCAATAAATAAATAAATAAATGTCCAAAAATTATAAACCAACAAACTAGTGTTATAGAACTAGTATGATATAAAGAAATATAAAAAAACATATAGTGTCCAATTAGTGTCCCAAAAAGCAAAGAATATCTGTGCAAATAAATTCTTTCTTTGGAATGGACTCACCGGGCTGGGAGACAAGCAGAGCAGCAGAGCAGAGGGAAAATCAGCAAGCAAGCTTAGTTGACAAGCAGACATAAAAGCAAAGCTGGATAGGCAAGCCGGTATGATGAGAGATTCCAGGAAGCGATGGATACACACAGGGCACAATGATGTTCTCAGATAATGTTGCACTGGATGCAGAGAGAATGCAAACTTTTCAGAGAATACTTCCGTGTTTGCCGCTGGTACAACTTTTGATGTAAAGCTGGATTTTTTCTTTTTACTTTCCTTGGTGTGTCAACAAGCGTAACAGTATTTGCAAGGGTAGTAGCCTTTCCCTTCAAAAAATGAAAAGGGTTTTTTAGCCGGGGGGTCAAGTACATTCTTTGCCAGATTGCCATATAAGTGTTGGGGCCCTTCTATAAGTAAATTTTGGTCTTTGAGGTAAAATAGTGCTAAGGTGACGATCAGTTTGTATAATATCCCAATGTTTTATAAAAATGTTCTCTATTTTTTTGTAATGGACATTGTAGTCCATTACAATCGGTACTCTTTCTTGTTTATCTTCCTTTCTGATGGTATCTTGTACCAGGATCTCTCAATCTACTTGCGCAACATCTATTATTTTTTCTTCGATAAATCCCATCTGGTAACCTTTTCCTATCTACTGTTTTAAAGTAGGTGTGTGTAGTTAGATTATTTTCTTCTTTCATGATTACCAAATCCCAAAAAATTATTTTATCACTACTTATTTCCCAGGTAAGTTTAATATTTTTTTCATTTGTATTAAGATTGAAGCAGAAGCCCATTAGGCTTTCTCTGTTACCAGACCAGATTATTATGATATCATCGATGTAGCGTTTAAACAAAGTAAGTTGATGTGGTACATTGTTATATAAAGATTCTTCTTCCCACTTCTTCCCACACCATTGGGAACACTAGGTGCATATTTGGCCCCCATCGCAATTCCACATATTTGCTTATAGTACCGTGTTGTTGAACCCAAAAAAAATTGAATCCAAACTAAAACATAAACAGTCCAATAAATATCTCCTCTGTATACATTTCAGGTTACTTAGATTTTTAAGGGCCCATTTTGTGGCTTGGATGGCTACCTCGTGATTTATAATGGTATATAAGGATGAAACATCTGCAGTCGCCAGGTAGACAGGTCCATCTTCTAGGGTTATATCTTTTAATAATTGAATGAGATGTTTTGTATCCCGCAGATATGACTTATGCCTCGTACACACGCAGATGTGGCTTTTTCTGTCGGAAAAAAATTTGAGAGCAGGATCCGATCTGACTTTTTCTGATCATGTGTAGGGAATTCCGACGGACAAAGTGCCATACATGCGCAGTTCAAATTTACGAGACCAGAGCTATCCGGAAGTTGGTGATGGCGGTCCGCTGTTGATGAGGTGAAGTGCAGGTAAGCAGGGTTCACAAATAGTAAGGTAAGGTTCCGGTATGTAGAGTTCACTGACAGCAAGGTGAAATAACGGTAGGTAAACTCACGTCACTCAGCGGGTAAGGGATGGTGATGGGGTTCACAATACAGGTGGTGAAACTCACTGTAAGCCGGATATAATACAGGATAAGCAGATACAGGTCCCTTGAGCAGGAGATATAAGAAGTCCAAATCCAAGCAGAAGTCGGCAACGTTCAAACAGCACAGTACAAAGGAGTTGGCAGGAGAATGGTCGGTCAAGCAGAGGTCTGGGGCAGGCGGAAATCCGGATAGTCCAAAGGGTTAAGCCGAGGTCTTTACAGGTAAGCAGGGTATAACACAGGAACAAACAGATCACTGGGAGATCACAGGAACAAGGTAGTGGCTGGTGCAGAGTATCAGGTATACTGAAGATCAGGCAGCACTAGCCAGCAGGTGCTGCTTGATTAAATAGTCTCATTGGCGCCAACAGTCCATACAGGTGTATGTGAATCACAGGGCGCGCGCCCCTGGACGCCAGCGCGCGCGCGCACGCAAGCCCGCGCTCACGGGAACGCGCACACCACCACGCGTCGGCGCGCGTCTGTGCGCGCCAATCAAACGCCTGGAACCACGGTTTTCCTGACAAGCACTGAATCTCTGCAATAAGTGTTGTACCGAAGCCAGGGAGGAGTGGGGGTTCGTGATCATCAGAATCACATCATCTGCGAAGAGGTTAATCTTGTGCTCTATATCACCTATTTTGAATCCAGAGATGGACTGGGCCTGACGTATATGTTCCGCCAGGGGTTCCATCACCAGGTTGAAAATGAAAGGGGAGAGTGGACAACCTTGGCGGGTGCCATTCGTGATGGAGAAAGGTTTGGAAAGCATTTCGGAGGTGTACACCTGTGCGGAGGGAGAGGAGTATAAGGCCATTATGGCCGAGAGGATTGGACCTTGGAAACCGAATTTAGCCAAGGTGGCTTGGAGATATTGCCAATGGACTCTGTCGAACGCCTTCTCTGCGTCCAAGGAAAGGAGCAGAGATGGCGTTCGACTCACCTCTGCTTTGTGGATAATGTTGACAATTCGCCTTGTGGCATCTGAGGCCTGTCTGCCCTTGGTGAAGCCTGATTGGTCATAATGGATCAATTGTGGCATGAATTCGAGCAGTCTATTAGCTATTAATTTGGCGTAAATTTTCGTATCTAAGTTGAGTAATGAGATGGGTCTGAAGTTTTGGGCATGAGTCGGTTCCTTACCTGGCTTCGGTAATGTGACAACTAAAGCTTTGAGCATTTCGGGTGGGAGAGAGGAGGAAGAGGCAGCGTCATTGAAAACTGTAGTTAAGAATGGAGCAAGAGTTGAGCTGAACTGTTTATAGTAATTACTGGTAAGGCCATCAGGGCCGGGGGATTTATTTGACGGAAGGGTCTTAATTGTCGTTTCAATTTCCTGCTCAGTGAACGGGGAATTGAGTGAGGTCAATTGGTCTTGAGATAGTTTTGGCAGGTTAATTTCCTGGAGGAAAGAATCTATGTCTTGGAGGGAAGGTTGGGTGACAGAGGAGTCATCTTTTAAGTTGTATAGACTATTATAATAGTGACTGAAGGCATCAGCAATGCTTTGGGGATCTTGCAATTTTTGTTTGGTAGATGGGTGAAATAGATGTGCAATTTTAGATTTGGCATAATGACCTTTAAGTCTATTTGCCATAAGTTTGCCTGCCTTATTGCCCGTAGAGTAGTGTTTTGCTTAAAAAAAAATTGTGGGCCTTTTCATAGGATTGCAGGAGGTGGGATCTGAGTTCCAATCTGAGGGAGTCTAGTTTAGCTTTGGTTGTCAGGGTAGGAGAGGACTGGTTTAGGTGTTCAGTGGATTTGATTTCTGAGGTTAGTTGGTTTAGACGCTGTGATCTCTTTCTCCTCTCTCTAGCACTGAGTTGTATAAGGATTCCCCTTATGAATGCTTTGTGGGCATTCCAAAGAACAGTATTATCTTGAACAGAACCAACATTATTTTTAAAAAAGTCAACTAAGCATTCTTTAATATAGGAGGAATGGGCCGTAGAGGCGATGATTGCTGCGTCGGCTCTCCAAAGCCGCGTTCGGGAGTGTGCTGGGGAATCTTCTAGAGTAATGGTGACTGGCACGTGATCTGACCACGTGATGGTGTCCAGGGTCGAGGAGGAGATATTTGGCAAAGTCCATTTATCCACGAGGAAGTAATCGATGCGGGTATAGGAGTTATGAGGGGGGGGAGAAGAACGAGTATTCCCTTTCTGTGGGGTGGTGACATCTCCAGACGTCAAACAAGTCCTGAGATCTGATGAAGGATCCCATAGGGGAAGTTAACCTTTTAGAGTGTGAGGATGAATCAAGTGAACAGTCTGGCACTATATTTAAATCGCCACATATGATGAGCTGGCCTTTTTTAAATTTGTTGATCTTTTTCATAAGGTTGGAAAAGAAGTGGATCTGCCGTTTATTTGGAGCATAGAGGTTTACAATAGTATATCTGACGTTGTTTAAATCACAATCAATGGCCAGGCATCTGCCTTCTGTGTCGTAGAAGGTATCGTGAAGGGTAAAGGAGCAGGTGTTTCTGATGGCTATCATAACTCCACCTTTTTTACCAGGACCAGAAGCCTTAAAGATATGAGTGAACTGTTTGTGGGAACAATTGGGTTCAGCAGCATGTTTGAAGTGCGTTTCTTGGACGCAGAGGACATCACAGTGGGAGTCACGAGCTGTGCGCCACAGGGAGGTTCTCTTGGCTGGGTGATTTAACCCCTTCACGTTAAGTGACAGGAACTTTGGCATCGTGTAGATAAGGTGCTCTGGTGCAGGAAAAAAAAGGAAGTACTCACTGTTACTGGTGTAGCCGGATGAAGAGTGGATGCGATTTAGGTCCTGGTAGTCCACTTAGAGTAGACGATGAAAGTCCAGATAATGGGTATCCTGTGCTCTCTGGGGTTGGGTATGTGGGAGAGAAAAAGTGATTAGAAGGGTACAAGCAAGCAACAAGGTAGGTTGGGGAGGGGGTAAGTGGGGACCAGCAGTGTAACAGACAACTGCCAATCAAAATCTGGGGATAAGTCCATGGACTAGCTGCAACGAGCAGGCACCGAGCGGATTGCGGGCAATCAATAGTATTGGATCAGCACTAACCTTATTTTCATTTGGTGAAGTTAGAGCGTTGCTGGTGTTTATTGTGCACCGGAGGGTTGGAAGTGGAGGTCTGCGGATCAGTGGAGTCGTTCCCGGGAATGATGCCCCAGGATCGGAGCATTTTTATGCCTTCTTCCACTGTGTGGATGTTGTGGCGGGCGCCATTCCTGGTTATTATCAATTTAGTTGGAAAGCCCCATTGGTATGGGATTTTGTGGTTGTTGAGAGGTTTTGTGATGGTCTGAAGTTGTCTTCTTTGCTGTCGTGTGTACTGCGATACATCAGCAAATAATTGTAGTTGAGCATAAGGGGGTGGAAGTTGGCCCAGGCGTATGGATTGGGCTAGTAGCATGTCTTTGGTATGGAAGAAGTGAATCCTCATCAGGGTGTCACGGGGTACCTCAGGGGACAGATGTGGAGGTTTCGGTAGCCGGTGGATGCGGTCGACTATGGTTTCGATCTGCGGCAGATCTGGTAGAATTGTGGAGATGAGCTGTCTGGCATACGTGTTTAAGTCTGAGGGGAGGACCGATTCGGGAATGCCTCTTATTTTAACATTATTTCGTCTCGAGCGGTCCTCGAGATCCGCCATTTTGGCCCTCATCCACTGTTGTTCGTCACGTGTATGTTCATGGGCCCCCACCAGGTCATTTACAGTTTCAGTCATGGCACCCATCTGGGACTCAACTCGGCCTAGTTTGCAGCTTGTGTGCGTCAGTTCAGTTTTAAATGCAGCAATCATGGAGGAAATGTCACTTTGGAGAGAGCTGTGGAGTGATATCAGCATCTCCTTTAGCATGGTGTCTATGATGGGCTGGTTAGATGTGGGGAATGCTGCTATGGGAGAGGCAGAGGGCGTCTGGGAGAGGAGTAGATCTAGTGCAGGCCTTACCTCAGGTTGTAGGTCAGTGTTCTCAAATCTCATCCGCGATTTAGCAGGGCTGTTTGTGGAGGATGATGCTCCAGATGAAGGTGGGGATCTGACAGGGTCTCCCTGAGGCAGTGTGGAGGCTTCGTCTTCAGCAGGGAGATCTGTGTATGACAGATCAGTGTGCAGCGGTTCCGTGAGTTGTGAGGTGCTGCGGGCGCCATCATGGATTCTTCCTCCCTGAGGTGAGGGAAAGAAATCGTCGATTCGTTTCGGCTGTTTGAATTCTTTTCGTTTCCTAGACCCTCCGGTCTGGTTCCCCCGGGGGTGGGGGTCTGCTGGGAGCATTTTGGGGCTCGGATTAGCGCTGTGAAGGTCTGTAGTTATGCGCTCAGTGCAGGAGCTGAGGATCTAAGCTGCCATTCTGCTCGGCGGTTAGCCACGCCCCCTCCATGCCTGGTTTTACCAAATGCAGAATGTTTGTAAACAATGTTGTCAAGAACCAAGATCTTGTCAGTTTTGGCAAGAAGTTTGTAAATGCACTTGTGAATGTGTTGCAAGTAAACTTTTTTAATTTTCTAAATGTGTGGCTTCCTTATTTAAAAACAAAAAAGCATTATGTATGTCAAATGTAAAGGATTTGGGGGGCAATGGGTGTTATTTACTAAAGGCAAGTCCAGTTTGCACTGCAAGTTTCTTTTCCAGGGCACTTTTGCACTGCACTTGTAGAGCATAGTAGATTTGACTTATGTAAATGACACCCACAGTGATTTGTTTGAAAACACGTAGCACACCATTTTTGGTAATACACACATTTCTGTCATGGTGATGAAAAGGAGTATTTTGGGTGTCAGTTATGCACTACAAACCTTCCCTAGACCAAAGATTAGGTATCAAACACACAACATGAGAAGAATCTTTTTGGGAAGAAGAGACTGTTACCTCCTTTTGCCCAGAAAGTGCATTCCCACTGTTGAAGCTAAAGGGCAAAAATGTATATCTCAAAGAAGCTAGAATATGGAAATGACCAGAAAACATAGGTTTGGTAAAAAAATATATTTATTTAAAAATGCCTCTCATACATCGTCAGGCAGAGCAATGGCCCTCCTACCCACAAAGTACTCCATATATTGCTCGCGGACCGCGCAGGCATTTAGAGGGGGCAAGCCTGGACGTGCCGCTTGAAGGGCTGTGAGGTCGGCATTGGAAGGGCCCTCAACATTTGGGCCAACGGTCACCACATAGTTGGTGTTGTGTCTTTTCAAAAAGTTGTGCAATATGCAAGAGGCAAGAACTATGTGGTTGAGTTTGTATTCCGCCAAGTTAATAGCCATCAAAAACAGGCGGAAGCGGCTGGCCAGGATCCCGAAGGTGTTCTCCACCACTCTGCGGGCTCTCGACAGCCTGTAATTGAAGACCCTCTGGTCTGGGGTGAGGGTCCTCATCGGGAAGGGCCTCATCAGATGGGGAGTCAACGCAGACGCTTCATCTGCGACAAAGACGAAGGGGAGTCCTTCAGCATTCTCCTCTGGAGGTGGCAAGCACAGACTGCCACTTTGGAGACGCCAGTAGAACTCTGTGTGCGCAATGGCACCACCATCCGAGATCCGGCCGTTCATCCCCACGTCCACATACAAAAACTCGTATGTCGCCGACACCACCGCCAACATCACTACACTATTAAACCCCTTGTAATTATAATAGTAGGACCCCGAGTTGGAGGGTGGGACAATGCGGACGTGTTTCCCATCAATTGCACCTCCGCAGTTAGGAAAGTCCCAACGGCTGGCAAAGTGGGAGGCCACAGTCTGCCATTCCTGTGGCGTGGAAGGGAACTGTGGAGTGAAACAAGAAAAAAAAATTAGTCACTTTGCACATAAACATTGCAAGCAGATTAGACACTAAACATCTTGGAACAAGATCAGACTTTTACATTTAAAGCTGGAAAGTATTTGCAACGCAAAGTAGAGGGTCCCCCTAGCAGAGGACTCACCCCCCATCAATCGCCCCACTTCTGATGGGCCATTGACAATAACTAGGGGTTTGGGGGGGGGTTTGGACAGGTAACCCTCTGCACTTCATTGATTGCCAAATGGCTCAATAATGTGTGCTAGTTTGGCCAGACCCTCCTTACTTAACACTATTGGCAGCCCACAGGAAAGACAAAAATAACATTCAAAATCCCCACCCCCCCCCCCCCCCAAAAAAAAGGAACGCACATTTGGACATTCTGAAATTACCTAGCAAGCTAATAGGAGGGAAAGAACACAAAAAAACAGGAAATGGAAAGTATGGAGCCAGCCCCTTGCACTACATGCTTTGCTGAATTCATCCCTAAATATGACCACTATAAAGAGGTAGGTATATAGTGTCTATTGACCTTTGGAAAGCCAGCAGATAGAGGATTGGTACCATCTGACAGAGCAGTTGGGGGAGGGGGTTCAGAATGAATTTGGCACCCCCCCCACCAACAAAAAGGGAAAAAAAAAGGGGCTCTACATGAAGTAAACCACACAGCAAACATTTGTGCATATTTTCGGGGGTGTTTGGGGGAAAACAATACTATGCAGCAGACAAAATACATTGCTTAAGTGACTAGGCCATAGGTGTCTATTGGGCCAGAAGAGCATGCTGGGGAGGTAAGTGAAGGGAAAAATGCATGAAGGAGAAAAGGGGCACAGCATATTAGAGCATATTGCAATCATGGTAATTAGGGAAGGAGGTCAAAAATACAAGACATTAGCAAACAGAGCATACATAGAAGGGAATAGTAAAGAAGAAATGTTACCTTAATATAGTCCTCCTGCAGGACCTGGATGATGGCAGAACAGATCTCTGGAATAATGATTCCCAGGGCCTGGGGAGAGATACCTGAAGAGAACTTCAAATCCTGAAGGCTTCTCCCTGTCGCCAAGTACCTCAACGTAGCAACAAGCCTCTGCTCCGGAGTGATGGCTTGTCTCATGCAGGTATCCTGCCGGCTGATAAAAGGGGTCAGCAAAGCCAAAAGACGGTGAAAAACGGGGTCCGTCATCCGGAGAAAGTTCCTGAAATCATCAGGATTATTCTCCCGGATCTCACGAAGCAAAGGCATGTGCGAGAACTGATCACGCTGAAGCAACCAATTCTTGGTCCACATACTCCTCGTCACTCTGTTCATGGACGGGTCTTGGCTCAAAGCTAAAAGCCCGACACCAATTCCGCGTACAGCACGAACTCGGCGACGAGTACGTACGGGAAACATCGCTCACAAACGGTCGGCTGGTCAGAACGGACAAACAGAAAGCACCGATAAACAGCAAGGCCTGAAAGAACGAAAGTGAATACCAGAAACGAGCAGACAATAAGCAGTGAAAATCAAAGATATATATATCAAGATATAGGGCGCAATGACCAACAAATGCGAACTGACTACACGCACTAATAAACAGATACGCACGACAAGCACAAACTGAAGAGCAGTAACGATCTGAGTGACAAAACTGAGAAGCGCGAATCGTAAGTCCCCAAACTTCGACTAACTCGCGATAAACACGGGATCAGCAGAAGGAGCCCAACGGGTGCCTGACGTGGTGCTGAACTTCCCTTTTCTAGTCTCGTGGAAGACGACTTACGTCACGACGTTCTTGCAGACCGGAAATTCCGACAACGTTGTCCGACCGTGTGTACGCAACACCAACATCGGACAAAGTACGACGGACATGATCCGATGGACCTGGTCCTCGGATAATCCGCGCGTGTGTATGGGGCTTAAGTCTTGTCCACCTGTTGGAGCATACGCTGTGTGGAATAATGGACAGGGCACTTGAGACAGAACAGAGGCAGGAAGAGGAGGACTTCCTTGCCTCTCAAGGCCCCCTTTATCCAGACAGTGTTCCTACTCTCCCACCCATCACACAGGAAGAGGATGAGGAGGAGGAGGATTGTGTCAGCATGGAGGTGGAGCCTGGCACTCAGCATCAGCAGCAGCAGTCTTTTAGGGATGATTTACAGTCCCAACAAACCAGTGGACTTGTACGTGGCTGGGAGGAGGTGGCTGCGGATCATGTCGTCCTCAGTGACCCAGAAGACTCCGTACCGAATGCCTCAGCTAACCTACGTTGTATGGCCTCCCTGATCCTGCAAAGCCTGCAGAAGGATCCTCGTATTCTTCGGATCAAGGAGAGGGACCATTACTGGCTGGCCACTCTCTTTGATCCACGGTACAAGGGTAAGGTTGCGGACATTATCTTGCCGTCGCAGAGTCAGCAGAGGATAAGACATCTCTGGGAGGCCTTGCAGAATGGTCTGTGCAACGCGTTCCCAGAGACTGGGAGGTTACAAACTCCTGGTCCTGGACGACAAGTTGCTGAGGCTTCGGTCAGTAGCAAAAGGAGCAGTGGGGAAGGTGGACATCTGACCGATGCGTTCAGACAATTTTTTAGTCCGCAGCCTCAAGGTATGATCGGTTCCAGCAACCATCGCCAGCGTCTGATATACATGGTGCAGGATTACCTAGGGGCAAGGTCAGACTTGGACAACTTTCCCACCGAAAATCCTCTGGCTTAGTGGGTCTTGAGGATGGATCACTGGCCAGAGCTTGCACAGTATGCAATTGAGCTACTGGCCTGTCCAGCATCCAGCGTTCTTTCCGAACGCACATTCAGTGCTGCTGGAGGCTTTGTCACCGATCACAGGGTGCGCCTGTCCACTGACTCGGTTGATCGACTGACGTTCATAAAGATGAATCAGTCTTGGATCACCACCAGCTACCAGGCACCTGAAGCTGATATAACAGAATAATTTATTTTGAAATGTCACATCCCTTCAAGACTGCCTATGCTGATGCTGAGTGACTGTCCTGTTATGTTGACTGACTAACTGTCCTGCTATGTTGACTGACTATCCTCTTCCTCCTCAATGATCCTGATGATAGCTTGGAAGAACATTTTTGTTTCTGGGTGCGACCACCAGTAGCTAAGGCCCAATTTTTCAGCCCCTGTTTAACAGGGGCGTGTAATTACAATTTTTTATGCAATTCTTTGCAACAGGTCTGATTGCTGTGCTCCAAGTACAGTATCTGTGAGGGGTTGCAGTGTTGTGGCACCAGCACCAGTGACTAAGGCACAATTTTTCAGCCCCTGTTCAACAGGGGCGTGCAATTACAATTTTTTATGCAATGCTTTGCAACAGGTCTGATTGCTGTGCTCCAAGTATAGTATCTGTGAGGGGTTGCAGTGTTGTGGCACCAGTGCCTAAGGCACAATTTTTAAGCCCCTTTTTAACAGGGGCGTGCAATTACAATTTTTTATGCAATGCTTTGCAACAGGTCTGATTGTTGTGCTCCAAGTACAGTATCTGTGAGGGGTTGCAGTGTTGTGGCACCAGCACCAGTGCCTAAGGCACAATTTTTCAGCCCCTTTTTAACAGGGACGTGTAATTACAAATCTTGATCTAATAATTCACAGCAGGGCCCATTCCTGTGCCCACCAAGAGTACCTGTGAAGGCTTACAGTGTTGTGGCAACACCGTCCACCACCACCACCAAAGGCCCCAATTTTCTGCCCCTGTTCAACAGGTGCATGCAATTACAAATCTTGAACTAATAATTCACAGCAGGGCCCATTTCTGTGCCCACCAAGAGTAACTGTGAGGGCTTACAGTGTTGTGGCAACACCCCACTAAAAACCCCACTTTTCCAAAAACATTTGTCATTGGGACGGAAAGTGAGGTGAAATGTTCTGAACAGGTGCCCAGACAGCAAAAAAAATGTTACAGGGGTGATAACCCTTCCCTATGTTCTCCAAAAAGCTTGATGGGGTAGCTTGATGGGGTAGCCATGCCATTTTTCTCAAAGATTTTCATCCATATTGCCAGGACAAGACATGACATTAAAGTCGCAAGCAGTTTTAAATGGCTTATTTTTTTCTTTACAAATGTCGTTTTTGCAGGGACAGTTCCAAACAGGGGAAACACATGCCACTTCACAGGCATACTTTAGACACCCCCCAGGTACCATATTTAAAGGAATATTTCACTTTTTTTTCACTTTATGCATCATTAAAATGACTGCTCCCGAAAAAACTTCAGTTTTTAAAAATTATTTTTGCATTGATACATGTACCCTGGGGCAGGACCCGGGTCCCCAAACCTGTTTTATGACATTTACATGCATATTGGCCATTATAATTAGCACTTTAGATTTCGAATGTTCGAGTCCATTGTAATTAATAGGGTTTGAATGTTCACACAAACTTTCGGTCCGTTCGCAGGTTCTGGTGCGAACCGAACCCGGGGGTGTTCGGCTCATCCCTAATCTGCATGTTGAGAAATGGCTTCCCCCCAAATAAGGGAGCGCTTAAATGGACTGTTAAGACCCTTGGCATTTAGTGAAGTGATTTTAAGTGCCATATTGGGGGTCGGGAAGGAGATGCCACTATGGTTCAGAGAAAACTAAAGTGACTATGAGTACCAAGACCCAAAATCTAAAGTTATGAGCAATAAGAATCAGTACAATAACTGTGAACAGACGGTATAATAACTGAGTAGCGTTAATGAAACTATATGCATAACAATAATAATAATATTGTAATATTGTCAATATTAGTGTATATCTTAGGTGTTTAAGGTTTGGTAAAATAATGATATCATATGTTTATAACATGGCCAGTGAAATAGAAAATGTCTTGTTTAAAAGGTGATGAAAATGAGAAATAATGAGTTTGATGTGGCTGTCAAATTTTCTGATTCAGTGTAGCTATCTAGCATTAGTATGAAATATTAATGAAATATTCCAACAGCTACATTCATGTCTTGTAATAGAAATAAATTATTCAAGATCAAGACCTTATTTGAATGTAGCTTTTTATTCTAATAATACCACTAGTATCACATGAAAAAGCGCTGATATGCAGTTACAACATGTGATTTAAAAGCTTTCAAACTACAAAGGGAATTTTGGGGTTTAATAATGATGCTGAATCAATCAAGAGCACATTGCACAATTGTGCAGTTTTTACAGCCTTTCAAGACACTTGGAGTCATTACAGCATTTCTGCTGACTCAGAATATTCAGAAAACTAGATATGTTATAAAGCAAAAACATTGTTGTTTTAATAAAAATATGCCTTCTATTCTCAGCCTCTTCATTTTACATTTTGATATTTGGACACTAAAAATGACTCACAATATAAATTTATTTATGCAGTACATATACTGTACGTTTAAGCAGAAAAAACTGTTAAACAATCATTTAATCATGTATTCAATGTACAGGAAAAAGAGAAGAAGTTGGGTAAAAGCATAGATTACTTAAAGGATGTCAACAATAGCAAATACTTAAAATTTCTGAAATTTGCATTGGAGGGGAAGTGCCTGAGGTGCAAGATGTGAGAGAGCATGTGGTATGTAAGTTTCCATAATCCATAAAATTCAGCTATTCTTTGGTTGGGCCTGACAGCACACTGAGGTGAAGTAACTGAGGCTACCATTGGGACTGGCAAAATGCTAGGTTCAGGTAACCACAGACCTTGGACTTTTGCTTCTCCCCTAAGCCTTTCACGTTTATTCCAAGTTCTTTTTTCTAGTTCTCAGCTCTGGTGTCCTCCCCTTTTGCTTTTGGGAGGTTGGTTGTGGCCAGGCGAGGATGGTGAAAAAGGGGAAAAAGGAGACATTCACGAAGCAATGATATTGGCTGGGGTCACAGACATAGTTAATAGTGGGAAAACTGCATGAAAGGAAATAGCAGCTAGGCTTAAGTGGATCGCTCTTACTCAAAATAAGAAAGATACCTTATAAAACTGATACTGCTGCCAGTCCATTTAGGGCACTCACCTCCAATCGATGGATGAAATTCAGTCTGTTATAGTTATCAGAATGGGACTTGTTTCCTTTTAAGTCCCTTATACTTGTAACCCCAGTAGTATATCCATAAATGGTGTATATCATAGATTAATTAACACATTGACTTTATAGAGGACCTACTAAAAGGAATGATAGCATGGAAAGTCCATAGTCGCTAAGAGAATGATAGAAAGCCCATAGACAATAATAGAACAGAAAAAAATGCCCGTAGAGAATAATGAAAACAAAATATTTCAAATAGAGGTAGAATTATTACACATATCAAATAAATCTTTAGCAAACATACTCTCCAAAATCAGTGACTTTGTACACCTTCCCACCCGTCCTATAGCAGATTAACAGCCAGGTGGGCCTTTTTCATCCTCCTGAGTGGATATCATATTAAGTCCTCTAAGAAGGTGCCACACAGCAGTGCAATCTGTCACCGGCTGTGTCCACCGGACACAGCCGATGATTGATCACTAAAACTGCCCGCTGCCAGTATCATGTGATCACTGTGACTAATCACAGCAGATCATATGACAATTGTAAATAATGGATGGTTTACTTTCATGCCATCCATTGTATACAATTGTGTTGCTAGCTGTGATTGGTCACAGTGATTACATGGTACAGACAGAGCCAATCCCATCCCTTCTGTACTATGTGATTAGCTTTGACCAATCAGAGCTAATCACAACAAAGCACACTGAATTAATCTGTTTAATTCAGTAAAGATGGTTTAAATTTATTGGTATAAGCAATCAAAAAATAACAAAAATCATGATCACCTCCCCAAAGTAGTACAGTGGTATTATGGTAACACTGTATTGCTCCGGTTACATTGTGTAAAAAAATATAATAAAAAAGAAAAAAAAAATCAAAAGAAAATTATTATAATTTTTTTGTTACATACTGTCACCAGTCAGTGTCCCTGATCACTGCCACACCAGTACTATGATAACGCTGTACTGCACTAGTGACAGTAAATAAAAATAAAACATGGAGTGATCAATTTTCATATATACTGTATATAACATACTTTGTATACTTTACTACAGACTAAATAATAAACACTGGTTTGGGCTATTTTCACTACTAAACTTATGAAGAAAGATTATTTATTTGCAAAATGATATAACAGAAACAAAGAAATTGTGTTTCTTTTTTTGTTTATTTAGCAAAAAATAAAAAAAACAGTGGTGATTAAATACCACCAAAGGAAAGCTCTGTTTGTGTGAAAAAAAATATAAAAAAATTCATATGGGTACAGTGTTGCATGACCGCGCAATTGTCATTCAAAGTGTGACAGCACTGAAAGATAAAAATTGGCCTGGGCAGGGAGGGGGTGAAAGTGCCCGGTATTGAAGTGGTTAATATTAAGATTAACAAAGAAATTATGTGTGATAAGCCGCGCTTAGGTAGGGTGTATCTAGGTTGCAGCCACCTCAGGGGAAAGAATGGGAGCTATCCTTGGAGTGAGCCCCAATGCTTAAAGAGTAATTGATAATGCTGAGGTCAGGCTCTACCTATAATATGGGTAAGTAGGGTGAGATGCGTCACCTAATGCAACTGGTGGTGAAAGAGTCCTTTTTCATGCCCTTATACTACTGTGTGGGCTACTGTAATGTACACAATAGTGCTCTAAAAAACACAGAAATTCTATAGCTATAATATTAATCCTGAAGACAACATGTGAAACACATAATAATAGTCCACCTAATGTGGTTTGGCTCAATATTAGGCACCTAAACCAAAGTGTAAAGGAAAAAGATATACACAAAAAGGGTGAAACATAAAATTGTTTGTGCCTACATCAGCTGCACAGTGTAAACCAATATTAATAACACAGTGCTGAGTAATGTGCACATTTAATGACAGAGTGCTTCATATATGGTGATATTTCATATATTGTATAGATCACCATTTACATAGGGGTCTCTACCCCACTGAGGGCTGTGAGTGGTAAGGTAAGGTGTCTCCGTGTGTGTTATACATATACAGGTATGTTACCCCGTGTAAAAATATATCAATGAATATATAAAAATAAACATAAACACCTAAACATATGTGCTGGTGTGATACAAAAATTGTATGAGTCCAAAAAGAAATAATAATTGTTCCTGGAATTAAATCCTTATACTCCTACTTATAATAGTGTCAAAGGCATAAGCAATGCAATTTAAACGCAAAACACAGATAAACAATATGCAAAAAGGAGTCCAGCGCATGCACTAATTAGGTTTAAAAGGTCAGAAGCTAGAAATTCCAGAAATAAGTGACTGGGTTGTGCTCGTACAATTCTTCAAGTGACTTCGGTGCTCCCCCTCAGGATTTCCCACTCACCAGCTGCCTGCACCCCTGCAGGGGTAACAAGCACGTAGAACACGCTGTGGCTCAGTCAGGTCTCTGGCGGGTCTTGGCTCCAAATCCTATTGCTCCACCCCTAAGATTTCCTTGATGATGTAAAGGCACTTGGATACGGTGCAGTGTTTGGTAATATCCTCATAGAGGGAGAAGCAAAAAAAAAACCCATAGTGCAGTAATTTGCCAAACAGGACTATTTTTTTAAAAAAACGATCTGTACAAATTTCCAGAAAAAATATGTATATATTGGGCTAAAAAATAATAATAAAAAGTGTTGCCAAGAGCACCTGCTAGTTAGCAAAGGACAGAAAGAAAAGAGATCCCTGCTTACAGGGCTAGCGGCATACACTGGCGTCCTTCAATGGGAAGCTAACAGCTGTGGGCGAACGGCTTGTGCTCCACCTGCACTCCAACAGCTCGTGCTTCCTGGAGATGACGCAATAGCGTAATTGCGTGGCTCCGTCGGACGCGTTTTGTCATAGACGTCCTCAGCGATAAGATTAGCTTGGATCATCATTGTTTTTTTAATCAAATGACAAGAGTGAATGACAGAAGAGAATGTCCATAGAATATAATGAGAAGTCAAGTATAAACTCATTTGCAGGTAAATCTGTTTTACGTAGTAATTTACCCTTTCCCACGGGTGTTCCCCAAGAATAATAGCAGATGGTAAAATTGTTATTATTTGTGATTATGGCTGCTTTCTATGGAATGACAGATAGATGATACAAAGGAATGCCAACAGAGTATAATTGGAAGCCAGATGTGATTGGGAGTCAGAACTATTAGTCATATAAGAAACAAAAATAGCCAACGAGGCGATTCAGTTCGCAGTTGCAGCGCTATACAAATCATTCATTCATTCATTCATTCAACATACTCTCCATATCCAGTGGAGATGTTTAAAATCAATAGGAAGTTGGATTATTGTTGTTCTCTATGGAATGATAGTTGAATGCCACTGCCATGAAGATCCTGCCAGAAACCTAAACCCGGGCCGTCCCGGCCCTCAGATTCCACTGCGCATGCGCATGCGCGCCCGGGCGCGTGCACGTGTACAGCCGTGCACAGGGAGACGGGCGCGCGCTCTAGTTAGCACCAGCCGGCCTATTTAAGCTTGACCTGTGCAGATGGTCTTTGCTGTCTGCTCTACAGCGTTGTGGTGTGTGAAATCTGATCCTGATATATCTGTTCCTTTGACCCGGCTTACCATAGACTATCCAGCTTTCTGCCTGTACCCGACCCCGGCTTGTTGTGACCATCCTTCTGCCTGACCCATTGCACCTTGCTTCCAGTTTTGATTCATGACCTGTCTTCCTTGATGAACTCTGGTTACCTGCATGGTCTTTGTCCAGTCTGCAGTCTGATCCCTGTAACGAACCTGATCACCTGTCTGTCTCCAGCCATTCAGTGGTTCTGTTCCCTGTTCCCAGTCTGCTAACTATTGTCCAGATCCAGCCAGCTCTCCTAACCTGTTTACCTGTGAGCCTGCTTGTTAAAGATCCTGCCAGCTCTGCTAACCTGTTTACCTGTGAGCCTGCTTGTTAAAGATCCTGCCATCTCTGCTAACCTGTTTACCTGTGAGCCTGCTTGTTAAAGATCCTGCCAGCTCTGCTAACCTGTTTACCTGTGAGCCTGCTTGTTAAAGATCCTGCCAGCTCTGCTAACCTGTTTACCTGTGAGCCTGCTTGTTAAAGATCCTGCCAGCTCTGCTAACCTGTTTACCTGTGAGCCTGCTTGTTAAAGATCCTGCCAGCTCTGCTAACCTGTTTACCTGTGAGCCTGCTTGTTAAAGATCCTGCCAGCTCTGCTAACCTGTTTACCTGTGAGCCTGCTTGTTAAAGATCCAGCCAGCTCTGCTATCCTGTTTACCTGTGAGCCTGCTTGTTAACGATCCTGCCAGCTCTGCTAACCTGTTTACCTGTGAGCCTGCTTGTCAAGCCGTTGTCCAGATCCAGCCAGCTCTGCTATCCTGTTTACCTGTGAGCCTGCTTGTTAAAGATCCAGCCAGCTCTGCTAACCTGTTCACCTGTGAGCCTATTGTCAAGCCGTTGTCCAGATCCAGCCAGCTCTGCTAACCTGTTTACCTGTGAGCCTGCTTGTCAAGCCGTTGTCCAGATCCAGCCAGCTCTGCTAACCTGTTTACCTGTGAGCCTGCTTGCCAAGCCGTTGTTCAGAGCCGGCCTGCTCTGCTATCCAGCCTGCTAAGCTGTTGTCCAGATCCAGCCAGCTCTGCTATCCTGTTTACCTGTGAGCCTGCTTGCTAGCTGTTGTCCAGATCCAACCAGCTCCGCTAACCTGTTCCAGCTCATCAGTCTGTATCCAGTCTTCCCTGCTACCCAGGCTTCCACCGTGTCCGCTAGCTGACTTGGTCACTCTACCGGTCTGTTGATCCTGCCAGGCACCCGTGCTCCTCCTCACTCCTGGCTCTCCTGTCCCCACACCAGGGAACCGGGAGTGGGAGACGCAAGGGAGGTCTCTCTCTGCAATCTCGGGCTCGCACCACCAGGTACGTGACAGTAGCAGACAGCCATGTCTGAGCCCGAGCAGGGAGCCCCCGCCATGGAGGGGTTATGCCAACACCTGGCAGGACTGACCGAGGCGGTGAAGAATCTCCAGCAAGGGTACACCCGGCTGGAGGAACGGGTACTGGCCTTATCTGGTCCCACCGGTACCCAAGGGACTTCTCACCCGGCAACACCCCCAACGGGGCCTGCACCTGCCCAGACTATAGTGATGCTACCACCGGAGCCTAAGGTCCCCACTCCAGAGAAGTTTTCTGGTGCCCGTGGTAGTTTCAGGACTTTCCGCAATTCTTGCGAACTCCATTTGGCATGGCATGGGCCTCTCAGACGTGCTCAAGGACGAGCTCGCCAGAGTAGGGATTCCTCAGACCCTGAACTCCCTCATAGACTTAAGTATCCAAATTGATCGTCGCCTACGGGAGCGTAGGGCCGAACGAACCTTGGGGTCCCCAAGACCCACCTGGATGCTCCCCAGAGCCCCAAGCCATTTCCGCTCTGCTCCCTCTGCCAAACCTGTTTGTACCTCCACGGCATCGGAACCCATGCAGCTAGGACTCCTGCGGCCTTCTCTCACCCCAGCAGAACGCCAGAGACGTCGCAGCAACAATTTGTGCCTGTATTGCGGAGAGCCTGGTCACTATGTCCGAAATTGCCCGGCTAAACTCCGTAAGTTTCCCACTATCCTTTCCAGTTATGTTGATCCAGTGACCGGGGTTTCGGCTCACCTTGCCCTTTCTGTCTCCTTCCAGCTCCCAGGAAGGACCCTGCGGACCTCCGCTATCATTGACTCTGGGGCCTGTAGTTGCTTCATGGACTCTGTTTTTGCTGCCCGGCATCAGATTCCTCTCCGTCCGAGGGAACAGGGACTATCCGTCCATCTGGCAGATGGGTCCACCATTAAATCTGGCCCAGTGACCCAGGAGACTGCCCCACTGCACACAGTGATCTCTGAATCACACCAAGAATTTTTACGCCTGGACATAATCTCTTCTCCCTTGTTCCCGGTCATTTTAGGGATCCCCTGGCTGCAAGCACATAACCCGGTCATCAACTGGGCCACAGGAGAAGTGGCCTTTTCTTCTCCCTACTGCCAAAGGTCCTGCGGCTCCATGGTCTCCGCAGGACCCTCCGCTCTGCTCTGCCTGGAAACTGAGGCAGGTCTACGTCAGTCTATCCCCGAAGCCTACCATGCCTACCTGGATGTGTTCAGCAAACAAAGGGCACATGTGTTGCCACCCCACAGGCCTTATGACTGTCCCATTGAACTTCTTCCCGGGGCCAAGATTCCCTTCGGCAGGGTTTTCCCCCTAACAGAGGTGGAGCAGGGGAAGCTGAAGGACTACATTGACGATAATTTGAAAAAAGGTTTTATCCGCCCGTCCACATCTCCTGCAGGTGCAGGAATATTTTTTGTAGAAAAGAAGGACCATTCTCTCAGACCCTGCGTGGACTATCGTGCCCTAAACGAGGTCACTGTCAAAAACCGCTACCCGCTTCCCTTGGTTCCTGAACTGTTTCAGAGGCTTGGCACAGCCTCCATCTTTTCCAAATTGGACCTCAGAGGGGCATACAATTTAGTTCGCATCAAGGATGGGGATGAATGGAAGACAGCATTTCGGTCTCGATTTGGGCACTTTGAGTACCTGGTGATGCCGTTCGGACTCTGTAACGCCCCCGCTACCTTCCAGTCCTTCATTAATGATGTGCTTCGGGACTTTCTTGATGTCTTTGCTGTTGTTTATCTTGATTACATACTAATTTTCTCTTCCTCCCTAGAGTTGCATCGTGGACATGTCAAGAGTGTTCTGGGCCGCCTCCGGCAACATGGCCTCTATGCCAAGGCCGAAAAATGCCTCTTTGAAGTAGAAAGCATACCCTTCCTGGGCTTGATCATCTCCAGTAGGGGCATTCGGATGGACCCCCAGAAGATCACGGCCATCCTGGACTGGCCTGTTCCCGCAGATAAGAAGGGTATCCAGCGATTTATTGGTTTCGCCAATTTTTATCGCAAATTCATTAAAGGATTCTCGGCCATAGTGGCACCCATTACACAACTCACTAAACAAGGTACCCGCTTCCATTGGTCTCCCGAGGCCCAGGGGGCCTTCGAGGCCCTCAAAGGGCTCTTTACCTCAGCTCCTATCTTGAAGCATCCGGACCCTTCACTACCCTTTGTGTTGGAAGTGGACGCCTCTGAGATAGCTGTAGGCGCAATCCTGTCCCAGAGACAGGGCATCAAGGCCCTGCTACACCCCGTGGCATTCTTCTCGCGAAAGCTATCCCCAGCCGAGAAAAACTACTATGTGGGGGATCGGGAATTATTGGCTATAAAGACCGCCCTCGAGGAATGGCGCTACCTGCTGGAGGGGGCTACTCATCCAATCTTGATCTTCACAGATCACAAGAACCTAGAGTACCTGAAGACTGCCAAAAGGTTGAAACCTAGACAGGCCCGTTGGGCCTTATTTTTCTCTCGTTTTACTTTTCACGTGACCTATCGTCCGGGTTCCAAGAACGCGAAGCCGGACGCTTTGTCTCGTATGTACCACAAATCCCAGGATGGTTCCCCCCCAGACACTATCCTTGCCCCTGGAAATTTCCTCCTGCTACAGGAAGACTTGCTGTCCCGGCTCAGGCGGGCTTCCAGTGGCCTCATACCCACTCCCGGGCCTGGGTTGCGGGCCAAGGATGGTCTACTGTGGCATGGGGATAAAATTTTCATTCCCGAGGGTCTGCGGGTAACCGTCCTGGAATTGTGCCATGATCATAGACTTGCCGGACACTTCGGTGTCACCAAAACCACTGAATTGGTACAACGTACCTTCTGGTGGCCTCAGCTAAGAGAAGACTGCAAGAAATTTGTGGAGACATGCACTGTGTGTATACGGAGCAAGAGTTACAGAACCAAAGCCTGGGGCCTACTTAAGCCATTGCCAGTCCCAGACCGTCCCTGGAAGATGCTGTCCATAGACTTCATTGTGGAACTGCCCCCAGCAGAGGACCACACTACGATCTTTGTTATAGTTGATCGCCTGTCAAAGATGGCACACTTTGTTCCTATGAAGGGCACCCCTTCTGCTTCAGAGACCGCACAGGTGTTCATCCGAGAAGTCATCAGACTCCATGGGGTACCAGCCAACATAGTGTCCGACCGAGGGGTACAATTTACCTCTCGGTTCTGGAAATCGCTCTGCAAGGCCCTCAACATTGAACTATCATTTTCATCCGCTTATCACCCTCAAACCAATGGACAAACCAAAAGGACCAATCAGACCCTGGAACAATATCTACGATGCTTCTTCTCCTTTACCCAGGATGATTGGATCTCCTGTTGGCGCTATATAAATCCTGTATAATAATAATAATAATAATAATAATCTCCCTGTTACCAGTTGCCGAATTTGCATATAACAATGCCATCCACTCTGCCACCCAACAGACGCCCTTCTTCGCCAATTATGGCTTTCATCCTTCATTCCTGCCCAATTCTCTTCCTGAATGTACTGTGCCCGCAGTTCAGAAAAAGATTGACTTCTTTGCTTCCAATAACCAACTCCTACAGGACACCATGGCCCGGACCCAGGAACATAACAAAACGTTTTTTGACCGAAAGAGGCGTGGAGAATTGGTATTGGCACCAGGTGACACAGTATGGCTTTCTACCCTAAATCTGAGGATGGCTTGTCCCTCAAAGAAACTGGGCCCTAAGTTCTTAGGTCCCTTCCCAGTCAAACGGAAAATTAATGAAGTAGCCTATGAATTGGAACTCCCAGACTCCCTCAAGGTCCACCCGGTCTTTCATGTTTCCCTACTGAAACCCTCCACTCCTAACCCTTTTCCCAACAGGAGGACAGTACCCCCGGATCCAGTCCTGATAGATGGTGAGGAGGAATATGAAGTGGAGGCCATACTAAATGTTAGGAGAAGGAGAAATCAGAATCAGTTCCTGATCAAATGGAAGGGATATGGTCCTGAAGAAAATTCCTGGGAGCCCGAGTGCAATATCCACGCTAAGAGTTTAGTTCAAGCCTTTAAGAGAGCCCATCCTGAGAGATTTCCCAGAGGGGCACCCGGAGGTTGCCCCTAGGAGGGGGGCAATGTCATGAAGATCCTGCCAGAAACCTAAACCCGGGCCGTCCCGGCCCTCAGATTCCACTGCGCATGCGCGCCCGGGCGCGTGCACGTGTACAGCCGTGCACAGGGAGACGGGCGCGCGCTCTAGTTAGCACCAGCCGGCCTATTTAAGCTTGACTTGTGCAGATGGTCTTTGCTGTCTGCTCTACAGCGTTGTGGTGTGTGAAATCTGATCCTGATATATCTGTTCCTTTGACCCGGCTTACCATAGACTATCCAGCTTTCTGCCTGTACCCGACCCCGGCTTGTTGTGACCATCCTTCTGCCTGACCCATTGCACCTTGCTTCCAGTTTTGATTCATGACCTGTCTTCCTTGATGAACTCTGGTTACCTGCATGGTCTTTGTCCAGTCTGCAGTCTGATCCCTGTAACGTACCTGATCACCTGTCTGTCTCCAGCCATTCAGTGGTTCTGTTTCCTGTTCCCAGTCTTCTAACTATTGTCCAGATCCAGCCAGCTCTGCTAACCTGTTTACCTGTGAGCCTGCTTGTTAAAGATCCTGCCAGCTCTGCTAACCTGTTTACCTGTGAGCCTGCTTGTTAAAGATCCTGCCATCTCTGCTAACCTGTTTACCTGTGAGCCTGCTTGTTAAAGATCCTGCCAGCTCTGCTAACCTGTTTACCTGTGAGCCTGCTTGTTAAAGATCCTGCCAGCTCTGCTAACCTGTTTACCTGTGAGCCTGCTTGTTAAAGATCCTGCCAGCTCTGCTAACCTGTTTACCTGTGAGCCTGCTTGTTAAAGATCCTGCCAGCTCTGCTAACCTGTTTACCTGTGAGCCTGCTTGTTAAAGATCCTGCCAGCTCTGCTAACCTGTTTACCTGTGAGCCTGCTTGTTAAAGATCCAGCCAGCTCTGCTATCCTGTTTACCTGTGAGCCTGCTTGTTAACGATCCTGCCAGCTCTGCTAACCTGTTTACCTGTGAGCCTGCTTGTCAAGCCGTTGTCCAGATCCAGCCAGCTCTGCTATCCTGTTTACCTGTGAGCCTGCTTGTTAAAGATCCAGCCAGCTCTGCTAACCTGTTCACCTGCGAGACTGCTTGTCAAGCCGTTGTCCAGATCCAGCCAGCTCTGCTAACCTGTTTACCTGTGAGCCTGCTTGTCAAGCCGTTGTCCAGATCCAGCCAGCTCTGCTAACCTGTTTACCTGTGAGCCTGCTTGCCAAGCCGTTGTTCAGAGCCGGCCTGCTCTGCTATCCAGCCTGCTAAGCTGTTGTCCAGATCCAGCCAGCTCTGCTATCCTGTTTACCTGTGAGCCTGCTTGCTAGCTGTTGTCCAGATCCAACCAGCTCCGCTAACCTGTTCCAGCTCATCAGTCTGTATCCAGTCTTCCCTGCTACCCAGGCTTCCACCGTGTCCGCTAGCTGACTTGGTCACTCTACCGGTCTGTTGATCCTGCCAGGCACCCGTGCTCCTCCTCACTCCTGGCTCTCCTGTCCCCACACCAGGGAACCCGGGAGTGGGAGACGCAAGGGAGGTCTCTCTCTGCAATCTCGGGCTCGCACCACCAGGTACATGACAGCCACAAAGGAATGCCCATTGAGTATAATGGATTGCATTATGTGTATATGTGCATTATGTGTATTGGAGTCAGAGCTATTAGCTAAAAAACTTTAGTCAACATACTCTCCAAATTAAGTGGCAATGTTTAAACTTGAGATTAAGTGTGATTATAATTATCTATGGAAGGACAGGTGAATGACGCAGAGGAATGCTCATAGAGTATTCCTTTCCTGACACCAATCCATGGCAGCATACATATGATATAGTGAAAAAATCACTTAGATATATATCTTATATATATATAAAGTGGGCCAACCTTCAAAATATTTTTAGCAGCTTCCCCTTAAAGTGTATTACCACTAAATGAATTTAAAATTATAAAGATACTACTATACTCTGTGCTTATATATAAACCAAGAAAGCAGCGCTTTTGCCGAATCTCATCATTGTAAACCTCCTACTCGTGACCAGAAAGTTGGCCATAGGATAAAGATCTCCCAGACTGAGTCTTGGAGCGCTTGTGGAGCGCAGTGTATGACACGATGATGTCACTGGACCATGTGACGCATTTCAGAGCATGCTCATTGCGAATGTAGCTGCAGTCGCACTCCTTGAATCACACATTATTTGATGATTCATATTGCACTTTTGCATTGTTGGAGATTGGATCTCGAACAGAGGAATAAAAAAAAAAAAAGAAGTACATTAGGGATGTTCAGTACTATCTGTCTAAGTTGATATTTAAATGGCAGATTAATGAGTTAGCACAGCAGGAAGGAGATAATGCAATGGAAGTAAGTAATCATGAAAAACAAGTGAATCCAGCACCTATCCCTAATTATAGGAGTGTGAGTGCTAATAATACTAACAGGAATGCTAGTCAAAAAAAAAACAATTTAAATGCCCCTTTAACAAAAAGAGAAGGCCCCATTGTCAACATGCTGATAATCACTCTGAAAAAAAGGCACAAACTAGTGATCTTGTTTAGAAAACACCTAAAGTGCTATAAACAAAAAGCATGAATGGTGCTTAAACCGTAAAGGGGGGATAAAGAGAACAATCCCCACATTTATAGTATTATAAAAAGTATTAAAAACTATAAAAGAGTCTTATAGCTATATAGAGTCCACTCCCAAATGGCAGCCTCCAAAAGGATTTGAAACAAGTTCCAGCAGAAGCTATAGGTGCCTCTAAGTGTAGGAGTTAATTTTTTTTAATGAAGTAAGACAATTGGCAACTAACATAATGTGTGGTTCAAATGGCACATCAAGAGTAAAGCATCTGAAGTTAGCTGTGCACAGTGGCTGCCTTCCTCCACGCCAACTCTCATCATTGTAAACCCTCCAGTCATGACCAGGAAGTTGGCCATAGGATGAAGAGATCGCAGACTGAGTCTTGGAGCGCTCGTGGAGCGTAGTATACGACACAATGGTGTCACTGGACCATGTGAATGAATGAATGATTTGTATAGCGCTGCAAATGCGAACGGAATCGCCTCAAGGCACTTGTCTGCTCTTGTTGTGATGCCATATTTAGAAGAGGTGGGTCTTGAGTTTTTTCCTGAAAGCCTGATGGTTTTCTTCCAAGCGGATGTTGTTCGGTAGAGCATTCCATAGCTGAGGTCCCTGTACTGCGAATCTTCGTTCTCCCTTTGATTTGTAGCGGGCTTTGGGGATGAGAAGGCGGTTTTGGTTTATTGATCGAAGGCTGCGATTTGGCATGTGACGCATTTCAGAGCATGTGCATTGCAAATGTAGCGGCAGTCGCGCCTCTTCTTGAATCACACATTATATGAGTTGCCAATATTCTTACTTCATTAAAGCTATTTTAAATTCCTACATATAGAGGCGCCTCTCTCCTCCTATCCCTAATAATTACTCTAATGGAGGTTTTGCATATCAGTCCAGGGGTCCACTGGGCTACAACAGGGATGTTGGAGAATGACACAATGGGTCATTCAGGCCTAGAATGCATTTTTCGGCTCAACACAATAGAGAGCAGAAATAGGAATGAGGAACGAGTTAGTTAAAATAGATATTAACCAGAACATCTGTCAGGAGGGGGATGAGGACGTAGGACGGAGGACGTCCTGCAGAGGGAGGGGCCTAGCCTAGGAGAAGACGGCCAGACGGAGGGATGGAAGCGCGCGCTAAGCTGGAGACGCCACGCTACACATGGAGGAAGTAGTCTGCCTAGGTGGAACGCAGCTCCCGGCCGACAGCCGACGCCACAGACAGGGCTACACTGTGCCCTATGCAGCAATGGCAGATGAAGCAGAGGCGACGGCGGGAATGAGTGCCTGTGGAGTCTTTCACTCTCCCTCCCGTTGACCTCCCGTAGTGGACCCCGACTCCCGCACACCACCTCCCGGCTCATTGCTCCCCCCACTTCCCACTGCAAAGTTGATCCCCAGGAAAAAGAGGAAAATATCAACGGATCATAGAGGACAACGGAGCAGAGGGGTAAGTCCCCTCATTGAAAGGGGTCACGTCAATTCAATGAACTCCCAGCGACATGGTAAGAAATATATTTAATCTTTTACTCTGGAAATTGCAATAAGGTCAGAAAAATCCATTAAGCTGCAAAACACTGGGACGAGGAAAATACTGTACTTTGTCAAATTGGGTGTTACAAACACATTCACCTATACAGGCAGCAAATGTCACTTTGAACTCCGGGAGCATTCATCTTAATATATTAAGCCGCTGGTTTGTTTGGTCGGTATTCACATACGCAGGAGGTACTTAGAGTCCCTGCGAGAGAATAGAACTACAGAAAAAGATAACTAAAGACACAACCCAGAGACCCTTTCTATCCTTTTTTTTTTTTTGATATCTTACTAAGCCTGATGTTCTCCCTCTCTCCCCCCCTGTGCTTCCACTTCTAAAGTGCCCATGAATGGGTGAATATTGTAATATAGACCAGTAGTAACAGGGGTTAAGGGAAGGAAAGAGGAAAGGAAAAGTGGAAGGAAAAAAAAAGATTAAACCCTTATTGGGCTTCTACGTATGTCTTCTGGAGTGGTCCCTCAAAAACTACCAGGCAAATCCCGGTAGTTTTTTCCAATGTAAAAACTCTTGTGGAGGGACATAGGTGGCGGGAGGGCCTGACGGACATTGTGGGCCTGCGTGCTTGTTGTTTGGGAGGGATCTGCCCCCCCCCGGGACAGGTGGGCCCCACCGGGACCTACTGAGCTATAAAGAGGAAGGGAAACGGGAAGGAAAATAGAAGGAGAACAAGAAAGAAAAAGAAGGGGTTACTAACGGAGTATATAACGAGACATTGACTCCCATTAAGAATTAAGAATTAATATCAGGTGATAACTGGGACCATCCAACATGTAATTTTTCCTGGACAGAATAACCAGTAAGAAATCTAATCTCTACTGGCAATTTTCCTTTGAATACTGACGCTACATTGAGTTTATTTTATAAAACATCTTAACCTGTAATACAATAGGGCTTTATACAGGGATTATTATCCCATAGAAGAGGTTCACCCCGGGCAACTCTTTTATTCCTTTATATATACCACATCAGTTAAACTGGGGAAACGTAAGCCCATAAATAAGAAACCAGGTATGAAAGGCAAAATCACAAAGGGGGCTGAAATTAAAACAACGAAGGAAAAAGCAAACACCAGTACAATTACACAATATATGCTGCAGGGTTTGAGCCCAAAAAGCCAGAGTATGGAAAAACAACCGGCTAAGCAGGTAAAGAAGAAGGAGGCAAATAAAAAAAAAGGAAGAGACCCATGCGGCATCAGGAGGTAATACCACTGAAGAAACGGAAACAGATAGCAGTAGGATAGAAGACCAGAATGAAAATATTCAGGCTTTAACTAAGACAGTCTTATCTGAAATGCTAACAAAAATGGAAAACTCAATAAAAGATGAAATAATAGCACTACGCACAGATCTTACCCACCTTCTCAATCGATTAGAGGAAGCGGAGAATAAAATAGACAAGCAGGCACAAGAACTGTTTGACTTTAAAGATCAATTCAGGAAAATGAAGATAAACCAAGACAGATGTTACATAAATTGGAGGAGCAGGAAAATCAGAGTAGAAGGCAGAATCTAAGAATTCGTGCTCTTCCAGAAGAGAGAGGTGAGGACTTCAGAAAAATTATAAAGGAATTATTTAACCCGATCATCAACAAAGGACCAGACTGGGAAGCAAAAATTGAGAGGATACATAGAGTCAGAAAACCCCAACATATTATAGACTTGCCTAGGGATATTCTTGTTAGATTCCAGGATTACCTGGAAAAAACAGAAATATGGACCAAACTAAGAGGAAAACCCCCATTAAAATATGGGGGATCAGACCTCCAGATTTATATGGATCTTTCTCCACAAACATTGGCCAGACGACGTCTGCTGAGGCCACTGTTAAACCAAATGCAGATTGAAAACGTAAAATATGGATGGGGATTTCCAGCGTGTTTAATAGCATATAAAGATGGTAGATCGGTAAAGTTAAAATACCCAGAAGAACTACCAGAATTCTGTAAAAACCTGGATCTACATCCTATAGAAATCCCAGAGTGGTCAGCCAGAGAAGGGCTGGACTAATTTCAAACGGAATAAACAGTGGTCACTTTGGTTCACTGGATGATGTAAAATCGAAAGGGCCCAGTCTGGTCTTCCATCTATTGGAGAGCGGTTTTTCATCTCCCCACATTGGGGGTTTTTCCTTTTTTGTTTTTTTTTCCTTTTTTTCTCTTGTGTTCTGTGTTTTCTTCTGGAGCACTGTTCATGAGATTGCATATCGCTGAGTTATGTTCCCCATCATACTAGGGAAGATAGAGTTCATTAAGGGAGCAGAGAGGTGGGGGGGGGGGTGGAGGGAAGGGGGGGGAGAGTCTTAGTCCCAGGCTGAATGGAATCCGTCTGGGGGACCCTCCCACCCCCCCTTCTCCTTTTTTTTTGGCGTAAGCCGGAGGGGGGGTGGAAGGGGGAAGGAGGCTAGAGCCCCACCTCTGAGAAAGAAGTCCGGAGGCGAAGAAGAAAGTTCTAATTCGCCAATGGCCTGGTGGTCGCTATCGGCCAGGTGGGAGAGGGGAGGGGACAGGGTTAGGGAGGAGAGGGAGGGGAGGGAGGGGGAGGGAGGAGGGAGGGTGGGGTGTTAGGAATAGCACTAGGGGTGGGAAAGAAAAGGGGAGGGGCCTCTCTCTAAAAATTAAAAACAAAAGAAAAAATCTTAGATTAAGTTCTTAACATATAATGTCCGGGGGTTAAATAACCCGGCCAAAAGACACAAAATATTAAAGGAGCTCAAACAGTACCAGGCAGATATAGTGTTTCTCCAGGAAACCCATTTCTTCCAAGGAGCTAATATAAAATTATACTCCAAAAAATATCCTACCTGGGTCTATGCAGATTCAACAACAATGAAAGCCAAAGGAGTGATGATAGGATTTTCAGAGGGACTATCGTTTAAAGAAGAAGAAAGGCTAGTTGACCCTGAAGGGCGATATCTCTTTTTAAGAGGATTTATAGGTGAAACACAATTTACTTTAGTTAACATCTATGCTCCAAACAAAAGACCAACAGAATTTTTGAAGAAGATGATAAGTACTCTTGCCCACTTTAGGCAAGGGTTGGTCATAATGGCAGGGGATCTGAATCTGTGCATGAACCCAGGTGAGGATAGTATGTCCCGTTTGCGGGAGACAGGAGGGGCGCTCTTAAAAAAAACTGAAAAAGACGCTGTACCATAATCAACTGATGGATGCATGGAGAACCCTGAATCCCAAAACTCGAGATTACACTTTCTTCTCCCCCGTGCACGGGACGTACACGCGCATCGATTACATATTTGTAGATCATAATACACTGTCAAAAGTCACAGAAGCCCATATAGAGATTTCTACCCTTTCAGATCACTCACCAGTTACGATGATATTAGAAGAATTTAAGATACCTAAGCCTCTCTCTAATTGGCGGTTAAACGAAGCGCTTCTCACTGAAAAGCAAGATATAGAAAGAATACAAGAAGAATTAACTTTTTTCTTTGAAACCAATGAATCGATCGATACATCATATTCCACACTATGGAAAACACATAAGGCATATATAAGGGGTATCTTTATCTCGATGGGCTCAGGGAAAATAAAAGAAAGAACAAATAAAATTAAAAAGTTAACGGAAGAAATATTTAGATTAGAGCAACTCCATAAGAAATCCGAGGGACACCATCAAGAGGTATACCACCACATTATAATAAAAAGAGACGAATTAAAAGACATACTAACGCATGATACTAAAAGGGTCTTTAATGCCATTCTGAAAGATAAACACCTTTGGGGCAATAAAATTGGGAAACACCTAGCTAAAACCTTAAGGAAGAAAAAAGCGAGGAATTACATTGAAAAAATTTGTAATAAACAAGGCAACCTAGTATTTAAGTCCAAAGACATTGCAGAAGTATTCCAGCGCTTTTATAAAACCTTATATAACGTGAATAAAGAGAATACAGATATAGAAAAGAAGAATAAAATAATAGAATTCCTAAAGAACTCAGGAATTTCCCGAATAACCCCCGAGGATAATATAGAGCTGGAAGCCCCTATTTCTGAAAGCGAGCTCCTTAGAGCCATGGCGGACACTGCGACCGGGAAAAGTCCGGGCCCGGACGGATTCCCAATCCTGTATCTCAAAAGATTTGGTAAGATTCTGGTACCAAGACTCTGTGTCAGGGAAATACCGTGCCTCACCGCCGGGTTCCAGGGTTGCGCACGCGCGGTAGAGCAGCGCAACGAATGGTACAGGTACGCCGGGTAACGGGTGCGCATGCGCGGGTCCGCGGCACTCGGGTATCTGACACAGCCCAGCCAGTGCGGCTCACCGCTGTGCGCGGCGCTGACAGAAGACGAGTGCGCATGCGCACTCGTCCGGGTATCCCACCTGACCACTCACCTGGCCTATAAAAGGCTTCCCCTGTTTGCTCACAAATTGCTGGTTTGTTGTCTCTTTCTGAGTCCTGACTCCAGTCCTGTATCCTGTATCCTGTATCCTGTATCCAGTACCCTGTACCCTGTACCTGCTTGACTACCTGTGCCGACCCGGAATCTGTCTGACCACCGCTGCCGTTACTTACCTGTGTTTGACCCCTGGCTTGCTTCCTGAATACCTCTACTGCCTGATTACCTGTGCTTGACCCTCGGCCTGCCTACTGGACATTCTCTGAGTTACTTACCTGTGTTTGACCCCTGGCTTGCTTCCTGGATACTTCTACTGCCTGATTACCTGTGCTTGACCCTCGGCCTGCCTACTGGATATTCTCTGAGTTACTTACCTGTGTTTGACCCCTGGCTTGCTTCCTGGATACTTCTACTGCCTGATTACCTGTGCTTGACCCTCGGCCTGCCTACTGGACATTCTCTGAGTTACTTACCTGTGTTTGACCCCTGGCTTGCTTCCTGGATACTTCTGCTGCCTGATCACCTGTGTTTGACCCTCGGCCTGCTTACTGGACTATCTCTTGTTCCTTGTGCTTGACCCCCTGCTCGGTGTTCTGGACTTTCAGTTCTCTCATGCTCCCGAGGGTCCTCCTTCAGCATATGCTCTGGTACCTCTTTAACCTCTGCCTGATCACAGCCCTGCCAGGTGTCTACTTCCAGTGCAGCATCAGCCTCTCCTGGTCAACGTCGCTACTGCACACCACCTGCAACACTCCTGCTGGCAACCCGTGCATCTTTGTGCCCGGTGTCCTCTGTACCCATTCCAGAGGCATCGTGCAGCTAGTCGCAAGGGGAGCAGCTCTCAGCATATCGGCCCGGGTGAGTACCTGTGACACTCTGCAGATATTTCAACGGACTGGGAACAGAATACGGACTGAGTCGAGACGCACAGAAAGCCCTAATAACGCTTATTCTGAAAGAGGGGAAAGATGACAGCTGCTGTTCAAGTTTTAGACCGATATCCCTATTAAATTTTGATACAAAGTTATATGCCAAAATCCTTGCAAATAGGTTAAAAAATCACATGAAGGGACTGATCCATGTAGATCAGGTAGGCTTTGTCGCTACAAGAGAAGGATGGGATAATGGAATTAGAACGTTACTACTATTACAAAAACTAAAAACAGAAGGGCCCCCAGGTCTATTCCTGTCAATAGACGCCGAGAAGGCATTTGACAGGGTAGACTGGGGGCTCATGATGGAGACCTTAAAATATATGGGTTTAGGCACGATCATGTTGCAGAGAATCGGAGTTCTTTATGAAAAACCGTCCGCAACAATAAAGATCAACGGAGTCCATTCACCCCTCTTTTTTATGAGCAACGGGACAAGACAGGGTTGCCCCCTGTCCCCGTTGCTATTTGTCCTCTCAATCGAACCACTATTGGCAACTATTAGATCAGATAACAACATAAAAAAAACAGAGAGAGAGAGTCCCCTATGGGTTGGACTTTTAAGGCATAAAAACTGTTTAACCCCAGATTGAGAACTAAGTAGTATAAATTAAAAAAACGTTTATTGCATGAATTGTATAAGAAAGGTTGACATATATGACAATATATAAAAACACTTGAAAAATGTTCAAACAGTACTTGATTTACAGAGTACAGAGTATGAATGCATGTTGTGAGCGTTATCTCACACCTGACGCGTTTCGGAGATTAGTAGTTGCCTCCTTCTTCAGAGGTAAGAGTATAACAACATTCCTATTGTATATAGAAAATATCATAGTAAAGTCAATTTGTCAAGAATGTGAACCTTCATACATGTAATAACAATTACAAAATCAAAGAAATTTATATGGAATATACATACAGTAAGACAGAGACTCACATAACATGTATAGGAACATTCCAGTATAGTTAAAAACAACGACTGGGAGGAGGAGCTTCTTCGCCTAAGTTTTCTTAGGTAGTATATTTTAACAGGAAGTAGAGGTCCATCGATTAGGGGAAATTGTATTTCCCAAAGGAGAATGGGGGATGCCCAAAATTGCTCTAGTTGTTAAAGTTGTTGCATCTATCGCGGTGAGGCGGTGATAGGAAATGCCTGTAGGGCACACTGGGGTCGGATATAGGTATGAAAGCCCTATTGAAATAAAGCACTTATGAATATATATAGATATATTGAATATCAAAGCAGTATAGGATTCCACTCAGAATCTGCAAAGTATATTTATGTTTTGTACCTGTTGGTGTGTCTTAGTTTGCTCCACCACTAGTCTAAGTGCCCTTTCGCTGTAAAGTTAGTAATTCGGCCGATGGTTCTGGGGAGAGATGGTCAAAGATGTCTAAAGTGGTACATCATAATCACCAAAGGTGGCCCTCCCTACAGATCTAGGTATCTGTGTCCTAATATAGACAGTATTAACTAGAATATATGGTTGAAAATTATAGCCTATGGCCTGAATGCACAGGGATCATCATACATAGATATTGTATTATTTTGTTCTTTATCTTTATTATTTCTAAATCGTCATTTGTTATATAAAAGTCCATCGCAATGGGCATTAGGTTGCTCCGCTTACAAGCATATACAGGTACATAGGTGAAAATATAAAAATTATGGTCAGAGAAGGGGGGGGGGCTCTTGTGCCATTTTCCTAGCCGGATAAATGAAACAAATCTTCAATCAGGAGTCCCAGGCTTGCAAATGGCAGAAGCCGCAGCATTGGCCATGGTGCAGATGGAGACTGGGAGCAGAGGGAGCAAATGGAGAGGGGAGTAGTTCCATTTCAAAAATTAAAGTACATCAAATTTTGAAAGAGTAAGGGTTATATTACCTATGTTACCTAAAGTACCGTCCGGTCCTTTATTCATTTATTTTGGTTCTAGAAACACCTAGATACCTAGATCTGTAGGGAGGGCCACCTTTGGTGATTATGATGTACCACTTTAGACATCTTTGACCATCTCTCCCCAGAACCATCGGCCGAATTACTAACTTTACAGCGAAAGGGCATTTAGACTAGTGGTGGAGCAAACTAAGACACACCAACAGGTACAAAACATAAATATACTTTGCAGATTCTGAGTGGAATCCTATACTGCTTTGATATTCAATATATCTATATATATTCATAAGTGCTTTATTTCAATAGGGCTTTCATACCTATATCCGACCCCAGTGTGCCCTACAGGCATTTCCTATCACCGCCTCACCGCGATAGATGCAACAACTTTAACAACTAGAGCAATTTTGGGCATCCCCCATTCTCCTTTGGGAAATACAATTTCCCCTAATCGATGGACCTCTACTTCCTGTTAAAATATACTACCTAAGAAAACTTAGGCGAAGAAGCTCCCAGTCTCGTTGTTTTTAACTATACTGGAATGTTCCTATACACCAGGCATCTCAAACTGGCGGCCCTCCAGCTGTTGCCAAACTACAAGCCCCATCATGCCTCTGCCTGTGGGAGTCATGCTTGTAACTGTCAGCCTTGCAATGCCTCATGGGGCTTGTAGTTTCGCAACAGCTGGAGGGCCGTCAGTTTGAGACCCCTGCTATACACGGTATGTGAGTCTCTGTCTTACTGTATGTATATTCCATATAAATTTCTTTGATTTTGTAATTGTTATTACATGTATGAGGGTTCACATTCTTGACAAATTACTTTACTATGATATTTTCTATATACAATAGGAATGTTGTTATACTCTCACCTCTGAAGAAGGAGGCAACTACTAATCTCCGAAATGCATCAGTGGTGAGATAACGCTCACAACATGCATTCATACTCTGTACTCTGTAAATCAAGTACTGTTTGAACATTTTTCAAGTGTTTTTATATATTGTCATATATGTCAACCTTTCTTATACAATTCATGCAATAAACGTTTTTCTAATTTAAACTACTTAGTTCTCAATCTGGGGTTAAACAGTTTTTATGCCTTAAAAGTCCAACCCATAGGGGACTCTCTCTCCCTGTTTTTCTTGACTATAGGATGTGGCATATAATATAAAAATTCCCCTTTTTTCTATATATGTGTGGTCTCTGCTAAGCCTACAACTTTTTTTCTCAGATAACAACATAAAAGGAATCAGATTAGGAGACCACGAACATAGTAGTAGCAGCGTTCGCGGACGTTTTACTGTTCTATGTCACGGAACCTAAGACATCAATGCCAAAATTACTTGAGGTCCTAAAAGAGTACGGAGAGATATCTAACTTCAAAATAAATACCAACAAGTGAGAAATTTTAAACATAGATATAGGTAAAAAAGAAGCGCTTGGGCTTCAAAGAGAGTATCAGTTCCCATGGAAACATAAGGGGCTAAAATACTTAGGGATTAAATTAGCAAATTCCATTGAAAAGCTATATAGTGACAACTACATCCCGCTATTGGACGAAATTAGAAATGAACTTAAAAAAATCCAGTATAGGCCCCTCTCGTGGGTAGGTCGAATAAACACCGTGAAAATGTTGATCCTGCCCAAAATCACCTATAAGTTCCACATGATGCCGATTCCCCTCCCTGATTATTATCTTCAAAAATTAAAAACTATTATAAATAGGTTCCTGTGGCAATACAAGAAACCCAGGATATCACAAGACATTCTGAAACAAAATAAAGACCAAGGGGGACTTGGCGTTCCTGATATAAAAAAGTACTACCATGCGGTAATACTGTCGAGAGCTGTAGAGTGGTCACAGAAAGAGACTCAAAAGCAATGGGTGCAATTAGAAAATGATATAAGTGAGGTAGATTTAAGAGTAGGGATCTGGAGTCCCCCTAAGCACAGGGAGATGGGAGTAAATACACAAAAAATAACTAGACACGTCTTCAAAATTTGGGATTTAATGCACAAGCAATATAGCTGTAAATATAATTCACCACTGATGCCACTAAAAAATAATGAGTATTTCCCACCAGGCAAAAGAGAAATGGGGGGGGGGGGAATGGATAGGAGAGAACACACAACTAGGTGATTTGATAGAAAATGGTAAATTAAAACCACTGATAGAATTACAGCAAAGCACAGCACATATAAAGTTAAATGAATGGCGCTACCTCCAGCTGGCAAACTTTGTTGGGAAACTCCCCCAGCCAATTAGAACGAAGGATAATTATACATCCTTAGAGAAGATATGCCTAGCAAAAGGGGGAAAAAAAAAAAGATACATCTTGTTTATATAAGATGCTTCTCGCAGAGGGTCGGCTGGAGGTACCTCCATTCTTAATAAAATGGGGAAATGAATTAGATACACATGGGTACAAACACAATTTAAAAAAAAAAATTGAAATTAACACATAGATCAGCAATGGACACTAGAACCACGGAAACAAACTACAAATGCCTCTCAAGATGGTACATTACACCTAATAGAAGTAGTAAATTTCAGCTGGGGAATTCGCAAGATTGTTGGAGAGGGTGTAGTCAACGGGGTACAATGGCCCACATTTGGTGGGAATGTCCAAAAATCAGGAAATACTGGAAAAATATTTTAGATTTGATAAACGAAATTACTGGTATTAAAATAGTGGAAGATCCTTGGATATGCCTATTTCATAACACCACAGATTCAATAAAAACATACGTGAAGACGCTAATTCCGCACATGCTGAATGCCGCAAAGGCACTGATTCCTAGGAGGTGGCAACAAGAGGAACCACCAACGGAATTGGAATGGGTACGAAAAATGGGAGAGATATACTTCCTGGAAAAACTTAGATATAAGGGAGAAGAAGATGGAGAAGATGCTATGAATAAATGGAAATGTTGGCAGAACTTTAAACAGACATGGAGGTACGCTGAAATAATAACTTAACCAGTAAAATCCCGGACACTGAAATACAGAAGAACAAAAGTAGATGACAAATGAGAGAGGCATAGTGGGTTGGGTGGGGTGGTGACGGGTGGGGGGCGGGAGCGAAAAATTAGGTTGAGCTGAAGCTAAGAAAGATATCAGAGAGAATTGAGGGGATTACGTATTGGATGCGGATGAATGTTTACGTTTTTCTCTTTCCTTCTTTTTCAATAAAAATTAAAGTTCCACAATGATGATTATAATGGAAGAGATATAAATGAACGTTAAGTTGAACAAAAGTCTCTCCAATTTTCTCTGACGTGGAACAAAGAAAAAAAGAAGAAAAAGAAAAAAAAAAAATAGATATTAACCCTTGGCGAATAATGATCAAGATACTTAAAAGGATTAGAAAAGATGTAGCTGGATAGCCGCACTCCAAATTATTCAACTTTATTTCAAAAGATATAATAAAATCATAGCATCTAGGCTTGTGTACAGACTAACTGCACAGCTGCTGACATGTTTCACACCGAACACGGTGCTTAGTCATAGCTAATGAGCAGAATATACATACAGAGCTATATATACACACACACACAAGCAATTAAACAAATGAATAAAATATGTGTATAACGAGATAGCAATTAGGGAAGCACCTGTGAGCATCCAAAATCTGAAGGTAACATTTAAATGGATGGAAGGAAAACACCTTTTTCACCTAAAACACTTAAATCAAGCTGACATGTTGAAAGCATACATAATGGTAATAGATAAATAACATGATGAATCTTATCTTTAGGTGAAGAGGTACAGGTGCAACCTAAAAAATAAATAAAAAATGACATATGTAAAAACATTTTTCATTTTGTATGTAAAAAAATCGCACGCATCGGCAGACACACAGAAAAAAGAAAGAAACAAACTCTCAATGTGTGTGCATGTCGATGCATGGGGCTCATTGAATATCAGAACTGCCAGAGAAAAGCACAAATATTCCCTAAAAATGACACATCCCAAAAAAAGCTGCATAATAGTAAGATTGCAAATATCTCATTATTGGATGTGTCTATTTAGGCCTTCTCCTATGATACAATGCATAGATAGGAAAGATAAAAAATAAATATAGGAATAGACCAAATGAACGATCGAAACCGGATATTCTAAGGCTTAAGGCGAATTAAATGTGTATATCCTTATACCGACAGGTATGGGGAGCTGATGCAAGTACCCAGCTAGTTGATCACACACCTAACATAATATATCAGGTGTGTGATTATCAAAAGAATAACAAACATGTTTAATAGGATATTAATTAACACATAAAATACTGATATTCATAATCTCTGCAGCGAAAAATGCTGCAATATGTGCATACAGCCCTATTCAAAAAACAGTCTCAATCGAATAATTAGCCTGTCCTCAATGTAAAGCAATTATAATAAATGGGAAATAGTGAATAAACTCTGGCAGAAACATAATAAAATGAGCCCAGCAGAACCAGATGAAAAAAACCTATCAGCACCGGACCGACAACCAGTGAAATGGGAGCCATACATATTGGCTTAGTAAATATGGGCAGTCAATATGTGGAGAATTCACTCATAAAAGAATGAAATGTCCCACTCAAAATTAAGGCCCATAGGCTGCCTCGTATGGAGATGGAATATCCAATAAACCTCCCTCTTGCACAACAGACTAAACCTATCACCCCCTCTTTTAGATAAAGTGACTTTTTCAACCCCCTGAATGCGTAAGCCGCTGACATCCTTATCATGGCAAAGATTCCAGTGCCTCGCCACATTAGTGGGGTGGTTTTTGGAAATGTCATAGAGGTGGTCATATAATCTGTCTCTCAGTCTTCGTGTTGTGCGTCCAACATACTGTATGCGACATTGTTCACACGTAACCACGTAAATAACAAATTTAGTGTTACAGTTAATGAAGGCCATAGCTTTAAAACCCTTATTCAGAGACCTAGAAAGGATAGTATCGCCTCGTAAAATGTGGGGGCAACATGGACAGTTATTGCCCCCACATCGAAACGATCCCTTAAACTGTAACCAATTGGGGCGTTGAACACTGCTCGAATAGAGGCTGGGGGACAACATGCCATGATAAGGATGTCAGCGGCTTACGCATTCAATTCTCCACATATTGACTGCCCATATTTACTAAGCCAATATGTATGGCTCCCATTTCACTGGTTGTCGGTCCGGTGCTGATAGGTTTTTTTCATCTGGTTCTGCTGGGCTCATTTTATTATGTTTCTGCCAGAGTTTATTCACTATTTCCCATTTATTATAATTGCTTTACATTGAGGACAGGCTAATTATTCGATTGAGACTGTTTTTTGAATAGGGCTGTATGCACATATTGCAGCATTTTTCGCTGCAGAGATTATGAATATCAGTATTTTATGTGTTAATTAATATCCTATTAAACATGTTTGTTATTCTTTTGATAATCACACACCTGATATATTATGTTAGGTGTGTGATCAACTAGCTGGGTACTTGCATCAGCTCCCCATACCTGTCGGTATAAGGATATACACATTTAATTCGCCTTAAGCCTTAGAATATCCGGTTTCGATCGTTCATTTGGTCTATTCCTATATTTATTTTTTATCTTTCCTATCTATGCATTGTATCATAAGAGAAGGCCTAAATAGACACATCCAATAATGAGATATTTGCAATCTTACTATTATGCAGCTTTTTTTGGGATGTGTCATTTTTAGGGAATATTTGTGCTTTTCTCTGGCAGTTCTGATATTCAATGAGCCCCATGCATCGACATGCACACACATTGAGAGTTTGTTTCTTTCTTTTTTCTGTGTGTCTGCCGATGCGTGCGATTTTTTTACATACAAAATGAAAAATGTTTTTACATATGTCATTTTTTATTTATTTTTTAGGTTGCACCTGTACCTCCTCACCTAAAGATAAGATTCATCATGTTATTTATCTATTACCATTATGTATGCTTTCAACATGTCAGCTTGATTTAAGTGTTTTAGGTGAAAAAGGTGTTTTCCTTCCATCCATTTAAATGTTACCTTCAGATTTTGGATGCTCACAGGTGCTTCCCTAATTGCTATCTCGTTATACACATATTTTATTCATTTGTTTAATTGCTTGTGTGTGTGTGTATATATAGCTCTGTATGTATATTCTGCTCATTAGCTATGACTAAGCACCGTGTTCGGTGTGAAACATGTCAGCAGCTGTGCAGTTAGTCTGTACACAAGCCTAGATGCTATGATTTTATTATATCTTTTGAAATAAAGTTGAATAATTTGGAGTGCGGCTATCCAGCTACATCTTTTCTACTTCAGTTCCTGTTGCAAACAGAGCCAGCACCCTGTGGGAGTGTGGAGACAGCGGTTTTGGGAGAAGTCATTACCTTGGAGCGGTGATTCTTTGTGATACTTAAAAGGATGATAGAGTTATTATGCAACAGCACCTCCAGACCCCTGGCTATGATAAGAGAGCTATGTTATGCGGGTTCCCTAATTGTGGGGGATGGTAATAAACAACAACATCATTGTTTTTAATCCCCAAGAAATCCCAAAAACAAGAAAAGAAATAAAAGAGGCACAAGAGGGGGAGGAGGAAGAAAAGGGACAATGTGAACAGTGCTGGTATATTAATAAAAATAATTCTGCACTGGGGAAGATTTTAATGCTTAAAAGCAGCCTACACCAAAATTTTTGATACCAAATGAGTGCATAAATAAATCAAATAGTGTGGTGCTAAATTAATACAACATGATAGAAAATATACCGTACTTAATATGCATAGAACTCTAATATAAATTAATAATAAAAATAGCAATTCATAAAGTGCAAAAATGTGAAATAAATGCAAATTTACATTTCATAAAAAAAATGCATCAATCTAATACAATTAGTGTGTTAAAAAAACAATATTCAGATCCTTGAAACAAATAATAAGTCCCAATTCATGAATTTAAAAAAAATCGAAAAAATAGGTAATTCATGTGCAACACCCAAAATAAATATAAAGTGTATAATCCCATTTCCAAGTGCAAGTGAATACCGTTCATATCCAATAAGTATAAGCAATCCAAGAAATAAAGAGTTTTTACATCCAACGCGGTACCACAGAGATATCTCCTGTGATATAAGATAAGGTTGGCTCCTTATCAGATAGTGTGGACCATATTAAATGGTCAACAGCGCATTTAAAATAACCAGGTTGTCTTCCTGTCCTCTTGCTGTGAGCAATATTTCCCACAGTAAAATCACATTAAAAGATGCACAGAGCTGTTTCCTGAGCAGGCAATCTCCAAACACCGGTATTCCGACAGTCAGATAAAGTAAAGGCGTCATGTGAGTGGAACTCACTAGGGTTGAACAGATGGTTTTAAGTAAAGGTTTGAAACATGCACTTCCTAAAAGGTTTAACAAATTTGACACCTTTGTGGATGTACACAAATATATTGGGAAGATTAACATTAAAAGTACTTCATTTTTAATCCCATTAAAAATAGGGGAGAAGTCAATGAGGGTGTAGCGTACACTCAGTTGTCCAATGCATTGTTTTTTAACCACCCCCCCCCCCCCCCCCCAAGGCTGTGGCCCCCTCAATGTCAGTCTTTAGATAGAGACTTGGTCCTTTAAGATAATGATTCATTTAAATTAAAGAATCTTCACAATGACCTTGCCTTTAAACGAGATGTGGAAACCTTGAGAGCTCTTGATGACATAGTTGTTCATCCTGCTGACAGGGGGGGGGGATTTTGAAAAAAGAGGCCTACGAGGCTAAGATGTCCAGATTGTTGTCAGACCATGACAACTATGCCCCCCTTAAAAAATGATCCCACTGCCAGCTTTAAGTAGGAGTTGCAAGTTTTTATCGATAAAGGTTAAACAAGTGGTATTCTAAATGAACTACTTGCCTACTGGCCATTTAACCCCCCTTCCTGCCCAGGCCAATTTTCAGTTTTTAGTGCTGTCGCACTTTTAATGACAATTGCGCCATAATGCAACACTGTATCCAAACTACATTTTTATCAGGAAAAAAAATAGTTTTATAATTTGTTATAAAATTTGAAAACAGTTAATTTTTCTCCTTTATTGATGTGCACTGATGAGGCGTCACTGATGGGCACTGATAGGCACTGATAAGGCGGCACTGATGAGCACTGATGGATGGCACTGATGGACACTGATGGTTGGCACTTATGGGCGGCACTGAAGGGCACTGATATGTGGAACTGAAGGGCACTGATGGGTGTCACTGATAGGCAGCACTGATGGGCAATGATGTGTGGCACTAATGGGCACTAGTAGGTACTGGTGGGTGATACTGATAGGCAGCACTGATCAGTGGCACTGATGATGAGGCACTGATGGGCATTGATAAGTGGCACTGTTGGGCAAAGGTAGGTGGCACTGTGGGCACTGGTAGGTGGCACTGGTGGGCACTGGTAGGTGGAACTGATAGGCGGCACTGGTGGGCACAGATGAAGCAGCCACAGCTGATCATGTGGTAAGGAGGCAGGATCTGCCCTTTACTCCGATCTGTGATCAGCCGAGTCTCATAGACTCGGCGATCACAGAGCACACCGTGTGCGCCCCCGCAGGGGACATCTATTAACGGCCTCCTGGCAATTAAGGCCCACGCTGTAGCCATCATTCGGCTATAGTGCGGACTCAAGAAGGTTAAAAAGAAAAAGCTTACTTGGTCCCTAGTGCACTAAATGTGCCTGTCATGTATTACTAACCAAAGAACCACAAAGATCTTTTGAACCCTCTGGGCCATCCAATAATAAGTTGTATAGACGCATTACTTCCCGGTATCTTTTTAGCGATTGTTATTTTTATGAGTTGTAGCTAATTGATAACTTATATTCATTTGATGTCTGATGCAATTGTAGCAGCATGTCGATAGTTTAAATAATATATTTTTATTTAAATGTATTATTTTTGTTCGTTTTTTTTTAATTTAAATGTATGTAACCACTTCAATACTGGACGCTTTCACCCCCTTCCTGCTCAGGCCAATTTTCAGCTTTCAGTGTCGTCGTACTAATTTTTATAATTTACGAGACAGAGTTTTCTTTTGGTAATATTCAATCACCACTGGGTTTTTTATTTTTTGCTAAACAAATGAAAAAAGACCAAACATTTAGAGAAAAAAATAACTTTTTCTTAGTTTCTGTTATATAATTTTTTAAATAAGCAATTTTTCTCCTTCACTGATATGCACTGATGAGGCTGCATTGACGGGCACTGATAGGCTGTGCTGATAAGGCAGCACTGATGGGCACTGATGAGGAGGCACTAATATGCAGCACTGATGGGCACTGATATGCAGCACTGATATGTGGCATTAATGGGCACTGATAAGAGGCATTGATGGACACTGATAGGTGGCACTGATGGGCACCACTGATTGGCACTAATATATGGCACTGATTGGCAGCGCTTATGAGCGGCACAGTGGTGTAGTGGGTATCACTCTTGCCTAGCAGTAAAAAGGGTCACTGGTTCGAATCCCAACCATGACACTAAGTGCCTGGAGTTTGCATGTTCTCCCTGTGCCTGCATGGGTTTCCTTCAGGTACTGTGGTTTCCTCCCACACTCCAAAAGACATGCTGGTAGGTTAATTGGCTTCTGTCCAAAATTGGCCCTAGTATATGAATGTGAGTTGGGGACCTTGGATTGTGGGATCCTTGATGTGAATGTGCAATGTATGTGTGGAGCACTGCGTAAATTGATGGTGCTATATGGGTACCTTAAATAAATAATAATATAATAGATGAGCATCCTAATGAGACACAATGTACAGGGATATGGAGAATTGTAGACACGCATCCACACTCACTTAGGTGGACTGGTGTCTTTATTCAACCTTACTAACTATGTAACTATGAGGTGGCACTGATGGACATCACTGTAGGGCACTGGTGAGCATCACTGGTGGGCACTGACAGGCATTGCCAATGGGGAAGATCTCCCCTGTGAGGAAAGCTTCTTATAGGCTCTCCTTTTCTCACGTGCTGTCAATTTCCTATTTTCACTGTGATCAGCTGTGATTGGACACAGCTGATCACATGGTAAAGTGATGTCATAGGCTTTTTACAGAGATCAGTGATGATCATGGAACGACGCTCTGTGCACCCCTGAACACATGCACTAGTGGTCCATTTTGCAGGACACCATATGGAGTCCAGTCAGAACGCCAAAGCCCCACCCAGCCATGATTCTGCTATAGGCCAGGCTGAAAGGTTTTAAATATATTTTTGTTTAAAAGAAATACTGTGTTAATACATCTATGCAATCTACCAAATACTTATTGTTTCAATCATATGAATCATATAAATCTCATAAACATGTGCCAGTGTGAAATAAATAAATCACAATTCTTCTTATAATAGTCCAAATAAATCCAGTGTTTCAGTGCAATCAGGTGTTGTATATGTGATGATCAAATAAAAATAAAGATGAGGCTTGCTAAATCTTCACAGATCCTCAAAAGTGTGCCTTATGTTAATTAACCACAGTGCACCCCCAATAGGTATGCGTTCACCTCATGAAGTGTGACCTCACAATTTAGTTTGATCAAAAATAGCCTTTTAGTCACCCTGGACTAACCTGTTATGCCGCGTACACACGATCGGAATTCTCGTCGGAAAAAACTCGAAAGGTTTTTCCGAAGGAACTCAGACGGAATTCCCCTCAAGCTGTGTTGCCTACACATGATCACACCAAATTCCGACGGTCAATAACACAGCGGCATAAAACACGTTCGACAGCACTATAAAAGGGAAGTTTAATGCTTCAGAGCATGCGTCCAATTGTTTCCGAGCATGCGTCGGAATTTTGCGTGTCGGAATTGCATACACACGATCGGAAAATCCGATAGAAAGGTATTCCGTCGGAAAAATTTAGAACAGGTTCTCAATCCAAAGTCCGTCGGAAATTCCAACAGAAAAAGACCGTTGGGCATACACACGGTCGGAAAATCCGATGAAAAGCTCCCATCGGACTGTTTGCATCGGAAATTCCGACCGTGTGTACGCCGCATAAGTGTTCCTCCTCCATTGTTCGGGATATATGAAAAAAATGTATTTATTTGGACTATTATAAGAATAATTGTGATTTATTTATTTCACACTGGCACATGCCTATATAATTCATATGATTGACACAATAAGTATTTGATATATTGCATAGATGTATTTGTGCAGCATTTCTTTTAAACAATTATTTAGCACATTTATATTGGGATTGTGTTTTGTGCTGCTTGCTCTAAACCGTGTATATTCATATCCTAGCTGCTCGCAAGATTTTATTTGATGTTAAAACATTTTCTTCAACCACTAGATTGGGTTGTTGGTCACCTATGACCAGTTTACCAGTTTATGTATTCCAGGTGGCTGTTCGTGATGCTGGTCACTAGATTGCATTACTTTTGTCCTCTTTGATGGCTACTATGAGAGGGCCCTTGTGTGTCCTGTTTTTATATTTATTTCTCATTATGATGTTCCCTTTGGTAATTACCATTAGAGGGTGCTTGTTCCTCTTGTCTTTTTGATAGCTTGGCAACTTTTTGTGTGGGCTGTGTGTGTATTTATAGCGTGGCGGAGGGAAGTCTGATGTAAGGCCCAGCCCAAAGATGTCCCTGCTGACTAAACCCAGCATCCCCCGGGACTGTGACATCATAAGGGGCGGGGTCAACAGGTAACATCACCTGGTGACCCCGCCCCTTATGCCTATATAAGTCGGCATTGCGGCCAGAGAGAGCGTTGTGTCAACATTGGAAGGAAGAAGAAGAAGAAAGAAGAAGAGAAGAAGAAGAAGAAGGCGGCGACAGCGACGAACGACAAGACTGGGCCAACGCTAGTAAAAGAGCTGGAAGAAGAGCGGAGGCCCGGCAGGAAAAACGAAGAGCAGGACAAGACCCCCGAAGTTGGAAGAAGACCCCCGGACGGCGGTGACGAAGGAGAAAGCCGGGCTCCTCCGCTAGTAAAAGAGAGAGCAGAAGATAGCGGAGGAGCCCGGCAAGAAGACCCCCGAAGTCAGAAGAAGACCCCCGGAGCTGTCTAATAAACTACTTTAAAAACCTGTGTTGTGTTTTTTTTATTAACACTTTTTCCCTCAGGTGAATGGGTAGGGGTACCATTTACCCCATACTCATTAACATAGGGTGGGGGCCGGGATCTGGGGGCCCCCTTATTAAAGGGGGCTCCCTGATTCTGATAAGCCCCCCGCCCGCAGACCCAGACAACCAATGGCAAGGGTTGTCGGGAAGAGGCCCTTGTCCTCATCAACATGGGGACAAGGTGCTTTGGGGTGCCTTCCCCAAAGCACCCCCCCATGTTGAGGGCATGCGGCCTGGTACGGCTCAGGAGGCGCTCGCTCGTCCCCACCCCATTTCAGGGCACCTTTGGTAAGAATACAGCTCTTAAGAGGTAGGAACGAGACATCTTTCTCTGAATCTCAATGGCGCCAAGCCATCCATTATAACCAAATAGCTTCTAAATGTATAAATTACTGGAAGTTATCTCAAAAACTCCACCTCAGTTGGTACCTGACCACTGTTCAAATGCATACATTTTCAAATCTGGATGACGACGAATGTTGGCGTGGTTGCTCACACACTGGCTCACTAACACACATTCTATGGGAATGTCAACATATCTCCCCCTTTTGGAAAAAAATATTCTCCTTATTGGAATAAACTGGCATAATAACAAAACCCTCCTTACAGTTAGTGAACTGCAGCTTGGGGATTAATACCTTCAAAGCCAGGTTCAGGATCATAGTTATGCACGTTCTTTTTGCCGCCAGACTAATGATAACACGAAAGTGGAGACAATAAATTGCCCCCAACATCTCTGATGTTAAAACATACCTCAAACTGAATTCAGAATATGAGCACTACACAGCCCTACAATCAGATTCACTTTTGAAATTTCTGGGAACCATGGTTGCAAATTCAGCAGAAATATGGGTAATACCACATTATAATGCTAATTCACCAACTACAGTTAATCGCTCTTCATAACATTCATTCTTTGTCCAATGTACATATCTACTGTATTAAGTATCTTCACAATTTTATGTGTCTGCACAAATACTTTCTGTCATGTTACCAATCCAGCATACAATCTATGTAATTGTAAAGTGACGTTCTTCCTGTTAAACTTTGTAAAACCAATAAAAATATAACACTAAAGAGATAATCTATCAAATGTAGCATAATGATCCCTTGGGGAAGTGTTTTGATGTTTTATCCTTGAGCAATACAAATTAAAATACACTTTTTGAAAAACTGTAAAAGAAAAAAAAAATATATATATGTGGAAGGCCAACATGGTGACCTGAATTTATGGGAGGAGCCCGGGAGGGTATTTAACCGGCCCACTCGCCTGTGGTCTTCGTCGGTTCCGGTGCGCGATATACTACGTCACTAAGCCGACTACTCGATTCGCTAGCGTTCGTGAGTGCCAGACGTCTCATGGATTGTTCCCGTTCGAAGGTTTTGTACATTGTATCTGGCTCGGCTGCCGCAGGTAGGGGTCTCGTTTGACCACCATTTCACTTATGAACGTTAGTTACCTTGTCACGAATCTCGTTGTCCACATACGCACGAGTCATTCATTAGTACCCGTATGTTGCATCCGTACCGCTATCTGCATAACAGTAGCCGGTCGCTTACGCATCACCACTGATTCGGAATCAGTCGCAGTAACATTTCACACGGTCACATTTCAGCCATTTCACCATTTCAGCCATTTCGCCATTTCACGGTCCTGCACCGACACGCCGGTTCGAATCTAACCGCATCCGATTCGTCCCGGTATGTCCCAGCAGTTGAACCCCATTTCAATACATGATCCAGGGAGCAGTCGTTTTTAGCCGCAATTTCTCGACTCACCGGTCGAAAAAACACCTCTGTCATGGCCTCATTTCACTGTCATGTATCACGTTCCGATTCGAGTCTAGGCGCACCCCGGTGCCTCGATTCGTACCGGCGCGCCCCAGGTGCTCCCAGGCCCCATTTCATTTTGTGCTCCAGAAGTATGGTCGCTGTCAGTCGAAAAAATTTTAGGCTCACCGGTCGGCGCCTCTGTCACGAGAAAAACATTTCACCTCACGAGTCACGTTTTAATTCGAAACTGGTCGCACCCTCGCGTATCAGTTTCGCCTCCGACGTACCCCAGGTTGTCGGCCCCATTTCAGTAACCACCCCTGAGTCTGCCCGCCGTCGGTCGCAAAACCCGACCGACCGCTCCGCACCTCATAGAATGGTTCCCTTCATTTCTCTCACTGCTAGGCCGCTTCTAACCCAGTCGCACTGCGCGCCGGTTCGTACCGATGTGCCCTGAACATCCGTTGGCCTCATTTCAGTACATGCTCCAGAAGTCTGGTTCGTTGACAGTCGCCGTCGCGGCTCGACCGTTTCATACTCCTGTCATGCCAATCAGTTCGCTGTCACACAAAAATGTCCCGATCCGAATCCGATGGCATCCACCATGCATCAGTTCGCCTCAACGTACCCCAGTCGAATTTGCCTCATTTCATTCCAATTCTCGATCAGTGTCACTCAGCAAGTCACACTCATAAACGACACTTTGCGCCCACGACATGGCACAAACGTTCCTCATTTCACTCCAAAAAAAAAAAAATATAAGAAAAAAAAAAGTATATATGCATAGACGGGGGACACACCCCACGAGGCACACCTCACCAGTTGTCTTTATTTTCCTTCTCTAGGTCAGTCCAAGTTCAGTAGGTCCACCCTGCAACAGGTTGGACGGTATTTCTCCAGGTAAAATAGAAACTCACCGTATACACACGTCCACGTACGTGCGCACACTTGTCCTTTCGAAAGCACAGCAGCTGGGTACGTATGTTTACACAAGGAAAGAAACAGTCTTGGCTTATCTCATCCCCTTAACAGGTCCGGTCGACCTTCTTGCGACCTCAGACGCCACAAGACATCGCCTCAGGGTACAGCCCATCCGAGGACCATGTCTCAAGCGGGCAGCAAGGATCTCACCGCCCCCTTGTCACCTTCCCCAGTGTCTGTAAGCCACAGCAACCAGTCCCTCAGGGGATGGACCATCCCCAGGCTGACGGCAGAACTTAGACGCAGGGGCGTGTCGTTCCCCGCCACGGCCAGGAAGGCGGAGCTCTTTAGGCTCCTGTTCCCTCCTCCTGCCATGGCCGGGCCCAGCACTCAACAAGCTTCCCTCCAGTCTATATCTACGGCCATAGCACAACTCCACACCATGGTGTCGTCCTTGGCGAACACAGTCACGGACGTCCAAGCCAAAGTGACTCTCCTGGAAGCTCACCCGGCCCCGGCCGTCCCCGGCCCTGCCGCAATGCAGCCTCTAACACCAGTCGCCACAGGTACCGCAGGGACAAGTCCCGTCGTCTGCCCAGCACACCTGGTTGCAGCCAGCATTAAGAAGGACATACTGGATGGCAAGGACGTCAACCTCGCCTCCCTACTCATATCAGTCCATGACCTAGCCGAAAACAAGGCCTATACCTGGAGAGATGTCTTGGTGGTCCTCAAAGCTAAGGACCCCAGACTCAACCGCAAATTGTCTGTCCCAGAATTCGCGTTGACATTTGGGATGCTTAGAGACGTCATATGCTCAGCTTCCCCTGGCCGAAGGGAAGAGCTGGATTTATATCTCCACACCGTGGTAGACTTGGGCTACAAGTACGGCGGGTTCTCATTCTATGGCTACCACCGTTCCTTTTCCGCAAAAGCAGCCGCCAGGATGGCGCAGTTCCAGTCACCCACGGATTGGAGCCTAATGGACACAGAATTATTCTGTCGCCATTTTGCCGGTCTGCGCTCATCATTGTGCGCAGTCTGCCAATCCTCCACGCACACCTCCACCTGGTGCTCCAGTGTAACAGTCAGCCGCTCGGTCGAGTTTCCCTCGACCTCGGCTCCAGCTCAAAACCTGCCAGCACTGACACAGAAACCCCAGCTCGACAAACTCGGACGCCCCGTCCGGACCATGGGAGGAGTGGCCATCTGTAATAATTACAACTACGGCTCGTGCAACTTCAGCCAATGCAGGATGCTCCACATGTGCGTTGTATGCCACAGGGCGCACCCGAAAAATTTATGCAAGGTCAAGCCGAAAAACCTGTGATTGAGCCGCATAAACGTCCTATGGTTAGGAGTCTATCTGGACTCACACCCCACCCCCTCACTAGCCAGGTTCCTCATACAAGGATTCACGGTGGGCTTCCACACCGGCCTTGTCTCCCTGCCCCACACTACCTACGAGTGTAGGAATCTCAAGTCAGCGGCCACCGACGAGCAAGCCATAGATGAACTACTCCTAGCCGAGCTGGAGCGAGGTTTCGTCATAGGTCCCTTCACACAACCCCCCTTCAACACCTGGAGAGTCAGCCCTATTGGGCTTGTCAAGGGCAAGCTCTCGAATAAAGTTTGTTTGATGTACGACCTGTCTGCGCCTCATTCTTGCCACGTCCCCAGCCTCAACTCCCTGATTCCCTCCGAGGAGTTCTCCTTAAAATACGCCTCCATCGACATGGCGATCCAGGCCATCCTTAAAGCAGGCACAGGGGCCTGGCTGTCCAAAGCCAACATATCGGACGCCTTCAAACTTCTGCCGATTCACCCGTCTCTCTGGTGTTGGCACGGTATCAAGTGGAGAGACAGGTACTACTTTGCCACCAAGCTCACGTTCGGCTCCAAAAGTAGCCCCTGGCTCTTCGACACTTTCGCTCAATCCCTCACCTGGATTCTCCTACACAAGGCCCAATGCACAGAAGTCATCCACTACCTGGATGACTTCTTACTGATAGAGCAGCCCAACGTGTCACCAGTAGACCTCGACAAGTTGAGAGTCGTCTTCCAGAACATCAATGTCCCCATAGCTGAGCACAAGGTCGACGGACCCGCACACTCCATCACCTTCCTCGGAGTTGTCTTGGACACATGCTCCATGCAGGCCAGCCTCCCCCTCGACAAGTTGACCCGCATCAGGGCAGTTCTTCAGGACTTCACCCGCACGAGAGGATGCACAAGACGACAGCTCCAGTCACTACTTGGCATGCTCAATTTTGCCATGCGGATCATCCCTCAAGGTCGTTCCTTCATCTCACGGCTCTTAGTCTACCTGTCACAGGCACAAGACCCTGATCAGATCCTCAACCTGGACGCCGCAGCCATAGCAGACCTAGTGATGTGGGAAGAATTCCTTTCCTCATGGAACGGAATATCCATGTTTATCCCGGCCATCTCACCCTTCTCACCACAGGTGGTGACAGATGCCGCGGCCTCCATGGGCTTCGCAGCCATTTTTGGCCTCCGTTGGTTCGCTGGCCCTTGGCCCCCGCAGATTCTCTCAATCCCAGGTTTCAGACGGACTTCCCCCCTTTTCGAGCTCTACCCAATCGTGGCAGCCGCCAAACTTTGGCGTCACAACTGGACCGGGCAGACGGTAAACTTCACGACGGACAACCAGGCCACGGCAGACATCGTCAACAAAGGCAGGTCCAAGTCACTCCCGGTGATGTCCTTCTTACGCAGGCTGGTCCAACTGTCGCTACGGCTCCAGTTCAACATCCATTGCTCTTACATCCCAGGTAAATACAACGTGGCAGCAGACGCGCTGTCACTCTTTAACTTCGTCTCCTTCTTCTGACAGATACCAGAGGCCGATCGGGTGTCCGCCCCTATCCCCGCTTGGTCTCAGCTGACCCTAGACTAGACCGATACCTACGTGGGACCACCCAGCTCATCAACCAGTCCCTGTCTCACAACACACTCGAAGCCTATCACGCAGCCTGGGACACGTTCAACAAGTTCCTAGCCACCAACGCCGTGTCAACACCCACAGACACCAGGCACATTCTGGCCTTTGTCTCACATTGCCACACACAATTAAACCTATCCTACAACACCATCCGCCTGTACCTGGCCGGCGTACAGCACTTTTTGGCCCTTCAAGATCCCACTAGACCGTCTGTCTTCTCGTCCCACGCCGTCCGAGCCGTCCTACGCGGGGTCCAGAAGCAGCAACCAGCAAACAGAACCAGACGTCGCCCCATCACGAGTGCCATCTTCCGCGAGATGTCCGCCATACTCGCTGGTTCCCCCTTTGGTGTCCTCCTCAGCCAGGTCATACAAGCCGCTATCTACCTGGCCTACTACGGGTTCCTACGTCCCAGCGAATTCACCTGTAACAGCTCGACCAGCCAAACCCTGTGCCGACGCCACCTAGTTCGCCATCAAGACCACTTCGTGCTCCACCTCAGCGTCTCCAAGACTCAGCAAGCTGGCCACGGGGTGGACATCCATCTATACAGAACCGGCAATTCCTGGTGCCCAGTGACGGTTCTCAACTAAGGATGGGCCCGGTGCTCGATGCGAACCCACGTTCGCATCGAGCACCGGGCGTTCGCTCGCTCGGCGAGCCCAGAACTATTTTGGCCGCTCGCATCACGTTCGTGTGATGCGAGCGGCCCCGCAATGCATTGCGGCCGGCGCGGCCGACGCAGTGCATTGCTGGCTGATGATTGGCCAAGCATGCACTGTGACCCCGCATGCTTGGCCAATCACAGCTCCGGAAACTCGAAGAGCCATAATTGGCTACAGGCAGGACGCCTGTAGCCAATTACAGCTCAGGGGCTGTAGTACACGCCCCCCCCTATAAAACGCCGCCACGCCGTCTGCGCCGGTCACATGCTGTTCCGGCGCAGATTGAGCAGGCAGATTCTGTGACACTCTGCTGCATTTAGATAGTTAGAGAGATTCACTTACAGAGATTGAGTTAGATAGATTCAGTTACAAAGATTGATTGAGAAAGAGGGGCTTGTAGTGTGCTCGTGGCAGGCAGGCAGAGCTCCTATATTTTGTTACCAGAAGCACCTATAGGACTTGTAGTGTGTTCGTGGCAGGCAGGCAGAGCTCCTATATTTTGTTACCAGAAGCACCTATAGGACTTGTAGTGTGTTCGTGGCAGGCAGGCAGAGCTCCTATATTTTGTTACCAGAAGCACCTATAGGACTTGTAGTGTGTTTGTGGCAGGCAGGCAGAGCTCCTATATTTTGTTACCAGAAGCACCTATAGGACTTGTAGTGTGTTCGTGGCAGGCAGGCAGAGCTCCTTCATTTTGTTCCCAGAGGCACCTATAGGACTTGAAGTGTGTTAGTCCCATTACACACACAGAGCTATATTTTCTTCCCAGAAGCACCTATAGGACTTGAAGTGTGTTAGTCCCATTACACACACAGAGCTATATTTTCTTCCAGAAGCACCTATAGGACTTGAAGTGTGTTAGTCCCATTACACACACAGAGCTATATTTTGTTCCCAGAAGCACCTATAGGACTTGAAGTGTGTTAGTCCCATTACACACACAGAGCTATATTTTGTTCCCAGAAGCACCTATAGGACTTGAAGTGTGTTAGTCCCATCACACACACAGAGCTATATTTTGTTCCCAGAAGCACCTATAGGACTTGAAGTGTGTTAGTGGCATCACACACACAGAGCTATATTTTGTTCCCAGAAGCACCTATAGGACTTGAAGTGTGTTAGTCCCATCACACACACAGAGCTATATTTTGTTCCCAGAAGCACCTATAGGACTTGAAGTGTGTTAGTCCCATCACACACACAGAGCTATATTTTGTTCCCAGAAGCACCTATAGGACTTGAAGTGTGTTAGTCCCATTACACACACAGAGCTATATTTTCTTCCCAGAAGCACCTATAGGACTTGAAGTGTGTTAGTCCCATTACACACACAGAGCTATATTTTCTTCCCAGAAGCACCTATAGGACTTGAAGTGTGTTATTCCCATTACACACACAGAGCTATATTTTCTTCCCAGAAGCACCTATAGGACTTGAAGTGTGTTAGTCCCATTACACACACAGAGCTATATTTTGTTCCCAGAAGCACCTATAGGACTTGAAGTGTGTTAGTCCCATTACACACACAGAGCTATATTTTCTTCCCAGAAGCACCTATAGGACTTGAAGTGTGTTAGTCCCATCACACACACAGAGCTATATGTTGTTCCCAGAAGCACCTATAGGACTTGAAGTGTGTTAGTCCCATCACACACACAGAGCTATATTTTGTTCCCAGAAGCACCTATAGGACTTGAAGTGTGTTAGTCCCATCACACACACAGAGCTATATTTTGTTCCCAGAAGCACCTATAGGACTTGAAGTGTGTTAGTCCCATCACACACACAGAGCTATATTTTGTTCCCAGAAGCACCTATAGGACTTGAAGTGTGTTAGTCCCATTACACACACAGAGCTATATTTTCTTCCCAGAAGCACCTATAGGACTTGAAGTGTGTTATTCCCATTACACACACAGAGCTATATTTTCTTCCCAGAAGCACCTATAGGACTTGAAGTGTGTTAGTCCCATTACACACACAGAGCTATATTTTGTTCCAGAAGCACCTATAGGACTTGAAGTGTGTTAGTCCCATTACACACACAGAGCTATATTTTCTTCCCAGAAGCACCTATAGGACTTGAAGTGTGTTAGTCCCATCACACACACAGAGCTATATTTTGTTCCCAGAAGCACCTATAGGACTTGAAGTGTGTTAGTCCCATCACACACACAGAGCTATATTTTGTTCCCAGAAGCACCTATAGGACTTGAAGTGTGTTAGTCCCATTACACACACAGAGCTATATTTTCTTCCCAGAAGCACCTATAGGACTTGAAGTGTGTTATTCCCATTACACACACAGAGCTATATTTTCTTCCCAGAAGCACCTATAGGACTTGAAGTGTGTTAGTCCCATTACACACACAGAGCTATATTTTGTTCCCAGAAGCACCTATAGGACTTGAAGTGTGTTAGTCCCATTACACACACAGAGCTATATTTTCTTCCCAGAAGCACCTATAGGACTTGAAGTGTGTTAGTCCCATCACACACACAGAGCTATATGTTGTTCCCAGAAGCACCTATAGGACTTGAAGTGTGTTAGTCCCATTACACACACAGAGCTATATTTTGTTCCCAGAAGCACCTATAGGACTTGAAGTGTGTTAGTCCCATCACACACACAGAGCTATATTTTGTTCCCAGAAGCACCTATAGGACTTGAAGTGTGTTAGTCCCATCACACACACAGAGCTATATTTTCTTCCCAGAAGCACCTATAGGACTTGAAGTGTGTTAGTCCCATTACACACACAGAGCTATATTTTCTTCCAGAAGCACCTATAGGACTTGAAGTGTGTTAGTCCCATTACACACACAGAGCTATATTTTCTTCCCAGAAGCACCTATAGGACTTGAAGTGTGTTAGTCCCATTACACACACAGAGCTATATTTTGTTCCCAGAAGCACCTATAGGACTTGAAGTGTGTTAGTCCCATTACACACACAGAGCTATATTTTCTTCCCAGAAGCACCTATAGGACTTGAAGTGTGTTATTCCCATTACACACACAGAGCTATATTTTCTTCCCAGAAGCACCTATAGGACTTGAAGTGTGTTAGTCCCATTACACACACAGAGCTATATTTTGTTCCCAGAAGCACCTATAGGACTTGAAGTGTGTTAGTCCCATCACACACACAGAGCTATATTTTGTTCCCAGAAGAACCTATAGGACTTGAAGTGTGTTAGTCCCATCACACACACAGAGCTATATTTTGTTCCCAGAAGCACCTATAGGACTTGAAGTGTGTTAGTCCCATTACACACACAGAGCTATATTTTCTTCCCAGAAGAACCTATAGGACTTGAAGTGTGTTAGTCCCATCACACACACAGAGCTATATTTTGTTCCCAGAAGCACCTATAGGACTTGAAGTGTGTTAGTCCCATTACACACACAGAGCTATATTTTGTTCCCAGAAGCACCTATAGGACTTGAAGTGTGTTAGTCCCATCACACACACAGAGCTATATTTTGTTCCCAGAAGCACCTATAGGACTTGAAGTGTGTTAGTCCCATCACACACACAGAGCTATATTTTCTTCCCAGAAGCACCTATAGGACTTGAAGTGTGTTAGTCCCATCACACAGAGCTCCTCTATTTTCTTTGCAGAAGCACCCACAGGACTTCTAGTGTGTTAGTGGCATCACACAGAGCTCCTATATATTCTTCTCAGCAGCACCCACAGGACTTCTAGTGTGTTAGTGGCATCACACAGAGCTCCTCTATTTTCTTTGCATAAGCACCCACAGGACTTCTAGTGTGTTAGTGGCATCACACAGAGCTCCTCTATTTTCTTTGCAGAAGCACCCACAGGACTTCTAGTGTGAGTGGCATCACACAGAGCTCCTCTATTTTCTTTGCAGAAGTACCCACAGGACTTCTAGTGTGTTAGTGGCATCACACAGAGCTCCTCTATTTTCTTTGCATAAGCACCACAGGACTTCTAGTGTGTTAGTGGCATCACACAGAGCTCCTCTATTTTCTTTGCAGAAGCACCCACAGGACTTCTAGTGTGTTAGTGGCATCACACAGAGCTCCTCTATTTTCTTTGCAGCAGCACCCATAGGACTTCTAGTGTGTTAGTGGCATCACACAGAGCTCCTATATATTCTTCTAGCAGCACCCACAGGACTTCTAGTGTGTTAGTGGCATCACACAGAGCTCCTCTATTTTCTTTGCATAAGCACCCACAGGACTTCTAGTGGCATCACACAGAGCTCCTCTATTTTCTTTGCAGAAGCACCCACAGGACTTCTAGTGTGAGTGGCATCACACAGAGCTCCTCTATTTTCTTTGCATAAGCACCCTCAGGACTTCTAGTGTGTTAGTGGCATCACACAGAGCTCCTCTATTTTCTTTGCATAAGCACCCATAGGACTTCTAGTGTGTTAGTGGCATCACACAGAGCTCCTCTATTTTCTTTGCAGCAGCACCCATAGGACTTCTAGTGTGTTAGTGGCATCACACAGAGCTCCTATATATTCTTCTCAGCAGCACCCACAGGACTTCTAGTGTGTTAGTGGCATCACACAGAGCTCTCTATTTTCTTTGCATAAGCACCCACAGGACTTCTAGTGTGTTAGTGGCATCACACAGAGCTCCTCTATTTTTTTTGCAGAAGCACCCACAGGACTTCTAGTGTGTTAGTGGCATCACACAGAGCTCCTCTATTTTCTTTGCAGAAGCACCCATAGGACTTAGAGTGTTAGTGGCATCACACAGAGCTCCTATATATTCTTCTCAGCAGCACCCACAGGACTTCTAGTGTGTTAGTGGCATCACACAGAGCTCCTATATATTCTTCTCATAAGCACCCACAGGACTTCTAGTGTGTTAGTGGCATCACACAGAGCTCCTCTATTTTCTTTGCAGAAGCACCCACAGGACTTCTAGTGTGTTAGTGGCATCACACAGAGCTCCTCTATTTTCTTTGCAGAAGCACCCACAGGACTTCTAGTGTGTTAGTGGCATCACACAGAGCTCCTCTCTATTTTCTTTGCATAAGCACCCATAGGACTTCTTAGTGTGTTAGTGGCATCACACAGAGCTCCTCTATTTTCTTTGCAGAAGCACCATAGGACTTCTAGTGTGTTAGTGGCATCACACAGAGCTCCTCTATATTTTCTTTGCATAAGCACCCACAGGACTTCTAGTGTGTTAGTGGCATCACACAGAGCTCCTCTATTTTCTTTGCAGAAGCACCCACAGGACTTCTAGTGTGTTAGTGGCATCAGAGCTCCTCTATTTTCTTTGCAGAGCACCCACAGGACTTCTAGTGTGTTAGTGGCATCACACAGAGCTCCTCTATTTTCTTTGCATAAGCACCCACAGGACTTCTAGTGTGTTAGTGGCATCACACAGAGCTCCTCTATTTTCTTTGCAGAAGCACCCATAGGACTTCTAGTGTGTTAGTGGCATCACACAGAGCTCCTATATATTCTTCTCAGAAGCACCCACAGGACTTCTAGTGTGTTAGTGGCATCACACAGAGCTCCTCTATTTTCTTTGCACAGAGCTCCTCTATTTTTTTTTGCAGAAGCACCCACAGGACTTCTAGTGTGTTAGTGGCATAGTGGCATCACACAAAGCTCCTCTATTTTCTTTGCATTAGCACCCACAGGACTTCTAGTGTGTTAGTGGCATCACACAGAGCTCCTCTATTTTTTTTGCAGAAGCACCCACAGGACTTCTAGTGTGTTAGTGGCATCACACAGAGCTCCTCTATTTTCTTTGCAGAAGCACCCATAGGACTTCTAGTGTGTTAGTGGCAACACACAGAGCTCCTATATATTCTTCTCAGAAGCACCCACAGCACTTCTAGTGTGTTAGTGCATCACACAGAGCTCCTCTATTTTCTTTGCATAAGCACCCACAGGACTTCTAGTGTGTTAGTGGCATCAACAGAGCTCCTCTATTTTCTTTGCATAAGCACCCACAGGACTTCTAGTGTGTTAGTGGCATCACACAGAGCTCCTCTATTTTCTTTGCAGAAGCACCCATAGGACTTCTAGTGTGTTAGTGGCATCACACAGAGCTCCTCTATTTTCTTTGCAGAAGCACCCATAGGACTTCTAGTGTGTTAGTGGCATCACACAGAGCTCCTATATATTCTTCTCAGCAGCACCCACAGGACTTCTAGTGTGTTAGTGGCATCACACAGAGCTCCTCTATTTTCTTTGCTGAAGCACCCACAGGACTTCTAGTGTGTTAGTGGCATCACACAGAGCTCCTCTATTTTCTTTGCAGAAGCACCCACAGGACTTCTAGTGTGTTAGTGGCATCACACAGAGCTCCTCTATTTTCTTTGCAGAAGCACCCATAGGACTTCTAGTGTGTTAGTGGCATCACACAGAGCTCCTATATTTTCTTCTCAGCAGCACCCACAGGACTACCGACTACAATGGCTGGAAGACCGCCAAGGGGAGGCAGAGCGTGCAGAGCCAAGAACACAGGGCAGGCAGGCTCTGTTTCTAGTGGACGTGGCCGTGGACGTGGACGTGGTCGTGCATCGTCATCAGCACGTGGCCATGGGACACGCGCGTCTTTGTTTTCGGCAGCTGGACATGTGGAGCCGCATCATGCTGAAGGCTTGGTAGAATGGATGACCAAGCCCTCTCATCCTCCTCATCCTCTCTCACCCAGGCTCAGGGTACTGACAGAGCATCATCAGCCACCCCTTCCCTAGACCCACCATGTCCTCCTGAGGAGTCCCCCGAACTCTTTGAGCACAGTGTTGGGTACATGCTCCAGGAGGATGCCCAACGATTCGAAGGCTCGGATGACGATACCCAGCTTGAGGAATCTGGCAGTACAGTTCCACCAGCTGCAGCTTACTGTCAGGTTTGCTCTAGTGGTGAAGAGGGAGGGGATGATGAGGTCACTGACTCCACGTGGGTGCCTCAAGGGAGAGAGGATGAGGAGGAGGACGAGGAGGAGGAGGATGCGGCGTCACATGTCCAACGAGGCAGGATGCCCCCTGGAGGCCAGGTAGAGGCCAGCACAGCAACTGTACAACACCGCAGAGCTCCGCCTGTGCAGGGCGCTGCCTCTGCACGTTATCAGAAAAGTTCTTTGGTGTGGGCCTTTTTTGAGACGAGTGCAGCAGATCGCACCACTGCTATTTGCAATATTTGTCTCAAGCGTATCTCGCGTGGCCAAAACATCAGCCGCTTGGGCACGACAAGCATGACCAGACCTATGGCGACCTGCCATGCAGCTCGTTGGCAGGCACACATAAAAGACCCACACCAAAGAACTAAGCGGACCTCTCCTTGCTCCTCCTCAGCTGGGATCTCCATCCCCACTACACCTTCAGTCCTCTCTGAAAGCTGCTCTGAGAGGACTGAAGGTGTAGAATTCGGTGTGTCACAACCAAGTACTTGCAGTACACCGACGTCCGAATGCAGCAGGCAAATTTCCCTGCCCCAGCTGCTGGACCGTAGAAAGAAGTACACTCCCAGCCATCCACATGCCCAGCGGTTGAATGCTAGCCTTGCTAAATTGCTAGCACTTCAACTGCTGCCTTTTCAGTTGGTAGACTCGGCCCCCTTCCGTGAGTTTGTTCAATGTGCGGTTCCTCAGTGGCAGGTTCCCAAACGCCACTTTTTCTCGCGGAAGGCGATTCCGTCTCTCTACCGGCATGTGGAGGGCAATGTCCATACCTCGCTGGACAGGGCGGTCAGCGGTAAGGTGCATATTACCGCTGACTCATGGTCCAGCAGGCATGGACAGGGACGGTACCTTTCTTTCACGGCCCATTGGGTCACTCTATTGGCAGCTGGGAGGGATGCAGGACAAGGTGCAGTAGTGTTGGAGGTTGTTCCGCCACCACGCCTCCAAAACGCGACTACTGCTACTGGTTGTGACACACCTCTCTCCTCCACCCCCTCCTCTTCTTCTTCCTCCAGTGCTCTGTCCTTGGAACCAGCGGTGCTCCGTAGGCGTACAAGGGGTACGCAAGTACGCAGGCAAAAAGATGCCATGCCGTGCTTGCGCTGGTGTGTTTGGGGGACAGGAGCCACACTGGGCCAGAGGTTCTGGCAGCTCTGCAGGGGCAGGCCGAGAGGTGGTTGACGCCACGTCAGCTTAAGCCAGGAATGGTCGTTTCTGACAATGGCACCAACCTCCTCTCCGCCCTGCGACAGGGGCAGCTCACCCATGTGCCCTGCATGGCTCACGTCCTCAACCTGGTGGTGCAGCGGTTCTTGGGCAGGTTCCCAGGCTTACAGGATGTCCTGAGGCAGGCCAGGAAAGTCTGTGTGCATTTCCGCCGATCTTATAATGCCAGTGCTCGGCTGACTGAGCTGCAAAAGGAGCTGAACCTGCCCAAGAACCGCCTAATATCTGACATGCCCACCAGGTGGAACTCAACGTTGGCCATGCTGCAGCGACTGCACACGCAGCAGAGGCCATCAATGAGTACCTTTGCGACTACGGCACCAGGACAGGGTCAGGGGAGCTTGGTTTTTTTTCCCCACGTCAGTGGAGCATGATCAGGGATGCATGCACTGTCCTCTCACCATTTGAGGAGGCCACGAGGATGGTGAGCAGTGACAGTGCATGCATCAGTGACACTGTCCCTCTTGTCCACCTGTTGGAGCATACGCTGCGTGGGATAATGGACAGGGCACTTGAGGCAGAACAGAGGCAGGAAGAGGAGGACTTCCTTGCCTCTCAAGGCCCCCTTATCCGGACAGTGTTCCTTCTGTCCCACCCATCACACAGGAAGAGGATGAGGAGGAGGAGGAGGAGGATTGTGTGAGCATGGAGGTGGAGCCTGGCACTCAGCATCAGCAGCAGCAGTCTTTTAGGGATGATGTACAGTCCCAACAAGCCAGTGGACTTGTACGTGGCTGGGAGGAGGTGGCTGGCGATCATGTCATCCTCAGTGACCCAGAAGACTCCGGACCGAATGCCTCAGCTAACCTACGCTGCATGGCCCCCTGATCCTGCAAAGCCTGCGGAAGGATCCTCGTGTTCTTCGGATCAAGGAGAGGGACCATTACTGGCTGGCCACTCTCCTTGATCCGCGTACAAGGGTAAGGTTGCGGACCTTATCTTGCCGTCGCAGAGGGAGCAGAGGATGAGACATCTCAGGGAGGCCTTGCAGAAAGGTCTGTGCAATGCGTTCCCAGAAACTGGGAGGCTACAAACTCCTGGTCCTGGGCGACGAGTTGCTGAGGCTTCGGTCAGTGGCAGAAGGAGCGGTGGGGAAGGTGGACGTCTGACCGATGCGTTCAGACAATTTTTTAGTCCGCAGCCCCAAGGTATGATCGGTTCCAGCAACCATCGCCAGCGTCTGATATACATGGTGCAGGAATACCTTGGGGCAAGGTCAGACTTGGACACCTTTCCCACCGAAAATCCTCTGGCTTACTGGGTCCTGAGGATGGATCACTGGCCAGAGCTTGCACAGTATGCAATTGAGCTACTGGCCTGTCCTGCCTCCAGCGTTCTTTCCGAACGCACATTCAGTGCTGCTGGAGGATTTGTGACTGATCATAGGGTGCGCCTGTCCACCGCCTCGGTTGATCGACTGACATTCATCAAAATGAATCAGTCTTGGATCACCACCAGCTACCAGGCACCTGAGGCGGATATAACCGAATAATTTTTAATGTCACATCCCTTCAAGACTGCCTATGCTGATGCTGAGTGACTGTCCTCTTATGTTCACTGACTATCCTCTTCCTCCTCCTCAATGATCCATGCCACCACACCAGTGCCTAAGTGTACTTACAATTTTTTAAAAAAATTTCAGCCCCTGTTTAAGGCACAATTTTTCAGCCCCTGTTTAACAGGGGCGTGTACTACAATTTTTTAAAAAAATGCTTCGCAAACACGTGTGACTGCTGTGCTCCAAGTACAGTCTCTGTGAGGGCCGTGTTGCAGTGTTGTGGCACCAGCACCAGTGCCTAAGGCACAATTTTTCAGCCCCTGTTTAACAGGGGCGTGTACTTACAATTTTTAAAAAAAATGCTTCGCAACACGTGTGACTGCTGTGCTCCAAGTACAGTCTCTGTGAGGGCCGGGTTGCAGTGTTGTGGCACCAGCACCAGTGCCTAAGGCACAATTTTTCAGCCCCTGTTTAACAGGGGCGTGTACTTACAATTTTTTAAAAAAATGCTTCGCAACACGTGTGACTGCTGTGCTCCAAGTACAGTCTCTGTGAGGGCCGGTTGCAGTGTTGTGGCACCAGCACCAGTGCCTAAGGCACAATTTTTCAGCCCCTGTTTAACAGGGGCGTGTACTTACAATTTTTTAAAAAAATGCTTCGCAACACGTGTGACTGCTGTGCTCCAAGTACAGTCTCTGTGAGGGCCGGTTGCAGTGTTGTGGCACCAGCACCAAGGCACAATTTTTCAGCCCCTGTTTAACCAGGGGCGTGTACTTACAATTTTTAAAAAAATGCTTCGCAACACGTGTGACTGCTGTGCTCCAAGTACAGTCTCTGAGAGGGGTTGCAGTGTTGTGGCACCAGCACCAGTGCCTAGGCAAATTTTTCAGCCCCTGTTTAACAGGGGCGTGTACTTACAATTTTTTAAAAAAGGGCCCATTCCTGCGCCCACCAAGAGTAACTATGAGGGCCTGCAGTCTTGTGGCAACACCGTCCACCACCACCGCCAAAGGCCCAATTTTTCTGCCCTGTTCATCAGGTGCTTGCAATTACAAATCTTGATCTAATAACTTACAGCAGGGCCCATTCCTGCGCCCACCAAGAGTAACTATGAGGGCCTACAGTCTTGTGGCAACACCGTCCACCACCACCGCCAAAGGCCCAATTTTTCTGCCCTGTTCATCAGGTGCATGCAATTACAAATCTTGATCTAATAACTCACAGCAGGGCCCATTCCTGCGCCCACCAAGAGTAACTGTGAGAGCTTACAGTCTTGTGGCAAAACCGTCCACCACCACCACCACCCCCCAATTTTTCTGCCCTGTTCAACAGGTGCATGCAATTACAAATCTTGATCTATTAACTTAAAATTCTATCCTGTTAGACTTAATTTGGGAAAAAGGTATCTCCTCTCTACTGATACTTTATCACCAATCCTTGTTTCAATTAAAACCCCACTTTTCCAAAAACATTTGTCATTGGGACGGAAAGTGAGGTGACATGTTCTGAACAGATGTGCAAAGACAGCAAATGTTACAGGGGTGATAACCCCTCCCTATGTTCTCCAAAAAGCTTAAAAATAGATTTTTTTTGGGATGGAGCTAACTTCATAATGTACCTGTTCAGATTCTACTTAAGATCAAACCTAAAGCCGCAAGTGGTTTTAAATGGCTTCTTTTTTTTCCTTTACAAATGTCATTTTGTGCAAGGACAGTTCTAAACACGGGAAACACATGCCACTTCACAGGCATACTTTAGACACCAGGTACCATATTTAAAGGAAAATTTCACTTTTTTTTTTTCACTCTCATTCCTGCCAGAACAAAGGGACCCGGGTCCCCAAACCTGTTTTATGACATTAACATGCATATCGAACGTTCGCGTCCATTATAACGTATAGGGTTCGAAAATTCGCGCGAACTTTCGGTCCGTTCGAAGGTTCTGGTTCGAACCGAACCCGGGGGTGTTCGGCTCATCCCTATTCTCAACCGCCTGCTCTCATTCCTGCCAGAACAAAGGGACACCGATCCCCTCTGCCTTTCCCAGTCAAACCCCTAAGCACCTGCCAGTTCATGACACGCGTAAGGATTCTCCTCCGCAACCTACGCCTCAACCCCAACGAATACTCCGATCACTCTTTTCGGATCGGGGCCGCCTCAACCACCTCACAGCATGGGGTCCCAGGCCACATCATCCAGAGACTCGGCAGATGGAAGTCAGCCTGCTTCACCCGGTATATACATGACCCACAGACGGAAATGTCACGGGCCTTCGCCCAACTCACGCAGTAGACAATGCTAAAAGTCAATAAACATCTTCAAACCCTACCTCAGTTTTTGCCCCCTTATTTTGGCATACCGTCCATTAGACCAAGGCACACTTCAGGTCCCCCTTTTCATGTTGTAGATCTTATGGTTAAGTTATTCCTCTTCAGACAAGTATCGGCCATAGGGCTTCAACCATAAGTGGAAGGCCAACATGGTGGCCTGAATTTATGGGAGGAGCCCAGGAGGGTACTTAACTGGCCCACTCGCCTGTGGTCTTCGTCGGTTCCGGTGCGCGATACCCACCCTCCCATTCCCCCTTTCAAGGGCATTTCTCACAACATCACCCTCATCAAATACTCATTTCTAATCAGGGTATGCCCCCTTATTTTGGCATACCATCCATTAGACCAAGGCACACTTCAGGTCCCCCTTTTCATGTTGTAGATCTTATGGTTAAGTTATTCGTCTTCAGACACGTATCGGCCATAGGGCTTCAACCATAAATATATATATATATATATATATATATATATATATATATTAAATATATATATATATTGTAATTTTGAAGTGGGGGGTGTGATGCCCTGAGTGACTACAACCCTAGTTGTTTTTGTTGCCTATGGCCCAAAGGCTATGGGCATTCTCTTGTGTCATTGACCCTTGTCTTTATATTGAAAATGATGATAGCCTCACTCAATCTCAATTTTAAACTTCACCACTGAACTTGGAGAGTATGTTTGCTCAGGATGTTTTTTGAAATGTCGATTGGTTCTGATGCCAAGTTACATCTGGCTTCACATTATACTCTATGGGTATTCCTTTGTGTCATTTGTCTGTCATTCCATAGAAAACAGCCATAATCCCAAATAATCTCAATCTTACAATCTTCTACTCTACTTGAGGAATGTTTGTGGGAAAGGTTAAATTGCCATGTTTCTCAGATTTGCCTGAAAAATAATTTATATTTAGCTTCTCATTATATTCTACAGGCATTCCATTATGTCATTCACCCTTGTCATTCCATAGAAAAAAAATGATAATCCCACCTAATCTTAATATTAAACAATGCCGCTGACCTTGGGGATTATGTTTGCTAAAGAGTTATTTGATATGTCTAACAATTCTGTTTCTAATTAAAATAGTTTTCATTATTCTCTATGGCCATTCCATTCTGCTCCATTATTATCTATGGGCATTGCTCTGCCCTGTTAAATTCAATGGGCATTCTATTCTGCCATTCCTTTTAGTAGGTCCCACTTTATAGTTATTCTAGCACACACTAGACTTTACGTTTCTACCAAACACTCAATTGCAAGACTACAGGGTACATAAGGTGAAAGAGAACTCAAACCCAATCTTGTTACTATGCCTCAATGGTCTTTTTGATTAATTATCATTAAAGATCTTATTTGTGTTCAATCACAGGGCAAGGGACTTCCACAAATATTATCTCTCCCATCTCTACATCGCCTTATCCGCTACTCACATACTTTCCAATGATGAACAACTTGAGTAGCCTCCAATATCAAAAGGGAGAGAGGAAATGCCTCACCTCTGCTGCACTGGAACATACCCATCTGTTCAGAGTGTGACATCATTTTGGTGGGATAGTAGCCTCAATAAGAGACCAATGTGGTACTTACTATATTCCCCAGCAGGGGAGGGGAAAGGGACAGGACAGAGGCAATGACATAGGTGCCAATACTGTCAAACTGGAAAGAGCATTACACTTATTCATTATAACTATAATCTATGTATTAGACAGATGCCTGATTTTTTATCTAGTGGCAATAAGCCTGAATTGACTGTGATAGTTGGATCCACAACAGATCTAAAAGCTAGGGAAAAGTTTACTCTTACAAAAAAAAAAAAAACAAAGCTTAAACCCTACAACTACAACTTCAAATTGGCCATTGACAAAAAAGTAAATTCTTCTTTTTTTCACAGTAACACAGTGCATTGTCTTAAAAGTTTAATAAAATGTCAACACAAAGTGCAAAAAAATATCAAAACCATAACTCCACTCTCTCTGAACTCCATCACAGGTTATTCTCAAAATATTCAAAATATAGAATTTATATATGCATTTGGCAAAATTTCCAGACATATACCTGTCAGAAAAGTGTTTAAGCACTGCAAGCACTTAAATAGGCTGCAAATTAAACAATCCCTGCTGTGTGCCTTTTTTACTGTATCTGCTGCAGACTGCACTGTCGGGGTCTGCTGCCCCTTCATGCAGTATATACGTCTGGTAAAAGTATCAGTCATTTGGGTATTACATGTCTATGATTCAAATAGCTTGGTGGGAGCAACACCTAGTAAGATAAGTCATCAGACAGAGACACACACTCCTCCTCCTCAAAGACACATAGCAGTTACCTTTTCCTTTCTTAAACTCTGTCTATTGTGAATATGACACAAATAATAAACAGTCAAATGTTGATATACATCAAGATTTGACAGTGTATGCCTTGTTGTAACAAACAATAAAATTTTTAAAAGGAAGGCGCATACACGTGAACAAGCCTTTATCTCGTACAGTGTATCTCCCCCAACAAAAATAGTTACTAGTAGAGCAATAACACATTTAAGACAAATGATTCATTACTCTGAGCAACCCCTGCTATCCAATGGAATCCAGCATTGTTGAAAATGAGAGTGGATGTACTCCAGCTCTCCTAAATTTTCTAATATTTAAGTGGACATTTTCTGTTATCGTATTTTATTTTTTCCATATTGAATCATTTGATTGACCAATGCTATCCACTGGACTAATGTTAAGAAGCTCACCTGCATCTACTTTCATGATCTTTCATGCCAAAAATAGTGTTTGTTTCAGGAAAGCCCTAGTGTATCAAGGCCCCATCTTCTCATTCAGAACTCCAAAGAGGGGACTTGGCAACCATGCAGCTGGATGGTCCCATAGCCTGAGAGCTTTGCTGCCAGGGATTATCGCTACTACTGGAGCCCCTGCACACCGCATAATAGCATTTTTTGGCCATCTTTGGGTGATCCTGCACAATGCCCCACAGATACCAATAACTTCCCATAATCCCGCAAGCTTAAAGTTTTTTTCCCATGCTGCAAAAAGGGCTACAATAAAATGGTGGAGGCATCGGATCTTTGCCTCCCACCAGAGCTTCCTCGAGCACGGCACACTCTCTGGGCATAGCACTGCAAGGCCAGCAGCATGCATCCCCTTGCTCCAGATCCTCCACATGATCAATCAGAAGCCCGGCAGTGACTCCGATGGGGTCCCTACAGCACCACCTGAGGTCATACTCCTCGCATCCTTATGACTTAATTTCATTATCTGCATTATGAGTTTTAGACAGTTATGAATAAAAGTGAAGTTTTAGCTCATAGTGGATCTTGTAAGTGGGTATAGGGCACCCTTGCTGTTGTTTTTCTATGAAATCTAGAATAACTGACTTAGAAGATCAATCACGTTGCAACAATCTGTAGATCCACAGTGTACCAGAATCTGTCCAGCAGTCACAATTTATGCATTATACACATAATCTCCTCTTGTCAGTTCTGCCATTTCTAATGTCCTCTGATCTTACTGTAGATTGTATACACCATCTCCTGAAGCCTTAGTACTTGCCTCCCAATGTTCCTAGGGATGTCATCCACGGCATTCTTTTTTGTCACATGAAGGATCTGTTCCCTGAAAGGTTTGCAAAGCTCCAACTGCTCCCTGACCTGTCTCAGTACATTTTTCAGCAACGCCAAAAACCTCACAACCATCACCTGAGCTCTGCGTAACCACAAGATAATACACTGTTGGTGGTATCCAGCCAGACTGCCTATTATGCACAATGGAGTGTCTTACACCATAACCAAGCTAAAAGAAGGACTTTGGCACCATGACTGGGGCATCATCCTGGATTAATTGTCCCTGCAACCTGCTACCAACCAGTATATACTTTTGGCATCTATGTGGCAAGTGGCCTCATACAAACAGTCTTCAAATAAGCATTCCTCAGGTGGCTCCTGAACACTTAGCATCAGATTGAAACTTTTAAGATCCCCAATGAAGAGCAAGTAACTACCATCTTACACCAACCCCCAAGCTTTGGAAGCAGTGAGTACTGCTTGGGGTTCTACATTGGGGCCTTCTTTTTATGTTTTTTTATATCCTGCTATTTTTCTTCATTTTTTTTACGGTTTAACATTCCTTGTTTTCATATTGTTCAATCTGGGCAAGCCATGCCTGTTCTATCTTGCCCAAAGTTCCTTCTGTTCTTAGCAGCAGCCATGTTACTTGATTTGCATTTTACCATAGATATTACCAGGAGTGGTACCTTTGGGACTCTGTAGGACACTTGGATATTCATACAGGACACCTGGATACCCATCTGTACTTGTTCAGGGAAAGGGTGGAGAAGTATTGCACTTGTTTTTTGTTTTGTTTTTTGTATCTGATGATGGGTCTTAAGATTATATCTATAATCTATAAACACTCGAGGACTGAACTATCCAGCCAAATGCTTTTCTTTATGACAGGAAGCATGTAATACACACTCAGATATTGTCTGCGTGCAGGAAACCCACTTTCACCTTCATGCTACACCTTAGTGTAGTCCTTAATATTTTCCACACATTTATCTGGTTTGAGCTCTGATGAAGAAACAGGGAATGCTTCTTGCCATAAAAACACATTGGTCTTCACCCCTTGAGAGCCTATCTTTGATACTGATGCTAGAAATATGATTATTCCTTGCAACATTACCAATAGACCCTATACATGTACAGTATGTGCCCAACTCTTATCAACTATACTTTCTTCGAAGGTTGTTCAAAAAACTTTTAGCAGTAAAACATGGCAATATCCTCATATGTGGTGATTTAAATTTTATGGTGGACCCCATACTTGACTCTCATGTTAACAATCGTATGCCCTCTCTCCATGATCTCCTCCATAAAAAAGAGCTATACAATGTTTTGCAATGTCTTCACTCTACTGAAAATAACATCAGTTATGGGAGGGGCGTGGCTGGCAACCTGAGGAGATGGCCGCACTGTGATCCAGCTCTTGCTCCACAGGATTTAACAGGTGACACACAGCGACACTAGATGCCTCAAAACACCACCCATCTGTAGTATGTTATATCTAATATATATATATATATATATATATATATATATATATTTTCATAAATATATATATATATATATATATATATGTGTATATATATATATCTATTAGATATATGTAGTGTTTTTTATGTATTTCATATAGGCATTTTATTTAGGCATTCTAAGACAAATTCATTATGCAAGAATATAGATTGGGGATTCAAGTCTATTCTACACCTCAAAAGAGTGTTCAGGTGTCATCTCTTGATCTAATCAGTAGTCACACATATCAAAGGGGGGTTTGTTATGCAGATTAGGGCAGTTTTATGACTACAGCTGTTCACAGCTTGGGGTGATCTGCTGTCACTCTGAAAGACAGGAGCAGATCAAAGCAAATTGCTCAGCTTAGGGGATATAAGATGGCTTTCAGTCTAAGAAGAACTATCTCAGAGAAGGGTGTGTTCTTATGAAGGCACCAAGAGTCACATGGTTCCATGGGGCTCTAAATATTTACTAGCACTGTCGTGATTATGCCCTGTTGGTTTGTCATCTACTACAAGACTGATTTTTGTCATCTGTAAGACTGTTCTGTTTTGGAAGCTAATAAAGTGCGCCTCTCTGGAGAATTGGGTTTGCTGCGGAAACAATACTTTAAATAACTACAAACCATCTACGAACTACACATTAGATCACTACATTGGTGCCGTTTAAGTGACCAGAAGAGCATTTTCAGGACTTAGTAACAGAAGTCTGTGGTGACAACAATCCGTGAGGTGGACAGAAGTCTGATGGAGACCCAAGACCTGTGCTGTGACTCTAATGTCTGGTTGTGACATAAGAGAGTCTGATCTACAAAATCAAACAAGGATTATTCTCTGGAGACTGGAAACGAAGAAAAGGACTGTATCGTGTACCAGAAGACCTGAGCTGGAAGCTGAAGGAGTAATTAATGCGGTGAGTAAAATATTTCATTTTTTTTTAATTATTAATAATATAGTCAAAATGCTTACTCAGTGTGAAGCTAGTGTCAGTTCTGATAAAGTTAACAGATGGGTGTTAAAATGTATTAAGCGTCATGGCGGTCCTTATGAAGTTCCAGAAAAATATAAGCAGACATGGACTATGATGAATGAATTTTTAGAGAAAACTGTTTTTGATAGCAAAATTTCAGAAAGTAAAAGAAAAGGTTGTATTGTACAGGGCTTGTTATCTTGCTGTTTGACAATGGAAAGTTCTTTGAAGGATAAGGTGGAGGAAATTACCCAGTTACAGAGTGCAGTTGATAATAGCAACAAGGTTTGTCAGAGGTTACAAAACCAATCAGAAAGTGAGACTGTAAATTTAAAATTGCATGCAGTCACCATTGGGGGTGCGTTGCTTGAGAAATCTAAACATTGTGATGAAGTATCAGAGGAAAATGAGAGATTGAAATAAGAATTATGGAATTAGAGAAGAGATCTCAGGAATGCAGATATGCATCAAATCTGCAGCAAAATACAAATACAAACATTCTATCAAATGAAACAGAACCTCATATTAAATCTGATAACTCATTACCAGCTGCACCCACTACGACCACCACAGTTTATAACAATAATAATAATACAGGTGAAGTTCAGCTTGTAATGAAGCCTTTGAAACCAAAAGAATTAGATGCAATTCTTAAAGAAATAGGAATGATTCCCTGCCATGATTTAAACAGATTTTTAAAATGGTTTTGTGACTTGCAGAATGTCAGAGATGTGTACAATCTCAACCCATCTGATTTAGAACGAGTTATACAACATTCTATAGGAAGTAGTCTTTGGATGAGAATTAAACACATCTGTATTCAGCCTATGAGGACAAGGGACATATTACTGGAATTATTATGTGTTTTGTATGGTGTACGTTCTGATGTTACTATTCATGGGAAGATCAAACAAATACAAAGTGAATCTCCCTATGAATTGTCACACAGGATAGCAACTATTATGGAATTATTGGTCAGTAATAATCTTGCATTTGAGCGTGGTGGCTTGGTACATATGAGTATATTTCTACATGCTTTGCATGAAGATATCAAACAAAATATTTTACTAGTTACCCCAAATCCTCATGATTTAGAAGACGTATTGTTGAGGACAGACCATTTATGGAGAAAGTCAAATGAGCAAGCTGTAAAAATTGATTTAGCCACATTGTTTAGGACAAATACTGAACATAGAGATAAAAAAATAATGTCTTATGATAACAATCAAAGAGGAGACACCAGGTCAAATATAGGTGATATTAATATAAAAAACAGAGCTGACCAAAATCATAATAAAAAAATGTCTAAGACCTGGATACCGTTTTCTCAGTTAAAACAGAAATATGACCACCTAAAGATTGAGTACGATAAAATTAAAATAGAATATTACACATTGCTGGAACAGCTGAACAGAAATCCGGCTGTTTTTGAATGCAAATGACACTTCTTTAGCAGTGGGGGGTGAATTCAAGCTGTATATGCGTAAATAGTCATTTGTTTTAACTTCAAAGAATTTTTAAGGACCTTGCTAATTAGTTTTGTTGAGTTTTTGTCTTTCATATATTGGAGATACTGCATGTGAATGGCAGAAAGACAGTCTGAAAATTGCTGGCTAGGGGGGGAGAAACGCTGAATAAACAATATCATGGACTCTCTCAATATTCATCAAGCAATCAACCCTTTTTTTTTTTTTGAACATTCATTTTTCTTTTTCCTCTTGTCAATGGACTTTTCATCAAGCCCTATTTTTTATTTTTTATTTTTCACCCTTTCCTATTTTTATTTTTTTATTTTATTATGTTTTTTTTCTTGAACTTTATCTTAAAACCAGAGCGAAACATTTAAACCCAAAATAATTTTCATAACACCTGTACATATTACATATTGCATATTGATCAATATATTTGACATCTAAGGTGAGATGCTGCACAATGGCTTGGCATAGCATAAATTATAGTATGTTGGGTGGTTTTCCTAAATTTATAAGAGGGGTGAGTGAAATTCATCACTCCAGTCATGATTTAAAACTTTGTTGAATCAGTCATTGATAATATGCTAAAGGCTATGACATATGGATGAAAAAAGACCTAACTTTACTGGCAAGATTTTCCACTGCTGCTTTGTCTGGATAGAAGATCTGATAAACGCTGATGTCACGCTGATTCTATCTGAAAGTGGGGGGTTATATAAGGATTATATGGATATATGGGTTATAGATTGGTATACCATTCAGGTGGAATTATGGACTGAATGAACCAAGTAACTCTGTTGAAGGCAATGAGGAGTCGGCCTAAAATGGAAAGAAGATGTGAATGATAAAATACTTGCAAGATGGACTCATGAATGTCAAGGGCAATAGTTTGCAGCACAGTTTTTTCTGCCGTGTCCAAACCTTTTGAACTTGAAAGTGAGTGCTGGTACATTGATGGTTCTTCTTACTATAAAGATGGAAGTAGAATTTCAGGATTTGCTGGTGTTTGTGCAAAAGCATCTTTAAAAAAATGAAAACCTTGAGCCTGGAGATGAGAATCCTGGATTTATGTGGATCGGAGCTCCCAGCACACCAAGCACACCAAGTTTACTTTCAGTGAGAGATGTGATGACGTCAGATCGAAGAATGGACTGTGACATCAGCTTGTTTTTGTGCAATATTTAAGATCTTGATGTGATATAATAAGGCCTAACAGCTATATGTGCCACGGATGTTTACCGAATCCTTTTCCAGTCATGGTCTAAAGCTATATTATCTAATGACTGTTTCATGGGGATATTTTAGAGGCTGGTGAAGAGAGATGTAACCAGTTTCAACTTTATATTTCATATGAGCCATTGTAAAGCATCCAGTACCTCAAATCATAATGATATATTTGTTGCTTGATTTATGGGTCAGTTCTAGTAGTTAGAACGACCCAAGTGGGGGTATATGTAGTATGTTATATTTAATATATATATATATATATATATATATATATATATTAGATATATGTAGTGTTTTTTATGTATTTCATATAGGCATTTATTTAGGCATTCTAAGACAAATTCATTATGCAAGAATATAGATTGGGGATTCAAGTCTATTCTACACCTCAAAAGAGTGTTCAGGTGTCATCTCTTGATCTAATCAGTAGTCACACATATCAAAGGGGGGTTTGTTATGCAGATTAGGGCAGTTTTATGACTACAGCTGTTCACAGCTTGGGGTGATCTGCTGTCACTCTGAAAGACAGGAGCAGATCAAAGCAAATTGCTCAGCTTAGGGGATATAAGATGGCTTTCAGTCTAAGAAGAACTATCTCAGAGAAGGGTGTGTTCTTATGAAGGCACCAAGAGTCACATGGTTCCATGGGGCTCTAAATATTTACTAGCACTGTCGTGATTATGCCCTGTTGGATTGTCATCTACTACAAGACTGATTTTTGTCATCTGTAAAGCCCCATACACACGCTCGGACAATCCGCGGACCAGGTCGGTCGGACTTTGTCCGACGTACTTTGTCCGATGTTGGTGTTGCGTACACACGGTCGGACTACGTTGTCGGAATATCCGGTCCGGAAGAACGTCGTGACGTAAGTCGTCGTCCACGAGATTACAAAAGGGAAGTTCAGCACCACGTCAGGCACCCGTTGGGCTCCTTCTGCTGATCCCGTGTTTATCGAGAGTTAGTGGAAGTTTGGTGACTTAAGATTCGCGCTTCTCAGTTTTCTGACTCAGATCGTTACTGCTCTTCAGTTTGTGCTTGTCGTGCGTATCAGTTTATTAGTGCGTGTAGTCAGTTCGCATTTGTTGGTCATTGCGGCCTATATCTTGATATAGGACGCTTTGATTTGCACTGCTTATTGTCTGCTCGTTGCTCGTATTCAGTTCGTTCTTTCAGGCCTTGCTGTTTATCTGTGCTTTTTGTTTGTCCGTTCTGACCAGCCGACCTTTTGTGACCTTCTGAGCGATGTTTCCCGTGCGTACTCGTCGCCGAGTTCGTGCTGTACGCGGAATTGGTGTCGGGCTTTTAGCTTTGACCCAAGACCCGTCCATGAACAGAGTGACGAGGAGTATGTGGACCAAGAATTGGTTGCTTCAGCGTGACCAGTTCTCGCACATGCCTTTGCTTCGTGAGATCCGGGAGAATAATCCTGATGATTTCAGGAACTTTCTCAGGATGACGGACCCCGATTTTCACCGTCTTTTGGCTTTGCTGACCCCCTTTATCAGCCGGCAGGATACCTGCATGAGACAAGCCATTACTCCGGAGCAGAGGCTTGTTGCCACGTTGAGGTACTTGGCGACAGGGAGAAGTCTTCAGGATTTGAAGTTCTCTTCAGGTATCTCTCCCCAGGCCCTGGGAATCATTATTCCAGAGACCTGTTCTGCCATCATTCAGGTCCTGCAGGAGGACTATATTAAGGTAACATTTCTACTTTACTATTCCCTTCTATGTATGCTCTGTTTGCTAATGACTTGTATTTTTGACCTCCTTCCCTAATTACCATGATTGCAATATGCTCTAATATGCTGTGCCCCTTTTCTCCTTAATGCATTTTTCCCTTCACTTACCTCCCCAGCATGCTCTTCTGCCCAATAGACACCTATGGCCTAGTCACTTAAGCAATGTCTTTTGTCTGCTGCATAGTATTGTTTGCCCCCAAACACCCCCTAAAATATGCACAAATGTTTGCTGTGTGGTTTACTTCATGTAGAGCCCCCTTTTTTTTTTCTTTTGGTGGGGGGGGGGGCAAACTCATTAGGAACCCCCTCCCCCAACTGCTCTGTCAGATGGTACCAATCCTTTATCTGCTGGCTTTCCCAAGGTCCATACACACTATATACCTACCTCTTTATAGTGCGCATCTTTAGGGATGAATTCAGCAAAGCATGTAGTGCAAGGGGCTGCCTCCATACTTTCCATTTCCTTTTTTTTTGTCTTCTTTCCCTCCTATTAGCTTGCTTGGTAATTTAATAATGTCACACTGTGCCTGCCTTTTTTGGTGGGGGGGTTGAAATGTTATTTGATCTTTCCTGTGGCCTGCCAATAGTGTTAAGTACAGAGGGTCTGGGCAAACTAGCCCACATTTTTGAGCCATTTGCCAATCAATGAAGTGCAGAGGGTTAGCTGTCCACCACCCCCCCCCAAAACCCTAGTTATTGCCAATGTCCCATCAGAAGTGGGGGGATTGATGGGGGGGTGAGTAATCTGTGAAGGGGAGCCTCTACTTTTCTGTGCAAATACTTTCCAGCCTCCAATTTTATACAATGCTCTTGTTCCAAGATGTTGATTGTCTAATCTGCTTGCAATGTTTAGGTGCAAAGTGACTATTTTTTTTTTCTGGTTTCACTCCACAGTTCCCTTCCACGCCACAGGAATGGCAGACTGTGGCCTCCCACTTTGCCAGCCGTTGGGACTTTCCTAACTGCGGAGGGGAAATTGATGGGAAACACGTCCGCATCGTCCCACCGCCCAACTCGGGGTCCTACTATTATAATTATAAAGGGTTTAATAGTGTAGTGATGTTGGCAGTGGTGTCGGCAACATACGAGTTTATGTATGTGGACGTGGGGATGAACGGCCGGATATCGGATGGTGGGGCCATTACGCACACGGAGTTCTACTGGCGTCTCCAAAGTGGCAGTCTGTGCTTGCCACCTCCAGAGGAGAATGCCGAAGGACTCCCCTTCGTCTTTGTCGCAGATGAAGCGTTTGCGTTGACTCCCCATCTGATGAGGCCGTTCCCGATGAGGACCCTCACCCCGGACCAGAGGGTCTTCAACTACAGGCTGTCCAGAGCCAGAAGAGTGGTGGAGAACGCTTTTGGCATCCTGGCCAGCCGCTTCCGCCTGTTCCTGACGGCATTTAACTTGGCGGAATACAAACTGAACCACATAGTTCTTGCCTGTTGCATATTGCACAACTTCCTCAAAAGACATAACAGGAACTATGTGGTGCCCGTTGGCCCAGATGTGGAGGGCCCTCCAAATGCGGACCTCACAGCCCTTCGAGTGGCACGTCCAGGCTTGCCCCCTCTAAATGCCCGTGTGGTCCGGGACCAATATATGGAGTACTTTGTGGGTAGGGGGGCCATTGCTCTGCCTGACGATGTGTGAGAGGCATTTTTTAATAAATCTGATATTTTAACCAACCTATGATTTCTTGTCATTTCAGTCTTCTTTTTAGCTTATTTTACTTTGACATTTTTTCCCTTTGCCTTCGACAGTGGGAATGCACTTTCTGGGCAAAAGGAGGTAACAGTCTCTTCTTCCCAAAAAGATTGTCATTTACAAACGAAGGTACAATTTGATGTTGGTACATAACTAGCCTAGACTGATTAGAACTTGAGGCTTCTTTATGGATAAGATTAGGAGAGTTTAGGCTGACATTATTTATATTGTTTTGTGTGGCGTTGTGTCTTGCAGAGGTGATGGAGGCCTTCTACAACGTGAGCTTTCTCCCACACTTCATTGATAAATACCGGCAATTCCCCCTCTTATGGCAGGCGAAACACAGGGATTATAGCAACAGACCAAAGAGGTACGCAGCCCTGCTGAAACTGGTGGCATTTGTAAAGCCTACCCTGCCCATGGCAACCGTGGCAAACTTAAAAGTGAAGATCACCAACATGAAGAGTACCTATTTCCGGGAGCGCAATAAGGTCCTGAAGTCACAAGCATCTGGAGCTGCAGCAGCTGATGTCCATGTCCCCACGCTCTGGTACTATGACAGGCTCCACTTTCTCAAAGACCAGGCTACTGTCAGGAAGTCACTCTCGACTCTTCCTTGCACGCGTCCTTCCACGCACGCCACCCCTGATGAGGCTTCCGAGGACCAACCTGGGCCTTCCAGTCTGGAAGATGTGCAGGTGCCCAGCTTGTTCCAGGTATAGTAGTTTTGTAACCAGTTTGGGGAATAATGAATGATGTTCAGTTAATTCAGGATCCCCAATTGCTTCTTTCCTAACGTGATTGACATATCAACAGACAGTGGTGTGGGAGACATTTTTGGGAAGAATCTAAACTGCAGGGCTGAGAATTGTATGGTTTTGTATTTGAAAACATTTTGCAACAGTCACTAGATGAGAATTGTGTGTGTTTGATGAACAAATAACTGAAACTATGTCCCTTTTTCATACACAGGAAGACCTCAGCCAGGAGGTGGCTGTGGAAGGTGGCAGTCAGGAGGAGGCAGGGGGTAGTGGCAGCCAACAGGGGGGTAGGCGTAGGAGCCTGACTGTCTCCCAAGTCCCTCCCCTCCGCCTTCCCTACAGAAGGGAGAAAAACATGGGGGAGGTGGGAGAGTCAGCGCTCCAGCTGATAAAAGATGCTTCAGCCTCCCTCTATGCCACACCCACCTACGAGGAGGCCTTTGCCTCCTTGGTTACCAGTAAATTTACGGGTATGGAGGCGGGGCAACGCAGCATGTGTGAGGAGGTCATCCTCAAAATACTAAATGAGGGGATGGCTGGGGAGATGACTCCCCTCACACATGTTTGCGAGAGTGACCTTGCTCCGCCTCCTCCTCCACCTTCTGCCACCCCACCAGCACCAGCACCAGCACCACGGCGTGGAAGGAAGCGTACAAGGAAGACAAGAGAGTGATGACCTTGATTCAGTCTGGTCTGAGAGAAGATGGAGCCTCTCGTAGTACCAGAGCCTGGGGACCTAGATGGCATCTGCTGCAGTTCCGGATGTTTTGGACTTCAGGACCAGATTGCGCTCCCTTATTATTTAGATAGGTACTCTTCATGCCCCCAATTGTTTAAGTCTGTAAAATGATGGTTGCCATGGGTGTCCAAGGCTTTGCAAATTCCCCAAGTTTCACCATGGCTGCGTTCCTCTTTGGTTTGTTGCTGAGACCTAAATAAATGTTTTTTTGATTTGAAATAATCATTGACTATTGTGTTTTACTTTTCTACAATGACAGTTTTTCTTTGAGTAGGCAGGTACATTTCACTAATCCTAAAGTATAATTAACAAGGGGCACCAACAACCAACAAACTCCTAGTATATTTAAGCAAGAAATACAAATGTTAATAATGTGGTTTTGCTAAGTTGAGACATACAAACCCCCTTCAAAAATCCTTCAAATATGTATTCCCCAAAAAAAAAAAAAAAATCATGGTAAAAAAAATAAGAAAGATTGTATTACGATCTGAGTAAAAATAAACATGTAGTGTATAAATGCTGCAAAGTAATAAAGAAGTAAGTTTAAGAGAAGTGCGGGTGAATAGGAGCAGCTAAAACATGTCATTCTTGTTGCATTGTAAAGAAAAAGAGAATGCGCTGCATTAAAGACATTTTAACATTGCAGCGTGACGAATGTGCTGTGTCGATTAGGAAAGGTAGTTTTACCTGACCGAGCGCTTCCGTCACAGAATTTCTTCAGAGCATGCGTAGCACTTTGTCCGTCGGACAAGCGTACACACGCTCGGATTTGGTGTGATCGGACCGGGTTGACGGCAAATCTTTCCAGCAGGAGATAAGACTTTGTCCGTCGGACAAACCGACGAACACTGTCCGATGGTGCATACACACGGTCTGATTTTTCAACAACCTTGTCCGATCGGACCAAATCCATGAAAAAGTCCGACCGTGTGTATGGGGCTTAAGACTGTTCTGTTTTGGAAGCTAATAAAGTGTGCCTCTCTGGAGAATTGGGTTTGCTGCGGAAACAATACTTTTAATAACTACAAACCATCTACGAACTACACATTAGATCACTACACCATCACCAGATGCAGAGCCAGAGAGGTGAAAGCAGCATGAGGGGGAAGAGAAAAGTTTGTGAAGGGCCCCGCAGAATCACTGATTTCTACAGGCTTACGGAGACACAAACTTCCCAAGATGGCGCCGGCACTGCTGGATTCTCACAGAGAAGAACAGGGGTGAATGCATCCACAGAGAAAATCTCTCTGCAATCTGACTATGCAGCTCCGGACAGCAGAGAACCTTCTCCTCCCTCCACATTCAATAGCCCAGTGAAACAGAGGAGGAAACTAACAGCTGACAGAGACACAGTGAGTGATTCCTCCCTTAATACTGACGGTCCCACTTACACCAATGGCTTCAGTGAGAAGCTGGATGCTTTCCCCACAGTGGGCCAGCCCATATTAGTCTCTGCTCTTAAAGACATGCTCATCACACTACGTGGAGCACTGCAGAATGACATGTCAAACTTCATGAGACAAACAAATAGAGAGATTGCAGCCATAGGAGACAGAGTTGATCAGGTTGAACTGGATGGACTGGTGTCTTTATTCAACCTTACTAACTATGTAACATAGAGAATATAATGAGCGATTACACGCTAGCACATAATGAGGTAGTAGACGCCCATGATGATCTAGCAGTAGAAATCGGCAACATGAGAATCAAAATGGCAGACAAATCGAGGACCGTTCCCGCCAGAACAATGTAAAATTTAGAGTCATCGCTGAAACGGTCTCCCTGGCAGAACTCCATCCATATTTTCAGAAAATGGACAGGGCTCACCGCCTCCCAAAACCGTCCTATCTACCAGATCGTGTACAAAGAGATGTGATAGCTAGGATCCATTACTTCCACATTAAGGACCAGCTCATGCAATTCTCCCGCAAACGCAACTCTTTACCAGAACCATATTCTGGAATCTCACTATATATATAGTCCTCTCACAAGCAACCATACAAGCCCACAAAAACCTCATCACCATTTCCAAGATCCTGAGAAACAACAATATTCTCTATAAATGGAAATTTCCAACTAAGTTGTCTATTGAAAGAAACAACAAAATGTTGATTGTAACCACTCTTGACGAAGGTCTGGAGCTAATGAAATCTTGGGGACACCTCCCACAATATGAAGAGGATATCACAGACCCGTCGATGAACACCGGAGCTCTTAGGATCAGTACTACATTCCAGCCCTAAAGCCTTACAAGGTTATGGCTCTGCTGGTATGAAGAAAAACACCATATAGCATCCTGTCCAGTTGTTCTTTATATTCCCCGTTGGATATGTGTACAGGAATCATCTGTATCCTAAAAGTTCTCTTTCATCGGCGAGAATGGGACCACAACACTGCACGTATGCTGTTTTCTGCATTTTTTTTTTGATCGTTTTTTTGTTCCTGTTACCACGTTTACCTTTTTTCCTCATCCAACAACATGCTAATTTTGAAGACAAATCATTCATTTGCAATCTACTTAACTCTACTTAACTTTGATGGTACTTAAGTTCTTATCATTGAATACCAAAGGACTCAATAGCCCCTACAAGAGAAGGGCACTATGGAAAGCAGCAGAACACCACCATTGTGATCTGTTATGTGTGCAGGAGTCTCATTTCTTGGATCCAAAACCTCCAAGTTGCAATCACAAACACTTCCCACATATCTACCAAGCCAATTGCAAGAAAAAAAAAAGGTGTTATGGTAGCCATAAGAGACTCAATATCCTTTAAATTACATGCTTCAATGGTGGATGAAGAAGGCAGATATCTAATCCTAGTTGCAGAACTAAACGGAATCCTTTACCCCCTAGTAAATATCTACGCCCCCAACAGATATCGAATAAGGTTCATCAGAAGAACTTTGGCCAAAGCTTGCTCAATCCAAAAAGGACAACTATTAATGTGTGGAGACTTAAACATCCCAATGGACCCGGAAATGGACACCACATCAAAGAATCCCACACAGAAAGCAGGACTCAAACAATTTTTACTGCAGGAAGATCTCCATGACCCGTGGCGCTATCAAAACACATCAGAGAGAGACTACACATTCTTCTCTAATCCCCACAATACCTATTCAAGAACTGATTGCTTTATTACAGATAAAATTCTTCTTCAAACGGTAACTAGGGAAAAATTTACAATATTGCATGGTCCGACCATGCCCCTATCTCTCTGGAAATTTCACAGGTAAAAATATGCCACTATGGAGGAATAATACTTATATATTGTCACACCCAGAATATCTAGTGGAGTTGGGGACAAAGCTGGAGGAGTTATTTTTCTTCAATTCAGGGTCCTCCAGCAGTGTATTCAATCTCGGGTGCACCCACAAGGCTTTCGCTAGGGGTGTGTTGATTCAAATGGCCAGAGAAAGTAAAAAGAGAAACTTACAAATCTCCACCCTACTTGCTGAAATAGCCATACTTGAAAATGAGCACAAAAAGTCTCCCCAAAGCACATTACTGTCCCGACTTACACTCCTCAGAGAGGAACACAGAACAGTTTTAATATCAGAACATGATAAATACATCAAAGACATTAAATTAGTGGCTTACTCACAAAACAACAAGGCAGGAAAAAAATGGCTTTACAACTCAAACAAAAAAGAGCTAGAATGAATGAATGAATGAATGATTTATATAGCGCTGCAACTGCGAACTGAATCGTCTCGAGGCGCTTGATCAGACCTGCGTTGATTCCTTCTTAGAAGAGGTGGGTCTTGAGTTTTTTCCTGAAGCTAGAGAAAGATTTATCCAACTTCAAACACCACAAAACAGGCAAAAACATCCTTGACCCCCCAGATATAGCTCAAACATTCAGGGATTACTAAGCCTCACTGTATAATCTGAAGGATGTTCATACCACCCCTCAACCCAATGCAGAGGTAATCTCTGGTCTCCTAAAAAAGCTGAAATTACCAGTACTAGATGAAGCCTCACTGAATCATCTAAATCGCCCTATAGAAAACCAAGAAATTCTAAATGTCATTACCTCCTTTAGGTAAATCACTGGGAATAGATGGACTTTCCTCTGAGTACTATAAAGCCCTTAACCCAATCCTAAGCCCTTACTTGGTTAAACCCTATAATCAAGCTGTCTTAATAGGACGCTTTCCAAAGGAAATGTTAGAAGCAGTTACTGTGACCCTCCTAAACCTGGAAAGGAGCCTAATCACCCACAAAACTTTAGACCCATATCGCTCCTAAACTCAGATTTAAAAATATACCCTAAACTACTAGCAAACAGACTTTTAGAACTAACGCCACTCCTTCTGGGGCCAGAACAGGTTGATTTTGTGAAGGGGAGGCAGGCTCCAGATAGTACAAGGAGAATGATCAACCTAATACATCATGCTGAGGCCTGTCGAATGCCTTCTTTTCTTCTTGCTTTGGATGCTGAGAAGGCATTCGACAGAGTCCATTGGGAGTACCTATCATAAGTACTGACTAAGTTTGGGTTGTCTGGGACACTGCACTCAGCTATTATGACCTTATATCATAACCCCTCTGCGAGGGTATATATTGACGCCGCCTTGTCTGGGTCGTTCGACCTTTCGAATGGTACAAGACCTGGTTGCCCCCTGTCTCCAATTATTCTTCCTGGCTATTAAACCTTTTGCTGAAGCCATTATAACTGACCCTATTATTCAGGGACTACAAGTGGGCCAAGATGTACACAAAATAGGTTTGTTCACGGACGACATTATTCTCTCTCTATCAAATCCCTCCAAATCCCTACATAGAACACAGCAACTGATTGAAGAATTTGGGAGAGCCTCCTAATACAAGATCAACTCTAATAAATGTCAAATCCTTGCCATGGGACTACCCTAAGAACAAATAAATCTTCTGAAAAACTAATTTCCATATACATGGGGAATTAAATCTATAACATATCTAGGAATTCAACTTCCTTACTCAGCTAGCTCAATTTATGAGGCTAACTTTCCCTCCTTACTGTCCAATATCTCTGAGGATGTAAAATGAAAAACTCAGCTTTCTTGGGTAGGCAAAGCAGCCACCTTCAAAATGCAAGTTCTCCCAAGGATACTATACATGTTTAGAACACTTCGTATCCCTATCCCTAACTCCTTTTTCACTAAATGCAACTCCCTCTTGATTGACTACATTTGGCAAAGCAAAAATCAGAGAATTGCCTTTTCTTCCTTACAATTAATGAAAAGGAACGGTGGTATAGGTCTACCCGATATGCTGGGCGACTATAATGCGTCCTTACTAGACCAAGTTAAACATTGGATCAAATCGTCAGAAGACAAATTATGGGTTAACATAGAACAACGTTTTTATGAAACACCAGGACTTCCTAGTGGTACTAGCAGCATCTCTTATGTCCCCCCAGTAACCTCCACTGTGCTTCACCCCACAATTGGAGCCACTTTAAAAGCCTAGCGCACTCTACTCTCCCGTAAAAACCACAAAGAAAACGCACACAAGCTAGATATCCCGGTCAAAACATATGAATGGCTTATTGGGGGCTTTGATGCAAGAGATTGTCATAAAAGGGGTATAAACTTTCTAAAAACCTACAACAAAGCGATTTACCTATTGACGATTAAAGGTCAATGCAAATTAGACATTTCCACTCAGTTACCAAATGTAAAGAATCCATAGAAATTCCAAACCCTATCTGGGAATTCCTTCAAGGGAAATCAAACAAATCGACCCGGGGGATTTCTTTCTTTTACAACACCACGATAGGTCCCATATTAACGACCAAAACACCTGACATGTTTAAATGGTAAAAAGATCTGGAGAAAGAATTCTCTCTGCAGCAATGGTTGAAATCCATGCAATTGAGCTTCAGTATGTCATCCTGTGTTGAACACTGGGAACATTTTCAAAAAATGTATCATAGGTGGTACGTGACACCTTACAGTCTGTCCAAAATATGTAATGATTCCACGAACAGATGTTGGAGAATGTGTAACCAAATAGGGAACCTGCACCATGTTTTATGGAATTGCCCTCACATAAAGCCCTTTTGGGAAAACATAGCAATAGTTATCAGCGAAATCACAGGACACTATACACCATTGACTCATTGGCACTGGCCCTGCTGAATATAGGACTAGATACATATCCTATTACAGTAAGAACAGTAGTCGCCCCCTATTCGCAGCTAGAGCAGCTCTAGCGAGTAAATGGAAAAGCCTTACCCTTCCCACAATTATAGAAATAATCAGGGTTAAATAATAAGTGTTAATATACAGTGTCAATGTGAAAAATTATTGGCGTTCAAAAAGCTTAAACTGCCCCAATTTGTAAGATTTTGGCAAGCTTGGTTCCTCCACCCAGAGGCAGCTAAAGATGTTAAACCATAACATTACCAAATTTACAGCTATATATTTGGTATCCTAAAATAAAAACTGAATACTGTGGTATCTGAATGAAACGTTGGTAACTGCAATTTTCTTTACCTTCCCCTTTGTTACAGTTTATGTTGCTTTAAGTTTACCCCAATTTTGTTTTATAATAATAGGCATAATTTTACTTATCACAATACATTACCGGGAACCCCGAGCATTATGGTACCTGTATCCTGACATGAGCATATCCCAATCACAGTATCATGTCGCTAGGGGTGATGGGGAAACTGCAATCAACCACCACCAGTGGGGATACAGAGCCAGAACTGTTACATGACAGATTATACCTTCAAAATGTCATATGTATATGTAACCTAACCTTATTGTTAACAAATTTCTATAGATTTGTATGCAGAAACTATGCATGTGATCTCTGCCTTGTCTCTACTGTATTTGAATGTAAACTCCAATAAACATATTTGAAATAAAAAAACATCAGTTATTAATTTCTTGCTGATTTTTTTTTTTGATTCTTTGTTTGTTTTTTCTGTTTTATTTTTACATCTTACATCTATTTACACATATCACATTGAAAAAAGGCAAGAAAGTGAAAAAAACGACTTTACTTATTTTTGTAAATGATTTTGCAATGCTTTGAACTAGGACAAATTACAGAAAAAAATGCACACTTTTTGTGCAGTAACACTATATATTTGTAAACTAACACTGCTCAAAAAAAGAAAAAGTGCGTTTTGTTTAGTCTTATTACATTTAATTATCTAACGATTGCAAAAAAAATTCAGTGTTGCAGGACAATATTCATGAAATGAAGCCCTGTTTGTCCTTAAAAAAAATAATATATGTATGATGTTGTTAGCTTAAGTAATGACAAAGTTTTTACCAAATAAACAGGCCCATAGAAATGTGAAAATTTATACAAAATATACATCCTTCCACTAAACACAAGATAGTGAATCTCCAACAAAACGTTGACAAGTTTGCTAACTACTACAGCTCCCTCTACAACCTTAAAGATGACCCTCATACACCTCAGCCATCTGATTTTGTATCCAAATTGAATCCTCCCTCCTTAACTGCAGAACAACTGGCGAGCATACTGTATATGCCCTTTTTACCAAAGGGGAAATCCAGAAAATTATAGACTCTCTCTCAGTGCACAAATCTCTGGGCTCTGATGGATTTCCTAATGAGTACTATAAAGCATTTACCACTTCAGTACCCCAACAAATATTTTTTGCGCTATAAACAAAAAAGAGAGACAATTTAAAAAAAAAAAACACAATATTTTTTACTTTTTGCTATAATAAATATCCCAATTAAAAAATGTTTTTCCTCGTAATAAGGGTATATTGGTTTGCGCAAAAGTTATAGCGCCTACAATTATTATTTTTTCCTATATAATAGGAACTCTCCTCTCCCCTGCTCTGTCGCTAGCGATCGCGGGTGCCTGGTGAACATCGCAGCCACTATGCACAGACCCCATATCATGGTGGGAAGCGGAGGACGCGATCAACCGGGATGGGAGATCACATCTGAGGACTTCATGTTAACATACGCAGGATATGAAGTGGTTAACTGCTTAACGGGAGCAGTTATTTTAATAATGCTTAAAGTGAAACAATAAAAGTGAAATATTCCTTTAAATTTCGTACCTGGGGGGAGTCTATAGTATGCCTGTAAAGTGTCAAATTTTTCCCGTGTTTAGAACAGTCCCTGCACAAAATGACATTTCTAAAGGAAAAAAAGTAATTTAAAACGACTTGCGGCTATAATGAATTGTCTATGGGAGAAATCAAAAGTGCTAATTTTAAAGGCTTATATGCGGTATTGTCATAAAAAGTGTTTGGGGACTTGGGTCCTGCCCCAGGGGACATGTATCAATGCAAAAAAATGTTTAAAACTTTTAAAACTTGTTTTGCCACGAATTTGCCGCGAACACCCCAAATTGTTCGCTATTTGGTGAACAGGCGAACGCCCGATGTTCGAGTCGAACTTACGCTCCAATGGAACATCGGGCGCATCCCTAACTACTATGTCTCTATAATACTATGTACTTCTTATTTGTTTAATTCTTACACTTATAAAAAAACATTGAAATTAAAAAAAAAATCCCTGATGGCTTATCTGCAGTAGTAGGATGTTGAAAAAGGGGAAGGACCCTGAAACGTGTACGCCTACCTTCTGCTATCCCTTGCACAAAGTCTACCTTCTATATTGTAAGCTCTAAAGAGCAGGGCCCTCTGATCCCTCCTATATTGAATTGTATTGTAACTGCGCAAACTGTTAGCACTATATAAATCCTGAATAATAACAATACACAGAACTGCACAGTGTGTGTGAGGTTACACTGCAGCCGCTGCTTGAAGATCGGCTTCTTTGGTTGTTTGTACCCCTGACTTTCAGTCTCCTATCCAGGGGTGTTGGTCATCAAGATCTTGGCCACCCCTGCTATCCAGTGCTTTTTTGGCCATCACATGGCTTCCACATGCCATTTTTGCCTTGAACCAGGCTCCTTGGTGTAGTGTTAATCACTTCCCACACTGGGCATCAAGCGACTTGCCTGAATACATCCTGTTACAGCTCACAACCACTCAGCATGCTGTCTCCCCTTGATCTATGCTGTGACAGTCTGTGGATTCCCCCTCACCTCCTCCACTGTGATCCAAGACATCCATGAAAGTTTTAACTAATGCTTAATAAATAAACTATTAGGATTCATGGTCCAGTGCCTTGGTCACTTGTTGACAAAATGACAGACATGCTTTTCATGCAATCACCGCCAGAAAATGTCCTGTCACCAGAATGTCAAGCTTTCACACTGGCATTTATATGGAGATGTATTAAGATTCAGTTAGTCCAGCATAGGTTAACCAAAACTTGGCATGACATTGTGGACTGGCTACTACCCTTGTGCATTGCCCTTCAGCAAGTGGTGTGTTTGATTAAGAAATGTTGAGAAAGTATGTTTTTTTTCATATATTTGCCACTTTTATCATTGAACAGCCATCAATTTTGAACTTGAAAGAAAAAAAACACGGCAATCAATATTGGGCCAAACTCCAAACATTATTGACACATCCAATACAGTTTAATGCAAGGAAAAGCTGGCCTCAATTGAGATTTTTTTCTGTGTGAGAAGCTCTTCCTTTTTTGTGTTCATCAAACTGTACTGGATGTTTCAACATCATTGGAGCGTTGTCTGATAATTCTTCTGTCATGTGTGCAGCGTGGAGAGTGGGTGTGTTCCTGTGCTCCAGCAACTAACTTTACCATAGAATGGAGGAACATCAGGGGATGTTTACAAGTGGCAGCACATTTGGATTTTTGAAAAAAAAAAAACAGTAAAAAAAAAACAGCATCTCTGCTAAATCAAGTTAGAATCATGTCCTACAGCTACTTAGCAGAAGGGTCTTTGTAAGCCATTGGCAAACACCCTCTTAAATTTGGAGTTTTTTTGCTGAAGAGCCTTGTTGGATTAGAAATAGTAATTATTTGAGTTTTTGAATTTCTGAGCCTGTGTTTTGTACTTTGTGTGACACAGTGGAGTACCCCAAGTCTGCCCTTACAACTTAAACTTTTAGTGAGCCTCTTGGCTATCCAGGTACCATCTAAAGATGAGTCCCCATTTTGTCTCTCTGCCTTATCATTCTAGCACCTTGGTGTCAAGCTGGCCAATCTGTCACAGACAGAATATACTTGGCTGGATTTTTGACACACAACCTATTTACTGCTGCTGTTTTGTGAAGCATAAAATAATATTTATATAGCATCTTTTAATGCCTACATTCATGAACAATAGAAGGCTACCCATATGCTTGTAGAAGATCACCAGATAAATGTCAGTACATGAGCAAATACAAATTAAGGGGTTAAATCTGACAGATGGATAGTTATCTGACTTCAGCAAACCAAATTTTAATGTAGACAGAGAAAATTCTGAAATATCTGCTTATCTCCTAAATATGAAAGCCCCGAGTGCTCTTACCAAATTGTGTTACTATGACAATGTTTGTGTAAAAAGCTTTACAAATGAACAAAGTCTAAATAGATCAATTAGGACCACTAACTTCAAAAACATGCACCATTTGTACATACACTTAAATATTCATGAATCATGATCAGCATCAAATAAATAAAGCAAACTATGAAGATTGTGATTTAAGGATGCACTTACATACATAACTGTAATATGCAGTGTATTAATTAGTACATTTTCATAATGATTCTTCATTATGTAACTATACAGCTGTGTTCATTCACTTTTTCAGAACACACAGATTTTTCATCAAACTCTTTATAGTTGCTGAACTGAGAAAATAACATATTTCTTTACCACTCAATAATCTGTATACTGTTCCTTAAAGTATTATTAATTTGAATTTCATTTAGAGGAATTCAGAAATAAAACTAGGGTTTACTCTACTGCTCGAGGGACATTGTGGCTGAAGGACAGTTATTTCTAAACATACTGTTACATTGACACTGATGTATAGTACTGCATGTAAATTAATGTCCTTGATATAATTTCTCTTGTTACAAATATTGTGTTAATGTGGAAGAAAAATATAGAGTTGTACACATGTATTTATATAATATTGTTTTATATGTGCCGTCTATTTCTTTTTTCTCAAAGACAAAACCTACTAATATAGGTCAAAGAACATATGGTCCAGTTGCTTTATTATGTCAATGATTGATTGAATTGGATATGTTTTAGATAACAAAGACCCAATAATTAAGCTACATTGTACTAAAATCTGATAAAAGGTTCCAGCCTTTGTTATTGGCATTGTTATATGATGGTTTTACTGCATTGCTGTTCAGTAATGTATAACAAATATATAATACTGCGTATGCCGTTGTCAGGAAAAAATAGCAAACTTGTAGAGATGTTGTGGATTTCTGTATGAATGGCTACTAAAATACATTGTTTTTCATTTAAAGTGGACAGTGGTGTGAAAAAGTGTTTGCCCCCTTCCTCATTTCCTGTTCCTTTGCATGTTTGTCACACTTAAGTGTTTCGGAACATCAAACCAATTTAAACAATAGTCAAGGACAACACAAGTAAACACAAAATGCAATTTGTAAATGAAGGTGTTTATTATTAAAGGTGAAAAAAAATCCAAACCATCATGGCCCTGTGTGAAAAAGTGATTGCCCCCCTTGTTAAAACATACTATAACTGTGGTTGTCCACACCTGAGTTCAATTTCTCTAGCCACACCCAGGCCTGATTATTGCCACACCTGTTCACAATCAAGGCATCACTTAAATAGGAGCTGCTTGACACAGTAAGGTCCACCAGAAGATCCTTAAAAGCTACACATCATGCCGAGACCCAAAGAAATTCAGGAACAATTGAGAAAGAAAGTAATTGAGATCTATCAGTCTGGAAAGGGTTATAAAGCCATTTCCAAAGCTTTGGGAATCCAAGAGGTCACAAAAGACCCCACAACAACGTCCAAGGAACTGCAGGCCTCACTTGCCTCTGTTAAGGTCAGCGTTCATGCCTCCACCATCAGGAAAAGACTGGGCAAAAATGGCCTGCATGGCAGAGTTCCAAGGAGAAAACCACTGCTGAGCAAAAAGAACATCAAAGCTCGTCTCAATTTCTCCACAACACATCTTGATGATCCCCAAGACTTTTGGGACAACATTCTGTGGACCGATGAGACAAAAGTGGAACTCTTTGGAAGGTGTGTGTCCAAGTATATCTGGTGTAGAAGGAACACTGCATTTCAGAAAAAGAACATTATACTAACAGTAAAATATGGTGGTGGTAGTGTGATGGTCTGGGGCTGTTTTGCTGCTTCAGGACCTGGAAGACTTGCCGTGATAAAAGGAACTATGAATTCTGCTGTCTACCAAGAGATCCTGAAGGAGAATGTCCGACCATCTGTTCGTGTACTCAAGCTGAAACGAACTTGGGTTCTGCAGCAGGACAATGATCCTAAACACACCAGCAAGTCCACCACCGAATGGCTGAAGAAAAACAAAATGAAGACTTTGGAGTGGCCTAGCCAAAGTCCTGACCTGAATCCTATTGAGATGTTGTGGTATGACCTTAAAAAGGCCGTTCATGCTCAAAACCCTCTAATGTAACTGAATTAGGATAATTCTGCAAAGATGAGTGGGCCAAAATTCCTCAGGACGCTGTAAAAGCCTCATTGCACGTTATCGCAAACGCTTGGTTGCAGTTGTTGCTGCTAAGAGTGGCCCAACCAGTTATTAGGTTTAGGGGGCAATCACTTTTTCACACAGGGCCATGATGGTTTGGATTTTTTTTTCACCTTTAATAATAAACACCTTCATTTACAAATTGCATTTTGGGTTTACTTCCGCTTTAAGATATAGCATTAAATATTCTTAATGATGCAGAAAACATGTACATTAACATATCTTTAGTGAACTAGACTAAGAAGGTCATTAATGGAAAAGGTATGTAAACCTCTAGGAAATATTCCACCATGTGAAAAGAAAACAATTGTTCACTTCTGTCAAGATTATTGACTCCTTTAGTAAATCAGCCCCCTATAGCCCTTAAAGTGGCTGCCGTACACCTACGGCGATTCGCGCAGGGGAACCAACCGGCCACCGTATAACGTTGATAATAATTGATATAACGGGACATTGGGGATAATTGGGGGGACAAGATAGACATTGGGGATAATTGGGGGGACAGTGGGGAGACAGGAGGGACATTGGGGATAATCAGGGGGACAGGAGGGGCAGTGAGGAGACAGGAGGGACATTGGGGATAATTGGGGGGACAGGAGGGACAATGGGGAGACAGGAGGGACATTGGGGATAATTGAGGGGAGAGGAGGGATAGTGGGGAGACAGGAGGGACATTTGCGATTATTGGGGGAGATGGTGATGCTCTGTGTATGTGTGTAGTGACTAGTGTACACTGTGTGACTGTACTGTACATCGATTGTGTCACATACCCCAGTTCACTTGGAAGATCTCCGGTGATGTAATTTCATTACATGTGCCGGTGGGATAGAGCAGGCGCCTCTGCACCAGCCCCAGACTGGTTGCCACAATGGGGAAAGGATAGATTCAGTCCGGTGTGGAGGAGGAGAAGACAATGGTGGCGGCTCACACAGTGAGGCAGAGGCGGGACTCCCAGAGCAACCCAGCCTCTGCCACTGCACATGACCCCATTCGTTCAATCACCGGGCAGCCGGTGCCCATCCCTGAGCTGGAAAATGGCGCCTGGAACGCAATGAGTGACACCGTCCATACACATTAGGACAGAGTGACACTGGCACCGGATGCTGCGCTGCGCCCCCCTAAATTTTGTGCCCGGGGCCATGGCCCCCTCCACACCCCCCATGCTACGCCACTGGGTGGAATGCATGCACAGAGCTCTACATCCCTGGGGCAAGGATTCTGACTCTCCACGCGACATGATCTGCTGAACTTTCTCTTGAAAGAAGAAATCCTCAAACGTGCCCCTAAGGACGGCTTTACCTGTCTCCCAGTATAAATTGGGGTCGGGGGCGTGGCTTGGAGCGCAATGTGGACGGCCGCACTGTAGCTGAGCTCCGGGAGACTGTGAGGCCCGGGACCTGCTGACACCGCCGAGACGGTGATAATGTCCACACAACTAAGGAGGGGGACCCACGGGCATACACTCCGCTCTTTTGTGACCCCTAAAAGGAGAAACTCAGCAGCAAATCTGAGTAAATTCAGATTCAGCAGCGGAGGGAGGTCTGCCAAGATGGCGCTGGCACACAGGCAAAACGTGGAGGAGGACATAGACGATGATGAGGTGTCCCTGCCGGCATCCGAGGACTCTGTAGCAGGTAACAATGACAAAGACAGACCCCTCACCTATGCCAGCATGACAGATATTGCTACAGACATCAAGAGGTCATTCGCCTCTGCAATAACCGACATTAAAACAGAACTGCTCAAACTAACTGAACAAATGGCGGTCACAGAGAAAGCAGGGAAGAGAAGAGACAGAGCCCTGGTGAGACTGGATGATGTTGCCATATCCCACACACACCACTTAATAGAAATGAACAGGCATTTAGAAGAATTAGACAACAGGGGAAGACGCCACAATATCAGAGTCAGAGGAATCCCTGAAACCGTACCGAACGATCAAATTAAACCAGCCCTGACCACCATTTTTAACGAATTACTGAACAGACCAGAGCATTCCCCAATTGATTTTGATAGAGCTCACAGAGCTCTGCGGCCCAGGGCACCTGATGATAATCCACCCAGGGACATTATCTGTTGCCTCCCCAACTTCTGCCTGAAGGAAGAAGTACTGCAAAAGGCGAGGGCGAACGAGCAAATCCTTTTTCATGACGCCACTATACAGCTATTCCAAGATCTCTCCCCTATCACCCTGAAGAACAGGAGAGCTTTGAAACCTCTGTTAGCAGTGCTAAAAGAAAAAAAACATCAGCTACAGGTGGAAATTCCCCTTTGCCCTGCAGGCCTCTTTCATGGGGAAGCAACATGTGCTCAAAATCCCTGAAGAGCTTAACAGATTTTGTGACACTCTTCAAATAGCGCCAGTGGATCTACCAGACTGGTACGCTGATTTCATGCTACCACCAGAGATCAATAACCCGCAGTTCAACCCAGGGTTCTCTCCCATGCAATCCCCCTTCCAGCAAGGAAAGCAAAGAAGAAGCAACAGCAGGCACACCTATGACTCACCTTCTTCTTCTAAAAGTGCAAAAAGCCAGAGAGTTAAGTAAATGACCTGCACCAAACATCCTCACGGCTATTCTATGACTCCAGATCTTACCTGTTTACCAAGTTCCAATACCTCTTTGATATGGCAGATTTAACATGAACCAAGTTCTGATTTCACCCTGGACTCCCCTCCTGACTTGTTTGTATACCCACCAACGCATCTCCCAAACCGACTCCATCAGATCAATATCATCAGACAATTGTAGTAATATAACTGGAGAACGGCATCCTACCTGAACCACCACCAGAGGGCACAAGGAGACCACAACACCACATCAAACAACCTGAGAAACAGATTAATCAACTAACACCCGCACTTTCTTTTTCCCTTTCCCCTTTACTCCCTATTTTCATTCCCCAATATGACAGGAGCAACCGCACAAAGTTGGAAACAAATAACAAAACAAACAAGCATATGCAGGAAAGCAATAGAAGGGACGTACCCTCCATGATTCGCCACTAGAGAGCGCAGGAAGACCACCTAACAACCTTAAAACAACCTCAGCAGAGGAGAAGGGACTGCCATCTGCTTTGTTTTCTTTCTTTTGGTCCCCCTCCCCATTTCTCCCCCTGGTTCTCTCCCCCCCCCCTCCCCCCCTTCTTCCCCCCCCCCTTTTTTTTTATTTTTAATTTTTTCCTTCTTTTTCAACAGGCACATCTCAACACAACACGAAAAAACAACACTACCACGGATGGTGAGACTTTTACCATAACTCTGCTACCTCGTCCTACCACCGGCTAACTGACACCACGACCACCCTGCGCCCACACCCAGTGAATTGTGGCATGAATATCACTCGTCAGTAACGATTTCTGCAGCACTGTGGACATCGCAACGACTCATCGTGGCACTACGGACAAGGTCTTTTTTACCCTTACCATAAGATAGAATGTTGTAATAACCTGCTACCAATAGGTGATTGGATTGCTACATACTCATATACAGCAGAGACTCCCAACATGATTTATAACTATATATAATATAACTAATCTGAGTTCAGGCCAACACGCTGTACTCTTGTGAAGAATGGGGGCACCCAACAATTCCGAGATCGCATCTATACACGTAAACTAATTCATTACTGAACATACCCAGACGTACAACACATGGGTAATAGCCTAACTAAACCTATCCTCGGATATAAAAATATAATTAAATTGATCATTTAAGCCCTAACACCGTAGACACCACCTTACCCCCCTTAATGTGGGTCCCCCCACCCTCCACAACGATCCCATGCACATGTAAACATGTCAAATGCATTGATGAATGTTTCTATATGGGCCTATAAGACTTCGCTACTGCCAATGCCTAACAACTTTGGCGACCCCTCCCTGCTCTACCACTCCTCATATCTTCACTCTGCGAATTCTCCCATATCCCACTTGGTTCTCCATTATTGCATGTAGTTGCATAAGCCCGATGTATGTCATTATTTATATACACTGATAGATAAGCTGATGGACTTGTTGATGCCTTATGGAGATGGCACCCCCCCCTACCTTGTTGACACCCCGGGTGACAATTGTTCCACCACTGCCATAATGTTATTAATGTTATTAATGTTATTTTGGTATAACTCATTTCTGCGGTCTGTACACAACTTTCAGTCCTTAACTTTCCACTGAATGACATTTAAGACCTCCAACAACCTACTTTTCAGTCCCCCCCTTCGACACGTATGTACACTGTAGACGGTTCAAAACTATGATCAATACCACACAATCCCCGGGCCTCCCGGTCCCACTGAAGACAGACCTCATTTCCAGGTGACACAGACCTCTCACTGGTAATACACCACTTACTGGTGACGGACGTTCACTACCGCTCCCCCCACTTTCCCTCAAGAGTACAATTTAGTACCTGATTTTACTAGGTACCTTCCGGCTCCTCACCATATTGGTGAGATCTGAGCATCCATTCAACAGTCTCCCCATACCCCTGTCCCCACTGTAAAACACCCCTCCACCTCCCCACCTTCCACCCCCCCCCTTTTGACCCTTGAATTACCCAACCACACCACACTTACTATCGTCTCCCATCCCCGACCGTTAGAACGCTAAACTAACCGATACGTCTCATAGATTTAACCTCATCCAATCACCCCTCATACACGTCCTAGCCCGACCCCCCGGGCACACGGACACACCACAACATGACATACTCCCAACTAGGGAAATCACCGACCCTTATATCACACAACATCAATGGTCTAAACCAGCCTGAAAAAAGATCTAAACTACTAAAAGAAATTAGGAAAACCCGCCCGATGATAGTGTTCTTACAAGAGACACATTTCAAAACTAAACACATACCTAAATTCACAGACAACATATACACAGAAATGCATCATGCCACCAACTCCCTAGCAAAGACGAAAGGTGTCTCTATCCTCATTAACAAAGAAGCCCCTTTCAAGCTCCAACACAAACTCGCCGACCCTGAAGGTCGCTACATATTCCTTAAAGGAGACTGGGCTGGTACGCCCGTCACACTCGCTAACGTTTACTTTCCAAACAAGACACATGTTCCTTTCTGCCGAAAGCTTATAGAAGAACTAAAATGGTTTGCAGAAGGCTGCATCATCTTAGGTGGGGACTTCAATATTCCCCTTTCACCTCTCAAAGATACATCCACAGGCCACACGACAGTAACATACAAAATACTCAGACGCATCAAATTGCTAATCAGTTCTCTATCTCTAGTAGACACCTGGAGAACCATCCACACCACAGGGAAAGACTACACCTTTTATTCCCACCCTCACAAAAGATATTCACGAATAGATCTTATCTTCGTCACCCAACGAGACATTAAAAACGTTAAGTCAGCGGATATAGGCATTATATCGCTCTCAGATCACGCACCCACAGCAATTACTATACAGCTTGACTCCCCTAAACGACCATTCTTTAACTGGAGACTGAATGCCTCCCTCCTAACAGACCAGACGATTAAAGACGACATACACAGCGCCATTAACGACTACTTTAGGAATAACACGGACTCGGACACTGACCCCCTGACCAATTGGGAAGCACACAAAAGCGTCATAAGAGGCCACCTAATGAAATGGGCTGCAAGGAAGAAAAAGGAAAGGGAGAAAGAAATAACCAGTTTGACCACACAAATTAATAAACTGGAAACACTACACAAACAATCACTCTCCATCCTAGCTGAAGAAGAGCTCACAAGATGCAGGACTGCACTTAAACAAATATTAGACCTTAGGATTAGAAAGCACTATTCTTTAAGAAGGGCATCTACTACGAGCATGGCGATAAAAGTGGGAAACTGTTGGCAAAAGCCCTCAAAGACGCACAGATGACGAACACCGTGCATGCTATTAGAGACACAGACGGCATATCCAGACACAACCCTACCGAGATCGCAGACCTCTTTCACAAATTCTACACAAAACTCTACAACCTGCCGAACCAACACAAACCCCCTCACCTCACACTTACAAAACAAGAAATAATAGACCAATTTTTGAAAGACAGTAAAATACCCCACCTACCTCAAGAAGACGCACAACAACTTGAGGAGCCCATATCTACTACAGAGATATTGGGAGCGATCAAAGAACTGAAATCGGGTAAGAGCCCTGGCCCTGACGGCTTCACTTCTCAATATTACAAGACCTACATGCAGCAACTAACTAAACCCTTACTGACAACATTCAATTACTTAGCCAAACATAAACACCATCAAGATCCCTTTCTCATGGCCCATATAGCAGTGATCCCCAAGCCAGACAAAGACCACACTGACTGCGCAAACTACAGGCCCATTTCCCTTTTAAACACCGATCTAAAACTCCTAGCCAAAATACTAGCCAATAGAATAAAACCCCTTCTAGCAAAAATCATTGGCCCCGAACAAGTAGGATTTATGCCTGGTAGGGAGGCAAGAGATAACATCACTAAAGCACTTAATCTGATACATTTTTCCAAACTTACTATGACTAGCAAACTCATTCTCTCCACCGACGCCGAAAAGGCTTTTGATAGAGTCTCCTGGGATTATATGATGCGTACCTGTTCCCATATTGGACTGGATAGAAACATGATGTCATGGATAACAGCACTCTATCAAAACCCCCAGGCTAGAATTAAAGTAAATAATACGCTTTCCGACCCAATAAAAATACGAAACGGTACCAGACAGGGATGCCCCCTATCACCTCTCCTTTTCATTATCTCACTAGAACCCCTAATTAGAACCATCAACGTTAACAAGGACATAAAAGGTTTCAGGATTGGAGATGGAGAATATAAAACTGCTGCATATGCAGATGACCTCCTGTTCTTCCTCACAGAACCACATATCTCCATCCCCAATCTTGAGAAAACATTTGCAACTTTCGGCTACATCTCCAATTTCAAAATTAATAACACAAAATCTGAGGCCCTGAACATTAACCTTCCACCAGACCAACTGAGACTACTAAAGGACAACCATACTTACACATGGGTTAAGCACACACTAAAATATCTAGGGATTAAACTAACCAGAGATATAGACTCCCTGTACCATCACAATTACGAACCATTACTAAAGACATTGATTAGAGATCTCCAAAAATGGCAATCCAAAACATTCTCTTGGTTCGGCAGGGCCTCAATACTCAAAATGACGATACTACCCAGACTCCTTTACTACTTCAACGCCCTCCCCATTAAAATCCCAGAGGCCTTCTTCACCACACTGACCAGGACACAGAGACGCTTCCTATGGGCAGACAAGAAGCCAAGGATACAGACTAGACTCCTACAACTCCCCAAGAACAGAGGTGGCATAGGCCTTCCGAACTTTAGGAAATACCACCAAGCCTCCCACATTACACGTATAATAGATTGGCACTGCCATGCGACAAACAAAGACTGGATACGACTGGAACAATACCTCACCCCATACAACCTTACTTTCTATCCCTGGACGAGACACTCCATAACAGACAAAAAGCTAGATCACCCATTGGTATCAACCACGTTAAATATCTGGCACAAGGTAGCTGGAAAACACAAACTTGCATCGATTCCAGGACCGCTAACGCCAATCACAAACAACCCAGACTTCATCCCAGGCTTGCACCTCAAACGCATACAGACACGAACAACATCTCATTGCCTGACAGACTCAAGAATCAAAACACTAGATGACTTACGAACGGACTGGGAAGGTCCATTTCCTGGTTTATGGTTTTACTTACAACTAAAAGACTTTTTGCTAAACAGCAAATACAGAGCATCATACTGCCTTACACCACTCCCTCTAGAAGAAATTTGCCTCAAAGGATCCCCAATTACTAATACCACCTCCCTAGCTTATTACTGGTTAAACCAGACTGAGAATTCAGACAATAATAACCACAAAAAGAGGTGGGAAAGGGATCTAAACATTACAATTTCAGATGCACAATGGGAGAAGGCATGTATCATGACTCACAAAAGTTCCTTGAGTACCAGATATCAAGAAATCTCGTACAAAATATTAACTCAATGGTACATCACACCCCTTCAAACCAGGAAATGGTCCCCCATAGGTTCAGATACCTGTTGGAGATGCAACAGGAGCACTGGCACCTTCCTCCATATCTGGTGGACATGCCCCCCAATACTAGCATTCTGGACGGAAGTGATAAAATTGATTAAATCCATAACAGAAACCAGATTAGAACTTACACCTGCAGCCTGCCTGATAAATGTAAATAACTTCACCATAAGCAGATACAAAAAATCCCTCACCAGACACCTCCTACTAGCAGCCAAAACACTTATCCCCCTTCATTGGAAGACCACACACGCCCACCATCACTGCCTGGATTGACAGAATAAATTATATTCACAAAATGGAGGAAATTGCCGCGATGAACCAAGAGAACAACTCTTGCTTCAACGAAATATGGCAACCATGGGTGCTGTTTAAATACTCGCCAGACTACCTTTCACTCACCGACCAAAACGACCCAGACGATCCCGCACTATCCAGACCCATTACCCCTCATCAACCAGACTGAACCATGGTTACTTGACAGGATAACGAAAAGAATACTAACTAAGCCTTCATAATATCGCAGATCCCAAGCTGGTAAAACTATACTTCTGAACCAACGCCAGAGATTTTCACCCTATGAGACGCCCCAAACTGTGATCTAACCCAACATCCCTAAGACCCCCATGCCCACTAATACTTCCCTTCCCCCATTCCCCCCCCCACCCCACCCTCCCCCTTATAAACATCAACCCAGTGAAATGTTTGATTTTATCCTATTATTCATTCTGCGTTACTTAAAACATCTTATGTATATTCATGCTGTTAAGGAAGCTCCATCCAACACTGTAAGCCTCTGTAACACAACTTGTTAATTTGTTTGTTATGTTTCAAACTTTAATAAACTTTTGATTGTGAAAAAAAAAAAAAAAAAAATTGGGGTCAGATATATGCTCAGCATTGTTAAGTGCATACTCACTCCACGCCTTGTGAATTACCTGCTAAAAATATTATTTTTTGCTAGATACGCCAGAAACCGCCACTGGGGGGTGTATTATAGGGTTTAAAGTCACCCAAAACCACCTCTATAGGGCTGTGGTTGGAAATTGCTATTTCCGAGATTGCAGAGTCTTGTACCTTCGGGATTAGGGCAGAGGAGCAAAAGAAATAGTCTATGCGTGAAAAAGTGTCATGGGGTGGAGAATAAAAAGTATATTCCCTATCGGTGGGGTGAGTTAGATGCCAAATATAAGACAAATGTAGTAGGGACATTGTGGTGGCTAGTAGTGTAGCGGGCTGTTGAGTGGACCATGAGGGGGAACTCGGTGCCGAGCGTGGTGATGATTTATCCTCGCATTTGTTCATTACACTATTAAAATCCCCCCTACTAGGTGCTGTGTGGCTGGGGACTGAAGTATCCATGAGGAGAGGTCTTGGAAGAATGTAGTGTTCGGGGAGTTGACCGCATAGATGTTGCAAATGGTTAGATCTTTCGAGGCAATTGTCAGGTGAACCGTTAATTTGCGGCCTTCTTGGTCTTTGTCAATTGATCTAATGGAGTACGGCAGATTTTTATGCTTTGCGCCCTATTGCTGAGGAACCAAGAACCTCCCCCACCCATAATTTCTTGAGGCGTTGGAAATCTTGTTCGGCTAAGTGGGTTTCTTGTAAAAGGGCGATGTCTGCATGCATGCGTTTTAAGTGGCAAAATATTTTCATCTGCTTGTTCGGTGACCGGAGCCCCTTGACATTCCACGACACTATCCGAATGATGGATACTGAGACAATATTTAGGATCTGCAGGTGATGCCGCCACCGAACCAGAGGGGAGAAAACAGAAAGAACCTAAAGACAACTATACAGAACGAAGGGAGAGAGGGAAAGCACGTAGTCCTTCCCACTAATAAATGTTAACCCTCGGTAGGTATGTACAGTTGGTAGGTGTACAGATCAACTTAATTCACCTAGTTTGAGGGCAACAAATCTGATTAATTATAGTAACTGTGCAGTAGTAGAGAACCAGTTAATTCAGAAACAACCAAAACTATACAACAAAAACAACAACCAAATGTATCTATTGACTTCACTTTCTTCCGCGCGAGAGAGAAAATCAAAGAACGTTCACAAGAGAGTCCAGCTTCCCTGCCCCCCGTCAGAAGGGCTTTAGTGTCACGCCAAAATATGATTTGTTCTCGGACCAGACATCATAGGCTAGAGAGCTACCCAGGCTGTTAATTTTGACCCTTGCCCATACAATTCCACCCAAACTGCGTTTTGGCAGGGAAGTCGGCGCCTCCTAAATAACAGAATACAAACATGGTATAATCTTACAAACATAACTCTCCGACTTATGAACTTGCAAAGAGTGAACAATATCAAATACTCAGATATATTACCATCCTGAGCGTAACAAACTCAATCATGTCCTATGTGGCAAATAGTAAGGTAATTCCTGGGTCAACATACTCCTGAACGTTGAGAAAGAGACGTGTAACGGCCTTGCTTAGATGGAAATTTAACCAGGCTACTTTGGTGTTTAGATGTGTTCGGAGCCGGAGAGGAAGGAGCAGGGGGGGGTGTCATCCATATCCCCTGCTAGTAAGGATTCAACATATTGCTGGGCGTCTGCTGGGCGTCTGCTGAGGATGAGAAGGACATCTGATCGCCACTGCGGTTATTGCAGGTGCAGAATGGCCAGATATGCCAAGGAAAATTTCAGATTATGCTGGTGTAGTTGTGAACATATAGGAGCAAAAGGTTTTCACTCTTTGGCGACCTCCACCGAGTAATCAGCAAAGAGTAACAGCCTGTGGCCATCTATGGAGAGACCCTTCGTTTTGCGGTAGTGCTGTAGGAGAGAGTGCTTTTCAGCATAGTTTAGATACCGTACAATCACCGGTTGTGGCTTAGGCTGCTGGTCTTGCGAACGTTCCACAATGCATGGATAGCGAAGACCCAACGCTTCGGGAATTCGATGGCTACAGAGCTCCATGAGACTGGTCGATTTGTAGGTCTCAGGAAGGCCTATGACATGCAGGTTGTTCCTGCGGGACCTTTTCTTGAGGTCCTCAAGCTTATCCAGCAGAAACTGAGGCACTTCTGTGTTAGTGGATATAGAGGATGTCACTTTGTGCAAGCGTTCCTCCACTAAGGCTATGCGCTGTTCTGCCTCCTGCAGCCTTTGTGTCTGGCTATGGATGTCCTGTCTCAGTTGTTCCATGCCATGCTGAACTGCACTATCTACTGCCTCTGATATCATGGGGTTGAGAAGCTGGGCCACCGCCAACGCTATTTTTGCGCGTGCCTCCTCTGCCTCTGCCGGGAGATGAATGGCCTGTGAGGAGAGAGGCTGCGCTGTGGCATTCTCTGCCGGGATAGCGGCCGCCATCTTGGCCGCTGTGTTTACCGCTGAGTCGGGCGGGCTGCTGGTAGCCTGTGTCGTACGGGGAGCTGAGCGCTCCACAAAGCGGTCCATTCAGCCCTCCGGCTGTCCGCAATATCTGTCTCCCACTGAGACTGAGACTGTGGCACGGTGCGACTGGGCAGAAGAGCCGAGGATTGCGGGAGCTGAGGTAACTCACTCCATACTCGCACGGCGCCGGAACCAGAAGTCCTGTTGTTGCTATTAACACTATTACCAACAATACGGGTACTGTGATTAAGGTAAAGCATAATAGAATATTCTAACGGGCCGAATACTAGTTGTAAATGTGATATTTCTCATGTGTATTATATCTGTCCAATCAAGATACGAGGGATAGAATAGGGAACCGATACTGTACCACCCCATATCTAAATCTAGACTAATGACTGTGGTAGCCTCCTATACATTCACAGGTAATAAAACCTGGCTGGGGGATCGATCTTCACCCCCTACCACGGCACTCACCCCAATAACTGCCAAATTGGATCATGAAAGTTCTTGATCCCACTAAGACTTCATTACATGATCTATTACCCTGGTATCCTGCATGGATCTCGAATTCCCGGAAATGTTGAGTGAAAGCATTGAACTCTTTTACATGCCCACTATCTTCATGAACGTTAGCCCTCTACTCCCCTCCTCAGAGGGTTGGACTAAACAATATGGCATACCCCTTATCACTCTCGCCTACACCTAATATGCCCAAATAGTGTACCTAACCAAGTAAGGCTATCCCGCATACTCTACCCCCAACACCTAACGTCGCTCTCTGGGCTGTATCCAGAGCCGATCCGCCCTATACGCGGACTACGCAAGCTGCGTAGGGCCCCGCGGGGCCGACATGCAACTGCGCATGCGCCCGCCTTTCCGAAAATTGCCGAGCAGCGGCAACAGCGCTGGCGCATGCGCAGTAGCCCGACATGCAACTGCGCATGCGCCAGCGCTGTTGCCGCTGCTCGGCAATTTTCGGAAAAGCGGGCGCATGCGCAGTTGCATGTCGGCCCCGCGGCGATCTTTTTTTCAGGCGCCGCTGCCCTCACAGTGGCGGCAGCGGCATCAGTGACACGATGGCGCCAAGTGGCGCCATTTTTAAAAATAAAACGTCCCCTCCGCAGCCTCTTACCTCCTGGGCCCCCTCCCCCTCGCAGCCTCTGACCTCCTGTCCCCCCTCCCCCCTCAAAGCCTCTGACCTCCTGCCCCCCCCTTCCTCAGCCTCTGACCTCCTGCCCCCCCTTCGCAGCCTCTGACCTCCTGCCCCCCTCGCAGCCTCTGACCTCCTGCCCCCCCCCCTCGCAGCCTCTGACCTCCTGTCCCCCCCTGCAGCCTCTGACCTCCTGTCCCCCCCCTGCAGCCTCTGACCTCCTGTCCCCCCCTCGCAGCCTCGGACCTCCTTTCCCACCCCCTTCGCAGCCTCGGACCTCCTGTCCCCCCCCTGCAGCCTCTGACCTCCTGTCCCCCCCCTCGCAGCCTCGGACCTCCTTTCCCACCCCCTTTGCAGCCTCGGACCTCCTGCCCCCCCTCGCAGCCTCGGACCTCCTTCCCCCCCCCTCGCAGCCTCGGACCTCCTTCCCCCCCCCCCCTCGCAGCCTCAGACCTCCTGTCCCCCCCCTCGCAGCCTCAGACCTCCTTTCCCACCCCCTTTGCAGCCTCGGACCTCCTGCCCCCCCCTCGCAGCCTCGGACCTCCTGCCCCCCCCTCGCAGCCTCGGACCTCCTCCCCCTCCCCCTCGCAGCCTCGGACCTCCTTCCCCCCCCCTCGCAGCCTCAGACCTCCTGCCCCCCCCCTCGCAGCCTCAGACCTCCTGTCCCCCCCCTTTGCAGCCTCTGACCTCCTGTCCCCCCCTTCGCAGCCTCGGACCTCCTGTCCCCCCCCTGCAGCCTCTGACCTCCTGTCCCCCCCCCTTCGCAGCCTCTGACCTCCTGTCCCCCCCCTCGCAGCCTCGGACCTCCTGTCCCCCCCTGCAGCCTCTGACCTCCTGTCCCCCCCTTGCAGCCTCTGACCTCCTGTCCCTCCCCTTGCAGCGTCTGACCTCCAGTCCCCCCCTTGCAGCCTCTGACCTCCTGTCCCCCCCTTCGCAGCCTCTGACCTCCTGTCTCCCCCCTTCGCAGCCTCTGACCTCCTGTCCCCCCCCTTCGCAGCCTCTGACCTCTCCTGTTGCCTCCCACAGCCTCTGACCTCTCCTGTTGCCCCCCGCAGCCTCTGACCTCTCCTGTTGCCCCCCCCCGCAGCCTCTGACCTCTCCTGTTGCCCTCCCCCGCAGCCTCTGACCTCTCCTGTTGCCCTCCCCCCACAGCCTCTGACCTCCCCTGTCCCATCCGCAGCCTCTGACCTCCCCTGAGTCAAGAGAGGGAGCGCAGCCAGGATGGGGGTCATGGGAGAAGTCAGACATGTATGGACTGTGGAGAGGAAACTATGGGATAAAACCAGAGCCACCAAGCTGGAGCCGACTGACTGAGCCCTGCATGATGCACCTGAGAGGAGGTCAGTGACAGCACCGCCAGGCCAGTCTAGGGGGGGTCAATACAATATTGTAAGGGGGCACTGATATAAAGGTTTCCCCCTTATCAGTAAACCCCCTTATCTTAGTGTTTTCTTTCTCTGGTCACCAGAGTCCTCCCCACAGTCCCAGAGTTCCCCTTTACATCATAGTATGCAGGATTCCACCTTACAGTGCAAGGGGAACTCTGATGTAAAGGGCAATGACCCGATGTAAGGAGGGGCTTTATAGGGATGCTCTCTGGGGACCCTGATGTAAGGGGGGTGCTCTCTGGGGACCCTAATGTAAGGGGGTGCTCTATGGGGACCCTGATGTAAGGGGGGTGCTCTCTGGGGACCCTGATGTAAGGGGGTGCTCTCTGGGGACCCTGATGTAAGGGGGGCTCTCTGGGGACCCTGATGTAAGGGGGTGCTCTCTGGGGACCCTGATGTAAGGGGGGTGCTCTCTGGGGACCCTGATGTAAGGGGGGTGCTCTCTGGGGACCCTGATGTAAGGGGGGTGCTCTCTGGGGACCCAGATGTAAGGGGGAGGCTCTCTGGGGACCCTGGTGTAAGGGGGAGGCTCTCTGGGGACCCTGGTGTAAGGGGGAGGCTCTCTGGGGACCCTGGTGTAAGGGGGAGGCTCTCTGGGGACCCTGGTGTAAGGGGGAGGCTCTCAGGGGACCCTGGTGTAAGGGACCCTGGTGTAAGGGGAGGCTCTCTGGGGACCCTGGTGTAAGGGGGAGGCTCTCTGGGGACCCTGGTGTAAGGGGAGGCTCTCTGGGGACCCTGATGTAAGGGGGGTGCTCTCTGGGGACCCTAATGTAAGGGGGTGCTCTCTGGGGACCCTGATGTAAGGGGGTGCTCTCTGGGGACCCTGATGTAAGGGGGGTGCTCTCTGGGGACCCTGATGTAAGGGGGGTGCTCTCTGGGGACCCTTATGTAAGGGGGAGGCTCTCTGGGGACCCTGGTGTAAGGGGGAGGATATCTGGGGACCCTGGTGTAAGGGGAGGCTCTCTGGGGACCCTGGTGTAAGGGGAGGCTCTCTGGGGACCCTGGTGTAAGGGGAGGCTCTCTGGGGACCCTGGTGTAAGGGGGGGGCCTGGTGTAAGGGGGGGCTCTCTGGGGACCCTGGTGTAAGGGGAGGCTCTCTGGGGACCCTGGTGTAAGGGGGGGCTCTCTGGGGATCCTGATGTAAGGGGTGGCTCTCTGGGGACCCTGATGTAAGTGGGGGATCCACACTCAGATATGTAAAGATATATATATATTGTATACATGTCTGTTCTATTTTGTTGTACTTATTCTTTGACTGTTTTGTTTAAAGGAGGGAGGATTGTATTGGGAGCGCTGAAGTGTCAGGTGTGACTGTGTGGCAATGGCAAATGGTTTACATAGCTCACGGCATCACGGGTCAGGTAGAGGGCCCCTCAGCAGAATTTTGCTTAGGGCCCCAGGGAGGTCAGGATCGGCACTGGCTGTATCCCCCTACCTGGTCTGCAACTACCATATATCGGGTTGTAAAAACCCCCCAACACTCTCAATGGGCCTTCCTTCCCAAATCACACCCCTGAAAGAGAAGAACCTAGAGGAGGGCTAAATATACCCATGATGGTACCCCCATACGATGCAATGCTAACACATCTCTTTTATCAGTCCCTGAGATTTTCCAAGCCGACACTTAAAAACCATAGGGGCACTCTCCATACTCTGGTTTACCAATACCCAGACACCTCATTTACCAACAATGTGTAAGCTCAGCAGCTCGTTTAGCTAAAACTCATTACATCTAGCTTGAACCCCAACAAGCACGACAAACTTCCTCTCCATATCTTCAGGAGTGCGGTTTCTGTCCCATGGCCTGGGCGGAATCCAGCAGTGTGTGTGTGTCCAGGTGGCGTTGTATCTGTTGTACTACTACCGCTTTCTCCATAATCTCATTACATCTAGCTTGAACCCCAATCCCTTCTTTGAACGATTGATTATATGAGGTGGCGTTATGGTGGGAGCCAGGATGTCGGAGCATTCTTTCAGGAGTTTTGTGGGGATGATGTCCCGTGGTTGGTAATGGGATCAGAGAAAACTTTGGTGGTTGTGGGATGTTTTGTGTCGATATCGACTTTTGCTCTGGTTGACTGTCGTCGCATGTCTTTTTCTGACCAATTGTTTTCCTGATGTTGTCGATTTTATTGATGAAAAATCTGATAATTCATTGCAGAATCTTGGGTTTCATTAGCGGGGGGGCTCTAAGCATGCGGGTTCATCGACTGAGCGACTATTTTAAAAAGTTCCCGGGGGCGGTTTAAGGCCGCTGAGATGGTATTTGAGAAATGGTCTTTTTTTGCTTTGAAGATTGCCTTCTGATAATTCTGTGTGAGTCCTTGTATTTTGTGTGATTTCCATTGGTGGGATTTATTCTCCATGCTCTTTCGGCTCTTCTGCCTTCTTGCTTGAGTAGCGTGAGCGAGCTATTGAACCCCAACAAGCACGACAAACTTCCTCTCCATTAGCTCCCCTATCCATCATTCTGAAACTATCTAATATCTAATAATCTCAAGTATCAAGTCTCCAGACTGCACATAAAGGGTTTTCTCAATCCAACACACTTCTCACACCTATGGGTTTTGAATGGTATGTTATGATGCACTTGTCCGCGCATCTGTTAAAATAACACTAGAGTTGTCTTACACGTGATATATTTCTTAAATGTCATGTATTAAATGTTCTGAGCTGTTTTCCTGCAACCACATCATCCGGCAGTGATATGCTCATTATCTCCTCTTCCTTACAACAGATTTTCCTTATCCTACAACATAAGACTCTTGGTCCTCCACAACAGGACTATGTCAATCTCGTCCAGTCCTCCTAATCCCCCAATCAGCAGATTTGTTGAATCTCCACTGACTATTTCCAGACTTCCTTTGTATCTCCAGGTAAGGTAGCTGATCTATCTCCACCTCCGGTCTGATCCCCTCCCCAACATCGCAACACTACCTCACCCACACACACACACACACCACTATCCATTCCCTTCCCCATCTTCCCTCTTTTATACTTTCCTCCACTCACCCCCCCTCTCCTCTCGCCCCTTTCCTACTACCCAGTTCCATCACCAACTCTATTATTGCCTTACAGGGCCTACAACCACGCCACAAAGCCTCCCCATTGCAACTGGCAATCTTAATTCTCATTGAACCCCACACAACATAATGCTTTCCAAAGCATCTGAAGCTCCGCTCATAGTTAAACTTCTCTCCCTAAACGTTAAATTACTTAACATCTCTGAAAAACATTCACAGGTACTCGCTACAATGAAAAACCATAAAGCAGATGTAATATACTTCCAAGAAACTCACTTTATAACCAATTGTGTACCTAAGCTTGGCAATGCACACTACTCTAAAGCCTTCCATGCCACAAACCCACTAGCCAAGTCAAAGGGAGTCTCTATTCTAATAGTGAAACACTGTCCCCTGGAGATAACGCACTCCTTGGCGTATCCCAGCGTCCGTTATCTCTTTCTCAAAGGACGTGTAGGGAACAGGCCAGTCACCTTGGCCAACATTTACGCCTCAAATGTGAAACAAGTACCCTTCTCCCATAAGATTGTCTCTCTTCTATCTTCCTTTCAATCTGGGATCCTGATCCTAGGGGGTGACATGAATGTACCCCATTGTAGATTCTTCCACAGGCACCTCCTCCCTTACCTTCCGAGCTCTATGCCAGATACACACTCAGATCCATGATCTCTTACTGCATGACACATGGTGCACCCTACACCCAAAAGAAAAAGATTATTCATACTTCTCAGCCCCGCACAACAGATACTCCAGAATTTACTACTTTTTCCTAACCCAACAAGACCTGACTCTCCTAACCATGGAGAAGTGATAATGCTCTTTCATGACTTATTTCAAATAACTTTGAAAAACCGCAGGGCTTTAAGTCCTCTCCTAGACAAGCTCCGTGAGAAGGACCTGCATTACACCTGGCACTTTCCATTTGCACTACTTGTGACCCATAATGACCGGCAGCATTCTTTACGCTCCACAGATGACCTCCCTGAATTCTGCAACTCGCTCCAATTAGGCCAAGTTGATCTCCCGGACTGGTATCAGGAATTTCTCCTTCCACCTCTGCACAGGAGCCCCCCTTGCTCGCCATTTGCTTCTCCTGACAAACGCCAGTCTAAAAAGATGAAGCAAAGCCATCAGGGAAGCTCGATCACTGGAACCCCCAGGGCACACTCCTCCAGAGCACCGGATGATACCTAAAGGCTGACCTACACATTTCAGCCATATGTTCTGACCACTATGTTCCAAGTTACACCTCCCACCTTTTATCTGCTCTCATTTTGCCCCCTTGTTTTTTGATCGCTTCCTCTCCAATTTCTGTGTTTTCCCTTTCTGGGACCCGAGCCACCCTATCCCCAGTTGGGAAGAAAAGTGACCGAACTTGTGTGATTTTACCCACCTTTCACTGGAAGGCTATTCATCCATACACTTTTACAGTTACAAACCGCCCACCTCATGACTTTGCCAGAGCAGCCACACAGTATACGGCCTGAGAGGTCCCCACGGGGAAGACACCTGTGTTCACCCATTAATGAACAAAGGCCTCTGACTTCTCCTATGACACAATGTATACTCAGATGCCAAATAACTCTCAAGGCACCTAGGAACTTCTGTAATCCAGGCTGCAGCACTAAGAGGTTGGGCTGAAAACGCAGACGCATATATATTAAGCAATTATTTGCAGAAAACTTCCAATCCATTTCAATATGGTTGACAGTTATGCACCTATTAATAGACATATTTGCCTAATAGTCGCTTTCACAGGTCCACCAGCTCAGGATCTATATATACTATATACGTCTGTTTTAGATATGGTGATAAACCGAGCAGTTCAGATGCTCCTACCAGCCTATCGGATTTCCACCTTTAAAAAGTTTTTATTTTTTCTGTTTTATTGCATGTTCCTGTTCCTTATTATGTTATAATATTATGTTATGCTATCTTGACTGGGTTTGCACCTAAACTGTTGGGTCATGCTCCAGAAAATATGACACCATACGAGGGATAGGGTTAGGAATGATACCCCCTCCTATTCTCCGCTCACTATATATAGTAGTTCTCACGTTCTACGCACTAAAGTGCAGACTCACTTCTTTAGAACCTTATTATTAGCCACCAATTGAGGCTGCAGACCTCTAATCTCCATTCCTATAGTTCACCACCCTTTAAGAGTATCAGGCATTTTTGCTCAGTGTTGTTCACATCAGCCGGTACCTCCCATCACCCCTGCAAAGTGCCTCCTGCTGTGGCATTTAGCCACACAGGAGGGCACTACATAAGACCTTATGTATAGTATATCTATCTAAAAGCTATCAGATCTATGACTCATTTTTTCTCTTCTGTTATACTCTGTTTCTATATACTCTCATCTATTGGTAGTAGCTGCTTTCACCATTAACAAGCGTTTGACAAAATTATATGTATCCATTCTTACGATTTATCTTACCAGTGTTGTTTACAGGTCACAGCTCTCTGAGTCTGTCTACAGCTGTTCCATGGCGTACTCTTCGCTGGGACGCAGTCCCACAGTGGTCTCTCATAATGTCAGAGGAATGAATGTGCCATAGAAGCAATGGGCCCTTTTACGAGAATTAAAGAAAGGTATGCCACATTTTGCCTTCTTACAAGAGGCACATTTCAAGACCCATAATGTACCCAGGCTCACAGATTCCTATTTTACTGAAGCACACTATGCCACAAATGACTTGACCAAATCAAAAGGGGTTACAATATTGATCAGCAAGGAAGCCAACTTTGAACTGACTGACAAACTGACAGACCTGGAAGGGAGAATTCTTTTACTTAAAGGGAAACACAATGGTATCCCAACCACATTAGCTAACGTGTACTTTCCAAACACATCTTACTTAACCTTTTGTCAACGCTTAGTGAAGGAACTTGAAAGCTTCAGCTCAGGACCCATAATCTTGGGTGTGGACTTTAATTTCCCTTTAAACCCCTTGACAGACACCTCTTCAGGTAAAACGTACATAACATACAGAATTCTGAAAAGTCTAAAATCATTACTGAATTCCCTACATCTCATAGACTCGTGGCGTTACCTCCATCCAGACGACAAGGACTTTACCTTTTACTCTGTCCCACACGCCAGATACTCACGGATCGACTATTTATTCATATCCTGCAGAGCTCTACATACAGTCGCAGAAGCGAACATTGGTATCCAATCCATATCTGATCATGCCCCCATGTCACTTACGTTAGATTTGACAGACCCCCCCCCCCTGCTAAAGCACCTACTTGGCGATTATACTCCTCATTACTGGCTGATTACTGTTACTGACGAAAGTTACATCACATTTAAAAGACATTTAAAAGAATTCTTTGAACACAACATAACACCCGGGATGTCAAACTATTGACAAAAATTATAGCCAACAGACTAAGACCCCTACTCCATACCCTGTTCGGACCTGAACAGGTGGGATTCATGCCAGGTAGGGAGGCAAAAGAAAATGTTAAAAAATCACTAATTTGAATCTATGCGGCCCGAATGCAAAAGATCGAGGGTTTTCTGTCCTTGGACACAGAGAAGGCTTTCGATCAAGTAGCTTGGGATTTCATGTTAGCGACATGTCAGTTCATTGGCTTAGGCACACACATGATGGCATGGATATCCGCACTCTACAAGAACCCTTCGGCCAAGTTGCGAATTAACGGATCCCTATCAGACACTGTAACCATCACAAATGGTACTAGACAGGGCTGCCCACTCTCACCAATTCTCTTTATAGTCTCACTTGAACCCTTCATCAGGAGGTGATGGCTGTACGGGACATCCAGGAATTCCAAGTATAAAATACAGAATTTAAAATAGCAGCTTACGCTGATGATTTATTATTTTTCCTGAGAAAACCACTCACATCAATTCCTACACTGCTGAAGGAATTCTCCTTATATTGATATGTATCCAATCTAAAAATCAATTATACAAAATCTGAAGCGATGAATATCACTTTATCAGAGAAAATACTCAAGAACGCACAACACAAAAGTCCCTTTAAATGGCAGACTTCGGCCCTCAAATATTTGGATGTCTGGCTGACTCCCCAACTTTCCCAGATTTTTGAACGACACTTCCTACCCTTACTCAAAATTATAGGGAAGGACCTGCTATCCTGGCACTCAAAAAACTTTTGCTGATTTCGTAGAGCAGCTATATGTAAAATGTCCATCCTACTGAGATCTATTTACCTACTCAGAACCTTACCCATAAAGATCCCCCAAAGTTTCTTCCAAACCCTACAATCAATCCAACTTGAATTCATTTGGGCGCGGATCAAATTTAACCTCATGACCAGACCCAAAGAAAAAGGAGAAATGGGCCTACCTGACTATAGGAAATATTATTATGCCTCACACATCACCAGAAGTATTGACTGGCACTGCCACCAGGACCTTAAGGACTGGGTATCTTTAGAAAATGAACTAAGTCCTATACCCTTAAAATTTTCTCCCTGGATAGCCTGGACAAGTTACCCATTAACTCTGAAACAACATGCCTTGCCTAATGCCACCCCATCGATTTTTCACTTACTAACCAAAGAATTTGAAATCTCCTCACCTTTGAGCCCGCTTACCCCACTTAAAAACAACCCCGACTTCCTACCAGGGATGGGAAACCATTTACTACAATTCTCAGTCTCGGACATACCCCTTCTCACTAAACACTGCTTCCAAAACACACTGATTAAAGATTTCCACGCACTCAAACTGATAACCATATCCAGCACTTACCGATTTGGACGTACTTTCAGATACATAGCTATGCTAATAACACCCACCGCACTTTACTAGACAACTAACTGAACTGGAGTGTGCCTGGAGGGAGTTCAAATCCAAAAAGCTACCTCATTATCATACACATGGCTACAGGACTCAAATCAACCAGCCAAAGACAAATTCAGAGAGAGCTGGTCAAAATATCTCAATATCACGCTAACCGATAGGCAATGGCAAAGAGCATGCATATTTGCACACAAATGCTCCTTAAGCACCAGAATGCAAGAACCTGCCAAACCTGCCACACCTGCCAAACTACATAAATGGTACCCTGAAACTTCAGAACTATGCTGCCACTGCAAGAACGCTGAAGGCTCTCCACATTTGGTGGCAGTGTCCCCTGATATCCCCATATTGGACGGAGGTAACAAAAATCATTCGTCATGTCACGGACACTTCACTGAAGCGAGATGCAGCGTGTTGTCTGCTCCATGTCACTAGTTTCTCATTTCAAAAATACAAAAAATACTTATCTAAACACTTGCTGAACACAGCCAAGTCCCTTATACCACTGTTTTGGAAATCTACTAGTATTCCTTCCATCAAGGACTGGTTGCGCAGAATCACTGATATATGTGACATGGAGGAGACAATTGCGCAGTCCAATGACGCAATCAAGAGATATTACCAGACATGGTCCCCTTGGTTTGCCTTTAGATCTTCACAGGACTATGAGAAACTAAGATTATCCGGGGCAGACTAAACATATCAATTTCACCCCCTTAGGGGGACTCTGGTTTCAACTTATACCTGTATCTGGAACTAAACCTTGGCCTGGACGCTAACTAAGGCTTGACCAAAATAGGTAATATAGGTGCAACACACATACCCACCTAGAATTCTTCTCCAGTTAGATTCCAAATACTGTACTCAGACATGTCAACTACAGACAATCTATCAATAAATAACACTGATGAATTGCTATGATTTCAATAGATTGCACAAGCTACTCCCCTCTACCTCCCACCTCTTTCTCCCCCCTACTTCCCACCCCTCCCTCACCCCATCATATCTCACCCCACCACCCACAGCTAAACATCCTAACTCTACTTATCTCTCCTTTATCTCTGCTTTGTACTCTCTAATACTAAAACTTCAGGTATTTCTGAAATGAGGTAAACACGAAGGGTTAACGGTACTAAGATGTGAACAAAATCACAAGCGGACTACTCATGACGTTCAGTTTAAGCAAATTATCGCACACTTGGCTTTAGATAATCTGTACTCAACTGATTGTGCCTCATTCTTACTTATATTCATGTTAACACTGCATATTTGTACAAGGTGTTACCTTTTTTTTCCTTCAATCATTTTTATTGCAGAAGTGGTGTTAAACATACAACAATGTCAAAGGCACCTAGATTGCCCACACAGGGGCTAGAATTGACGCATAAAAGACAAAAACAACAAAAGAAAACATAAACCGAGGAGGGTAGCTTCCTGTTTAACAGTCACAGAAGTTCTAAGTGCAACATACGTAATTTAGGGTAACCCCCTATAAGTGTGGGAATAACCAGGACAAATTGCTTTAACTCTGCATTAAGATAATCTGGAGCCTCTGATGGCAATCAAAAAAAGGGCTGAGAGCCTTGGTAAAAGAAAAAGAACAGAGAGAAGTAGGAAAAAGAGGGGGGAGAATTAGAGAAAGTGGGGAAGGGGGAGAAGGGCAAAGGAGAGAGGGAACCAGGGCCATCCAGGAAACCAGTCAGAGCCGATCTATACTAGCCAGAGGGAGTTCGGGGAAGGCATACTCCAGCCATGGCTCCCAAACTTTAAGGAACTTGGCGTGTGTGTCTTTGAGTATATTAGACATTTGTTCGTTGACTATTATGGACGTCAAGCGGTTTTTCATATCCTGAAAGGGGACTGTGTTTATTTTTCATGCTTGAGCAATCGTCCTTTTGGTCGCTATGAACAGATAGGTAAAAAATTCTAGCTCATATCAATTGGCATGTAGTTGCCATCATCCCTTCTGATACATACAGATTGAAAAGACCTCTAAAGAGTGGGATTTTAAAAGCAACAATATGAAAAAAAGAAAAATTTATAAGGATTTAATTTATTATACAAAATCTTTACATAGTAATTGAAATGTATATCAAAAAACAAAAAGACAAGATATAATCTGAATATAATTTAAAAACAATATTGGTGAAAGAATGATACTATTCGCTTGTGGATCCCAGGACCTCCAGATGTCTGGTGGTAATGGAATAAGCGTGCCATCCAACGCGTTTCGATATTAACCACATGCCGACCGGGCCATAGCCGAAAGACGGCTACAGCGCGGTCGCTTATTCTGGGTGGACGTCCGTGGGACGTCCTTCCAGAAACTTCCTCCCGCGCGCCCCCTGGGGCGCGCACTCGGGAACATCTGTGACTGCCGGGTCCGGAGGACCCCGTGCATCACGGATCACAGTAAACGGCCACTGATATCGGCCGTTTACCACATGATCGCTCTGTCAAATGACGGATCGATCACATGTAAATAAACTGGCGTCACGACGCCAGTTCCTCCCTCCCCTCTCTGTACCGATCAGTACAGTGAGAGGGGAGAAGCGGAGAGGGGGAGAGATTCGCAGCAGTGCTGCTCAGTGACAGTACTGTGCAACACTGTGCAATATTCTGCCAACACTGTGCAATACTCTGGCAATACTGTGCAATACTCTGCAACACTGCAATGGAAGTGGAAGAGGTACTTTGTTCAAAAGTGTTTCCTCAAATAGAGGTAAAGGTAATACAAACAACCCAAAGGATTTGGGAGCAATTTCTAAGACTTCTCGTACCCTACTTGATGATTTTTTAGACAAAAGCAAGATACCACCTCTGTCCCAGCCACCCCTGACGCAATTGGAAACAGAATTACCCATGATCAGAGCAACGCAGGAGAGAGATTGAATGTCATTAATCTGTCTTTACATGCCCTGACCATAGCAGAACATGAGGTATTATCTTTAGGTCTATCCTTTTGTCCCAATGATGGCAATGATAATTTTGAAACCATCAAGGATATAAATCTCTTTGCTAGAAACCTCTTTTTTAAGAGTCTATACACCAAACAAGGGCAAAAGGAGACAGAATTAGCACCTAATTTAAAAGCTGCCGATTTTAGAGCACTTTGAGATTTAAACCTGTTATTACAGGAGAATGCATTATTGGATGAAACATGGGAAGAGAATTTGGAGGTTGAGAAAGTTAAAGAAGATGAAAGGAGAGACTCTGTCAAAAAATTCTAAAGAAAGTTATATCATTCTCCACCCCTCAATCAAAACCCGACGACCTTATGGACAACACTGATTATGAAAACATGTGTTTGAAAATATAAAAAAATACTCAATGCTACCGGAAAATCTCGGCATCATTAGTGGATAGATTCAATGTAGAATTTTACACACTAATTGATGAAGCTTACAATGAGGGAGCGATAATTAAGGACACCTGGGACTTTATTCGAACCAGACATCCTCAGGTGCCCACTATGTATGCCCTGCCCAAAGTACACAAAAACCTATGCAATCCCCCTGGAAGACCTATTATTTCAGGGAATGGATGCATTTAGAAGGGTATAAGTCAAGTTATTGACCAATACTTCAGACATCACGTAAAGGATTTGCCTTCGTATATTAAAGATTCAATCTATCTCTTACAAATAATAGAAGAATTAGTGATTCCGGAATCAGCTTTTTTTAGTTACCATCGACGTGGAATCACTTTATAATAGCATTCCACATGACTTGGGCATTGTAGCCATAGACAGAGTTCTTAGGCAAAGGACCACTACTGATTGGAAGTTCAATCTCTTTGTGATACGTATGCTCAAATTAATTTTGAGACACAATGTTTTTCTTTTCAAAGGCTCCCACTACCTCCAGGTACATGGAGTGGCTATGGGGACATGCTGTGAACCCTTATATGCCAATCTGTACCTGGGTGAGTGGGAGAAAGACTTTCTGTCTGGAGAACAGTCATCTATGTATACGCGCCACATATTGATGTGGCAGCGATACATATATGACGTTCTAATTATCCTGAACGGCCCTGAGGCCATGTTGAAGGAATGTTTACAGCTGATGAATCAAAACAGCTTTAACCTTTTCTTCACCATGACTTATAATCCCAAACCAAGTAAATTTTTTGGATGTTAGTATCCAAAAGGAACCCAATGGGCAAATTATACAGGAAAGAAACTGCAGGTAACACTATACTTCGTGCAGATATTTTCCATCCAGACCCCCTCAAAAAATCCATTCCATTTAGTCAATGTCTAAGAATAAGAAGAAATTGTACATTGGATGATGATTTTCAAAACGAATCAAATGAACTCACAAGGAGATTATTAAGTAGGAGATATACAAAATCCACACTCAGGAAGGCCTTCAATCGGGTCAAAAACCTAAATAGAAAGGATTTAATTTTCAAACCCAAAACTAAAAAGAAAGATGACACTACCAGAATCATCATGAGATTTTCAAACAAACATATTCAAATAAAAAAAATCATTAATAAATATTGGCCGATTCTTACGGAAGATCCTGTTCTAAAAACTTTAGTGAGCTCTAGACCACAAATTACTTATAAAAAAGCAAGCTCATTAAGCAACATACTAACCCAAAGCGAATACAAGGGAGACAAGAGAAAATATCCATGTAAAACTTGGGGGACATACCCCTGTGGATCATGCTCTCAATGCAATGTGATAGGTAGGAGGATCACACTGGCACTGCAGAATGGGGAGACCTTTACTCTGAAACATTATGCTTCTTGTAAGACCCAAGGGGTGATCTACCTCATGCGCACTGCGCAGTGTGGTGTGGTGCCTTCTACGTGGGCAAAACTAAACAAGAGCTGTGTAAGCGTGTAGAAAAGCATATGCACAGTATGCACATATGCAACCTGTATGTACCACTGGGCAGACATGTTGCCAGACAACACAATTATAGACTTCCACAGGTCAACTTTACAGTACTTGACAGGTTGCACATACCCATTAGAGGGGGAGATTGGAACAAGTGCCTGCTCCAGCGTGAAATGTGTTGGATCAGGCATTTGAAGGCCACAACCCCCCCCCCCCCCCCCCCAGGGTTAAACAAAGCCGAAAGTTTTAGACCATTTTTAGAAGGTTTCAGTTCAGGGAAAACAGACTGATTTCCCCTATTTTTTTCTTCTCCTTTTTTTGATTGGATTTTGCACAGGTCGGTCTCTGGGTCATCTGTTTGGCCCTCGCTACTGCAGTTTCCCCAGCCATGGACTTAGGCCAGGGTTTTTTTTTTTTATAGCGCCAAAGATTGGTCAACTAACTAAGGGGTATTATTGGTACTTTATATGCATATTGTCCCTTTTTTTTCTTTTCCGTTGTGTTTGATATTTAGATGCAGAGTAAACATTATATGTAATCTAGGCCTTGGCATATGCATTCCCCCTGGGTAGTGGCCTTTTGGAGTGGGAATTCATGCTCTTTTTCCTTTCTTTTGGCCCCTTTATTTAGGGGGTTGAGAAAGGAGTGTAACAGGCAATCTTTCCCACACTTTCTACATCTCTACCCAGCAAAAAGGCCCCCCCCCAGGTGGTTTTCCACCACACTGGGGGCCGTCTCATATCCTGGGGACCCCCCGTTGGGATGGTTGGTTAATTTCGCCCATCTTGGGGGGCCACACCAGGAATTTTTGCCAGTGGTTATTAGTCCTATAATTGACCCACCATTGCACAATCCATCTTGGTGTTATGGTGGGGTCTTGTGTATTGCTTTTGCATCACACAGGTGGTGGTAATACAATGGAATCGATTCTACATACGTTTTGTAAGTATCCTATTTTGTTTCTAAATGGGAACGGAGTGCTCAGATGTACCATCGACATTCCGAGGGTCACCATTCTGGATGGTCCGGCATGTTCTTGGTAGATCTCAGCACCTCCATAACAACGTCTCTTTTGAGGATTGTGTGTTTTTTACTATGATAGGTGGGCGGATCCATATACTCAGTAGCATTAATCCATGCACTGAGTCAATGGACACATTGCAAACGTTTTGCATGAAGTTCAGATTGATGCACTTTTTATGCATTATCTGCGGTGGGCGTGCGCAATTGTGCGCCATCATGGGTGATGGCGCAATTAACTAATTAATAGAATTCCAAAATATAATAATTTTTTAGGGCATATCAGGGCTTTCAGGTTTCCCGTCTGGAACGCAAATATTGCGACCAGACGTAACATGGAAACCACCCAATATGCCTTGTATAGAGTTAGCGGATATGGCGCACTAATGTGCACGACGTGAAGGATGCCGCGGCGCATCGATGTGCGCATGGATATGTGCGCCGTGAGGGCATCTTGGCGCATCAACGTGCATCACGCCACAGCGCACATGCGCGATGTGAGGTCATCTTGGCGCATCAATTTGCGCCACGCAGCTGCCCATGTGCAATGCACCCACACCACCATATAAAAAGTATGCCAAGGGACACATATGGCGTATATCCATTTCCTCTTTTGGAGAGGTCACAGGAGAGGACAACAGAGCAGGATATCCAACTGGAACCCCACCATTCAGCCTCCTATTCCACTATAGGGTAAGATAGTCCATGGTTAGACCCCCCCTTTTTTTTTCCTAGATTTTTGGAAACTGGGGTCTCTGATAATCTTGGTATTTTTCTTGTAGTGCTCCTGGAGAGCACGACAGAGCAGGACAACGGGAACTGGAGCCTAATTTGAAGTCTCTTACCTTTTATAGGGTAAGATGATATGTTTGTTTGTTTTTCACCTGTCTGAATGAGGTTAAGACTCCCTCTCCTTTGGCTATAGGGGAAATGCATGTGCTGAAGTGAACCAATGTCATGTAGTAAGTTGTTGCATCTTTAAAAGCAAATTGTATATTTGTAAAATAATGTTTTTGATATATATGTAATGGAATCTGCTTAAATCTATTATAGAGAATGTTACAATATTTCATCCCTGAAGAAGATTATATTTCTTTAATATGTCATCTGGAGGTCCTGGGAATAGTATCATTCTTTCACCAATATTGTTTTTAGATTATATTCAGATTATATCTTGTCTTGTTGTTTTTTGATATACATTTCAATTACTATGTAAAGATTTTGTATAATAAATTAAATTCTTATAATTTTTTTTTTTTCTTATTGTTGCCTTTAAAATCCCACCCTTTAGAGGTCTTTTCAATATGTATGAACAGATAGGTTGCCAGTCTCTGCTGACGAGCAAACAAGCCCGGTATGGGGCAATGTAATAGTGCAAATTTGGCATCTTTACGGACATTTAAATGGAACAGGAAAAACAACAGGCCAATTACTCTGGACCAGAAACCCACTATTAGTGGGCAGGTCCACCAGGTGTGAATTACATCCCCACGATGGCCGCATCTACAGAAGCAGTGATCGCTACAGGTTGGGTTGGCATGAGCAATACGTGCTGGAACCCAATACCACCACAATAGCACTTTGTATGCTGCCTCCAAGATGGTAGTATTAAAGGAACATTTAGCTACAGAAGACCAGGCCTTGCTCCAATCCACCGGATCAGTCCCATGTCCCAAATCTCGCTCCCACTGGGACACTTAAGAGAGTGAGAGGGGAGATGTTCGACTATTCATAGCTGCATAGAGGGTGGAGATAAGGCCCAGGGGAACCTGGGGCATGAAGACAGATATGTTCAAAAGCAGAAATCTGGAATAGGTAGGAGGAGGTACGTCGGAGCGTAGCTATCCAGTGCTGGATCTGAAGAAAGCGGAAGAATTCTGCCTGGGGAGCGTCATGGTGTTCGCGGAATGCAGACCACGTTGGTGAAGTACGTGTAGTCAGCAGATGGCATACCTGGGTAAGGCCCCATGAGGTCCACCAAGCAAACGCCTGAGGATGGTCAAGACCCGGGGGGAACAATGGGTTATTTGTAATAGGCAGCAGGGGCAGGAAGGGGGATATAAGGGAGCTTGAGTATCTAACTGAGTCCTACAAATTTAAGCTATGTAACATGAGAGGACTCAATGAAATTGGTCGAAGTTTCTGGGGGAGCAAGAGAAGTGCTTGTAAGGAAAGGGGGGGCACAATTAGGGAGCTCCAGAAGCACCCATAGAGGAAAATTGTAGAAAGCATGGAGTAGTGATAATTGGGAGATCTGAGATGCCAGATAGTACCTAGAGACATGGGGGACTCCCAAACCGCTGTGTAGAAAGGGTGGCCTTAGAAATTCTAGGGTGTTTATTAGCCCAGATAAAGCTCATGATTCTGCTCTGGAGTAGGCAGAGAAAATGTGGAGGGACTCGTACAGGTAGGGTGTGGAAAAAGTACAGAAATTTTGGTAAGACCGTCATCTTAACAGAATGGATTCGACCCAACCAGGACAGGTGTGGGAAGTCTGCAGAAGAGTGGTCAAGGATCTCAGTAGGGGATAGTAATTAACCGAGAATAAGGAAAAGTAAGTGGGGGGTCAGCCGGATTCCCAGATATTCAATGTAGGTGGTTGTCCAACGAAAAGGGAAGTGGGACTGCAGGCATTCTACCAAGTCAGAGTCCAGGGAAACATTTAGAGCTACAGATTTCTCTAAGTTCATATGAAGGTCCGAAATGGATGAGAAATGTGTCAAGAGGCGTAACATTCCTGTCATGTTTCGGTCTGTGCGAAGTGCGAGTGCTAGGGGTTCCAAAGCCAGGAGGAACAAGGCTGGGGAAAGGGGGCACCCCTGCCTTGTGCCCCTATGGATAGCGAAGGGTGCTGAAAAGTACCCTGCATATTTGACCATATCTGTAGGGGCCGAGTATAGAGCCTGTATCCAAGTCAGCAACGATTCCCTAAAACCCAGAGAGAGCACAAATTGCAAGTATTCCCACGACAAAGTGTCGAAGGCTTTATAAATATCTAGGGAGAGAAGGAAACCTGGGATTCTACGATGCTGCATAAGATGAATAAGATGAACCACCTTGCGGACATTATCGCCAGCCTGCCTCCCTGGAACGAAGCCCACCTGATCCCTGGGGATCAGGTGGCCTATATATTGATTAATGCGGTCACTCAGGATTCTACCTAGGATCTTTAAGTCATCATTCAGAAGCGATATCAGTCGGAAGGCCTGGGGTTCACTAGCGTCTTCTGGCTTCTTAGAGACCATTGTGATGTGGGCCCTTAAAGCATCAGGAGAGGGCAAGGAGCCTTGGTTTAGAGCGTTGAAATAGTTAGCAAGGTGAGGTGCTAACAACGCAGGGAACATCTAAAGCCCCATACACACGGTCGGATTTTCCGATGGATTCTGTCCTATCAGACAATGTTGTCAGAAATTCCGACCGTGTGTAGGCACCATCGGACAGTTTCCATCGGATTGTCCGACGGACAAAGTCCTATCTCCTGCTGGATAGATTTTTTGACAACAAAGTCCGATCACACCAAATCCGATCGTGTGTAGCGAATTGCGACGGACAAAGTGCTACGCATGCTCAGATCACATTACAAGACCAAAGCTATTGGCTACTAGCCTCTACGTAGTCCCGTCGTAGGCAACAAACGTCACCACGTTCAGAATGATCGGATTTTCCGACAACATTGTCCGACCGTGTGTACGCAAAACCAACATCGGACAAAGTACGACGGACATGATCCGACGGTCCTGGTCCTCGGATAATCCGAGCGTGTGTATGGGGCATTATAGTAAAGACCGAAGAAGCCGCCTGGGAGAGGTCTTCAGGGACTTGATTGCCCGGAGGACTTCAGCTTCGGAGATGTTTGCGTTGAGAGCATCATATGCGCCACCAGGAAGCGAAGGAAGATTTAGGTCCTGAAATAATTTTTCCGTTTGCAATAAAGGAAAGGACCTGGTTTAGTATAAAGCGAGGAAAGAAACTAAGAGAATCTAGATAGAATTTGCTCAGGATTAGAGGTAAGACCCCCAGTTCTCGTCTGGAGTCGAACAGGCCTATACACTTTCTCCACCGAATTCAGTTTCTTGGCCAGCATAGGACCTGGTTTATCTGCACAGGTATAATACCTGTGCTTAGACCACCAAAGGGCCTTTTCGGCTCATAATACAAGTAAATGGCACAAAAACTAAAAACAATAATCCAAAATGAAGTTTTCGTTAATAGAAAACATGATGCACAATGCTAAAAACACAGAAGCGGATATGTTCGGGTCCACCTGATATCAGCTATTGTGTATGAAAACTTTTACAACACTCGGGATAAATGAATCAAATAAAATTACCAGGGAAATGGCAGGGAGGGGGAGTGGGGTGCACTAAAAAGTCCGCAGCAACGGCAGCCATCCAGTGGGAACAAAAACTTTTATTCCCGGTACACTAGAAAAAAACACAAGAAAGAGAGGCGCCTCTGGGTGCAGACTGTATAACAGTTTTTAATACTGTGCAATAAACCTACTAAATGTGAGTGTATTTTACTATTTTGCTTATTGCACAGTATTAAAAACTGTTATACAGTCTGCACCCAGAGGCGCCTCTCTTTCTTGTGTCCTTTTCGGCTCAGAAAGTGGAGAGAAGGTCAAGCTCTGTCACAAGCTTTTCTATGCGCAGCTGTGGGACGCAACTTCCAAAGCGCATCAGCGGCCGTCAGGAGCGACTGTAATTCTGTCTCTGTCTCGTTTAGGCGCTGAAGCGAGTTGAATGACATACCCCCGAAATGTAGCCTTATGGGCTTCCCACAGGGACACGGCTGAAGTGACTGAGCCGACGTTGTCAGCAAAGTACGTTTGTATGAAAGATTGGATTTGTAGATTCGTAGCCTGGGTGGACAAAAGGGACTCATTAATCCACCATAAAAAGGGGAGCTTAGCAGGGCCCGAGAGAGAAACAAGAAAGACCAAGGGGTCATGATCCGACCATGGTGAGGAAAGAATAGATATTTTACGGACCAGTGGAAGATGATGTATCTGCATGAAAACGTTGTCAATCCTGCAAAAACTGTCATGGGGGTTGGAGTAAAAGGTAAAATCATGGTCCGTAGGGTGGAATTCCCTCCAGACATCTATTAAACCAAAAGTTTGCAGGACTGCACACGTCTGAGCCTTGTAGGAGGAGTCGTGAGAAGGGGAATACCCCTGAGCATATCGTCTAAGGTCAAGTTGAGGGTGATATTGGAGTTACCCATAAGAAGGAGTAGGCCCTTCTGGTGCTGAGAAACTACCTTACAGAGATGGGAGAAGAACCTGTGCTGAAACCGGTTAGGTGCGTAGTAGGAGACAATTGTTATCTCTTGGTCCCATAATGTCCCATGTAAAGCCCCATACACACGGTCGGAAAATCCGACCACCAAATCCATTGGATTTGGTCCGACGGATTTAGTCCGACACTGGTGTTGCATACACACGGTCGGACAAAGTTGTCGGAAAATCCGATCATTCTGAACGTGGTGACGTTTGTTGCCTACGACAGGACTACGTATAGGCTAGTAGCCAATAGCTTTGGTCTTGTAATGTGATCTGAGCATGCGTGGCACTTTGTCCGTCGGAATTCGCTACACACGATCGGAATTGGTAGGATCGGACTTTGTTGTTGGAATATTTATAGAGCAGGAGATAGAACTTTGTCCGTCGGACAATCCGATGGAAACTGTCCGATGGTGCCTACACACGGTCGGAATTTCCGACAACATTGTCCGATAGGACAGAATCCATCGGAAAATCCGACCGTGTGTATGGGGCTTTAGAGTAGATAGCGACCCGTAGGATCAGCAAACTCCAATGCGCAATTAAAAGGAAGATTGCATTTGAAGGCGATCAGGACACCTCTATGAGGCAGTTTGAAACTGAGGATAATGTGTGGAGAGGGACCTAGGAGTGGAGGACTGCGCAAACCTGGTCTCCTGTAGGCATATTATATCTACTCATTGAGATTTAAGATGGTGGAACACTTTGGATCGCTTGATGGGCGAATTAAAGCCATGATGTTTTGTGAGTGTATTTTCAGTTGAGGGGTGGCCATAGTGCGGAAGAGTGAGAGTGCTCGTCAACAGAGAAAGGTTCAACAGGTTCCCTAGATGTTGATTGGCCTGCATCCCAATGGTCCCCGAGACCCAAGGAGAAAGTGGAAAAAGGGTGGGAGGAAGAAAAAGGAAGAAAGGAAGAGAAGACTGGAGAGAAAAGAACAAATAGTAGTAACAAGAACGGACCACCAAGCAGGTGGAGTACATCCCGACAATGAGGGACATCCAGGGGGGTAACTCCCCCACCGGACACATGGCTGCAAATGTAACACATAATATAGCTCCCGTGGAGATAGGGGCAAAAGGTACTAGAAGTAGCAGAAAGCCAGGATTCAGATTCAGCCCAACCTGCAATAAGGGGGAAGGGGAAGGGGAGAGGGAAGAGGTGAGAGGGGAATTGGGGGAGAGGGGTGGAGAGGAGGGGGAGAGGGAAGGGAGGGGGAGAGGGAAAAAAGGGGGGAAATATGCACCGTAGGTGGGGAAGGGGACCCCTAAAGCAAAAAAAAGGGGGGAAATGCATCGCATTCATGAGAAGGGGAGCCACGTAGGGCAGTAGATCAGAAATTACCGCCGCAACCCCTACCCCCCCCCCCCCCCCGAGGTCAACTGCAGGACCCTAGAGACCATAAAAGGAAATGTAGCCAAGCACAATATGCGTAAAATGGCATATATAGAGCAGGGAAGGCCTTCACATCCCCGCCAGCACGAAAGGGACCGGCGGAGGCGGGGAGCGATCCCAAGGGTCAGTCTAGGATGGCAAAAACATGTAGAAAACAATGGCATAGCAATTCAGTCTTATGAACAATAGAAGAACAAACTTAATGTCATTAACCCATAATGGGCCTCAGGGGGAGGCCATGTAAAATAGGGGTACTATAAATTTGAACAATAAACTTCATATGAAAGAAGTCAGGGGGCACAGAAAAGGCGCCGCAGCCCCCACCCCCCGAGGTCAACTACAGGACCCTAGAGATCACAAAAGGAGATGTAGCCAAGCACAATATGCGTAAAATGGCACATATAGAGCAGGGCAGGCCTCCACACCGCCACCAGCACGAAAGGCGGAGGCGGGGAGGCCAGCCCAAGAGTCAGACTAGGATGGCAGAAACATGTGGAAAACAATGGCGTAGCAATTCAGTCCTAAATAACCCATGAACAATAGAACAGCAGACTTCACGTCATTAACCCATAATGGGCCTCCAGGGAGGCCATGTGAAATAGGGGTCAACAATTGTGCCGTTTAATTAAGGGGAGGAAAAAAATGGGGGGAATTAGAACGACCAACAGTAACTTGCTCGGGTGCCATGTCCAGCGCAATAGGCACAGTCAGTGTCAATGGACTAGGCCTCTTTGGGAAGGGTAAGAAGTTCCTCAAGGGACCGAGTAAGTCCACACAGTCACTCAGAAGGAGTCTTAAGAAGATGCAACCCATATCGCTGAAGTCATCTAGGGCATAAAAAATAAAAAATAAATATGGAAAACAGCAACCAGGGGGAGGGGAGGAACCCAATGGCAACAGGTTAACTGGAAGATGGCTACACAGCCAGATCAACGAGGATAGATGGCAGGGTCAGGAGGTCAAACTCCTAAGCGGGAACCAGGAGGACCCTCCAGAAGGACCTTCAGCCCGGAGAAGAACTCAAAGGACCATGGTGGGAAGCGTGGCTAAGCTGGTTTGGGGCCCGTTGAGAGCCCAGGGGCTGTGTAGGGCCAGGGCCAGTACCTCCAGGGTAAAGAAGGCGTACGGCTTCCAGCGTCGCCTGGGCCTCTTTAGGGGTGCTAACAGAATAGCTCTTGTTCTTGAAGTCAAAGGACAGACAAAAGGGGAAGCCCCAGGTTTATTTAATGTGGTTGTTCAGCAGGGCTGTAGTGAATGGCTTCATCTGACGCCTCTTCAGGAGAGTGATTTGAGAAAGGTCAGAGAAAAGCTGATAAAGGTGTCCCTGAAAGCACAGCTCCGGTTTGTTTCTGGCCACCATCAGGAGGGTTTCCCTCGTGCGGTAATATGTAAACTTGATGATGATGTCCCTTGGGGTACACTCCTGCCTCTTTGGCCCAAGGGCCCGATGGATGCAATCAAACTCGAGACGGTCAATAGGGATGGAGGGCACCATTTCCTGAAATAGCACCATCGCGGTGGAGGTAACCCACAAGCGGAGGTTCCCACGGCGAGCACGATTTTCAAAATCCTTAAGCCACAGCAAGGTGATGACAGCTCTTTTTTGAGGTCAGACAAATCCTGCTCATGATTTTCTATGACAGTAATGGCCACATTCATCTTGTCTTCTAGTTCATTAGTGCGGCTCCCCAGCTCACAGATCTATTTTGTGAGATGGGAGGAAAGCTTAGAGATGGCTGCAGACAACTCTGTCTGCAGCGTGGATTTAAAACATCCCAGCAGCTCAGCGTCTCTCAGTGGGGGAGGCTGCAGTGGCAAAGAACCCCCTGCCTGACTGTCAGCATCCGAGAACAGGTCCTGCTAGCAGGGGCGGGAGGAGTTCCAAACTCGAGGTCGGGGCTTCAGGAGAGTCTGCTGGCGGAGAGGCCTCATCTTCCGGGCCATTTAGTGGTGTTGGTGGCGCGTGCAGTGCTGGTTCTTCTCCCCATCAGTGCGAAAGACGATGCGGAGGTGTAGGGTGGACAGGGCGAGCGAAAAAGGACTCCACGGGATGCCAAGAAAACGGCCAATGTGACTGGCAGGTAAGGAGCGGGATTATCGTGCGGCCATCTTGGATCGCTTCTCGCGAGTGCCCCCCAATGTGTTACCTTTTAATAAACGTTTTAAATGTAAAAAAAAAAAAAACAGGCCTTGCAAACCCTACAAGAACTAACCCAAGTTAGATCTCTCTTATTAGACTAATTAAAACTAATAACAAAGCGCAAATTTACCTTGTCTCGTAAACTGTTCTAAGAACACAGAAATAAAAGTGGTCAATGTGATCCGACAAATTCAGAAGAACCCTGATGGCACACATTCCACAAGCAACAAAGACATAGCCACATGTTTTGAACAATATTACTCCAAACTATATAACCTATCCCATTCAAAACACCCTCTAGATCCTCCTACACCCAGAGCCACAATCATCAGAGATTTTCTGAAACAGTACTCCCTCAACCCCTTGCCTCAAAATACAACTCAGTCCCTGGAACTTCCCATCTGTCAGGGCTGGGCTCAGCCCTTCCTTCTCAAAGCTGGCCGCTCAGCTTTTGGCTAATTTCCATCTAGTCATGCCTACTCAAGCCATTAAAGACTTGCTTGGCTGACATTCCTTCTGGCTCCAGATCCTGCTTGCTGTTCTACTACACTCATCTCTGGCTCCCTGACCTTTTGGCTTGTCTGACTATCCGTTTTGGTTCCTGAACTCCTTTTTATTATTATTAAACAAGTGTGATTTAACTGTACTTCTGTCTCAGTCTGATTCATAGTTTCTGACAGTAGGCAAAGGCCATGAATTCATAAGATGCAGTCAATCCACTTGTTGCTAATATTTTTTCCAGATTGGATGAGCAGGATCACTGCATGGATCAGTTTGCCATGGCGTTACAAACGCTCCTGAGTCGCACGGCTCACCTGGAATCTCCCACTGTGGCTGATCGGGTACAACCTGTGTTGCAGGCCGTCCCTGCTGCTGATCCAGTCTCTGTACAGGCACCCGCCTCGAGTATTACCTCTATAAGAGGTATGTCTGGTTCTGCCTCGCTTCTCCAGTGATTTGAGGGTGATCCAGTCCAATGCAGAGGGTTTCTCAAACATGTTGAGATATACTTTGAGATGCTGCCCCAGGCATTTCCCACGGACAGAAGCAAAGTAGGTTTCCTGATAGCTTTGCTTTCTGAGAGAGCCTTGGCTTGGGCAAACCCTCTACGGGAGACTCAAAACCTGTTTTCTTGAGTTACCTTGAGTTTGTGGCTTCTTTTAAAAGGGTATTTGACATTCTTGCAAGCTCCACTTCTGCTGCCAAGTGCCTCATGTCCATCAAACAAAGTATGAGAACTTTTGCAGATTACGCCATTGAATTCTGTACTCTGGCAGCAGAGGTTGCTTGGAACAATGAGGCACTGGTGGCTGCTTTTTCTCATGATCTCTCGGACACCAGCAAGGATGAGATAGCAGCCCGAGATATACCCACTGAGCTGGAGAAGTTGATCATGCTTGCCATCCTCAGAGAAAGACTCTTTTAAGGAGCGCTTGCTGAAGCCTCCTGTAAATTTGTCACTGAACATTGCAGTCCCACCCTTGCCTCCCTCACCTCCTATGCTTCCTGGTACCGAGTCGGTCTGTGAAGATGAACCCATGCACTGGGGCTTCACACGTCTCTCTGCGGATGAGAGAACCCTTAGAAGGAGGGAGAGATTGTGCCTTTATTGTGGCCAGGCAGGTCACTTTTTGAAGTCTTGTCCTACCCATCCAGGGAACGCCCTAACCTTGAGGTCCTGTCACGGACAGACCTTAGGTGGTGTTGTTTTGTCCCCAGTTATACAGAAGGATAAGCCCCTGGTTTCAGTTACCCTTTCTTTGAGTCATCCATCGAGATACAGGCTTTAATCGACTCTGGGGCTGCAGGCCTGTTCATTGAAGCTGCCTTTGTATTGAAGCACTCGATTCTGCTGCAGCTGCATGACACTCCACTTTCCATTGAGGCTCTTGATGGAATACCTCTACAGCCTGCCCATTTGACTCATGAGACTGTTCCGTTGTCCATGGCCGTAGGGGCTCTTCACCATGAGACAATCCAATTTCAATTTATTTCCTCACCTAATGCGGCGTACACACGAAGGGACTATCCCGCGGGATTATCCGCTGGACCGAAGTCCAACGGATAATCCCCTCGTGTGTGGGCGCCGGCGGACTTTTTGGCGCCAAAGTCCGGCGGACTTTTTGGCGCCAAAGTTTTAAGTTTGGTTTTAAAATTATCCACTGGACTTGGCAGTCCGCCGGACAATCCCGCCGTTAGTGGGCAAGTCCGCGGGACTTTTGAAATGAACGGACTTGCCGCTCATCGGCAAGTCCGTTCATTTAGCACGTGACTTCAGGTTACGTAGCTAGCGTAGGCAGTTACTGCCGCCGCGCTAGCTCCGTGACCTGGCATGGATTTAAAGGGACTCCCCACGCCGAAAAAACGGCGTGGGGGTTCCCCCCAAATCCATGTCAGACCCTCATCCGAGCACGCAGCCTGGCAGGCCAGGAAAGGGGTGGGGACGAACGAGCACCCCCCCCCCCCCCCTCCTGAGCCGTACCAGGCCGCGTGCCCTCAACATGGGGGGTGCCCTGGGGAAAGGGGGGCCTTGCGGCCCCCCCACCCCAAAGCACCTTGTCCCCATGTTGATGAGGACAAGGGCCTCTTCCCGACAACCCTGGCCATTGACACTCACCCCATTTCTATATCCAACTTGCTCTGGCTACCCCCACATCACCGGGGACCCACATCCAATCCGGTCACTCTCCACTCACTGAAGCTCTGGGACAAGATATCTAGGACATTTAAACTAGCTTCTCCTCACCGCCCGCTTCTCTCTTTTGTAGGTCACCCGCTATTCTATCCTGCTTTCACCGAACCAACCTCTTTCCAGACCTGGACACAGGCGGGCCTGCACCGTTTCCGAGACCTAATCTCCCATGGCTTGGTTATACCGTTCCCGACTCTGCAGGCACACTCACATTTGCCCCCAGGAGAGTGTTTCCGCTATCTTCAAATCTCCCACTTTATCAGCACTAATCTCGGCCCGAATATAGCCCACACGGGCCTATCACCTTTTGAAGATGTCTGCGATTCAGACCCGCATGCCCCGGGTATTATCTCCAGACTGTACACACACTTGACCTCCCCTCCCACGAATACACCCCCCTACGCCTCGGCATGGTCTAAAGACCTAAATATTGACCTGGACCCAGATGATTGGTTAACTATTTGGTCGAACACCAAACTAGCATCCCAGAACATCATCGCCTCAGAAGCTAACTACAAAGTGCTAATGCGGTGGTACTTAGTGCCCACAAGAATTGCCAAGTTCACCCCATCTTACTCCCCGAATTGCTTTAGAGGCTGCAGTGAGCAAGGCACCCACCTTCACATTTGGTGGACTTGCCCAATAGTCCAACGTTTTTGGACAACTATATTCCAAATGGGATCAACCCTACTTGGACACAACATCGCTCCAGACCCTGCTCTGGCTATCCTAAATTACACACCACAAGACTATACCAAGGCGCAACTACGCCTCTTGCTGCAACTCACTACAGCCGCTAAGCAGACTATAGCAAGAAATTGGAAGACCCCCAACCTCAGCATTGCTGAAGTTAAAAATAGGGTTACCCGTGCTATGATACACAGCAAAATTGAGGCCAAGATACTAGATAGAACCCCTCACCACCTTAAAATCTGGCGCCCTTGGGCGGAACACTTTCTTCCCAGCGACTTCGACAGACTCCTCCTGGAACCCTGACATGCTCTCTGACCTTCCTCGCAACCAGGGGGAAACCACTGGTTCCTGGGAGCCACTCGACCAAACCTAAACTCAACCTCATGCTTCTGTTCTTTCCTTCTCCTTTCTTTCCCTCCCCCCCCTTTTTTTTTCTCTTTTCTCTTTCCTTTTCCCCCTCTTTACCTCTCCCCCTCCCTCGCCTCTACCCGAAATTCTGAATAAGGTGTGGACAAACCCACACCTTAAGCGTTATCACTGTTACCACGTTCCTTTATTATAGAGCACCTCGTGCCCAATGTGTGTATGTGTATGTTGGGGCCTGACCCCAGTCACAGTTACGTTATACTCTTGACTCTGATACACTATAACTAAATGCAGATATACCCTTTAGCTTGCCTCAGAAAATTACTGATGTACTTATGCTGCAATGTCACCTGCTCTGTATGTCTTTCGAATCTGTTCGTATATTGTTTGTAACAGTAAAAGTTACCTCCGTTTTCTTGATGTTACTGTAAACTTGTTTTCCAATAAAATATTTGAAAAGAAAAAATATTTTATTGCACTGCTCCGGGGGTCTTCTTCCGTCTTGGGGGTCTTCTCGCCGGACTCCTCCGCTCTCTTCTGCTCTTTTACCTAGCTCTTTCACGAACGGAGGAGTCCGGCTACCTTCTTCGTCGTCGCCGCCGTCGTCTGGGGGTCTCGATCCGCCTTCGGGGGTCTTCCGGGGGTCTCTTCTGTTCTTGCGGCGGTCGTCGTCTTCCGCGCCGCCGGCGCCTTCTTCTTCTTCTTGTCCTTCTTCTTGTTCTTCTTCTTCCGATGTTGACCCGACGCTCTCTCTGCCCGGAATGCTTGTGCCGCGCTGCGCTGAGACTTATATAGGGGCATGGGGACAGGGCCACATGCACATGTCACATGGTGACCCCACCCCTTGTGTTGTCACAGTCCCGGAGGATGCTGGGACTGTGACATCGCAAGGGGGCGGGGTCACCATGTGACATGAACATGTGACCCTGTCCCCCATGTCCCTATATAAGTCCCAGCGCAGAGCGGCACAGGCATTCCGGGCAGAGACAGCGACGGGTCAACATCGGAAGAAGAAGAAGAACAAGAAGGACAAGAAGAAGAAGGCGGCGCCGGCGGCGCGGAAGACGACGACCGCCGCAAGAACAGAAGAGACCCCTGGAAGACCCCCGAAGGCGGATCGAGACCCCCAGACGACGGCGGCGACGACGAAGAAGGTAGCCGGACTCCTCCGCTCGTGAAAGAGCTAGGTAAAAGAGCAGAAGAGAGCGGAGGAGTCCGGCGAGAAGACCCCCAAGACGGAAGAAGACCCCCGGAGCAGTGCAATAAAATATTTTTTCAAAAGTGTGTGTGTTTTTGTACTTTACATTTTACACCTTAGGTGAATGGGTAGGGGTACATCGTACCCCATACTCATTCACATAGGGTGGGGGGCCGGGATCTGGGGGCCCCCTTATTAAAGGGGGCTCCCAGATTCCGATAAGCCCCCGCCCGCAGACCCCGACAACCAACGGCCAGGGTTGTCGGGAAGAGGCCCTTGTCCTCATCAACATGGGGACAAGGTGCTTTGGGGTGGGGGGGCCGCACGGCCCCCCCTTTTCCCAGGGCACCCCCCATGTTGAGGGCACGCGGCCTGGTACGGCTCAGGAGGGGGGGGGCGCTCGTTCGTCCCCACCCCTTTCCTGGCCTGCCAGGCTGCCTGCTCGGATGAGGGTCTGACTTGGATTTGGGGGGAACCCCCACGCCGTTTTTTCGGCGTGGGGATTCCCTTTAAATCCATGCCAGCTTACGGAGCTAGCGCGGCGGCATTTACTGCCTACGCTAGCTACGTAACCTGAAGTTAAGTTCGAAATGAACGGACTGCTCCGTGTGTGGGCAAGTCCGTTCATTTTCAAAAGTCCCGCGGACTTTTGGCCGGCGGATTATCCGCTGGAGAAGTCCGTGCGTGTGTGGGCAAGTCCACACGCTCGGAAAGTCCAGCGGACCTAGCTGGAAAGTCCCGCGGGATTGTCCGCTGGACTAAGTCCGCTGGCAAAAGTCCGCACGTGTGTACGCGGCATAAGTTTCCGCTGGTTATTGGTTATACTTGGTTACAGAGGCACAACCCCTATTTTGATTGGCTCTGTGCTGAGGTTCTCTCCTGGTCGCTACAATGCAGTAAGACATGCTTCCAGAAGGTAGCCAAGGTCCTGTGCAGTTACTCTCTCTCCTCCCTGCCGGAGGAGTACTGCGATTTTAGCGATGTCTTTGACAAAGGTCAAGCCAGTAGTTTTCCTCCACACTGGTCATATTATTGCGCAATTGACCTTCAACTTGGTGCCATACCCCCTCGTGGCCTGGTTTACCCTTTGTCGGTCTTGGAGGATAAGGTCATGGAGGAGTATGTTGCAGACGCGGTTTCATCCGCAAATCCTCGTCTCCTGCTGGGTCTGATTTCTTCTTTGTGAAGAGTGGTAAACTGAGACCTTGTATTGATTATAGGGGTCTCAATCGTTTCACGATTAAGAATGCCTATGCGATTCCATAGTTGTTTGACCGCCTCAAGGGAACAACAATTTTCACGAAGCTTGATTTGAGAGGGGCATAATATCTTGTGAGTATTAAGGAGGGCGATGAGTGGAAAACTGCGTTTAATACCAGAACAGGCCATTATGAATACATCTTAATGCCTTTTGGCCTTTGTAATGCCCTGGCAGTTTTCCCGGGATTTATTATACACAAACCCGACTGCACAAGTAAGAGCCAATGGCTGACTGTCGAATGCCTTCTCCATCCGGAACAGAACACGCCAGGGTTGCCCTTTATCCCCTCTTCTCTAGGTTCTCACTCTAGAGCCCTTTCTCAACCATCTCAGAGACAATCCCAATATCAAAGGACTTGTGGTCTTGGGGCGGAAATTTAAAATTGCAGCCTTTGCAGATGATATTTTATTATTTTTATCGGAATCCCACATTACCCACCCAAACTTGCTAAAGGACTTTGCACGCTTTCAAAACATCTCCAACCTCAAAATCAATTTAGATAAATCCTACGCCCTGAACATCTCACTACCCAAAGACACAGTAACCCGATGTAAAAACAATTTCCCATTTATCTGGAAATCCAAGGCAATTACATACCTAGGTATCCAACTTCCAGCCTGCCTTTCTGGCCTATATACACTGCACCAATACTAGCATCCATAAAACAGATCTACAAAAATGGGATGTCCCCTCTTTTTCCTGGTTTGGAAGAGCTGCAATATTGAAAATGAACGTCCTCCCTAGTTTACTATACATCATGCAAGCCATTCCCATCTACTTACCCCCTACATTCTTTTCTACATACAAAGATATATGCACAAAATTTCTATGGCACAACAAATGCCCACACATCAAATATGAACACCTCACACTCCCCAAATCCAAAGGGGGCATAGGCCTCCCTGACCTATGCAACTACTATAGAGCCTGCCTTATTACAAGGATAGTGAACTGGAACATCCATGCAGACACAAAACAATGGGTTACATTGGAAGAATACCTCTCCTCTATCCACCTAGCCTCAGCACCCTGGCTACACATTCAAGAACAGAGAATGATATACTGTAAATTCTCTTTGTGGATATACCTGCAAATACAACACTTTCTCAAAGGTTCAAACCGCAAACTAAATTGGACTCGACAACTTACCCCTAAAGAAATACTATGCTCTGAAAACACCTCACAAAGACATCTTATCTCAACTATTTACTCTTTGCCAAACATCCCGTACACAACAAGACATGCCAATTTTGGAAAAAAGAACTTGCTCTAGAAATCATGGAAGAACAATGGGAATGAATTCATGAGAACATCCTTAAAGGATCGACAAATCTATCAACTCAAGTAAATGGTTATAAGATCCTAACTCGATGGTACAGAGTCCCGACCACTATACACAAATTTGCTCCATCACTGTCCAACTTATGTTGGAGATGCACCTCTACACCAGGCACTCTCATACACATCTGGTATGCATGCCCCATCATCCAACGGTTCTGGAGAACAGTCCATGACGTCACATCAAGAGTCTCTACCCTGGCTTTGGATTTTTCCCCCAGCCCAACTTCTCTTACACCACACCGCATTACCCAGATGCTCTTATCATAGATCTCTAGCAATGCACATGATAAACACAGCTAAGTTATGTATCCCAGTCTTGTGGGGCAAGACACGTGCCCCCTCAATCAAAGAATGGTTTCTCATCTGTTCCTAATGCATAGAGTATATTATACCCCCCAACAAAAATTTCAAACTTGGGTGGAGACAAAACGATCAGTGCCCCAGATGTAGGGCATCAGGGGACCTTATCCACATGGTATGGAAATGCCCAAAGCTATTTAGATACTGGATAGAGATTGTAGAAAAGATAAATACAACCTTTAAGACTGCAATAGAACCAACGGCTAGGACTTGCTTATTGGGGGATATGGAGGGCAGAAGAGTTTCGAAGGACACCATTGAAGTAGTGCTAAGATGCCTATTTCAGGCAAGAAAATTAATCGCACAGCAAAGGCAAGCACACCAACCCCCGACTGTAGAGAATTGGGTTGAGAACATCAACTCAATAGTAGGGAACGAGAATGTTGTTTATTAGGCAAGGTAACTATAGGAAGTTTGAGAGAATGTGGAGACCCTGGCTGGATAAGATGGGGTATCCCCTAGAGGGGGAGAATGGAAGATTTTCCCTGCCTTCCTCCTTTCGTCTATCTTGAGGATTCTGGACACCCTTTGTTCTGACAATCCTCCTAACCCCTTGGAGTAGGTTTGCTTATTTTTCCATTTTTCTTTTTTTTTATGTATATATAGATAAGTATGTTGTGGTGTGTGGGTAGGGGGGAGTGGGCATGAGCTGGTAGGGAGGGAGTGGGTAGATAAAGCCGCAATAATACCATATATTGTAGGACACCATGCAATATTTTATAATGCTGTATTTTTTAACACATTTTTAGCTATCTGTGAAATAATAATATAACAAATAAATAAAAAATTATTGAATTTAAAAAAAAAGAATGGTTTCAGAGATTAAAAAAATTGCCAAAATGGAAGAGCTCATAGCCATCTCTCATGACAATATATCCAAACACACAGCCCCCTGAGCTTGTTGGTACCACTTTAAAACTACCTCATAATACACCAAAACCATATGCCCACCCCCCACCTAAGCTGGATCAATAATCATAATCATACTCTCTGGATAGGTAGGGTTGGATGGGTCAGAAATCAGGGTTCGGTTGGAGGCGCTTGCTTTCCTGTCTTGATCCATCCCCCTCCTATCCCTCATCTTGTACATAACTATAGCCCTTACCTAGAGTCATGTTCATCCTTTCCCACCCCCTCTCTCCACCCCCCTCCCACATCTGCCTTTATATACCCAAATATTATAACCAACCAATGTGACAGCTGGACTGTCAACCTTGGATATACCCCCAACCACAAACAACATCCACCCTATGACATTAGCCACTCTGCAAATTAATCTACACCCCCACATTATCGTAGTCTAACCTATCTATTAAACCCTGCCAGTCTCAAGAAGTCAGCTCAACTCATACCAAAATTGATATCAGTAAGATTTTGACTGCTCTATAGAAATGGGCTTCACAGGCCTAAACAACATAAAACTACTGTATATTCAAAAAGACATACAACTTTTAAATATTTACAACCGTTTCTGTTCTGTTTTACACTCTCCTCACATTAGGTCAAAACGTTTATCACTGTTATGATTATGGAAGACAGTGCTTCAGGCCGATGGGCCCATGTAACTTTTGTTTATCTATTCTCGTATCTCTGAATTTCTCTAATAAAATACTTTGGAAAGAAAAAATGTATTATGTTTTTTTGGCAATACAGAGTGAACATATTTTCATATATTGTAACGTTTAAGTAATGGTACAAGATTCAAACAGATACAATAATGTACAAAGAGTGTATAAGACAAATGAAGGAGAAAAAAAGCATTATCGTATACAAATCGCTAGATAGGTTGTCAAGTGTGTGCAATAGATAGATTGGTTTTAAGCGGTGGAGAAAGGCATATTGCCTATATTAAGAAAGGACGGCAGTGTCTGTGAGGGTAGAAAGATAGGAAGTCCTATTGGGTGTCAAAAGTTCATTAGAAGGTCAAAAGAGACAGCGGTGATGGCGGTGGATCAAGGCAGAGTTGGGCCTTTAGGGTGGGCAAGCCAGGGGGCCCATTTCTTTTGGAATGCTGGAATTTGAAGATGGGCCTTGGCATACATGTATTCCATGAGACAGTGATTGTTCAGATGTAGAATCACTTCCAGGATAGTAGGAGGACGTGGGGATTTCCAGTTTCTAGCAATAGTTAGGCGCGTGGCAATAAGGACATGGGATATGACAGTTTGGGTGTGAGGTGGCCAAGTTTCAATGTCTAAGCCAAGGAGAACCATTTTCAGAGATAGGGAAACAGTGTTAGATGTCAAGGAAGAAAGAAACGTGGCGGGAGTGGACAAGAGAGGTATTCATTTTGGGCAGGACCACCAGATATGTAGTGGAGTTTTGGGATCTCTGCAGTTTCTCCAGCAGGCATTGGAAGCAGAGGGGTAGATCTTTGCTAGTCTGAATGGTGTTATGTACCAATTGTTAAGAAGCTTTTGTACAGTTTCCCAGTGTAGGATACATTTAGAAAGCTTCAGGGGTCGTTGAAGGGCTTGCTGCAACTGAGACGGTGTATAGGTACAGTGTAATAGGTTTTCCCAGTGCAGTGGAGGGAATGTGACAGTTATGTTGCACATGTTGGAAAGAGGTAAATGAGAAGTTTTGGTACAGGTCTCCAATAGCCTGTAGGCCAGCAGAGAGCTAGTTCGATATTGAGATGTTGGGGATGATAAGTTGTATGGTAGAGAGAGAGATGAGAGACAGTATCTGGTAGGTTATGCCAGTTGAAGGTTGGTAGATTGCTTTCCATGTTTTGATGGTTTTTCGCTGATGGTGCTTAGGTAAGATTGCCGTCCACGATGTCCTAAAAGTAGGGCGCTGAGGAGCATTTTTGGACAGGTTGCTAATACCATTTTTCGATTTGGAGCCATGTGTGCTGTGATTTAGTTTCCCACCAGGATTTGGCTTGGTCCAGGATTGTTGCTTTGAAGTATGTTGAAATGTTTGGAGCTCCCATTCCCCCAGTGGATGTAGGTGTGCACAAGCTAGAGCGTTTAATCCTAGGGTGTTTCCCATTCCAGATGAAGGAGTTCAATATGCCTTGGAATTTGTGGAGATGTGATTGTAGAAAGGAAATAGGCAAAGTCCGAAATGCATAGAGTACGTGGGGTAAAAGGTACATTTTATGCGGCCAGCCCAGGAGGCTTGAATATGTTGTAGATCACGTACTGTTTTCTGAAGTTTGGAGATGAGTTGAGGACTTGGAGAAATTAATCTTTTAGAGAGAGGCTTTGCTGAAAAGATCTAGGGTGAGGTGAGGTAATGATTGTGCTGGGTTGGTGATGGAGATGATCACATCATCTGTGTATAGGTCGATTTTGTGAGTATGGTGACCAACTTCAATACTGGAGATAAGTGGGTTTGTACGAATTGAATGGGACTTTTGAAATGAACGGACTTGCCCACACACAGGGGAAAGTTTGTTCATTTAGAACGTGACTCATCAACATGGGGACAAGGTGTTTTGGGGTGGGGGTCCGCAGGGCCCCCCTTTCCCCAGGGCACCCCCCATGTTGAGGGCACGCGGCCTTCTACGGCTAAGGAGGGGGGGCTCTCGCTCTTCCCCACCCCCTTTCCTGACAGGCCGGGCTGCGTGCTCAGATAAGGGTCTGATACGGATTTGGAGGGGACCCCACGCTGTTTTTTCGGCGTAGGGATTCCCCTTTAAATCCATACCAGGTGACGGGGCTATCGAGGTGTCAATGTCGCCAATCGAGGCAGCGGCAAAATGAACGGACTTTACGACGGTGTGTCGGCAAGTCCGTTCATTTTAAAAGTCCCGCGGACTAGCACACAGACGGCGGGATTGTCAATTGACAATTTTAAGTCAAAACTTAAAACTAAGTCCGCCGGAGCTCCACACACGGTCGGATTGTCTGGCGGACTCTAGTCCGGCAGACAATCCTGCCGGAAAGTCCGATCGTGTGTACACGGCATAAGATTGACTGTCTTCTGAAATGATTCAGTGTGTGTGTCTCTCTCTGCTAGCAATCATAAGTGAAAGTAAGTTGGTCGTATGTGTGTACTTAGTTCTAGCTATTTTACTGCTCCTCCTCTTTGGTTACAATCAGCCAATAACATTCATCATCATCATTTTTATTTTACTTCCCCCACCCAATTCCAGCTCTGTCTCTATGTCGAATCTTTTCTCTCTATGTCGGATTTTTTCTCTCTATGTCAAATCTTTTCTCTCTCTGTAGAATAATTTTGGACTAATAGAGTTAAGGTTAGGCACATTTGACCACAGGTTCGATAGACACAGATTGTTAATGTCAGCATCATGTTGAATCTCCTATCTATATCGAACTGTTGTCACAATGAAAACGAAAATAAAGCATTTGTTTATGTGGGAGCTTTAGTTTTTCGGATTCTGCACTTTTGTTATCGTTTGTTAAAACAATAACGAAAATATCTTAAATTCAGACTAAAATGCATTCGGACAAAAACTAATGCACATGTCTACCATCAGACGCTTGCCTACCATCCACAAAACCCACCTGGTCAGGGTATACTAGGTATGGGATGATGCTAGAGAGCCATGCGCCTATCAGTTTGGCGTACAGTTTGGTATCTGTATTTAGTAATGAGATGGGTCTGTAGCTGGCAGGGTCTTCTGACGGTTTGCCAGGTTTTGGGATTGTCGTGATGGTGTTTCGAGATATTCTGGGGGATGTGGCCTGAGGAAGCAATATAATTGAAGGATTGCCAAAGATGTGGGGCGAGCAGGGTGGAAAACTGTTTATAGTATTCATTGCTGAAGCCATCAGGGCCAGGGGCTTTGTGTAGCTGAAGGGAGGTGATAGCTTGCTCAACTTCAGATATATGGAAAGGGTCTGAGAGTGTTTGGATTCGTTCTGGAGACAGTGATGGTAAATGTATGTGGGCCAGAAAGTCAGTGATGTCTTCAGATGTGGGGGTTGGGGAGGGGGGCGTGGCGTCCGAGCTCTAAGATGGACGTTTAGTCTCAGAGCTCCGCTCAGCCGCCGGAGAACACAGCCACCACCGGGAAAACACGGGCTCCATAGGACCGATACACAGCCCTGCTAATCCGCCAAACACCCCCAGGCATGACACGGCGCAGAAAGAACCCGCCGCAACCCAGCAAACTGCCGGATTTCTTCAGTCAGAAATCCCGCGGAGCTGCGCAAAATGGCGGCGGCAGCGGCGGTCTCCTCACACAAGGACCTGACCAGAGAGCCGCGCACCTGACACACAGGCACGGCGATACCGCCGCTGGAATCCCGCGATCCCAATCCCTCAGCACATCTTCTTCTGGCACAGCCAGTCCGTCCACGAGGAGCCCGGCAAAATCTAAGCCGAGGCTCTCATCTCCTGGAAGGCCACATGACACCCCTGCTATGGAGGTAAGCGGACCACAGCACACTCTCCCTGCAGCTCCACAGACGGACCCCATAGCTGACTACCCCACAGCTGACCGACCTATCTCCGATACCATGCTAAAAGAGATGCTTCTCTCCCTCAGATCCTCACTACAGTCTGATATGGTAAAGGAGATCACACAGTGCCACAAAGCTGTACAGGCATTAGGGGTCAGGGTGGATCATACAGAGAGGCAGATGGATACCTTTGCCTCCACATATAACACTATGGTGGATGCTCACGTAGCACAGGGAGAGGACATAAATTGGCTAAAAGACAAAGTCGCTGACCTCGAGGACAGAAGTAGGAGGAACAATATAAAATTAAGAGGAGTACCAGAATCAGTACCAACCGCGCAGCTCCTACCATATGCCCACGCCTTATTCTCCACTCTAGTCCCTGAGCTGACAACGCAGGACCTCATAATAGACAGGATCCACAGAATCCCCAAACCGTCCTTCATCCCAGAAAGCACACCAAGAGATATCCTTCTGAGGGTTCACTTTTTCCATGTTAAGGAAAAAATACTTCAGGCAACCCGCAAACAAGATACCATTCCTCCACAGTATACTGACATCCTCTTACTGCCAGACCTCTCCAGACACACCCTGCAAAGGCGCCGCAACTTGGCGACAATCACCAAGGCATTGCGCAATCACAAGATTTTACACAAATGGAAATACCCCGCGACGTTGACGATCACCCACAATGGCACCACGAAATCTATCACTTCACTGGAAGAAGGCTTATCAACCCTACGTCAATGGGGAATACTTCCTGACCAAAATGTGCCATCTGCTTCCTCATCCCAACCGATGATGCTGCACTCTGAATGGCAGGTGGTATCGCACAAACGTGCCAACAAAAAACATTCCGGTGGTACCTAACCAGCTAAATTTCACTGTACACATTAACAAAATGTTCTCCGGTTGAAGGAGCCTAATGTTTCTTTTAGCTTCCTTTTCGCTCTACCCACTAGCGCAGAAATATCTGCACGTGGATCAGTTTTTCAGATCCTTTTTTTATGAACCTTCCGATTTACCAGTTCTTGTTTTGTTTCCTATGTTCCTTTTATTTTTTACTTTTTGTACACAGCTGCTTCACTCAAATGACCTCATCCTCTGATGCTGAGATTGCAATCCATGAATATTCCCGTCACCAACGCCTGGCTAAGGACTACAGAAGACGCTCGCTGGAACACAGTGAGTACACACGATTCACTACCAAATACCACTCCCACCAATACTATAAATGACTATCACATGTCTATCCATTAATGCTCGTGGGCTGAACCACCCAGCCAAGCGTTTTTCTTTATGGAAAGAAGCCCTCAAACACAAAACGGACATTCTCTGTGTCCAAGAGACTCATTTTCAATCACAAAAGGCACCATCATGCTCTCACAAGGAATATCCCCATGTTTTCTTAGCATGCACACCTGATAGCAAAAGAGGAGGTGTGATGGTAGCAATCAGGAGCTCCTTATCTTTCCAACTCAAACACTCATATCTTGATGAAAAAGGAAGATATATTATAATAACAGGGGACATCAACTCCAAACCGTATACGATTGTTACAGTTTATACCCCTAACAAACACCAGATACGATTTCTACAAAAAGTCTTTCTAAAGATAACTTCCCTACGGTACGGCAATATCATTTTGGGAGGTGACCTCAACCTTATAGTGGACCCGGATGTAGATACCACCACAAAGAACTCCAACAGACCCAGGACCCTGCAAAGCCTACTACACAAACAGGAACTGTTTGATGCATGGAGATGCCTCCATGCCAACGAGAGGGACTACACCTTCTTTTCCAACAGACACTGCTCCTACTCTCGCATCGACATGTTCCTAGTAGATCAATGGCTCTTACAACGCATTAGCTCCACTCAGATTTACGATATAACCTGGTCTGACCACGCCGCAATATCTCTAATTATTGCGGAACAGGGGGTCTCCCCTTCACCCCCCATCTGGCGATGTAACTCCAGATTGTTACAAGAACCCCGCACAGCACGTGTGATCTCTCAGCATCTCCGCGATTTCTTTATTAACAATCTCACCCCTGACATAGACCCATTCAGTCTGTGGAACTCACACAAGGCATACATGAGAGGTATACTCATACAAATAGGATCCCAAGAAAAGAAACGATACTCTACTAAACTAGACACCATCCTATCACACATACGCACACTTGAACAACGTAACAAAACAACACCGACTACACATGTGTCGCTTGAACTCTCCAGCCTTAGAGAATCATTACGGGAACATTTAGCACAAAAATATGACAAACATCTCAGGACACTTCAACTGAAATCCTATGCCCATGCTAATAGAGCAGGAAAGTACCTGGCTAGTAGGATCAAAACAGCTCGTATCAAGTCCAGAATAGCATATTTACACCATGAGTCCCTACACCACAAAGTCACTAATCCACAAGACATAGCAAACCAATTTGCTGACTTCTATGGGGCATTATACAATCTCAACAAAGACACCTCCACACCTCAACCAACTACACAAGCGATACAACAATTCCTACAGAACATAAACCTCACAACACTGACAGATGATCACCTAGAGATACTGAATTCCCCTTTTACTATTCCAGAGATAGTGACAATCACAAATACACTACCTAACGGAAAATCACCTGGTCCTGACGGTTTTGTCAACGATTACTACAAAATGTTCAAAGAAACTCTAGCCCCTCACATGCAATCGATCTTTACACTGGCGAGAGAAAGATCATCTTTTCCCCAGGAGATGCTGAGAGCCCACATTGTTACTCTACCCAAACCAGGGAAAGATCCTACTATTCCAGCAAACTTTAGGCCGATTTCTCTCCTCAACTCTGATATTAAAATTTACGCTAAATTATTGGCCAAAAGACTTGCAGATATTATTCCATTTCTAATTAAACGAGACCAGATGGGATTCGTGAAGGGGAGACAGACCTCAGACGCAACTAGACGTGTTATAAATATTATTCACCATGCTGTTGAATCCAGAACTCCTTCTCTGCTTCTATCCATAGATGCAGAGAAGGCGTTCGATCGAGTCCACTGGACTTATATGAAACTGGTACTAGAAAAATTTGGGTTTAAGGGCTCCATACTAGCGGCCATGATGGCATTGTACTCAGGTCCTTCTGCTCAGGTGCATACCTCGGGATTCTTATCCAGACCCTTCGATATATCCAACGGTACCCGACAAGGCTGCCCCCTTTCCCCCACAATCTTTAATCTTATGATGGAACCTCTTGCTGAATCCATTAGATCAGACCCTAATATCTCAGGCTTCACCGTCGGTCGTAACACACATGTTATTAACCTTTTTGCAGACGATGTAATATTGCTATTAACCAACCCACAATCTTCCCTTCCAAGAGCCCACACAATTCTCAAAAATTTTGGACAGATATCCTATTACCGAGTTAACTTCACCAAATCTACAATTCTAAACTTAGGAATTCCATCCACTGTTAAACGAACACTACAGAACGCTTTTCCGTACTCGTGGGCAACTAAAGGTATATCCTATCTGGGTATTACTTTAACCAACTCTACCTCATCCATAGTTGAAGCCAACCTCAAACCTTTCATACATACACTCGAGCAGCAACTACAAAGTATTTCCAAAATAGAAATTTCATGGTTGGGCAAAATAGCAGCATTTAAAATGTCTATTCTGCCGCAGATCCTTTACATTTTTAGATCCCTCCCTCTCCCCATACCGCTTAACTACGTTCGCACCATGTCTACATTGTCCTGGAAATTCACCTGGGGTGGTAAGAAAGCTAGATGTCCAAGAACTAACCTAATATCACACAAACGTGTCGGGGGAGCGGGGCTACCAGATCTGCAAGACTACCTATGGGCAGTAAGACTGGATCAACTAAAATACTGGTTCTACGATGATAACTCTCCTCTGTGGGTAGAACTCGAGCGCTCGATACTCCCAACAAATGACCCTTTCACATTCCTGATGAGTGATCTGTGGATACCCTGGGAAGTAAGACATTTACCCCCGACGATCCAATCCTCTTTACAGGCTTGGAGGTTCCTACAACAAATACAACATAACGACTTTACAGAACTCACTTATAACCTTCCGATCACTCTATTGGGGGCCAAAATACCTACACTGTCTACCGCAAAGCTTCTCAAACATGGAATAAACCATATTCAAGACTTATTCGTACATCATACTCCTAGATCCCCAGGACACATAATATCCACCTTCCATCTCCCTGATAATATGCTATTCTCTTGCATTTGTATTTCCCACTTCCTGAAGGCCCATCCCATACCTAAATTTAAACTACCAACTAAAGTATGGCAATTCTATGCAAAACAACCACAACTTGCTAAAGGGATCTCATTATTCTACAATCTCCTCCAACATAAACACATTTTTCAAAAAACATCAGCCATCAGGAAATGGGAAAAAGAATTAAACGCTACGTACACAGAAGATCAATGGACACAAGCCTTTGCAGCAATACACAAACACTCACATTCCGTCAACCATTGGGAAATGACGCTCAAACTTACAAACAGGTGGCATTATACGCCCTACAGACTATCCATTTTCTTTCCAGGCACGTCCTCCTCTTGTTGGAGACAGTGCGGACAAATAGGCAACCTCCTACATATATTGTGGGAATGCCCAAACATTACTAGTTTCTGGAATGCAACTTTTCGGTTAATCTCATCGGTCACTGGGATACTAACAAAACCATCTACTCCCTTAGCAATTCTAAACATTGGAATAGAGAAATTCCCCTCAGAACACAGAGCAATAGCCACACACATACTGTTGGCAGCTCGAAACCTTATCCTTCGTAACTGGAAAAATTCCACATCCGTTAATGTATCTGAAGTGATTACTCTAGTGAATAGAAACCGAACCTTTGAACGCCTACTGGCTCTTAACTCCTCGTCATGTAAATCCTTTGACAAACAATGGGAAATGTGGGACGTACAACATAAAAATACCTGATAATACTCTTTGTTGACAACAATATAGTGCTCAACTTTGTTATTACTGTATAATTTGCTCAAGGTCTTGTTCTTCCTATCGCAACTGTTTACATTTCTTGTTCTAGCTTAATAATATAGAGTCATTACAGGATAGCCTACTCTCATCTCCGAAGATGTAAGCTTCATTGCCTCGAACCCTTGTCCTTTACATTGATGTTGGCGGAATTGTATTCTCACTTTATTTTCTCTTTTAAGCGCTGTGTACTAATATTACTAGCTACTACTACTAGCATCTACTATTAGAATTGCACATGAGTATTTTCTTTTTTCTTTTTTTTCCCTCTTTTGTCATATATTGATTATCATTTCTGTATCACAGTATATACTTGTTACTATTGAAATATCAATAAAAATATTGAAATAAAAAAAAGATGTGGGGGTTGGGGCTCCACCAGACATGGTAAGATTGTATAGATTAGCATAAAACAAGCTAAATTGATTGTCAATAACTTTGGGGTCTGTGATACAGGTTTGAGATGGGGAAGCTAGGTATCGAATTTTAGAGTGTGTTAAGCAACGTTTGAGTTGTTGTGCAAGGCAGGCCCCCGGTTTGTTGTGTGCATAGAATTGTAAGAGGAGTCTTTTCAGGGAAAAGTCAAAGTTTTGATGAAGGTGTTCACTAAGATTCTGTCTAGCTGTTCATAGTTCAGAGTCAAGGTGTAGGGAGGGTTGAGTTTTGTTAGCAGATTCAAGGATGCAAATTTGCTCCAATAAGTTATATGTGGTAGCAGTGCTATTTTTCTTCTTGTGGGCTCCTAGCTTGATAAGGAGGCCTCTAAGGCAGACCTTGTGAGCATTCCAACAAACTGTAGGGTTAGTTACGGAATCAGCATTAAGCAAAAAATATTGTTCAAGCTCGGATGCGACCTGTTTCTGGAGATGTGGACAGGATAGGAGGGAGGTATTAAGCCTACACATTGTAAGGAAATGTGGAGTGTAGAGTTACCCTTTAAGATTTAATAATATTGTAGATGTTTTTCTGTTTTTCTGTAGAAACTCACTCTAACTCTATTTCTCTCACGTTAGTTTTTTTTCCTTTCTCACGCTAACGTGTGAAAGTTTTACCAGAAATGCTGAGAACATTGTCAAGGACATATATTGCGTGGAACATTCTTAGAATTGGAATTGTGACGTTGAGTCTGAAGGCAGAAATATTATGAATATCTTGCAGATCAATATTGATTGTATAACAAAATGCTTGAATGTGATTGGTTGTTCTTGGGGCGTTCCCCCTATGCAACCCCTTTTTTGATTATTGCATATACTCTGTAGAGCTGGAAATAAACTGTATTCTTGATCAACCATATACTGTGTATGGTGTATAGACTACCTGTCTGGACAGAGAGAGTTTTTTTCCATTGACCGTCAAAGTCCAGCTGAGGGAAAGAGAGGCTGAAGCAGAGGACCTAACAGATGGTACCAGAATAGTGGGGTACATTTGAACAGGTAAGCTTTCTTTAAAATTACTTTTTCAAATTATTTTTGAACAGCTTACTCTGTCAATGTTATAACCCGTCACATTATAGAACTCTAGGCATAATTAATTCATTTAATTAACTTGCCTGAGAGATAGGGACATTAAACAGGGATGCCTGTCTAGGTTGGTCAGGATCCCAGGAGAATTGTAACACAGCTCGCTCATAAATAGGGATGCCTGTTGTCTAGGTGGGCCAGGATCCCAGGTATTAATATAAAGGAACAGGGATGACTGTCTAGGTAGGCCAGGATCCCAGGTATCAAAATATAGGGGACAAGGATACCTCGCTAAATTGGCCAGGATCCCTCGCATATAATGTATTAATACCATAGGAGGTTGAAAAACTTGTTTTTAACCAGAAGGACTGGTCATTGGAAACCTCTAAATCATTTTAATGTCATGTTTAATGTCATGTTTGTAATGTTTAAGTGTTTTTGGCAGGATGCTGCCCAGAGTGTTTAACAGGCCTATTATTTGTGTATGAGGGATCAAATACTTATTTGGTTGCTAGTATTCCCGGAGGTTATTACCAGGTTTAATATACATAATCGTTTTGTGTTCCAGGAGGGTCTTTGATACATTGTGACATCAGGGACGTTATAACATTTTTCTAGGGTAATACATGGATTGGTGAGGCTAACTTTTGATCAAAACATGCTATGTGAATAATTCCTTTTGCCACTGACATCTCTTGCACAGGGGAAGTCAGGTGCACATTTTGAATAGTTTGGCATTTTGCCAACAAGGGTTCAAATGCTAATATCTCACCAACCGTCAGTATTACAGCAATTGAAAGTATTGTTTAAACCTGTTGGCACTATGCCAAGAAATTTGAAATATAAATAAAAATTGTTTGGTTATAAGAATAAGGAATGTAATAACATACAAAGCTTGCTTATAATCAGGGGAACCTCTGGGCAAAGGGAGTGTTTTTTGGCATTTTGCCAAGAATAAAACTTTTACATTTCAAGAAGGTTTAACTGTTAAAGGTGTCAGGAGTGCTATTGAACTTAGAACTGGTGAAAGATTTGTGGTTTGTCCTAAATCATTAACTGTATGTTCTCCAGCTGATGTGTATCAATAGAGTGATAAAATAAAGTATAAAAATTGTAAACATGGGAAATCTGCCAGGAAAGGGAGGTTCGGAAGGTAAGCCAGATCAGCCCACTCCTTTAGATTTCGTGTCTGGAAACTATGGAACACATTATACTGAACCCTTCTGGGAAAACATATTGACCAGAGCACATGCTCTACAAATTGCGGGGCTAATTGAGTGCGGACCATGTTCTGCAGAGGAATGGGAAGAAGTCACTAAAATGTGTGGCCAACATAAACAGTATAATTATCCACCGTTTTCTTATGATAAAGAATATATGACTGAATGTTATAAAATGTGGTGCAAAGCATTAAAAGAGTATAAGAAGTGATTCCCTCATCCATTAGAGAAGCCTCATCCTTCCTTAGACAAGTCCCCTAAAAAACCAACACTTGCCTCTGCCCCTGTCCAACCCCCTTGTTATGACATAGGGGATTCAGAGGATTATGTGCATTTGGCACCAGTACCTCCGCCACCCTATGCTATGATTAAAACTGATAATGAGGAAAAGCCAAAGGAAAAACTTTATCCTTCATTGGAATTGACTATGGAATTGACTATGGGAGATCCAAAGGTGACCCAGGTAATTAAACTGGTCAATACTAAGTGGGCAACCATGACCCCCCCAGAGTTTGTGGAGGATGTAAAGAAAAGGGCCTCCTCCGGATTTTTTAATACCAAAGGAGGACTGTTCGCCCAGACCTCAGGGACTCCCACCCCCATGCTCCCAGCCTTTGATAATGCCACGTTGCAAACACAAGAATACCCAAATCAAGGCTGTTTTCATTGTGGAGACCCCTCCCATTGGAAATCAGAATGTCCACACAGGAGAAATACCCAGGGAAATGGACAGGGTAGGTTTCAAAGGAGGGGCTGGGGTGTTTCCAGAGGCAGATATCAGTGTAATTTTCAAACACAGCAATATCCTTCCCCAACACAAAAAGCCTCCCCCTGCAACCCCAACACAACACCCAAAACCAACCCCCGTCTGGCCGCCAAATGCAACAAGAATATAATCGTCCTGTAGTCAAGGTCGCCTGGCCCCCCAGAGAACGGCCAGAACCCAGAAACACTGTAATATTAATTCAAATGGATTGGCCAGGGTACAATGATAACAACCCTTGCAATAACCCCTTTCATCAACATCCATAGGGGTGACCGGAGCAGATTCCCTCCTTGGTAATGCATTTCTTCTCTTCCCACTGGAAAACACTTCCACAGGTAGTCTTTAAAGTTAAGGGATGGGTGGTATGTTTCCTAGTGGACACAGGGGCTAGTACGAGTTGTCTTAATGACACCCGTTTTATCACAGAAAATTGTACCGAGGGCTGCTCTATGGGAATTAATGGGATAGATGTTACACACAAAATAACAGAACCACTGCAAGTGTCAAACTTGCAGGATAAACCCTTAACCAGATAAACTTTTTCCATCCTCACGGACTGCCCTTTATGTCTAATGGGAAGGGATCTCATGTCTTCATTGTGGGGATGACTGCCAAATCAGCAAGATGTGACTTGACTATGCCAAAAAGAAAAGATTTGACGTTTTACTTTATGACCATACCGCGCCATTAGAGACTCACCCGATATGGGAAAAGTCCAAGACAGACGTAGGACATGTCAAATGCACTCCTTATGTCCCTACTTTCAAACCAAACATCATACCATTCTTTCAGAAACAATACCACCTTCATGCTGACAAAGTACAGGGTATAGCACCACAGATTACCACATACATGCAGAAAGGCATTCTAAAACCCATTATCAATCCCTGGAATACACCCATCCAGTAAAGAAAGCCAGCGGCGAGTGGAGGCTAGTACAGGATTTGAGGGGGGTGAACAAATGTATCCAACCACTTCCACCACTAGTCTCAGACATCACAGGAATTTTTATAAACATCCCTGCTTCCTCCACTGTATATACGGTACTAGACTTGTCCAATGCTTTCTTTAGCATTGATGTTCACGGGGATTTCCAAAAGATCTTTGCCTTTGCCTGGGGCTCGGGCTCGGGCCAACTGACTTGGGCCCGTCTTCCTCAGGGCTTTGTGGACAGTCCTGCAGCATTTTCCATGGTGTTAAAAATAACCCTGGATGACTGGGTGCCCCCACAGGGATCAGTACTCCTGCAATATGTAGATGACCTACTGTTATGTAGTGAGAGCGGGGCACAGTGTGCAGAAGACTCTGAAAGCCTGATGACTCATTTATCTCTTAAGGGTCACTTGGCATCTCGCAAAGAGATCCAGTGGTGCAGGGAGAGGGTGGAATACCTAGGATGTATTATCTCAGGCGGGACCAGGCAAGTGTCCCCGGAAAGAGTCAAGACTCTGACCTGTCTCGGCCCACCCAAAGATAAGGCAGCGCTCCTTTCTTTTCTTGGCTCTATTGTCTACTGCAGGCAGTGGATCCCAGATTGTTCTTTTTATGCCTGCCCCCAATGCACTGAGGAAATGACACAAGCCTTTACAGTCTTTGGCCGGTGCTCCGGCACTAGGTTTACCAGATCATAAGAAATACTTTGTGCTTTACTGTATAGTCAGGGGCCCTGCGCTGGCTGCCGTGCTGGCCCAAGTGCATGGTACCCACTACCGACCCGTGGCTTATCTATCCAAAAAACTCTACAGGCATTACTCAGACTTCCATCAATAGAAATCCCAGTAGAGCATGATTGCTCCACACAACTGCTACATTCCACCTCACCAAGACCTGACCTTACTGACCAACCCAACTCTGATCCCGACTACATAAATATTTTTGTTGACGGCAGCTGTTCTAGACCAAGCGATGATACTGTATGCTGTAGTGACTTTACCAGACGTAATATTCAGCTCAACAGGCAGAGCTCTATGCTATGACACATGCCTGTCAGTTATGCAAAGGACAGAAAGTAAACATTTACACTGACAGTAGATACGCGGGTTCCAGACAGCAGATAATAAGCAAATATCAAATCAAGCCTGGGTAGAGGATTTATTAAGTGCACTCCATTTACCCTCAAAAATTAATGTCATAAAAGTAAAAGGTCATTCCTATGACAAATCTGATGCTACTAAGGGAAACAACTTAGCATACAAAGCAGCCAAAATTGCTGCTGAGGAGGCAATAAAAAAAACAACCCTCCAATTGTTCTCTACAGATTTTTCCTCCCCAAATTTTCCAGCCCTAGCCACGTTACTACAGAAGAAAGCTCAATTGTCTGACATTACCTGTTGGGAATCGCATGGTTTGACACACAACCCGGACGGCTTGTGGTCAAACAAGGAGGGGATTATAGGTATTCCAGAAACAGTAGCTCCTTTGATTTTATCTTATCTCCATGGCCCCGGACACATAAGTAAAAAACCCCTACAGCAAATGTATAACCAGAATTTTTGCACCAATTCCACTCACCTATTGATTGAACAACTGATTGATTCCTGCTTAACTTGTGCCCAGAATAATGTTCAGGGACCAAAGTATGGCCTTCATGGACACTAACCAGCGCTCTTAGGCCCATTACAAGACTTACAGATTGATTTTACACACATACCCAAACAGAAAGGTAATATCAAATATCTTTGCGTAATAATACGCCATTTTGCCATTTTCCTCATAGCCGGAAGTTATTCCCGTAACAGGAGAGACCGCAGGGATAGCCACCAGGTGTTTGGTCAATCATTGAAATAGCAGGTTTGGTCTGCCAGCTACCATATACTCTGACCAAGGGCCCGCTTTTACAGCAAAACTTACCAAAGATTTAGTGAGAGTTCTGGGGATACAATGGAAACTCCACATCCCCTATCACCCCCAGAGTGCAGGAGTAGTGGAGAGAATGAATAGAAACATTAAAGACAAATTGAAAAAGGCCACACAAGGTACCATGAAGAACTGGCTTCATTTTCTTCCCGGGGTGCTCTTCCAGACAAGGACCACCCCCATGCTAGGACAGGACTGTCCCCCTTTGAGATCCTCGTGGGAAGACCCGCTCAAAGAGCCCCTAAGATAGGCGAGGCATCTAACTTATATTTTCCTTACAGGAAGAGCACGTGAAATATCTGGTAAGTAGCCTTGCTGAAATTTATGATAAAGTTGCGGTCACCTTTCCTCCTCTTTCCACAGAACCGACACATCCTTTTGACCCAGGGGATAAAGTACTGATCAAACAACTTTCAGTCTACAAACAACCAGGCCCCGTCTTCCAAGGTCCATTTGAAGTCCTCAAGGTCTCCAGGACAGCAATACTGACGGATAAAAGCCTGCAATGAATCCATGCATCAAGGTTGAAAAAGAGCCCACAGATGAAGGAGACAGGAAAGAAAATGGAGGATCAGCCCCCTCCAATAACTGCACAAGAAGAGACTCAGCCACTATTGTCCCCTGCCCCCTCCCACAAAACCCCTTAGCCGCACAAACCATTCTTGCCATAACATTTCCCTGTGAGACAAAATGCAGCACCTGGACAATTTTTCTTCTTTTGCTATTTTGCTATTTATGTGACAATCAAATTGGTGTTCTGTCTGATAAGTAAAGTAGCAAAATCAAAGAACCCAATTGATAAGTCTGAAACAACCATGACCATGTTCTACTCAGGACATAGGTGGTACAGTGAGTGATCTGCGGAGACTTTTTTTTAAGTCTCCTATGATCAAAGGAGGGATTGTAAGGAAATGTGGGATCACTCTTTAAGGTTATTGCAAGTGAGTGTAGAGTTACTCTTTAACCGCTTCCCGACCGGGAATGGCACGGACAGGCATAAGGGTGTATATATACGTCCCCTTTAAGATGCCGCCATGCCATCGTGCGCGCGCCGCGAGAGTGCGCACTCGCGCCGGTCGGGACCCCCGTGAGGCCGGTCGCGGGTCCCGCGGACTCGATCGCCGTGGGGACACCTGCGATCGTCTCACGGGAAGGCTAAACGGGGAGATGCGGAAATAAACAGCATCTCCCCGTTCTGCCTAGCAACTAGTGACGCCGATCTCTGCTCCCTGTGATTGGAGCAGAGATCAGCATTCACTAGCTGACAGCCACGCCCCTCCACAGTAAGAAACACACCTCTAGGCACACTTAACCCCTACACTGCCACCTAGTGGTTAACCCCTTCACTGCCAGTGTCATTTACACAGGAATAAATGCATTTAAATAGCATTGATTGCTGTATAAATGACAATGGTGGGGGGCGTGGCTTAGCGCATGGCGAGGATGGCAGCCTAGTTCAGGAGCTCCGTCGAGATCGCTGCCCTAGCCCGTCTATCTGCACCATTCGCACCCGAGGATGAACAAAAACAGCCGTCATGCACACCAGACCCGCTCCCGCCGCTCCTCAGCCACAAACACCGGGCGAAAGATAGCAGATATCTTCAGAAATCAAGCTACCGCTCTGCAGGTGACGGCAGGAGGCAAGATGGCGCCGGTACACACTGACGAGGATTTCAGCGAGGACTCACAGTCGGCAGCAGAAGATAACAGCAGGAGAGGATCTCGCACAGATCACCCCCTAACTTATGAGGACATGTCAGGCTTTGCTGCTGACATAAAGGCCTCCTTCTCCGCAGCCATCATGGACCTCAAAACCAGCTTCCTAGTCCTGCAGGAAAAGATGGCCACCGTGGAGACCGCGGGTAAGCACAGGGACAGAGGGATCTCTAGGTTGGATAAGGTGGTCAACACACATGCCATGCATTTCATAGAAATGAACAGACACTGGAAGACTTCGATAATAGGGGGAGACGTAATAACATTAGGGTACGTGGTATACCCGAATCGGTCATGGCGGATCAAATCACCCCAGTACTACAGAGGGTTTTCAATACTCTCCTAGAGTGGCCGGAAGAAACAGAAATTGAGTTTGTCAGGGCACACAGGGCTCTCAGAGCAAGAGGCCCAGATACACTGCCCCCCGAGACATTATTTGCTGTCTAAAAAACTTTATTCTCAAGGAGGACATTATGTACAGGGCACGCAGGAATGAGCAGATAGTCTTTAATGGAGAAAACATTAAACTTTTTCAAGATCTCTCACAGATAACTTTGAAAAATCGCAGGGCTCTGCGACCTCTCCTGGACAAGCTGAGAGAAAAAGAGATGCGCTACATGTGGCGCTTTCCATTCGCACAGACAGCATACCCTCCGCACACCAGATGACCTCCCTGCGTTCTGCACTGCCCTCCAAATTGAGACGATCGAGTTACCGGAGTGGTATCAAGAGTTCACCTTACCTCACAGAGACAGGAGCCCACTTCACTCTCCCCTGACATCTACGGATAAGCCTCAATCCAAAAAGCAGAAGCAAGGCCGCCATTATGCACAACTGCCCGGCACCCCTAGGAACCGTCCGCACTCCTCCAGGAACCTGCTGGAAGACTGAGAATATTCATTTTTTATTCTAGCACTGAGACTGTCTGCTGGAATTTTTGAGGTTGGTGCTTCATCCTTATTCCCACAGAAGGAGCTGTATTTCAGGGACACATGGGTGGTCCACTTTGGGTAAGATTAGACCTTTTAGGGTCGCTCGATCCTCGCATGTTTAGGATCAGTGTTGGTGAGTGTGGGATGCACGTTGCAATGTTAGGCATGAAGATGCACGGCTTCACCTGTTCCTACTCTACAAGCACTGTGCCCGCACACCAGGCACTAGGTGTTTGGAAAGACACACAGCCATGCATTGGCTCTTTGAGAGACAACCATTATTGACTTGCAGCACTCTACTTTACCCACGGCAGATGGATACAACCTCAGATAGCCTAAGCTGTAGGGTTTGGGGATGGGATGATGCGCCACTCTTTTCATGTAAAGACTGTCTCCCCGGCTCGGTGCCCACGAGTTTGGTTCCCCAAAAAGGGGCATGTTTAGTTCTTGGCTCACCGGGACTTCTCCTCGTAATGTTTGTTCTTTTTTTTATGTTTTATACCTTTTTTATTAATTTTTTTTTTTTTATGTGCAGATATGACCAACGTGCATATGTCATAAGAGTATATCGGGCCGCGACCCGACTGTTTCATGGTATATGGTAGATCTTTTTATTGATTTATCAGTTTATTCATAGTTTGTTTTACACTGACACACGAGTGGTTTAACCGTGTGTTTAGTGTAAATAGCTGCTGTTCTCGCTAGGGGCTTCCCATAACCCTGCAATAGTGTCATAGGGGGTGGCTGGAGCTGCCGCACCCTGCGCACTAGATTAATCCCTATAGGACATAGTATACGTTCGATTAGGGAGAGACCCTATTCTCCCTTTCTATCTACAGTATTTCTTTTCGCCCTTTTTTTTCATTACTCAACGCTACTCCTCTCTTTCTTCTGTATATCTGTACCCCACGCAAGAGGTCAGGACATACCGGTGGGGGTTTCATAATTTTGTTGCTTGTACTTCTCTGTGCACTTTATTAACAGTGGTTCTTTTGCAGGTCGAGCTTACTGATACGGATCACCATCTCTCTCTGAGTCCCTGAAATGGCTTACTCCGGTTTGGACTGTAGCCCCACTGTGATCTCCCATAACGTCAAGGGTTTAAACATACCCGAAAAGAGATCCACTCTTCTACGGGAACTTAAAAAAGGTAGGCCCAGCTTTGTGTTCCTCCAGGAAACTCACTTCAGGACTGGCCATATACCCAGACTTACAGACTCATACTTCATAGAAGCACATCACGCCACAAATGACACGGCAAAATCAAAGGGTGTCTCTATCTTGGTGAGCAGAGACACCTAGTTTGAGATATCAGACAAATTCATAGACCCGGAAGGGAGATTTATATTCTTCAAAGGATCATGCCAAGGCTCTCCCCTGACTCTAGCCAACGCGTACTTTCCCAACTCTGCCCAACTTTCATTCAGCCGCAGCTTGGTCAATAAATTGATAGGCTTCAGCTCCGGGCGGCTGATATTGGGGGGAGATTTTAATGTTCCCCTCAACCCCTTGGAGGATACCTCGACCGGGAAAACAGTAGTCACCTATGGCACTTTAAAACACATCAAAATGCTTCTACACTCTCTGAATTTAGTTGACACGTGGCGATACCTACACCCGGGAGACAGAGATTACTCTTTCTACTTGATTCCTCATAACAGGCACTCGAGGATAGATTATTTATTTATCTCACAGAGGGATCTCCATCTGGCCAGTGAGGCTCACATTGGACTGCAGACCATATCAGATCATGCTCCAGTCTCTGTCTCACTTGACCTCTTGGAGTCCCCTACCAAACCCAACATTTGGAGACTAAACTCCTCCTTACTCACGGATATAGCATTGCTGCCAAAACTAACCTCCTCACTCTCAGAATTTTTTACCCATAACATTGTGCCAGGAGCTGACCCGCTGATGGTGTGGGATTCCCACAAATGCCATATTAGGGGGGAATTAATACGCATGGGCTCCCATAAGAAAAGAGAAAGAGACAAGGACATCTCTGCCCTAACAAATAAAATCCACACTCTCAAGTCCCTACACAAACAATCTCTCACAATAAAATCAGCCACTTCCTTGTTAGAAGCTAGAAAATCCCTTAAACAGATCTTAGACACCAGGGCCAGGAGATTCCTCTATTTCAGGAAGATGTACTATGAACACAGTGATAAACCTGGGAAGGTATTAGCTAGGGCCTTGCAAACTCAGGCCGCATGCAGCACGATAACAGGCATTACAAACAAAAATGGTAAGATAGATAGGGAGACGGCACGTATAGCCCAACATTTTCATGACTATTATACCTCTTTGTATAACCTACCACTGCAACACAAACCGCCAAACATTCAGGTTGACAGGCCACAGGCGATAAAGGACTATCTGAGAGAGGCTAATATTCCCACCCTAACTGTTGAGGACTCTGCCACACTTGAAGCTCCAATAACAGAGGCAGAAGTGAGATTGGCTATTAAGGAACTGAAGACAGGGAAATGCCCTGGCCCGGACGGGTTTAGCGCGATATACTATAAAACTTTCACAGAGCTACTAACCATACCACTTAGGGATGCAGTGAACACTCTGTCTTCTCAGAGAGAGATACCGAATGACTTTTTTTTGGACTTTATCACGGTGCTACCAAAAGAGGGAAAGGACCCGCTGAATTGCACCAGTTATAGGCCGATTTCTTTACTGAACTTAGACGTCAAACTTATGTCTAAAATTATAGCGAACAGGCTGAAACCCCTGCTTCACGGCCTCATAGGACCGGACCAGGTGGGTTTTATGCCTGGAAGGGAAGCCAAGGATAACGTGACGAAATCCCTGAATTTAATTCATGCCGCCCATCAGCGAAAGATCGAGGGCTTTCTCTTGTCCACAGACGCGGAGAAGGCCTATGATCGAGTAGCATGGGATTATATGTTGGAAACATGCAGACATGTGGGTCTGGGGCCACACATGATGGCTTGGATTTCAGCTTTATACCAGAATCCTTCTGCCAAGCTTAAAATAAATGGGACACTGTCAAACAGTGTCACAATAAAAAACGGGACGAGACAGGGCTGTCCCTTGTCACCCCTACTCTTTATTATTTCGTTGGAACAGTTCATACGGCATGTCCTTGCAAATGATTCCATTAAAGGATTTCAAATTAATAAGCTGTCATACAAGGTCGCAGCATATGCGGTTGATCTCCTCTTTTTTCTAACGGACCCGCATGTCTCCATCCCCTCGCTAATGAGAGAATTTTCCTCATACAGCTATATCTCTAACTTAAAAATGTATTACTCCAAATCGGAGGCGATGAATGTCACACTAGGGGTAGGCAGCTTGAAAATGGCTCAAGATAACAGCCCCTTCAAATGGGAAAAATCAGCTATTAAATACTTAGGGGTTTGGTTGACCCCCAGACTTGCGTCGATCTTTGACAAACATTTTCCTCCACTCCTTAAGACTGTACTTAGGGACCTGTCAGATTGGCAGCCGAGGTGTTTTTCTTGGTTTGGCAGGGTTGCCATCTGTAAGATGACAATCCTGCCAAAAATTCTTTATCTCCTACGCACACTGCCTGTTAGGATACCTCAAAGCTTTTTCAAGGCCTTACACTCGATGCAGATGACATTTATTTGGGCACATAAGCCTCCCTGACTGAAGTCCACTTTCCTAACCAGACCCAAAATCAAAGGGGGGTTGGGCGTCCCCGACTTCAAGGCTTACTACCGGCGGCGCACATAGGACGCATTATTGACTGGCATTGCCATCACAAATTCAAAGACTGGGTTACGATTGAGAATGAGCTGTGCACAGTCCCTTTGCAATTCTCACCGTGGATTCCTAGGTCCAAATATCCACCATCTGTAAAAGGGCATCCCTTAGTGGGTGTCACATTAGACATATTTCATACACTCACTAAAAACCCCAAATTTTCTACACCTCTTAGTCCATTGACTCCATTACAAGACAACCCTGACTTCCCCCCGGCCGTACGGACTTATGCGTTGACTCCTAGAGACCCAAAGACACCTCTTCTGGCGTCACATTGCTTCACTAACAAACAGATGGAAGACTTCTCCACACTTAAGACAGATAATAGAATACCACAGATGCCCTTATGGGCATACTTCCAAATACGCAGCTATGTCAATGGGGCTTCACGCAAAGTTTTCTTCACAAGAGACCTCACTGAGCTAGAAAGGGCTTGCCTGGAAGGCGAACAAGTCCAAAAAACTACATCCCGGTTACAGAACATAAAGCCGGCTTAAGGGGACATACTCAGAGAGAGATGGTCCAGGGATCTGGGTATCCAGGTTTCAGGTGAACAATGGGACAGAGCCTGTCTGCTGGCACATAAGGGATCCCTTAACACAAGCATGCAGGAAACTGCCTACAAGGTATTAACTCATTGGTATGCCACGCCTGAGAAGGTTCACAAGTGGTACCCACAGACATCTGACTTATGCTGGAGGTGTAACAGAGAGAGGGGCACCTTGCTACACATTTGGTGGCAATGCGACGCTCTGACACCATACTGGTCTAAGGTTATTGAAACAATATATCAAATCACGGAGACCAGAATGAAGCTAGACGCAGCCTGTTGCCTATTACACATATCAAACTTTTCCCTTAAAAAATGCAAACACTCGCTATCGAGACAATTACTGAATGCAGCTAATGCACTTATTCCTCTTCATTGGAAGTCAATGACTATCCCCACAATCAAAGACTGGCTAAACAAAATCTCCTTCATCTGTGAGATGGAGGACATGGTGGCCCAAGCTAGTGAGAAGGTGGATCGCTTCCACAAAACTTGGTCTCCCTGGTTTGAATATAAATTTTCTCAAGAGTATTTAGGCCTTCTGACCTAAGTGAAACCTGAACCTATCTGTAAAATCATATGAGGCTGAATAGCCATTGTTTTCGCAAACATCTGAATGAGACTCCAGACTTTATTAAGAACGGCAACAGAAATCTCTCCCTCCCTACTACTCACTTTACTCTCTCTATTCTCTTTTCCACTATATCCTCTATTCTTTTACCTCTAAGTAAACCATATGGAAGTTTAGACTGCTCAGATGGTAGATCCGGACGAATTAGTCTATGCAATAAGTCACATATACAGCTTGTAGTCAGGTTGCGGCTGTTTAAGCCTACCAATGTTAGTCTCAATTGAAGATGTCTACTGTCTGTTATTGTTTAAACTGATTTTATTGTGCATTTTTCAACTCAGGATATTTGATACTCACGACTGTTAACAATACAATTTCCATGTTATTGTATATTTAATTTTCACTCAATAAACTTTAATGTTTAAAAAATAAATGACAATGGTCCCAAAAATGTGTCAAAAATGTCCGATGTGTCCGCCATAATGTCGCAGTCACAATAAAAATCGCTGATCGCCGCCATTACTAATAAAAAAAAATTATTAATAAAAATGCTATAAAACTATCCCCTATCTTGTAAACGCTATAACTTCTGCGCAAACCAATCAATAATCGCTTATTGCGATTTTTTTACCAAAAATATGTAGAAGAATACGTATCAGCCTAAACTGAGGAAAAAAAATTTTTTATATATTTTTGGGGGATATTTATTATCGCAAAAAATAAAAAAGAATGCGTTTTTTTTTTAAATTGTCGCTCTTTTTGGTTTATAGCGCAAAAAATAAAAACCGCAGGGGGGATCAAATACCACCAAAAGAAAGCTCTATTTGTGGGAAAAAAAGGACGTCAATTTTGTTTGGGAGCCACGTCGCACGACCGCTCAATTGTCAGTTAAAGCGACGCAGTGCCGAATCGCAAAAAGGGGCCTAGTCCTTTGGCTGCAAATTGGTCCGGTCTGAAAGTGGTTAAGATTTAATAATATTGTAGATGTTTTTCTGTTTTTCTGTAGAAACTCACTCTAACTCTGTTTCTCTCAAGCTAGTTTTTTCCTTTCTCACGCTAACGTGTGAAAGTTTTACCAGAAATGCTGAGAACATTGTCAAGGACATATATTGCGTGGAACATTCTTAGAATTGAAATTGTGACGTTGAGTCTGAAGGCAGAAATATTATGAATATCTTGCAGATCAATATTGATTGATTAACAAAATGCTTGAATGTGATTGGTTGTTCATGGGGCGTTCCCCCTATGCAACCCCTTTTTTTGATTATTGCATATACTCTGTAGAGCTGGAAATAAACTGTATTCTTGATCAACCATATACTGTGTATGGTGTATAGACTACATGTCCGGACAGAGAGAGATTTTTCCATTGACCGTCAAAGTCCAGCTGAGGGAAAGAGGGGCTGAAGCAGAGGACCTAACACACATCGTCCTCTTCTCTGTAGAGTGAAGAGGCAATAGTTTAAGTAGAATGGGAGCATGGTCAGACCACGTAATAACGTCTATCTCGGTTTCTTGAACTGATTTGAGGGTGTGTTTATCAACCAGAAACATATCGATTTGAGAGTAGGACTTTTGCGTGTGCGAATAGAAGGTGTAATCTTTTTCTGTACTGTGGTAGCATCTCCAGGGATCATATAGGTCTTCGGATCGGAGCAAGGTGGAAAGGGCAGTGGTTTGTTTACAAGCTGGGTTGAAAGAGTCTAGGGTTGGGTCTACGACTTGGTTAAAGTTGCCATAGATAACTAAGGTGGTGCTCCGGAATGGTTCAAATTTTTCGATTATAGATTTATAGAACTTCTTTTGGTTGGTATTAGGGGCGTAGACTTTGGCCGATGGTCATGATATGGTTGTTAATGGAGGCGTTTAATATAATGTATCTCCCGTGTGGGACAATTTTGGCATGGAGCAATTGGAAGCTGCCATAGTGCGGATAGTTATGACAACGCCAGCTTTCTTTTTTGGCGAATTTGCAAGAAAGCAATGCGGGAACTGCTTATGGAGCAGGACGGGGTTTGCGAGATAAGAAATGGGTCTCCTGCACGCATATAAGATCAGATTTATGTCTGAGGACTTCCTTCCACATCATATTGTGCTTAAAGGGGGAATTGAGGCCCTTGACATTTAGGGAAGTGATATTAATGGCCATAGTTAAGAGCTGGCAGAATAAGCCTATAGAAGTAGATGACACTTGGTATTTTCGCACACCCAATAGCTTTGAAGTCACTGTAGGTTTCAGGTGACAAGCTTATCAGTTTTGATATAACAGTGCAGTTAACGTGGGAGTCAACTAAATACAAAACAGGACAATAAACAAAAACAGATTATTCAACACTAAATAGAGTGCTTGGTACCCTGTGGTTTTAGGGGGATAAATATAGTTGACAAAAAAGAATCAATAAACCGATTCAGATTGATGCTCATTAGGACTTTTTTTTTTTTATCAAAATTTTTATTGATTTTTCTTTCACAATTCCATTAAAATAGTCATCTTGTGTCCTTTATACACACACAATATAACATCATACTTATTCTATTCTTTTATTCCCCCCTCCCCCCCAAAAGCATAACAAAATATAATATAGAAGAGAAAAAAAAAAAAAGGAAATAAAGGAAAAAGTTAGATATTCCTCCCCCTTCTCTCCCTCCCTCCCCACACATCTATTCTCATATATTCGTTTACGTTTCTATTCATATGTCTAAAAAAAAAAAAAAAAAAAAAAATTATTGAATCGTTCATCAAGTGGTTTGTGTTTACATCCTTACACTTCTATCCCAAAAAAAAAAAAAAAAAAGAAGAAAAAAGAAAAAAAAAAAAATCACCGAGTGATTTGTGTTTATATTTAACTCCATAGTATCCTGTGTGCCCTTCCACTTCTATCTATATGTAAAATAAAAAAAAAAAAAAAAAGGATATTAAAAAGGTGGGGGTTCACTAAGGTCTCAGTGTGGTTTGTGTTTATAATTTAATCCATGAATTACTTCCTATTTCAGTGTGAAGAGGGGTAGAGTATGTAAGGGGGGGGGGGGGGGAAGAAAAAGGTTCCTCTCTCCCACACCCCCTCCCCCCCTTCCCTCAGGGCTTTCCGGGTTCAGTTGTTGTTATTCTATTTAATCAATCTCTGCTTTACACAGCTCCCATTCTGTCCATATTTGCCCAAACCTCTCTTTTCTACCTTCGATCTTATGTATCCATCTCTCGGCCTCCATTATTAATTCTACTTCCTTCTTCCAGTCTAGAATAGTTGGGCATTTAGGTTGTTTCCACAACCTCGGTATCAATAATTTAGCTGCGTTTAATAAGTATGGTATAATACTGTTCGTATATTTCTTGCGTGTCTTCATTGACCCATGGAATAGATAGTTTAAAGGTGTTAACTCTATCTGATCTTGTGATAGTATCTCTATCCAAGGGGCGATTTCTTGCCAAAACCTTCTTATCTTGGGGCATGTCCACCATAAATGGAATAGGGTACCTCTTTGACCACAACCTCTCCAACATCTAGGATCTGCTGTCGGATATATCTGCGCCAGTTTTGCTGGGGTTCGATACCATCTGGTCAGGAGTTTATACGATGTTTCCTGGATATGTGAACTGCAGAGATATGCCCCAGTAGAAGACTGATTTGTGTCGAAACGCGTCGGGCCAGCTGTCTCATACCTTTCACATTGCTGACCTGTTTTACATTCTCGAGATTTTATTTGTCACATGCCAATGTGAATACATTTTAAACATTTTTGACCTGCACCATTGAAGTCGCTTCCATTCTTCTCTTTTTTTCCCTTGGTTTTGTGGAATCTTACTAAGTGGACTGCTTTGAGATCTTACAATTCGTCCATAAGAGGTCGTTTGGCTGTGGTATCTGCCGTTCGGGGTCCACCTGATGCAGTGTTCTCCTTTGGCTCCCGCTCACCTGATCCGGCATCTGCTGGCGCAAGAGATCCAGCGCACAAGCCTTTTTGATACAAATACCGTATGGTAGCTGTATCCAACCATTTCGGTAAGAGTACCCCATCATTAGGGATGAGTCGAACACCCCCCCGTTCGGCTCGCACCAGAACCCGCGAACGGACCTAAAGTCCGTGCGAGCTTTAGAACCCTATTAGTTATAATGGATGCGAACGTTGGAAATTAAAAGTGCTCATTTTAAAGGCTAATATGCATGTTAATGTCATAAAAAGTGTTTGGGGACATGTATCAATGCAAAAATTTTTTTTAAAAAAGGACGTTTTTTCAGGAGCAGTGATTTTAATAATGCTTAAATTGAAACAATAAAAGTGTAATATTCCTTTAAATTTCGTACCTGGGGGGTGTCTATAGTATGCCTGTGAAGGGGCGCATGTTTCCCGTGTTTAGAACTGTCTCTGCGCAAAGTGTCATTTTTGAAAGTAAAAAAGCTATTTAAAATCACTCGCGGCTAATGTTAATTCACGGCTCCCGTAACACAGAGAACAGTGATTCATTGAAACTCATTCATAAAAAAAAGTCATTGATAAAAAATAAAAAAAAATGAAAAAAAAAAAGCGTAGGGGTCCCCCCAAATTCAATAACCAGGCCCTTCAGGTCTGGGATGGATATTAAGGGAAACCCCAGCCAAAAAAAAAAATGGCGTAGGGTCCCCCTCAAAATCCATACCAGACCCTTGAGGTCTGGTATGGATTTTAAGGGGAACCCTAGCCAAAAAAAATGGCGTGGGGTCCCCCTCAAAATCCATACCAGACCCTTATCCGAGCACGCAACCTGGCAGGCCGCAGGAAAAGAGGGGGGGACGAGAGCGCCCCCCCCCTCTTGCCTGAACTGTACCAGGCCACATGCCCTCAACATTGGGAGGATGCTTTGGGGGTCTAAGACCCCCAAAGCACCTTGTCCCCATGTTGATGAGGACAAGGGCCTCTTCCCCACAACCGTGCCCGGTGGTTGTGGGGGTCTGCAGGCGGGGGGCTTATCGGAATCTGGAAACCCCCTTTAACAAGGGGACCCCCAGATCCCGCCCCCCCCCCTGTGTGAAATGGTAAGGGGGTACAAAAGTACCCCTACCATTTCACCAAAAAAGTGGCAAAAATTGTAAAAATGACAGGAGACAGTCTTTGACAATTCCTTTATTAAAATCTTCTTTCTTCTTTCTTCATCCTTCGGTTTCTTCATCTTCTCCTTCCTTCATCTTCTTCCCTCTTCTTCTTCCATTTTCTTCTTCCTCCGATCCGCTTCTTCTTGCGCTGGTCTTCTCGTCCTTCTCGTCCGGCATCTTCTTCCGTCGGTGTCGGTGTCTTCTTGGGCCGCTCCGCGCAATGGGAGGCTCCCGCTGTGTGAGGCTCCGCTCCATCTGACAGGTCTTTTAAAACGGAGGGCACCTGGTGACCCCACCCCCCTCTGACGTCATGGGGAAAGCCATCATGGAATTCCCCATGACGTCCCTGTGCGTCAGAGGGGGCGGGGTCACCAGGTGCCCTCCATTATAAAAGACCTGTCAGACGGAGCGGAGCCTCACACAGCGGGAGCCTCCCATTGCGCGGAGCGGCCCAAGAAGAGACAGAGACACCGACGCCGACGGAAGAAGATGCCGGACGAGAAGGACGAGAAGACCAGCGCAAGAAGAAGCGGATCGGAGGAAGAAGAAAATGGAAGAAGAAGATGGAAGAAGATGAAGGAAGGAGAAGATGAAGAAACCGAAGGATGAAGAAAGAAGAAAGAAGATTTTAATAAAGGAATTGTCAAAGACCGTCTCCTGTCATTTTTACAATTTTTGCCACTTTTTTGGTGAAATGGTAGGGGTACTTTTGTACCCCCTTACCATTTCACACAGGGGGGGGGGGCGGGATCTGGGGGTCCCCTTGTTAAAGGAGGCTTCCAGATTCCGATAAGCCCCCCGCCCGCAGACCCCCACAACCACCGGGCACGGTTGTGGGGAAGAGGCCCTTGTCCTCATCAACATGGGGACAAGGTGCTTTGGAGGTCTTAGACCCCCAAAGCATCCTCCCAATGTTGAGGGCATGTGGCCTGGTATGGTTCAGGCAGGAGGGGGGGACGCTCTCGTCCCCCCTCTTTTCCTGCGGCCTGCCAGGTTGCGTGCTCGGATAAGGGTCTGGTATGGATTTTGAGGGGGACCCCACGCCATTTCACCAAAAAAGTGGCAAAAATGGTAAAAATGACAGGAGACAGTCTTTGACAACTCCTTTATTAAAATCTTCTTTCTTCTTTCTTCATCCTTCGGTTTCTTCATCTTCTCCTTCCTTCATCTTCTTCCCTCTTCTTCTTCCATTTTCTTCTTCCTCCGATCCGCTTCTTCTTGCGCTGGTCTTCTCGTCCTTCTCTTCCGGCATCTTCTTCCGTCGGCGTCGGTGTCGGTGTCTTCTTGGGCCGCTCCGCGCAATGGGAGGCTACCGCTGTGTGAGGCTCCGCTCCATCTGACAGGTCTTTTAAAACGGAGGGCACCTGGTGACCCCGCCCCCTCTGACGTCATGGGGAAAGCCATCATTGAATTCCCCATGACGTCCCTGTGCGTCAGAGGGGGCGGGGTCACCAGGTGCCCTCCATTATAAAAGACCTGTCAGACGGAGCGGAGCCTCACACAGCGGGAGCCTCCCATTGCGCGGAGCGGCCCAAGAAGAGACAGAGACACCGACGCCGACGGAAGAAGATGCCGGACGAGAAGGACGAGAAGACCAGCGCAAGAAGAAGCGGATCGGAGGAAGAAGAAAATGGAAGAAGAAGATGGAAGAAGATGAAGGAAGGAGAAGATGAAGAAACCGAAGGATGAAGAAAGAAGAAAGAAGATTTTAATAAAGGAATTGTCAAAGACCGTCTCCTGTCATTTTTACAATTTTTGCCACTTTTTTGGTGAAATGGTAGGGGTACTTTTGTACCCCCTTACCATTTCACACAGGGGGGGGGCCGGGATCTGGGGGTCCCCTTGTTAAAGGAGGCTTCCAGATTCCGATAAGCCCCCCGCCCGCAGACCCCCACAACCACCGGGCACGGTTGTGGGGAAGAGGCCCTTGTCCTCATCAACATGGGGACAAGGTGCTTTGGGGGTCTTAGACCCCCAAAGCATCCTCCCAATGTTGAGGGCATGTGGCCTGGTATGGTTCAGGCAGGAGGGGGGGACGCTCTCGTCCCCCCTCTTTTCCTGCGGCCTGCCAGGTTGCGTGCTCGGATAAGGGTCTGGTATGGATTTTGAGGGGGACCCCACGCCATTTCACCAAAAAAGTGGCAAAAATGGTAAAAATGACAGGAGACAGTCTTTGACAATTCCTTTATTAAAATCTTCTTTCTTCTTTCTTCATCCTTCGGTTTCTTCATCTTCTCCTTCCTTCATCTTCTTCCATCTTCTTCTTCCATTTTCTTCTTCCTCCGATCCGCTTCTTCTTGCGCTGGTCTTCTCGTCCTTCTCGTCTGGCATCTTCTTCCGTCGGCGTCGGTGTCGGTGTCTTCTTGGGCCGCTCCGCGCAATGGGAGGCTCCCGCTGTGTGAGGCTTCGCTCCATCTGACAGGTCTTTTAAAACGGAGGGCACCTGGTGACCCCGCCCCCCTCTGACGTCATGGGGAAAGCCATCATGGAATTCCCCATGACGTCCCTGTGCATCAGAGGGGGCGGGGTCACCAGGTGCCCTCCATTATAAAAGACCTGTCAGACGGAGCGGAGCCTCACACAGCGGGAGCCTCCCATTGCGCGGAGCGGCCCAAGAAGAGACAGAGACACCGACGCCGACGCCGACGGAAGAAGATGCCGGACGAGAAGGACGAGAAGACCAGCGCAAGAAGAAGCGGATCGGAGGAAGAAGAAAATGGAAGAAGAAGATGGAAGAAGATGAAGGAAGGAGAAGATGAAGAAACCAAAGGATGAAGAAAGAAGAAAGAAGATTTTAATAAAGGAATTGTCAAAGACCGTCTCCTGTCATTTTTACAATTTTTGCCACTTTTTTGGTGAAATGGTAGGGGTACTTTTGTACCCCCTTACCATTTCACACAGGGGGGGGGCGGGATCTGGGGGTCCCCTTGTTAAAGGGGGCTTCCAGATTCCGATAAGCCCCCCGCCCGCAGACCCCCACAACCACCGGGCACGGTTGTGGGGAAGAGGCCCTTGTCCTCATCAACATGGGGACAAGGTGCTTTGGGGGTCTTAGACCCCCAAAGCATCCTCCCAATGTTGAGGGCATGTGGCCTGGTATGGTTCAGGCGGGAGGGGGGGCCGCTCTCGTCCCCCCCTCTTTTCCTGCGGCCTGCCAGGTTGCGTGCTCGGATAAGGGTCTGGTATGGATTTTGAGGGGGACCCCACGCCATTTTTTTTGGCTAGGGTTCCCCTTAAAATCCATACCAGACCTCAAGGGTCTGGTATGGATTTTGAGGGGGACCCTACGCCATATTTTTTTTTTTGGCTGGGGTTCCCCTTAATATCCATCCCAGACCTGAAGGGCCTGGTTATTGAATTTGGGGGGACCCCTACGCTTTTTTTTTTTTTTTATTAATGAATGACAGTTCTCTGTGTTACAGGAGCCATCAATTCATTAGCCGCGAGTGCTTTTAAATAGCTTTTTTCCTGCAAAAATTACACTTTTTTGCAGGGAAAGTTCTAAGCACAGGAAACCTGCCCCCCTTCACAGGCCACCTATAGACACCCCCCAGATGTGATACTGCAATGCTGTTCTAACAGCACGCACACACATATCCCCAGAAATAAAGCACATATTGTCAGCAGCACACTGACACGCTGACACTGACTGAAACATAATATGCGAGGCCGCCGGCGCGGCGGCCTCTTATACCGTGGGGCGTGTACTAAAGCCCCTGAGCTATAATTGGCTACAGGCATCCTGCCTGTAGCCAATTATGGCTCTCCTCGCTGCCGGTGCTTTGATTGGCCAAGCATGCGGGGTCACAGTGCATGCTTGGCCAATCATCAGCCAGCATTGCACTGAGCGGGCCGCAATGCATTGCGGGGCTGCTCGCATCACAGGAATTTGATGCGAGCGGCCCAATAGTTCTGGGCTCGCCGAGCGAGCGAACACCCGGTGCTCGATTCGAACATGGGTTCGAATTGAACACCGGGCTCATCCTTACCCATCATCCTATGTCATCAGTCAAGCTGTGTTTTATCATCTTTATTCAGTTTCCTCCTTGTCCCGCGATACCTTGAAGGATTTGCTGTTCCCAGCATCTTACTCAATGAGGACTTAACGTTATATTATATTATTTTTGTTTATGGTGTTTTTATCAGCACTTATATATGTCACATTGTTACATGTTACATCTTTTAGCCCTAGTGGCATACAATAAGTAATGTCATATTATTGTTGATGCCTTTATCGTGTGTTCGGGGGACACACTTTTCAGGCTTTTTGTTATAACTCACTTTCACACAATGTGTTTATTTTAGCGCTACATTTTTTCACCTATATACCTTAAACTTTGTTTGTTTTATATGTTAGCTGCTTTCACGTATTGTGTATCACGGTAGCGCAGTTTTTTCCCATCCTTGCAGATGGTTGCTGAGGCTGAGCAGAGCTGGTGAGTCAGACGTCCATCTTCCTCCGTGGCCAGCCACACCCCCCCCCCCACTCAGCAGAAATTATACTTTTAATCCTAAACTCTATATCATTTATCAATCCTGTATGTTAAAAAGCTTAATTTGTCTAAGTTTCTTCTTACTTCCTTGGAAGAAGAAAGCTGATTTACTTGCCATTTTTTTTTTTTTTTTTTTGTGAATCCATGCATTGTAAATAAAAGGGTTTATCTACTTACTTTGTGTTCCTGCAGCAGGAATCCATTGGTTCTTGCCGCAGTATTCCGCTGCTCATTTGTAATCATCGACGTGGCTGCAGCTCTATTCAGGCAAACTGTCTTCATTTTTTAAAATCATTTAGAAGAAGATCAGATCATCAAGACCAGATTATCCACAGCATCCCTTTTCAATCCTTTTATGTTTCATTCCTTGTTGAAAATGAACCAATAGGAGTGCAGTGGGATGTGAGCAGCAGGAGAAAACTAAGAAGAAATATTCATAGTTTCAGCATGGAGTGCAGTATAAACCAAAAAGTTTTGCAAATGCTGGGCTGTCCAGTAGAACCAATGGTACTTGATTAACAGGCAAACCCTTAAAAAATGTCAAAGGGGTACATAATGTCAGCAAACCTACTCTCACAAGTAAGTCTAACCATACACACTAAACACACTAAACAGCATGAATGGAGAAATCTCCCCTTCCGACTATTGAATTCAATGAGAATTGAAAATGAAGTGCCACACCCTGCTAAGAAGTCCAGATACAACTTATTTCTTCATGTCCTCTTCAGGGACCTTAGAATAAACAATGTATTAGAGTTACCAAAATCATCTTTGATAAATTTGTAAATTTTGTCAATTGGGCATGCGCCAGTTGCGCAATGCATAGGACTGGTCCGCGCGAGCTCGGGGACCCCTGTGTGTCCCAGCAGACAGCACGGTGGGACGGGATGTGGCGTATACTTCTGTGGGAGTCTAGGGCCGGATGTGTGTGCAAATACCTGCCTTACACAGGTATCTGCAACCCCTCCCCCCTAAAAGGTTCCAAATAAGACACCACAGGGGTGCAGGGATCCAATGAGCGGAAGTTCAAATTTAGGGTTGAAGGGCGGTTTAAGTATTGGAGTTTCATTAGATAGACATTTCAATTCTGTCTTCAAGTAGGATCTTCTAACAAACTGCTAATAATTGGACAACACTTTTAAAAAATATCATTTTTTGACCTTTTTGTGTTCCATTACCATAGGGGGCAAAAGACTCAGACGTCAGTCCGAACCTACGAGGACCTCCCGGCCTCACCAGACTAATTGGGCAGTTAGCCCAAGCCCACGCGTGGATGTGGCGGAACAGGTCGTGTCTCAGAACACAGATTGAGCTAATAAATTAAGGTCTGCATGTTTTTGACACTTTTTTTCTTGTGTTTTATCTACCCAACTTTTAGGTGATGCTGATCTGTTTGTGGAAGGACAAGCTGCGGAGCCATTTTCCACAGACAGTGCCCACAGCTTATTGGCCAGATCATGGCCTGGAATCTGCAGCTGGAAAATATGCAGAAGGAGATGGCCACCATGCAGCAGGGAATGAAGGACATGATTGATGTTTTGGGGAGAATCTAAAGACCCCTTTTCCATTTCTTAACATCAATCATGTCCTTCATTCCCCTTTTGATGCGCTGTTTTACAAATTTTAGAGGCCAAATTTTTAATATGCACACGGTGTGTCAACATGTGCTATGTGCCATCAGGGGATCTCAATGGACGCATTTTGTGTTTGCAAATATTTTCTAATGCTAAGCCTAAATTTTTTACCATTTTAAAACATGTTTTTATGTTGTTTAAAAAAATCAATCACAAAAATAAAAAAAATATTTTGTGAGAAAAAGACATAAAAAAAAAAAAAAAAATGTTGTTGAAAAAAAAAAAAAAAAAAAATATTTGTATACATAATACAAATACAAAATACAATATTACTTTTTGCTTTTATAACCCCTCTGATGGCCCAGAGAAGATAATAATGGGGATGTGGGTGTGGAGTAATTAATTGTAAGGTCACACAATACACAAAAAAACGGGGTGTGTGGGGGGGGTGGGTTAATTACAAGCTGACCAAAACCACATGCAATTAATTATCAGGGGGTGTGATTTAATTACAAGCTGACCAAAACCACATCAGTTTAGTAGCCCAATATAGATGTCCTTTTTTTCGCCACAAATAGAGCTTTCTTTGGTGGTATTTGATTTTTGTTTTTTTTTTCCATGTAAAAAATAAAATCGCAATAGGTGTATATTGATTGGTTTGAGCAAAAGTTATTGCATCTACAAGCTACGGGATATATTTAGGGACACTTTTTTTGCGATTTTTAGTGGGACTGCAACATTGTGGCAGACAAATCTGACCTAAATCTATATCTGTGTGAGCTGGTAAGCAAGTGGTTGCAATTGATCCTTATAGCTAAGATTCTTTATTAATTGTGTTGTTCTTTGCTGAACTAATTCTAATTTAACAATGTCTTCCCTGAGGATTGGTGACTAAAACTGAACTGCACATTCAAGATGAGGCCAAACCAGTGTTTTGTAAATGGTGAGAATTATTGATTTATTTCTTGGATGTATGCCTTTTTTAATGCATGATGGTATTTTGCTTGCTTTGGTAGCTGCGGCTTGGCATTGCATGCTGTTGCTAAATCTGTGATCCACAAGCGCTCCAAATCCTTTTCTATCTCTGGGAACCATTCGTATTGTGTAATTTCCTAGTGTATTTTTGGTACCAAGGGCAAAACTTTATATTTGTCAATATTGAACCTCGTCTGCCATGTAGCTGCCCAATCCTCTATTTTATCGAGGTCTTCTTGTAAAGATGTTCTTGTGCCAAATTTGTTTCTCTACATAATTTGGTATCAGCAGCAAACACTGAAATTGAGCTCTTAATTCCAACCTCCATACAAATTGAACAGCACTGTCCCCAAGAAAGAACCCTGGGGCACAGGACTCACAACTTTAATCATTCAGAGAAAAAGCAATTTATCGCTACTTTCTGGAATTGTTTATGTAAACAGTTTCCTATCCACATACTGTACATATAATTTCATCAACTCTAACAGATCTTATTTTATAGATTAAACATTCATGAGGTACATTATCGAATGTTTTAGCTAAATCTAAGCAAACTACATCCACTGGAATTCCACCATCCAATTTCTCACTTTCTTCCTCATAGAATAATAAAAAGTTGGTCTGATAAGAATGGTCTTTCATAAATCCATGAGGGTTTCCACTTATAATACCTTTATCAGACAAACTATATAGAGTTCCTTACCATTACCTCAAATACCGTATATAGTGAATTAATTACACACTATGTTTTGGTTCTTACGTGCTGTATAACCTTGTTGAATGTACTTGTGAGGCACAGGTATGTGAGGCATTGTTTGTACTTTGACTTATGTAAAAGCAATAAAACATTCAATAATTAAAAAAAATAAAAAACTTACATACTATTGATGTTAGTCTGAGTGGTCTGTAGTTTCCTGGTATACACTTCAATCCTTTTTTGTAAATTAGTACCACATTGGCTCTATGCCAATCATTTGTTTACATTGCAGACAGTAAGATGTCTTTAACCACTTCAATATCCGGCCATAGTCAAATGACGCCCACAAGGTGGATCTCCCATCCTGGGTGGGCGTCATATGACGTCCTCGACTTTCTGCCGCTACTGCGGGCCCGGGGGGGCCCGCAGAGCGGCGATCGGGGATCCGGTGTGTCCCTCGGGACACAGCCGTCCCCCGATGGGGGTATTGAAGTGGCTGCGGTGTCCGGCGGTGGTGTTCTGAGCCGTTGCAGCGGCGCCGGCCACCGTTGACTGTCTGTATCCCAGAAGCGGTGTGCACTGCGCACGCGCGCGCTCCCGGGAACGATCAGTGACGTGATCGGGACTGAGGCTGGCTGAGGCTTTTGCCTTAGATACAGCTCAGCCCTGATCAAAGTATAAATAAAAAATAATTGTCTATTTAGTGACTGGCTGTGTCCAATGACAGCCAGTCACTAAATGTAAACAAAAAAGTGAGGTAACTCCTGTTACTGGGTTCTCCTCTTCACACACCGATCATGTGTGAGGAGGAGATCAGCTAACAGTGAGTTACCTATATACTGTACCCACTAGTATATATACCCATCTCTGTGCCCAGATCACCCCCCCTAAATAAAGAGAACCTGTCATCAGGTGTACCTGTCATCAGTAGTACCTGTCATCAGTAGTACCTGTCACCTCACCAGAGTACCTGCCACCAGAGTACCCGCCACCTCACCACCTGCCAGAGTACCACCAGAGTACCCGCCACCTCACCACCTGCCAGAGAACCACCAGAGTACCCGCCACCTCACCACCTGCCAGAGTACCACCAGAGTACCCGCCACCTCACCACCTGCCAGAGTACCACCAGAGTACCCGCCACCTGCCAGAGTACCTGCCACCTGCCAGAGTACCTGCCACCAGAGTACCTGCAACCAGAGTACCTGCCATCAGAGTACCACCAGAGTACCCGCCACCTCATCACCTGCCACCAGTGTACCTGCCACTAGTGTACCTACCACCAGAGTACCCGCCACCTCACCAGCTGCCATCAGAGTACCTGCCACCTCACCACCTGCCACCAGAGTACCCGCCACCTCACCAGAATACCCGCCACCTCACCATCTGCCACCAGAGTACCTGCCACTATGTCCAAAAAGGTGTACACCCCAGAGGAGGCATACCAAATACTCAGTCGGAGCGATGAGAGCATCGGGGAGCTCTCACCGCTCAGTTCTGTTTTAGTTACTGGTTCAGAATATGAGCCCCCTGAAGGCAGCACCTCAGGATCCGAATTGGAGGAGGAAGCAGTCCCTCCTAAAAGAAGACGGTCTGAACCCCAGGCATCTACCAGCAGTGCCAACGGCGGTAGACCCCAGGAGGAGAGGCCCAGTTCAAGCGCTGCTAGACCCCAGGAGGAGAGGCCCAGTGCGCGCCAAAGAATTAGGGCCCAAAACCAGCTGCCAGAAAGCTTGGCAAACCCATTGTGGCTGCCTTCTACCACAGAGTCAGCCACGATCCCCCCTTTTACAGCACAGCCAGGTGTGCAGGTCAACACTGCAGGTTTTTCCCAGATGGATTTTTTAAATTTATTTTTCCCAGAGGAATTGCTTCAAGTCATCATGGACCAAACCAACCTTTTTGCCCAACAATTTATTACAGCCAACCCCAGCTCCAGCTATGCCCGCCCTTTTGAATGGCGACCCCTAACAATTGCGGAGCTGAAATTGTTTTTAGGCCTAACGCTAAACATGGGGCTTACAAAAAAAAATGAAATACATAAGTATTGGTCGACCAAATCTATCCATCACATGCCAGTTTTTTCTGCAGCCATGTCCAGGTCCCGATATGAAATTACTATGCGCTTCCTGCATTTTAGTGACAACTCACAGTACCCCCCCGGAATCACACAAAATTTGACAAGCTATATAAAATTCACCCCCTAATTAATTTTTTTTCCAAAAAGTTTGCCGAACTTTATGTCCCTGACAAAAATATATCTGTGGACGAATCCCTGGTGCATTTCACAGGCCGGCTGGGTATCAAGCAATATATCCCCAGTAAGGGAGCGAGGTACGGCTTGAAGCTCAACAAGCTCTGTGAAAGTGCCACCGGTTATGTGCACTCCTTCCGTGTGTACGAAGGCAAAGATTCCCAGCTCCAGCCCCCTGAGTGTCCATCGTACATGGGAATTAGTGGGAAAATTGTTTGGGAGTTGGCATTCCCACTCCTCCAAAAGGGGTATCATATCTATATGGACAATTTCTACTCTAGTTTGCCCCTTCTCCGCCACCTGTACCTAAAAAAACATTGGCCTGTGGTACAACAAGAAAAAAACGAAAGGGCTTCCCACAGCGTCTTGTCGCCACAAACATTTGAAGGGGGGAATCGGCCAGCTTGAGGAATGAGGAAGTGCTGGCTGTGAAGTGGAAGGATAGTAAAGATGTGTATATGATGTCCACCATCCACAATGACACCTCAGTGGAACTTCACAGAAGACGCGGTCCCGTTCGCAAGCCTTCAATGCATATAATAAATTTATGGGGGGGGGTGGATTTAAATGACCAGATGTTGCAGCCCTATCTGTCAACAAGAAAATCCCTTTTTTGGTACAAAAAAGTTGCAATTTACTTTTTTCATTTGGCCCTTTTAAATTCTTTTATAATTTACCAAAAATCCTCAGCAACACCCACCACCTTCATAAAGTATATTGAAGAAATTGTCACTTTACACATTTATCAAGAAGAATCCCCCCCAGAAAGCATTTGCTCAGATTCTGGCGTCAGGCTACATGAGCGTAATTTTCCGGAACATATTCCACCAACAGCATCCGGAAGACGACGCCAAAAAAAATGCCAGGTGTGCACTAAGAGAGGAGTTAGGAAAGACAGCAGCTTCTATTGTCCCGATTGTCCCTCCCTACCTGGCCTTTGCATCGGACAATGCTTAAGGCGATATCACACTCTGGACCACTATTAGCCCATATTTCCAATAGACTGCCATTTCCCCCCAATTTCTGTCATGAATATTTCCCTGCCTCAACCAACCATATCATTGTCTTCCATGTGAACTGACCCTGGCCTGTTTCTCGACTATGCCTCTGCCTACCGTCTGCATTGTTTATCCGCCATGTTTCTGCCTTTCAAGTGAACTGACCCTGGACTGTATCAACTATGCCTCTGCCTACCATCTATGTCTGTCTTTTACCTGCACTGACCTCGGCTTGTTGACCATGTTTTTGCCTGCCCCTTGGACTGATCTTTTACCCTGCTACACAGGGGTCTCACATATGTGAGGGGCTCCAGAATAGTGTTCGGAGTTCAGAAAAACAGTTTTTCTGTGTTCCCATAACAGGGTCTGGTTGTCCGGAGGCTTCAAAGAGATTTGGGTGGGAGAAGCCTCTACCCCTGTCCCCATTCTTCCCTGACCGATGCCCTAAGCTTGATGAAAAAATACTCTGGGAGGGGCGTGGCCTGGACGGAGACTGAGATGGCCGCTTGACTCGTGAGCTCCTGCGTGCCCGGGACATCCTAGCCTTCTAAACGGGAGCCTACCGCATCTTCCCTGCTATGCACAGGACCACTAGGAGCTCGTCCACCCCCGCACCCCCAAAGACCCCCATACTCACCTGGGGAGGAACATCCCCGAGATTTTCCGGGCCCAGAAACTACAGGCCCTCGCTCCACCACACGTGCCGACACAGGCCCAAGCCGCGGTCTCGCCTGACAGACCACCAGCTATCCTCATGCCGGGAGCGTCCTCCCCCAACCCCAGCGGGGCTTTACCCCCCAGTCTTTTCGACTTAGAAAAGGTTGCCTCGGACATAAAAAGCATGGTCACAACGGCGATTGCGGATCTAAGGACGGACCTCATGGCCGTTGCCCACCGCATTGACAACGTGGAACAGACATCACAGACGCACGCGGCAGCCATCCGCCAGGTACAGTCCGCCTACGACTCTCAGTTAGCACAAGTGTTTGAACTCCACAGACACGTGGAGGACTTGGATAATAGGGGACGGAGGCATAACATCAGGGTGAGAGGAATCCCTGAAACTGTGGAGCCGGGCGCCATCCAGCAAACCATCAGCGCTGTCTTTAATGACCTGATCGAACGCCCAGCAGACTCCCCCATTGATATGGAAAGGGCACACCGCGCTCTCCGTCCCCCTCCCCGAGACAACGAACCCCCCAGAGACATAATATGCTGCATTGTCAACTTCCCCCTCAAAGAGGAAATCCTTCGCAAGGCAAGGGAAAGAGGGCGCGTACTTTTTAATGGAACTGAGGTGAAACTTTTTCAAGATCTCTCCCAAATCACCCTCCAGAATAGGAGAGCGATCAGACCACTGTTAGATGCCCTGCGGGCAAGGAATATACAGTATCGGTGGAAATTCCCTTTCGGTCTTTCAGAATCCGCCAGGGGGCGCTCTGCACTACTCCGCACGCCGGAAGACCTTCAAGCCTTCTGCGACCAGCTTGACCTGCCCAACATCGAACTTCCGGAGTGGTACGCGCTCTATTTCCCAGTGGAACCCTGGCTTCCAGTATCCCTCAACCCGTCGCCGAAATCCGCCCGCCAGAGATCAAGACGACGTAGACCAGACCCGATGTCTCCGAACGACCGCTCTTCACGTCGAAACCTGCACCAACGCAGCCCGTCACCTCCTCACATGTGACGCACTCCGTTAGACGAAGGAATGCCTGCTACTCGGACTGCATGTTACGGACTGTGAGTAACCCTCTACACCCCCCACGCGATCCTCCCCTGACCCTACCCCATCAGGGTCCCCCCGAGACTTCCCTTGCCCCCTCCTTCACCCTCACCCCCCTGCCCGTGGACATGGACCCCCCGTCATGGACCACGTTTTGCCTGACCGGCCTTGCCGAAATGCTGTCCTTCCCTTGCTTGCTGCCCCGACCATAGAGCCACAGGATAACGTCTCCCAGGCACAGGGATGCCATAACACCACACAGCAAGAGGACACCCTGGACATTCCCCCTTGCACTCTCATCTTATTAGCGGTTCACCCTGAACCCCACCAGTGCAGAGACTCGCAACTTTTCTTGCCCCGCAGCACAAACCCCCCACGTTGGAAGGCTGCATCACGCCCGCGAAGATGGGACTTCCTCTCCTCAGAAATGGGTGCCGGACTCAGGGAATAACCATCCCCCCCCCTTATACCAGCCCCCCAAGAAAGACTACACCTTGTGGAAGGCCATCAGATAAGCAGACTCAGGTTGCTGCCCTCCACCTTTGTTCCCCAACCTGCTGTGCCACAGCCTCGAGATACAGCCCCCCCCCTGATTTGGGGACCCACACCCGCATTGTCTTCGGATGTTTTGCCATGGCCCTATTCCCCTGATGCTGAAAACGCACCCACTTCCCCACAGGCAATGTATTGATCCTAGTATATGATGCCTCCTTTAAACCCATTGTGATTCATGCAATTACAAACGTTGTCATTTATGTGTTTTCCATGTCTGGTCTTTAGCTCCGGCCTGCGCTCTGCCAGCCCCTTGTGCTGATCCGGTGGAAACAGGGCTTGGTCCAGTCCGACCAAACGATGTTGCCACACGCCAAGATCTGGAGCGCCTTTATCCTCACTTCAGACTACTACCAGGTACCAAGGTAACTCATCTCCCCCCTCTTTCCCTCCATACAGGAATGTACCCCCTACCCTCACAATCCTCCCTTCCTCCTCTCCCCTCCCCCCCTCTTCTTCCCCCATCTTCTTCCCTCCCCTCCCTCACCTCCCCCCCCCCCCGTCCCCCCCCTATCCCCCTCCCCTCCCCCCTCCCCCACTTCCCCCCTCCCTTCCCCTTCTCCTCCCCCCTATCCCCTTCGTCCCCAGCCCCGCCGCCCTCCCCCCCTCCCCCCTCCCCACTTTCCCCCGTCCCTAACCCCTATCTCCCTCTCCCCTCCCCCTGCCCCCCAGTCCCCCCATCCCACAGTTTCCCCCTCATGCCCCCTCCACTTCCAATACTGCCTTAGGCCAGGTTGTGCCTGATTTGGTATGGAACTTCTCCCTGAGGGCTCTTCTCACAGGATGTTATTAACATAAGTAATGTTTGATGTTCAGAGTTTTACTTTTTTTTTTTTTTTTTTTTCTCATTGTTTTCTTGCAGGTAATGTTCAATTGAATTACCTAGGCCCTGTAAGCGGGCTACAGTGCATTATTAGAATGTTTCCCTCCTCAGGAGGTATTTTTCTTGTTTGTACCTATGTAACAGTACATGACATGAGTGGACCTCTTACATAGGTTCTTCCCCTTAATGGTAGGCTCCCCACTACGCTACACTGACTCCTATCTCAGATAGGTATTTCCTCCCTCACTCGCTGGACTCCCGGGCCGCAGCCACGCTGTGGTTTCCGTTCAAACCGTATACCCCCACACGGCAGTCTCTCGGAGACGTCGCCGACACACCAGGAACTCCTCTTAGACCCTATAGGTGGGTAGTTAAACTACCTCCACCCCTGGTTCACCTTCTCTCTCCTTCTCTTTCCCCCCTTCCAAGCTAAACCTCTACGCTCTTCTTCCATCCGCCTAGTTTCCTTCCCCTCGAACCCCCACCCACTCTACACCACCCTCTGCCCCCCTAACCCTCCTTTCCCTCTCACCCTCCCAACCCGCCCCCCGCCCCTCACCCACAAACCCCCGGACACCACCCATTCTCGCCTCTATTCCTGACCACCCCTAGGGGAGTGACCCTCGCCCTCACCGTCCCATTTAGCTGGGCCCTGCTGCCCCACTAGGTATCCATCCCGACCAACACCTACCTCCCCCAAAATGGAAAAAAGTAACCCACTGACTCTGAAATGCCTCTCTCTCAACGTGAAAGGCCTTAACATCCCAGAAAAGAGATCGCAAACACTCTCCGCTCTCTCCAAGCACAAAGCTCATTTCATTTTCCTACAGGAAACTCACTTCCGCTCTGATGCCATACCTAAGCTCTCCAACCATACATACCGCACAGCCCTACACGCCACCAATCCCGACGCTAAGTCGAAAGGCGTATCGATCCTTATCTCAAGGCACGCAAACTTCTTCCTGACTGACTCCCTAGTGGACCCAGCAGGCAGATATATATTTCTTAAAGGAACATACGCCTCTAAACCAATCACGTTAGCTAACATTTACTGTCCTAATGAGCACCAAGTATCTTTTTTCCGCAAAACCTGTGCACTTTTATCTTCATTCCAGAGTGGCTTAGTTCTCCTGGGTGGGGATTTCAATGTCCCCCTAAACCCCCTCCTTGACACGTCAACGGGCTCGTCCTCTCTCACCTACGCGGCTCTACGCCAAATTAAGGCCCAACTCCAGACTCTGAACCTACATGATGCTTGGCGCATCCTTTACCCCTCATCTAAAGATTATACCTACTTTTCATCTCCCCACCAAAAATACTCCAGAATTGACTTCTTTTTTCTTTCCCAGACCGACCTGTCTGCCTTAAGCCAATCGTCCATCGAACCTATGTTCCTGTCAGACCATCACCCCATCACGGTCACTCTATCATTTCCGGAAACGAGTCCCAAATCCAAAATTTGGCGGTTTAATCCTTCCATTCTAAAGGACCCAGTCTCCCTTGAATCTGTACGCTCGCGAATCAAACTATATTTTCAGGAGAACACTAGCCCAGACATCTCCCCCATAACCCTCTGGGAAGCACACAAGTGTGTGATACGGGGCGAACTAATCACCTTGAACTCGCAGTTCAAAAAACTTCACCAAGAACGGGTAAACACTCTCCTCAAGAAACTGAAAACACTGGAACTCTCCCATAAACAGACACAGGCTCAAAACACACTACAGGACCTGACCCAAACCCGCTTACTCCTTACAGAAGAATTAGGGAAACGCACAAGACGACGCTACATTCTAGGCCAACGAATATTTTACGAACAGGGCAATAAGAGTGGACGCCTACTGGCACGCTCAGTCCGGAATGCTAAATCCTCCTCTACTATTCACTCTTTGCGAGACTCCAAAGGTGCCACCTTAGCCAAGAGTGAAGACATAGCGAAGGAATTCGAGACTTTCTACCATAAACTTTATAACCTCCATCCCTCTTTACCACCCCGATCCACAGGTGACACCCGCCAAACACTCATAGAAGACTTCATATCCCAGCACGGTCCCAAACCCATAACCCCCCAACAGGCACAATCCCTGGAGGGACAATTTTCGCCTCTGGAATTAGAGTCTGCGATGAAACAGATGAAAATAGGTAAGAGTCCTGGCCCTGACGGCTATACCCTTCAGTATTACAAATCCTTTGCAGATGCTCTCACTCCGAACCTACTACAGACCTTCAATGCCCTGTCCATACCCCAAGACCGACCGAACAGTCTATTAGAGGCGCACATAACTGTGATCCCCAAGGAGGGTAAAGACCCCCTCCAAGTAGCTAACTACAGACCAATATCACTCCTTAATGTCGATATTAAACTCTACGCAAAAATTATCGCCAATAGACTACTCCCTCTGATTCCCGATCTTGTTTCCACCGACCAGGTGGGTTTTGTCCCGGGCAGGGAAGCCCGCGATAATACTATCCGAGTCCTCAACCTCCACCACTGGCTCACATCGTCCAAATTCCCGGGATTCTTCCTTTCACTTGATGCGGAGAAGGCGTTTGACAGAGTGGCCTGGGACTATATGCAGGCAGTCCTGAAAGGCATCGGCCTTGCGGATCGAATGCTTACCTCTATAATGTCGCTATACTCCAACCCCACTGCTGCGGTGAGAGTTAACGGCCACCTGTCAAACGCCTTCCCCATCAACAACGGTACGCGTCAGGGATGCCCCCTCTCTCCGCTGATCTACGCCCTCTCCCTAGAACCCCTCCTGAATAAACTTAGGGGGAATCCAGATATTAAGGGACTGCACGTCAAGGACAGGGAATTTAAAGTAGCTGCTTTTGCAGACGACATCCTTCTCTCTCTCACAACCCCACGCACATCCCTACCATCTCTCCTTCAAGACCTCAAAGCCTTTGGCTCTATCTCGAATCTTAAAATTAATTATTCCAAATCCCATGCCCTAAATATCTCCCTCCCCACCCAGGAAGTGACGCACTGCCAAGAGGCCTTCCCATTCCACTGGGAAAAGACTGCCATCACCTACCTCGGGATTCGGATCCCTACCTCCCTCTCGGACCTTTATTCCCTTAACTTTCTCCCTGCCCTGACTGAAGCACAAAAACATCTGAAAGATTGGACATCACTCAATGTTTCCTGGTTTGGCCGAGCAGCTCTGATCAAAATGATCATACTCCCACGCATATTATACCTGATTCAAACCATCCCAATGGCTATCCCAAAGGGATTTTTTTCCTCATACAGGAGGGCTTGCTCCACCTTCCTTTGGAAAGGTGCCCCCCCTAGAATTAAATACACCAGACTCACACTCCCTAAATCTATGGGGGGCATAGCACTCCCGGACCTCTACAAATATTACATAGCATGCCACCTCACGAGAATAGCCGACTGGAACATCCACTCCCATGCGAAAGTCTGGGTCTCTCTCGAAAATGCGTTCTCACCTACCCCACTACATCTCCTTCCATGGCTACTCCCAGGACAGTGGCCCACGACCATAACCGCACACCCCTTTATTTACACCTCTTTGATGCTCCTTAGGAATCCCCAGGCGAGCAGACTCCTAGCTCCCTCCCCCGGTCCATTGACCACACTGAGAGGAAATCCAGACTTTCCTCCAGGGGAGAATACCTCTTTCCTCAAACAGGAATGGCCCTTCCAAGAAGTCCTTGCCACCCAATTCTTCCCCGAAGGTAAGCTCGCTTCGGTGGAAGATCTTAGGAATATTTCGAACACCTCATCCTTTTCCTTTTGGACCTATAGGCAAATTTGCCACTTCCTCTCCACGCATTCCAGATCTGCCAACTGGACGAGACACCTCACCCCGTTCAAGACTCTTTGTCACAATAAGATCCCTCAGAGGCACCTTATTTCCCTCCTCTACACCCTTCTGAATGAACCTGGGGACCTTCCCCTCTCCCCATCTCAAGAGTCTTGGAATAGGGACCTATCTCACCCCCTGACGCCCGCAGAATGGACTAGAGTGCACGAATACACACATAGGGGCTCCCTGAATATCGCCATCCAGGAGAACGGATACAAAGTGCTCACTAGATGGTATAGAACGCCATCCCTTTTACACAAGTTTTCACCTTCTACCCCCAACGTGTGCTGGAGGTGCAATACTGACGTTGGGACCATGATCCACATATGGTGGGAATGCACCCACATCCAAACCTTCTGGAGGGAAGTCCATAGACTTACCTCCTCGATTACCACGTACTCCCTTGACTATACACCGGCACAGTTCCTCCTGCACCACACGTCACTTCCCAGGAGAGCATACTACAAATCTCTTGCCATGCACATGATCAACGCTGCTAGAGTCTGTATTCCCAGACATTGGCGTACCACTCAAAGACCCTCGCTTAAAGAATGGTTTCTGACCATCTCTAGAATCTGTTACATGGAGGAGCTGATTCACATTTCCCAGGAGAGAGTGGAGACTTTCTCGACCACATGGGCCTGCTGGTCACACTTCAAAACAACACCCGAATATAAACAGCATATCCCTCCTGATTAGGGCGAAACTCATCCATTCACTCACCCTCTCCATTGTCGAGAGCAATCTGCACGAGTGGTCACTCCCCTAGTTGTGCCCTCCCCTACATTTCCCCCCCCACACCTATCCCCCTTCCCCATCTCCCTTCCTGACCCCCCCTCCCCTCCCCGATGTACCCCCCTTCTCTGGCCCCCCTCTCTAATCCCCCATGCTTTTCTTCCTTTTCTCTTTTATCTCTATCTTACAGGTGCCTTGCACTAGGTACCTAGCACACCAAAGAAAATAGCCAGGCTACGCATTAACCGGACTCAAACAATTAAAGCTCCATCTCACGGACTCTCCCATTCCGCAACTGTAGAGGAGCGTGTGCTACATTTACGCCTACTAACGATGTAAAAACTGTACAGCACTTATAATCGTTGTGTCCTATTTGTACTATTCTGTACTCTGTTTTTTTTTTTTGCCTGTTCCTGTACCGTATTGAAAAGTTTAATAAAATCTTTATGGAAAAAAAAAAAGAAAAAATACTCTGGCTGTGCTGACCATACCTCTGCCTGCTGCATTTACTAATTATGGACAGTATTCCTGCCTGCTGCATGGACGATCCTTTGATCCTTTTGCTGCTGCTGACCACATCCCTGCCTGCTATCTGGACTAATGCATTGGCTGTGTTGACAACATCTCTACCTGTGTTGACTATTCCTGCCTGTTGCCTGTTTTGCTGTCGCTGTCCACGTTCCTGCCTGCTGCCTGTTTTGCTGTCGCTGTCCACGTTCCTGCCTGCTGCCTGGACCGATGCTCTCCTCTGTTGACCACTGCACTACTAAAACCGCAGGTAATCTTTTCTTTATCCTTTGCTCAGCAGAATGTATTTTGGTTTGTAATTTGTAATTGGTATGTACAGTACATGCTATGTGTTAGAAATATGAAGGGCCTTCAACAATGTGATAGGTTGGCAGGAATTTGTGTGTAATTTATGCTCCTAGAACACCTGACAGTGCTACTTGGGGCTCTGTATCTGGCCAGGCTGTGTAAAAGTCTCACACATGTGGTATCGCCATACTCAGGAGGAGTAGCAGAATGTATTTTGGGGTGTCAATTTTGCTATGTACATGCTATGTGTTGGAAATATCTTATAAATGGACAACTTTGTATAAAAAAAATGCGTTTTCATTTTTTTTCCACATATTACAAAAACTTTGGGAAAAAAATGAACCATTCAAAAGACTCATTATGCCACATAGATTATACGTTGGGGTGTTAGCTTTCCAAAATGGGGTCATTTTGTGGGCGTTTCCATTGTCCTGGTGCTCCAGGGTCTTCAAAACTGTAATAGGTGGTTGAGAAATGAGATTTATGCATGTGTAATTTATGCATGTAGAACACCTGACGGTGCTATTTCAATGTTGGGCCTCTGTATGTGGCCAGGCTGTGTAAAAGTCTCACACATTTGGTATCGCCATACTCGGGAGGAGTAGCAGAATGTATTTTGGGGTGTCAGTTTTGCTATGTACATGCTATGTGTTGGAAATATCTTATAAATGGACAACTTTATGTAAAAAAAAAATGCGTTTTCATTTTTTTCCACAGATTCCAAATACTATTGGAAAAAAATGAACCATTCAAAAGACTCATTATGCCTCACAGATTATACGTTGGGGTATTAGCTTTCCAAAATGGGGTCATTTTGTGGGCGTTTGCATTGACCTGGTGCTCCAGGGCCTTCAAAATTGTGATAGGTTGTCATCAAATGAGATGTGCAATTTATGCTCGTACAACGCCTGACGGTGCTACTTGGATGTTAGACCTCTGTATGTGCCCAGGCTATGTAAAAGTCTCACACATGTGGTATCACTATACTCAGGAGGAGTAGCAGAATGTATTTTGGGGTGTCATTGCAAGTATGCATCTGCTGTGTGAGAGAAATAACTTGTTTTTATTACAATTTTGTGCAAAAAAAAAAATTATAATTTTTCCAAGAATTGTGGGAAAAAAATACAACTTCAAAAAACTCACCAAGCCTCTTACTAAATACCTTGGAATGTCTGCTTTCCAAAAAGGGGTAATATGGGGGGTATTTGTACTTTCCTGGCTTGTTAGGGTCTCAAGAAATGAGATAGGCCTTCAGTGCATCAGGTGTGATCAGATGTGATCATTTTCAATGATTTGCACCATAGCTTTTAGACGCTATAACTTTCACAGCAACCAAATAATATACACTTATTTGGGTTATTTTTACTAAAGATAAGTAGCAGTATACATTTTGGCCCAAATTTATGAAAAAAAAAAAATGTTTTATTTGCAAAAATTTTCAATAGAAACTAAAAAAAGTGTTTTTTTTTCAAAAATTTCTCTCTTTTTTTGCTAATATTGCAAAAAATGAAAAACCCAGCAGTAATTAAATACCACCAAAAGAAAGCTCTGTTTGTGAGAAAAAAATGATAAAAATTTGGTTTGGGTAGCGTGTAGCATGACTGAGTAATTGTCATTCAAAGTGTGAGAGCGCTGAAAGCTAAAAATTGGTCTGGTAAGGAAGGGTGTTTAAAAGCCCTGTATTGAAGTGGTTAAATATAAAAAATAACAGTTTGGTTATAACTGAGCAAAGTTCCCTCACTCGCAGGTCTAAGCCATCTGGATCTGGCGATTTGTTCTCTTTAAATTTCTCTTTTGTACTGGTTTTGGGGCAGTAGTACCTTTGGGGAAATATCATTTATATCACTGTTAAGACTATCATAGCTGCCTTTTCCATCTGTAAAAACTGAAAAGAAAAACATGATTTAATACATCTGCCTTTTCCCTGTCATTTGCAATCAGCTTTTGTTGTTCATTTGTTATGAGGCCTATCTGTTCATTCATAACCTTTTTGCTATGCATATATTTGAAAAAGTGTAGCAGTGTCTTTTGTATTCTGCTTTAATCACCCTGATTGCTCAATTTCAATTCTTGTTGTATTCCTTGTAAATTTGAAATGCCAAGGGTGTCCCTTCTGTTTTGTATAGTGTAAAGGCCGGTTTTTCCTCATGTATTTGTTTTATGATATCTATTCTTGGTTGAACAAGATGGCCTACTATATATTTGTTACCCAATAGAAGACAATGACTAATGCACATGTTTAAGTCATCTTTGAAACAGCCCCAACTTGAGTCTGTTTGTTGCAAATATTTGGTCCCATTTAGTGTCATGCAGTTAGGATCACAATATGTAGAAGTTAGATTTTTTGGAAATTTAGAGTATATATACAGTAGATGTTATTTCAATATACACTCTACAGAAAATACAGAAGGCTAAAAGTGTATATGGAGAGATATATGCAATCTATCTGGGTATATTATTGCCATGCAGAAGACAGTTGCGCTTACAACTAGAGTTGAGCGGACACCTGGAGTTCAGGGCCGAACTTGACCCGAACTTGACCAGGACTTGACCCCGAACCCCATTGAAGTCAATGGGGACCCAAACTTTTGAGGACTAAAATGGCTCTAAAAAAGTAATGGAAGGGGCTAGAGGGGTGCAAATGGCAGCAAAATGTTGTTTAGAACATGGCAAGTGCTTTGCAAACAAATGTGGATAGGGAAATAACTTAAAATAACATGAAATACATAAAAATTCTAAATAATATGCTGGAGGCTAGGGATGAGCCGAACACCCCCCTGTTCGGTTTGCACCAGAACCTGCGAACAGACCTAAAACTCGTGTAAACTTTAGAACCCTATTAAAGTCTATGGGACTCGAACGTTCAAAATCCAAAGTGTTAATTTTAAGGCTTATATGCAAGTTATTGTCATAAAAAGTGTTTGGGGACCCGGGTCCTGCCCCAGAGGACATGTATCAATGCAAATTTTTTTTTTTAAATGGACGTTTTTCAGGAGCAGTGATTTTTATAATGCTTAATGTGAAACAATTTCGTACCTAAGGGGTGTCTATTGTATGTCTGTGAAGGGGCGCATGTTTCCCGTGCTTAGAACTGTCCCAGCACAAAGTGTCATTTTTGCAGGAAAAAAAGCTATTTAAAATCACTCGCGGCTAATGAATTGTCAGCTCCCGTAATACAGAGAACAGCCATTCATTGAAAATCATTGATAAAAAAAAAGTCATTGATAAAAAAAAAAAAAAAAAAAAAAAAAGCGTGGGGGTCCCCCCAAATTCAATTACCAGGCCCTTCAGGTCTGCTATGGATATTAAAAGGAACCCCGCTTCAAATAAAAAAAAAAATGACATGGGGTCCCCCTAAATATCCATACCAGACCCTTCAGGTCTGGGATGGATTTTAAGGGGAACCCAGGCCAAAAACAATGGCGTGGGGTCCCCCTTAAATCCATACCAGACCCTTATCCGAGCATGCAACCTGGCATGCTGCAGGAAAAGAGGGGGGGACGAGAGCGCCCCCCCTCCTGAACCGTACCAGGCCACATGCCCTCAACATTGGGAGGGTGCTTTGGGGGTCTGTGACCCCCCAAAGCACCTTGTCCCCATGTTGATGAGGACAAGGGCCTCATCCCCACAACCCTGGCCATTGGTTGTGGGGGTCTGCGGGCGGGGGGCTTATCGGAATCTGGAAGCCCCCTTTAACAAGAGGACCCCCAGATCCCACCCTCCGTGTGAAATGGTAAGGGTACCCCTACCATTTCACCAAAAAAGTGACAAAAATGGTAAAAATTACAGGAGACGGTCTTTGACAATTCCTTTATTAAAATCTTCTTTCATCTTCTTTCTTCTGGTCTTCCTTCTTCCTTTCTTCATCCTTCGGTTTCTTCATCTTCTTCTTCCATCTTCTTCCATCTTCTTCTTCCTCCGATCCGCTTCTTCTTGCTCTGGTCTTCTCGTCCTTCTCGTCCGGCATCTTCTTCCACGGTGTTGGCGTCTGTTCTTCTGTGTCGGGCCGCTCCGCGCAATGGGAGGCTCCCACTGTGTGAGGCTTCCCCCCAGTCTGACAGTTTTGTTATAACGGAGGACGGGGCCACCTGGTGACCCCACCCCCCCCTCTGACGCACGGGGAAAGTTATAGGGAAGTCCCCATGACGTCCCTGTGCGTCAGAGGGGGGCGGGGTCACCAGGTGGCCCCGCCCTCCGTTATAAAAGAACTGTCAGACGAGTCAGACGAGACTGTCAGACGAGAGCGCCCCCCCTCTTTTCCTGCAGCCTGCCATTTTGCGTGCTCGGATAAGGGTCTGGTATGGATTTTGAGGGGGACCCCACGCCCTTTTTTTTGGCTGGGGTTCCCCTTAAAATCCATCCCAGACCTGAAGGGTCTGGTATGGATATTTAGGGGGACACCCACATCATTTTTTTTTAAATTTGAAGCTGGGTTCCTCTTAATATCCATAGCAGACCTGAAGGGCCTGGTAATTGAATTTGGGGGGACCCCCACGCTTTTTTTTTTATTAATTTTTTTTTTTTTATCAATGACTTTTTTTTTATCAATGACTTTCAATGAATGACTGTTCTCTGTGTTACGGGACCCGGCAATTCATTAGCCGCGAGTGATTTTAAATAGCTTTTTTTCCTGCAAAAATGACACTTTCTAAGCATGGGAAACATGCGCCCCTTCACAGGCATACTATAGACACCCCCCAGCTACGAAATTTAAAGGAATATTACACTTTTATTGTTTCACTTTAAGCATTATTAAAATCACTGCTCCTAAAAAAAACTGCCGTTTAAAAAAAAAAAAAATTGCATTAAAACATGTCCCCTGGGGCAGGACCCAGGTCCCCAAACACTTTTTATGAAAATAACTTGCATATAGGCTTAAAAATTAGCACTTGAGATTTCTCCCATAGACTTTTACAGGGTGCTTGCGGCTTTTCGAATTTCCTACGAACACCCCAAATTGTTCGCTGTTCGCTGAACAGGTGAACAGGCAATGTTCGACTCGAACATAAGTTTCACTCGAACTCCAAGCTCATCCCTACTGGAGGCCCCCTTCTCAGAAGAAGAGGTACAGGAAGTCATTAAGAACCTCAGAAACTCAAGGGCACGATGCCTCACATATGGTGGGAATGCCCCAGATACGCCCTTTCTGGAAAAAAATATTCAATTTAATCTATAAGCTTGTGGGGAAATAAAATATTTTGAAATTAAAAAAATAAAAAATAATAATCTTGACCTAGGAGGGGCGAGGTCCATATGGAGTAGAAGGTTGAGGTGGCGGTGGATGTGGCGGTGTAGGTAAAAGCGGCGCTGGAGGACGAGGTAGCCAACACTGGTTTTTGTTTTTAATTTTTTTTTTTTAATTAGGGTACACCCCAAAAGAGTGAGATAGATCAAAAATACAACAATGGCTGGGTAAGGCCGGTTATGTGTCGAATTCTGTCCCCGGACGGATAGTATCAGCCCTGTACTGCGCTTGTGCAGTACGTAGGACAATGGGATTTCGAAAATCTCTGAAAACAAATGGCGCCAGTCCAGGTTCAAGCCCCACCAACCAAAGTTCAACCTGAGCGAAGCGTGGCCGTGCCCGAAGCGTGGCGAGTGAAGCGAGCCCGCGAGGGGCCCTGTTACTATGTGCTACCATATTTCCACTTGGATGGTGGGGCTTAAACCTGCACTCTGCGCAGGCGCCATTCTTCTTCGGAGAATTTCGAAATCTCCTTGTCCTCCATACTGCGCAAGCGATGCGCCTGCTCAGGAAGGGCCGGATACTATCCGATAGCCAGACAGTTTTTGTCAGAACGCCGGTATACATGTCTATTCTGCACAAGGTACGGAACAGTCCTGTGGGATCCATGCATGGTTCATTTTAATGAACGTGAGCTTGTCCACATTGGCTCTGTGCTTGTCTGTGATAACGTCCCCTGCTGTGCTAAATACACGTTCAGATAATACACTGGCTGCAGGGCAGGCCAGCACCTCCAAAGCGTAAAGGGAAAGCTAAGGCCATGTGCCCAATTTGGAGACCCAGAAGTTGAAGGGGGCAGACCCATCATTCAGTATGTGTAGGCGTGTGCACACATACTGCTCCATCATGTTGGTGAAATGCTGCCTCCTGCTAAGACGTTCCATCTCAGCTGGTGGTGCTCGTTGTTGTGGAGTGCTGACAAAGCTTTTCCACATTTCAGCCATGCTAACCCTGCCTTCTGAGGTGCTGGCGGTGCCCCGGCTGCGTTGGCGACCTCTTCCTCCTCCTCTGCCTTCGCATTGTGCTTCCACCGTACCCCCGCTGTCAGATGGGAATGCCACTAGCAGCGCGTCTACCAGCATGCGCTTGTACTCGCGCATCCTACGATCACGCTCCAATGAGGGAATTAAGGACGGTACGTTGTCCTTGTAACAGGGATCCAGCAGCGTGTTCCAGTAATCAGTACCAGTTAGAATGTGGGCAACTCTGCGGTCGTTGTGGAGACACTGCCGCATGTAATCGCTCATGTGTGCCAGGCTGTCCAGAGGCAACGAAAAGCTGTCCTCTGTGGGAGGTGTATCGTCTGTGTCCTCTGTATCCCCCCAGCCACGCACCAGTGATGGCCATGAGCTTGTCTGGGTGCTAAGAGATTTCACCCATTATCGCACACCACCAGGCCGGGCTTGAGGCTCACTGCCACCAACCACTCATCGGTTTGTTGTTCCATGTCCCTCCACAACTCCTGCGCGGTGTGGGGTTTTTCCCCCAAACAGGAACGTTTTAATGCCTGCTATCGTTTCCCCTGGTTGTGCTTAAGTTGGTCGTGAAGGTGTTACGCTGACCGCATGAGGAGGCGTAGAGGATGAGGAAGCGGAGTAGGAGGAGTAAGCAACAGGAGGCAAACTGAAGCATCCTGCAATCCTCGGTGGTGGAAGGACATGTACCAAACTGCTATCCGCCTCAGGCCCAGCTGCCACTGCATTTACCTAGTGTGCTGTTAGGGAGATATAACATCCCTGACCGTGCTTACTGGTCCACGCACCCGTTGTTAGGTGGACCTTGCCACAGATGGCGTTGCGCAGTGCACACCTGATTTTGTCCCCCACTTGGTTGTGCAGGGAAGGGATGGCTCGCCTAGAAAAGTAGTGGCGGCTGGGCACAATGTACTGTGGGACAGCCAATGCTATCAGGCTTTTAAAACTCTGTGTCTCCACCAGAGGGAATGACAGCATTTCAAAGGCGAGGAATTTTGAAATGCTGGCATTCAGGGCCAGGGATCGTGGGTGGGTAGGGGGGTACTTCCTCTTCCACTCCAGTGTTTGGGAGATAGAGAGCTGAACGCTTCCATGGGACATTGTGGAGATGGTTGGTGACCCAGGTGGTAGTGTTGCTGGCAGATCCTCTGTTTGCGGGTTGGTAGGTGCCACTGTCACTACAGAGGTGGATGAAGAGGCCGAGACTCAGCAGAAGAGGAAGCAGGAGGAGCCAGAGACCTTTCTTGGTTTTTGAGGTGTCTACTCCACTGCAGCTCGTGCTTTGCACTTAGATGCATGGTCATGCAGGTTGTGCTCAGGTTGAGAACGTTTATGCCTCGCTTCAGGCTCTGATTGCACAGCGTGCAAACCACTCGTGTCTTGTCATCAGCACATTGTCTGAAAAACTGCCCCGCTAGGGAACTCCTGGGACCTGGCTTTGGTGTGCTCGGTCCCTTGCTGCATTGGGCAGTAGCAGGCATACTATCTAGGGGACAGACGCTCCGCTTTTGCACCCTGCTCCCTCTTCTGCTGTGCTGGTAGCTCTGTGCGACCACCGCCTCTTCCTCCGAACTACACTGGTCACCCGCATGACGTTGATTCCATGTGGGGTCGAGGAAATCATCGTTCTCCACATCATCTTCCACCCAGTCTTCACCCCTGCCCTCCTTGTCGGTCTTCTCAATTGCGAAGGCAGCAGCAGTTGGTACTTGTGTTTCGTCATCATCCGAGACATGCTGCGATGGTCCTCCCATGTACTCATATTGAAACATAAGTGGTTGGGCATTGGTGCACACAATCTCTTCCACTTCTGGGGCAGGGCTAGGTGGATGGCCCTGGGAAACCCTGCTAACAGAGTCATCAAAAAGCAGAATAGACTGCTGCATGATTTGGGGCTCAGACTGCTTGGCTGATTTGCAAGGGGGTGAGGTGAAAGACTGATGGACATCGGCTGCAGGTGCCAACTCTGATCTTTCAGCAGGAGACTGGGTGGGAGACAATGTGAAGGAACCGGAGGCACTGTTAGCAACCCAATCTACTATCGCTTGTACTTGTCCTGGCCTCACACTTGTACAGCCGCATTAGGCCCGACCAAATACCGCTGCAGGCTCTGTCGCCTACTCGCACCTGAGGAAGGTGTTTCACTTGTGCGTGTAGCTGGCACAGATCGTCCACGTCCTCTCCCTGCAACAGGAGCTCCACCAGCAGCACCACGACCAGAGCCATGTCCCTTCTTTGACGTTCTTCTCATATTTCTCAAATTTAGGATCTTGCCCTAAATGGGTGTTTTTTAGAATAGCAGAATAGAGCAACAGTATCTAAAGTGTATATCTCACAAGGACAGATATGCAGAAAATGCTATTCCAAAAAAAATTTTTTTCCCTAAATAATTATTTTTTTGAATAGCAGAATAGAAGAACTCTATCTAAATTGTGTATCTCACACCTACAGATATGCAGAAAACACTGAAAAATATTTTTTTGGCCCTAAATGGGTGATTTTGGAATAACAGAATAGAGCAACAGTATCTAAAGGGCGTATCTCACACATACAGATATGCAGTAAATGCTATTCCAAAAAAAAAAAAATTGCCCTAAATAATTGTTATTTTTGAATAGCAGAATAGAATAACACTATCTAAGTTGGGTATCTCACACCTACAGATATGCAGAAAACACTGCAAAATATATTTTTTTGCCCTAAATGGGTGTTTTTTGAATAGCAGAATAGACCAACAGTATCTAAAGTGTGTATGTCACATGTACAGATATGCAGAAAATGCTATTCCCCCAAAAAAATTTTTGCCCTAAATATTTTTTTTTTAGAATAGCAGAATAGACCAACAGTATCTAAAGGGTGTATCTCACAGTAACATATGCAGTGCACCACTGGTGCACTGAGCTTGCATAAAATGCCCGCCAACGCCAACCTAACTAACAGATGGATAAAAGTTATCTTTTCTCTGTCACTGGGCTCAGGGCAGTGTAAAAAGATTGTGCACTGCACCCACACAAGAAAATCAATGTAGATCGCTGAGTAATTAGAATAGATTTCTGAATCAGGACTCCTATCTAATTCTCTCCCTCAAAGCAGCAGCAGCAACCGTTCCCTACACTATCTATAGCAGAGTGACATGCTGTGCTGTGTGCCTCTAGCTTATATAGAGGCTGGGTCACATGCTGCACTGGCCAATCACAGCCATGCCATTAGTAGGCATGTCTGTGATGGCTTCTAAGGGCACACGAGTTCAACAAATGTTGATTGGCTGCCCTGTAGCTTTTTAAAAAGTGCCATTACATTGCCGAACACCGAACTCGAACCCGAACATACAGTAAATTGTTTGGGTTCGGGTCCAGGACCCAAAAACCCAAAAGTCTGTTACGAACCCGAACTTTACAGTTCGGGTTCGCTCAACCCTACTTACAACCTATAAGGATATTCATAAATGATACTCAAGGTAAAAAAGGTATTCTTTTAGGGACTAATGAAATTGTTAGAGCTTACAGCATTCTGGTACTTTTAGAACTGTTGCAGTTGATAGCAGCGCTTACAGACTATTTGGATCTTAAAGCGGTATATAAGATAATTAGGGTATTTTTATTAGTGTTGATTTTATTAGGGTACTAGGGACTGTTACATAAAGATACAGAGATGACTACTTATTAAAGTATAATGAAGTAATGCAGAAAGAAGAAAATCCATCATAGTGCAATAGTGGTATACAAAGGGATTGCTGCTTTGAGAAATGTTTCTCGTTTTATTGTTTCAATGCTGAATTACAATTTTTTGGTGTGAGCATCAGTGAAAAGACATGCCTTGGAAACTGTCATTCCTGCTGGACACGTATGCCCTGTACACACGGTCGGATATTCCGATGGAAAAAGTCTGATCGGATTATGTTGTCGGAAAATCCCATCGTGTGTGGGCTCTAGCAGGGCTTTTTTCATCGGGATTTCCGACGGAAAAAATTTGAGAGCAGGATCTCAAATTTTCCGACAACAAAATCCGATCAGACTTTTTCTGATCGTGTGTCAAGAATTCCGACGGACAAAGTGCTACGCATGCTCAGATAAAATTTCGAGACCAAAGCTATTGGCTACTAACCTCTACGTAGTTCCGTCGTACACAATGAACGTCACCACGTTCGGAATGATCGGATTTTCCGACAACTTTGTCTGACCGTGTGTATGCAACACCAGTGTCGGACAAAAACGGATTTTGTGGTCAGAATTTCCGACTGTGTGTACAGGGGCTTATGCTCATCTCTCTCTCCTCCCTCCTAAACACTGCTCAACTCAACAGCACTACTCAGGGAGCAAGAGCTTAGTGTTAAGTGTTAAAGGCTTGGGCAGAGGCAAGTTTAGGTTCTGGAGGGATGCTTTAGTGTTCATACCAATATTTTGCTGGAAAACTTTGCTATTTTAAGTAGTTTTCAGCACAGAAAGTCCTACATTAAGATGTAACAGTGTCAAATTACAAACACTAAAAACGTAGTATCCTTCTGATATAACTGAGATTGTGAAGGAAGAGGTATAGCTAAAGTAGAGGGCCTGAAACTGTTAATGCCCATGAAACAGTTTGATTTTTTTTTTTTCACTTCCTTGTCAAAGAATTTTATATATAAAAAAAAAAAAGGCAAGTACATAAACAAAAGAGAATCGTCTCACATAGTGCATATAGATTAACAAACATCCGAACAAATACATTTTCATCAGGAATGAGTAGAGGCTTGGGTTTACATAGATAGGTTATGACACGGTTTGATTTTTATTCACTTTACAGGTAAGACTTTACACATTTTTTGAGCTTCATGCTTAAAGAAAAAAGTGTTCAAAAACCTTATCTAACAACTATATACTGGAGTTGATTTACCAAAGCAGTAGAGGCAATGGGATTGATTTACTAAAGACAAAGTGCACAGTCCATTGCCTTTAGTAAATTCATATCAGTATGTAAATTCCATGTGCCTAGTAAATAAGGTGATGATGTGTTTTCTTTTAATACCCACTACCCAATTATGTACAGGATATTTCTTTACACATCATTAAATGTTTGAAGTAAACACAGCTTTATCTAATATAATAATCTATGTGAATATTCACTTTGCAAAGTGAACAATCCCTATTCCATTACTAAATCAACTCCATCACCTCTCTAACTGAGAATTTTCAGATACTGTTTTAAGACACAAAACTCAACATTTATATTCCAAATGCATTCATCTGACTGAAACATAGTTTCTTTTTTAAAAATCACATTGCAGAATGTGGCTTGTTTTAGAACTGTTCAAGCAAAAACCCAATTTTCTTCCACTCTTTGTTCATGGTGATAGCCTAAGTTCATCCTTTTTGTGTGCTTCTGTACAACCGTTTATGTAGTACGTGTTGCTCTCTATTTGCATGTTCACATTCCACAATTTTTTACTTGAAATATGTTACATATGAGTTTATGTGAAATCTCCATTAACAGATGAAAATAATATTGTAATTAGGAATACATTTTGGTTAGATCGGAATAAATTTAAACCATTGCGTGTGTTTCTCTATTATACCACTACTAGATTCCCAATTGGTGTTACTGTAAATATATTTCTACTTCAAAGGCTTTGTCATTGTTTTTCCTTATCACATCTCACATGGGTTGCAAATAGGAATGAGCTTGATGTTCTGTTAGAAAATAAGTTCGACTCAGGCGGGTGTTCGCTTGTTCTTCGAAGTGCGAACATTATGGGGCATTCGCGGCAAATTAGAGCACCACATAACGCCCCATAATGCACTGCGAGATCGCATTGCATTGCTGTATTATGATTGGCCAAAGCATCCACCTGCCAATCACAGCGTGCTCTGCTAGGAGAGCAATAATTGGCAAAAAGGCAGGGTATATATATATATATATATATATAATATATATATATATATATACTCTGCATTTACGATTTGGACGATTTGGGCAATATCTGCAGATGAGGTTGGTAATGTAGATGTGGCAATGTTGTGAATGGCCTTGTATGTAATGGTTAGCATTTTGAATTTTACACAGTGAGGTAGGGGAAGCCAGTGAAGGGATTGGAGGGATTACTGTATATACTCTGCATCCAGTGTAGCCTATATCTACAGTGCATTCCGTGGTGTACTGTTTCTAATATACTTCAGACGATTTACACAGTATCTAATAGTATAAAATACAGTGCAGCTGTTGTACAGTATCTAATACAGTGTGTACAGTGTCTACTAAACTTCTGGTGGTGTACACAGTACACAATGCAGTGCAGCCATAGTACAGTTGCTAATACGGTGCAGGCGGTGTAAACAGTATCTAATACAGTGTGTAGAGTTTCTACTACACTTCTGGTGGTGTACACAGTATAAAATACATTGCAGCCATTGTACAGTTTCTAATACAGTGCATGTGGTGTACACACAGTATCTAATACAGTGTTTACAGTTTCTACTACACTTCAGGTGGAGTACACAGTACACAATACAGTGCAGATGTAGTACAGTTGCTAATACAGTACAGGCGGTGTACACAGTATCTAATACAGTGTGTACATTTCTTCTACACTTCTTGTGGTGTACACAGTATCTAATACAGTGTAGTGTGGTGTTGATAAACAAAATATACATCATGTCCGGAGGGCCACCAAGGAGAGGCAGATGCTCACAGGCCACTAAAAGAGGGCAAGCAACCTCTGTGTCTACAGTCAACACTGCTGGTCGTGGACATGGTGCATTCTCTGCAGGTGGCCATGGGGCATGCTTGTCCTTTTTTTCTGCTGCTGGCCATGTTATTGAGCCAGAACATGCAGAAGAGTTGGTGGCGTGGATAACAAAGCTGTCCTCATCCTCCTCATCCTCTGTCACCAAGGCTCAGAGTAGTTGGTCTTCCAACGCAGCTGCCAAAGCGGCCTATTCCACCGGCTCCATGTACACAGTCACTCCTTCCATAGCCCCACCATCATGCACGGAGGAGTCCCTAGAATTTTTCGACTACAGTGTCGGGTACATGTTGCTGGAGGATGCGCAGTGATTTGAAGGCTCCAATGTTGGTTCCCAGGTTGAGGAAGAGAGTAACGTGAGCCTAGAGAGAGAGGTTGCCACAGAAGGACAAGGAACTGGCAGTCATGTTCCCCCAGCTGCAGCATACTGCCAAGTTTTCTCAAGTGACGAGGAGGGAGGGGATGATGAGGACACTGACTGTACTTGGGTACCTGAGAGAGGAGAGGAGGAGGAGGCACAACTCCAATGAGACAGGATGTCCTCTAGGGGGCAGCTTAAGGGCAGCCACCTTATTGTATCACACCTCAGAGCTCCACAGGTGCAAGGCGCTGCTTACTCCCCGCTGACCTTTAAAAGTTCCTTGGTGTGGGCCTTTTTTTTTTTTTTTTTTTTTTTTTTGTAATTCCTTTATTTATTTTCAAAATGGTACAGCATTACAATCACAGAATAACAATGACATTGCTTATAGTAAAAAAGAAAAAAAAAAAAACAGTAACATGTAGCAAATAGGGTTAGATGTAGTACCAGCTTCGTCGTGTGACGCTCCCCCTTGTTGGCACCTTGTGGTTTACAAGTGTGGTTGCGAGTGAAAGTTAAACTGCCCGTGTGCCACCCCGGGAAGGAGCTTCTATACTGTTTCCTTAGTAACCCATCTGTTGGTGCGGCTGCCACGGCCACACTGATAGAAACTTCTCCGGCTGGCTGGGGGATTTGTCCCCCAGACAGCCGGGCCCAGCCATGTGGCACAAGAGACGAGTAATGTATATAAGATATGCATATTATCTGGCTAAGCCGGCCCATGGCTGGGGAAAACTTAAAAAAAAAAAAAAAAAAAAAAAAAAAAAAAAAAAATATGTAAGATGGGGGGGGGGGGGGGTGAGAAGGGGTGGAGAGAGAGGGAAGGGGGAAGTGAAAAGGGGTGAAGATGGAGATGGTGGTGCCTCCCAGACCATGCGGAAGGTCAGGCTGCATGGTTTAGTCAGGACATGCAACCTCACGGAGGTATGCTTCGGTGTATATGTAATGAATCCAAGGTCGCCATGTCTCCGAAAAGGCCTCCTCTCTGCCATGCAGGGTGGCAGTGAGGTCTTCCATGTTCCTCAGTTCATTAACCTTGGCATACCACATTGATTTTGATGGTGGGGTCTCCGATCTCCAGCACAAGGGGATGCATGCCTTGGCAGCATTTAAGAGCTGAATGGTAAGGGATGCTTTGTACTTCTTAATGGGTCGCTTAGAGAGATGCAGCAGGCAGGCCCCGGGATCCCCCTCTAGAATAGCACCAGTCAGGTGCTCGATCGTGCTTGTCACCTCTCGCCAGTAGGGTTTGATTTTGGGGCAGTCCCAGAAAATGTGGAGCATCGTTCCCTCCTCCAGACCGCAGCGCCAGCAAAGGCTGGAGACCTGCGGGAAGAAGCGGTGCAGAGTGGTAGGCACTCTGTACCATCGGGTCATAATTTTATAACAGGTCTCTTGGACTCTCGTGGCTATGGATGACTTCTGGGCAAAATGCAAGATCTTGTCCTTTTGTGAATCATTGAGTTGGATTCCTAGATCAGCCTCCCATTTGGAGAGGAAGGGGGGCGAAAACCCTTCCGCTGGTAAGATCAGGGAGGCGTAGATAAGAGACAGACAGTGACGAATCGGTTCTCTGCGGTGGCAGATTTGCTCCAGTTCTGTGAGAGGGCGCGATATGCCTGGTGTCCGTGCACACCGGCGCAGGAAGTTACGCAGTTGGAGACCACTCCAGAAGTCCAGTGGGGGGTCAGTAGCATATATCCCTGCCTCTGTTACGAGTCGGCCGTCCGTGCCCATGAAGTCATGGAGGTGTAGCCGCTCCTTTGCAGTTAGACGACCAAAAATAGGGTTCATACGGCCAGGAGGGAAATCGGGGTTATCCAAGATTGGCACCATGGGGGATGGGATTGGGGATACTGAGGAATGCCGAAAGGCATCCCTGGCCACCTGTATGGTGCTGCCCAGTGTGGGGTGGTTAGTGAGGTCCCTTGGAATAGGGGTGGTGATCCACGGCCAGCTCTTGGCCATGCCGCCAGAGTCCTCCAGCTCCATCGCCACCCACTGTTTAGCTTCTGCGTGGCAGTGCCAGTCGACCACTCTAGTAAGATGGGCCGCCCTGTAGTAGGCCTTTATATCTGGGAGGCCCACCCCTCCCCTGTGCTTTGCCATGTGTAGGAGTTGCAGTCTAATACGCGGCTTTCGGTGTGACCAGACAAAGGCTCGAAACATCGAGTCGATTCGTTTAAAGAATAGCGGTGGGATACGGATAGGGAGGGCTTGTAGTAGGTATAATATCCTGGGTAGAGCTGTCATCTTAATGGCATTGCATCGTCCGAACCACGTTAAAGTAAGGGAATGCCAGTGAAGGAGATCTGTGTTGAGTCGGAGAAGAAGAGGGGCGAAGTTTGCCTGATATAGGTCCGAGGGGTCCGGACTAATTTCAACACCTAGATAGGGGATAGTGTTGGTCGACCAGCGTAGCTGGTACTCTGAGCGTAGACGACGGATCGTGCCTTTGTCCACAGAAATATTAAGGAGGGAGGACTTGGACAGGTTGATTTGGAAGGACGAGAGGGCACCGTACTCCTGTAAGGAGTGGAGTAGGTTAGGGAGTGAATTGAGTGGGTCTGTTAGAAAGAAAATGAGGTCATCCGCAAATGCGGTCACCTTGTGCGGTCCGGAGGGTTTGTGGTAACCGGTGATGTTTGTGTTCGCCCTTATTCTGCACAAGAGGGGCTCCAGGGAAAGAATAAAGATCAGCGGGGATAGGGGGCAACCCTGTCGAGTACCGTTGCGGATATTAAAGTAGCTGGACCTAGTCTCGTTGACTTTGACTGCAGCTGTAGGATGGGAGTAAAGGGAAAGGATCCAACTGAGCATCGAGGAGCGGAGCCCAATATGTTCTAAGGTGGCCTGTATGAAGGACCAGTCTACGCGGTCAAACGCCTTCTCCACGTCGGTTGACAGCAGGAGAAGGGGTCGACCCGATGACCTGGCTGCATGAATTAGGTTTATCACCCTGATGGTGTTGTCCTGTGGTTCTCGTTGTGGAACGAAGCCCGCTTGGTCCCTGTGAATCAGGCTTGGTAAGTATGAGAGTATTCTATTGGCCAATACCTTGGCGAACAATTTAAGGTCGGTATTCAAAAGAGCTATTGGCCGGTAACTCCCGCATCTTAGTGGGTCCTTCCCCTCCTTTGGGATGAGGGAAATGTAGGCCCTCAAGGTATCTATCGGGAAGGAGTTACCCTCAGTAATTGAGTTGAGGGCCGATACCAATGGCCGGGAGAGGGTCTCAAAGAAGGCTTTGTAATATGCTGGAGTGAAGCCATCAGGGCCGGGGGCCTTCTTTGGTTTCGAGGTGGCCAGCGCCACCCCCAATTCCGTTGTTGTGATGGGTTGCTCCAACTCCTCCTGGACAGCGGCCGGAAGTGACGGCATGCCGGATGTGGCCACATATGACCGTGGGGTAAAACCTCCAGCAGCGCTGTGGTCAACCGTCTGTGGCCTGTCTAAATTATAAAGGCCTTCGTAGAATAACCGAAACTCTGCTGCCATATCTGATGATGTGGACACTTTCTGGCCCGAGGATGTCAGTATGTGGGGGATATAGGTTTTGGAGCGAGGGCCTCGTAGCGCCCTGGCCAACAAGGTGCCGGGTTTGTTTGAAAATTCGTACATCGTACGGTGAGCCCAGGCCAGTTTTTGTTTCGTTTTGTGGAACACAATCGAGCGGAGTTCTTCACGTGCTTTGAGAAGTTCCTGGTAAGTAGCCCGTGCTAGACTGGCTTTATGGGCACTCTCTAGGGAGCGAATCTGGGCAAGGAGTTCGTCTGCACGTCGTGTTCTGTCCCGTTTGAGGCGAGCCCCTATTTTAATTAAGGTGCCCCTTACAACTGTCTTATGGGCCTCCCAAACTGTCAGGGGGTTAGCGACTGTGGCTGTATTAATAGTGAAATACTCCTGCAGCGAGGCCAGTACCTCCGAACGAGTCTCTTCCGATTGCAGCAGAGTCTCATTCAGTCTCCATGAGGGAGGGGTCTGAGCCACATGCCCCAGCAGGAGAGTAAGGTGTATCGGTGCATGATCTGAGAACGATATGACATCGATGGCGGTAGAGACCACCCTGGATAAGTCCTTGTGCGACAGTAACAGATAGTCCAATCTCGAGTAGGAGTGATGGACTTGAGAGAAAAATGAATAATCTCGTGCCTGGGGATGTAATAGTCACCAGGGGTCAATCAGGCGCAGGGCCTGGAGGTCTGCTTTCATCCGCTTGAGGCGTGCGTATGAAAGATGGGAGGCACTGCGCGAGGCATCCAGCTGAGGGTCCATAGTAAAATTGAGGTCTCCCCCAAAGACTAGCATTCCCTCTGCGAATTCCAGCAACTGCGGTAGCAGCTTCCGTAAGAATTGCGGGTGGTCTGCGTTAGGGAAGTAAACGTTGGCGAAGGTGACCTGCTCGTCAAACACCTTCCCTTTTAAAAGGAGGAAGCGTCCCTGCGGATCTACCCGCTGCGCCCCAAACGTACACGGTACCGATTTTGCCAGGAGGATGCTGACCCCCTTGGACTTGGAGATGGGTGAAGTGCTGTGGTATGCCGTTGGGAAGGCCCCATTTGTCAATTTAGGGATGCGTTCACCATGGAAATGCGTTTCCTGTAAAAAGGCAATTTGAGTCCTGCCTTTGCGCAGGTCGGCTAGAAGCTGTGAGCGCTTCTCGGGCACATTAAGGCCACGCACATTAAGAGAGGTAACCTTCAGAAGACCCATGGCGCCTTTTGGCTTAGTGGCAACCACTGTTCACGAGGTGGAGAGAGTAACGGCCCCTTGCCTGGGGTCTCAGCGGGGGGCCCCACCACCTCAAGAGGGAGGGGATGAGGGGAGGGTAGGGGAGGGACGGGGAAGAAGAGGAGAAGGGGTGGGGAGGAAGGGGAAGGGGAAAACTAGTCTTTAAACGTAGTTACTCTATGGACCCCCGGTTGGCACTGTCAGTGTCCAAGCGAGGAGCCGCCCTAATTGGGGGTGGCAAGAGCGGCTAGGATTGCTTGGAGTCAAGCAATAGTACAACAGGAAAAATTAAAACAAAGAAACATCAAGTTAGGAGATGCACAGGAAGAGAGCAATGAGAACCATGGAGAAAGTAACATAGCATTAGAGCCAACATTAGATCTTAATTGGTTACAATATGTGAGCTGGCCTTGTATATAACTGGTGCTTGTGTAGCGGAAGCGGAAATCTGATATCTGAGACTCCCCACTGTCGGTGCATTGGAGAAAACTCCACTCACAGAGAGTGCATCCGCCATTGGAGCGTGCATGTAATCCCCACCCCCGCCCTCCGGTTGCCTGGATCGGGGTGCGGCCCTCACATGTATGCAGACCCTGGCTGTGTTCATGGGATGGATATGGTTGAGGGTGCACATATCAGACTAACCCACTCTGGTATTTACATTGAGTCACCTGAAAGAGGCCTTCCTAACGGATAGACCCCACTATTCCCCTGACTCAATAAGGCTAATACCTGACGCCTGCCATGCAAAAGGGGGGAGGCAGGTCGCCAACAGGTCCAGAATGCAAGGTCTGGTCCGGGGAGTGTGGTCCGCCCGTCACCTCTCGGATTGTGCAGCCAGCCCCGGTGTGGGCCTTTTTTGACACGTGTGCAGCAGATCACACCATTGCTGTTTGCAACCTATGTCTGAAGTGGATCAAGCATGGCCAGAACAGCAGCCGCTTGGGCACCACATGCTTGACCAGACATATGATGACCTGTCATACAGTCTGTTGGCAACAGCACTTGAAAGACCCACATTAAAGAAAAAGGTGGATTTCTGCTTGCTCCTTATCTGGGATCTCCAACTCTACTATACCTCCTGTCCTCTCAAAAACCTGCACTGAGAAAAATGAAGGTAAAGCAATAGGTGTCCCAAGTAACTGTAAAACGAAATTAGGTCCCTCAGTTTACTCACACATTAAGATGTACCTAACAACAATATCCAGTTGCATCTGTGACTTGCGTATTGTGAAACCTTTCTTTACTTTTTCAATAAGTTGAATGTTTAAAAAAAAGAAATTCGGTCCCAGCCATCCACATGCTCAGCATCTAAATGCTAGCTTGGGCATATTTCTAGCACTGCAACTGCTGTTTTTTTCAGCTGGTAGACTCTGTCCCCTTTAGTGAATTTGTGGAATGTTCTGTACCTCAGTGGCAGGTTCCAAAACACCATTTATTTTCACAGAAGACCATTCCGGATCTCTACCGGCATTTGTGGAGGGCAATGTTTTGGCCTTGTTGGACAGGGCGGTCAGCAATAAGGTGCATATTACCGTTGACTTATGGTCGAGCAGGCACGGACAGGGATGTTACCTTTCCTTCATGGTGCACTGGGTAACTCTGCTGGCAGCTGGGAAGGATGCAGGACAGGGTTCATTGTTGTTGGAGCTTGTTCCACCACCACGTCTCCAAAATGTTATCAGTGATTCTGCCACAGCTCTCTCCTCCACCCCCTCCTCTTCTTTTTCCTCTATGGCCTCTTCTGCAGGTTTGTCCTCTGAACCAGCGGTGCTCCTTAAGCATTCAAGGGGCTACACAAGCAGGCAGGCTAAAAGATGCCATGCAGTGCTTTAGTTGGTCTGCCTAGGGGACAGGAGCCACACTGGGGCAGAGATTCTATCAGCTCTGCAGGGGTAGACTCAGAGGTGGTTAATGCCACGCCAGCTTCAGCCAGGAATGGTTGTATGTGACAATGGCACCAACATTCTCTCCACCCTCCGACAGGGACACTTGACCCATGTTCCATGTTTGGCACACGTCCTGAATTTGGTGGTGCAGCGGTTCTTGAGCAGGTACCCAGGCTTACAGGATCTCCTGAGGCAGGCCAGAATAGTCTGTGTTAATTTCCGCCAGTCATACAATGCCAGTGCTCAGCTGGCTGACATTCAATGGGAATGCAACCTGCACACCAACCGCCTCATTTGTGACATGCCCACCAGGTGGAACTCAACGCTGGCATTGCTGCAGCGGCTGCACACACAGCAGAGGGCCATCAATGAGTACCTGTGCGAGTATGCCACCAGGACGGGTTCAGGGGAGCTTGGCTTCTTTTTGCCACACCAGTGCCTACTGATCAAGGATGCATGCACTGTCCTGTCACCATTTGAGGAGGCCACAAGGATGGTGAGTAGGGATGGGCCCGGTGTTCGATTCGAACCCACGTTTGAATCGAGCACCGGGCGTTCGCCTGCTCGGCGAGCCCAGAACTATTTGGGCCGTTCGCATCACATTCGTGTGATGTGAGCAGCCCGCAATGCATTGCGCCAGTCGCAGTGCATTGCTGGCTGATGATTGGCCAAGCATGCACTGTGACCCCGCATGCTTGGCCAATCACAGCGCCGGCAGCGAGGAGAGCAATAATTGGCTACAGGCAGAACGCCTGTAGCCAATTATAGCTCAGGGGCGTTAGTACACGCCCCACTCTATAAAAGGACGCCGTGCCGGCGGCCTAGTGCACTCTGTTCCAGTGACTGTGATACAGACAGACAGTGTACATTGCTGATGCTTATTCATTGCTGATGCTGATTCATTGCTGATGCTGATTCATTGCTGACACATTTGAATTTATATTCATTCTGCTGATTGCACTGCTGCTGACAGTATCTGCAGTGCTGTGCTGTCTCATACATTCTGCTGTGCTGAGTGGTGACATTATCTGCTGCTGAGTCTAACTGCTGTGATTCTGGGGATTAGTCTGGTGTGTGCGTGCTGTTAGTATAGCATTGCAGTATCACCTTCTGGCCTATTGTGATCTAAGGCAGGCAGGCATTTATATGAGCTAGCGTGTGTGTGTGTGCTGTGTTAGTACAGCACACATAAAACCACCTCAATCACTCTATCTGCTAAAAGGCCCAGTTGTTGTCATCTAAGGCAGCCTATATCTGCCGTAAGGCCCAGTTATTGTCATCTAGGGCAGCCAGGCATCTCCAGGAGCTAGCGTGTGTGTGTGTGCTGTGTTAGTACAGCACACATAAAACCACCTCAGCCACTCTATCTGCCATAAGGCCCAGTTGTTGTCATCTAAGGCAGCCTATATCTGCCGTAAGGCCCAGTTGTTGTCATCGAAGGCAGTCAGGCATCTCCAGGAGCTAGCGTGTGTGTGTGTGTGTGCTGTGTTAGTACAGCACACATAAAACCACCTCAGCCTCTCTATCTGCCATAAGGCCCAGTTGTTGTCATCTAAGGCAGCCTATATCTGCCGTAAGGCCCAGTTGTTGTCATCGAAGGCAGCCAGGCATCTCCAGGAGCTAGCGTGTGTGTGTGTGTGCTGTGTTAGTACAGCACACATAAAACCACCTCAGCCTCTCTATCTGCCATAAGGCCCAGTTGTTGTCATCTAAGGCAGCCTATATCTGCCGTAAGGTCCACTTGTTGTCATCTAAGGCAGCCTATATCTGCCGTAAGGCCCAGTTGTTGTCATCAAAGGCAGCCAGGCATCTCCAGGAGCTAGCGTGTGTGTGTGTGCTGTGTTTAGTACAGCACACATAAAACCACCTCAGACACTCTATCTGCCATAAGGCCCAGTTGTTGTCATCTAGGGCAGCCTATATCTGCCGTAAGGCCCAGTTGTTGTCATCGAAGGCAGCCAGGCATCTCCAGGAGCTAGTGTGTGTGTGTGCTGTGTTAGTACAGCACACATAAAACCACCTCAGCCTCTCTATCTGCCATAAGGCCCAGTTTTTGTCATCTAAGGCAGCCTATATCTGCCGTAAGGCCCAGTTGTTGTCATCAAAGGCAGCCAGGCATCTCCAGGAGCTAGCGTGTGTGTGCTGTGTTAGTACAGCACACATAAAACCACCTCAGCCTCTTTATCTGCCATAAGGCCCAGTTGTTGTCATCTAAGGCAGCCTATATCTGCCGTAAGGCCCAGTTGTTGTCATCAAAGGCAGCCAGGCATCTCCAGGAGCTAGCGTGTGTGTGTGTGCTGTGTTAGTACAGCACACATAAAACCACCTCAGCCTCTTTATCTGCCATAAGGCCCAGTTGTTGTCATCTAAGGCAGCCTATATCTGCCGTAAGGCCCAGTTGTTGTCATCTAAGGCAGCCAGGCATCTCCAGGAGCTAGCGTGTGTGTGTGTGCTGTGTTAGTACAGCACACATAAAACCACCTCAGCCTCTCTATCTGCCATAAGGCCCAGTTGTTGTCATCTAAGGCAGCCTATATCTGCCGTAAGGCCCAGTTGTTGTCATCGAAGGCAGCCAGGCATCTCCAGGAGCTAGCGTGTGTGTGCTGTGTTAGTACAGCACACATAAAACCACCTCAGCCTCTCTATCTGCCATAAGGCCCAGTTGTTGTCATCTAAGGCAGCCTCTATCTGCCGTAAGGCCCAATTGTTGTCATCTAAGGCAGCCTCTATCTGCCGTAAGGCCCAGTTGTTGTCATCTAAGGCAGCCTCTATCTACCGTAAGGCCCAGTTGTTGTCATCTAAGGCAGCCTCTATCTGCCGTAAGGCCCAGTTGTTGTCATCGAAGGCAGCCTTTATCTGCCGTAAGGCCCTGTTGCTGTCATCTAAGGCAGCCATCTGCAGGAGTTAGTGTGTGTGCTGTGTTACTCCAGCACAATATACACTACCCACTACAATGCCTGGAAGACCGCCAAGGAGAGGCAGACAGTCCAGAGGCAAGAACACAGGGCAAGCAGGCTCTGTGTCTAGAGACAACAGTGCTGGTCGTGGACGTGGACGTGGTCGTGCATCGTCATCAGCACGTGACCATGGGACACGCTTGTCCTTGTTTTCGGCAGCTGGACATGTTGAGCCGCATCATGCCGAAGGCTTGGTAGAATGGATAACCAAGCCCTCCTCATCCTCCTCATCCTCTCTCACCCAGGCTCAGGGTACTGGCAAAGCAGCTGCCAACGCGTACTCAATGGCATCATCAAGCACCCCTTCCCTAGACCCACCATGTCCTCCTGAGGAGTCCCCCGAACTGTTTGAGCACAGTGTTGGGTACATACTCCAGGAGGATGCCCAACGTTTTGAAGGCTCGGATGATGATACCCAGCTAGAGGAAGGCAGTAGCGTGAGCGCAGAGAGAGGGGATGCTCAAGGACAGCAATCTGGCAGTCATGTTCCACCAGCTGCAGCTTACTGCCAGGTTTGCTCCAGTGGTGAAGAGGGAGGGGATGATGAGGTCACTGACTCCACATGGGTGCCTGAAGGGAGAGAGGAGGAGGAGGAGGTGGCACATGTCCAACGAGGCAGGATGCCCTCCGGAGGCCAGCTAGAGGCCAGCACACCAACTGAATCACACCGCAGAGCTCCGCCTGTGCAGGGCGCTGCCTCTGCACGTTATCACAAAAGTTCTTTGGTGTAGGCCTTTTTTGAGACGAGTGCATCAGATCGCACCACTGCTATTTGCAACATATGTCTCAAGCGTATCTCACGTGGCCAAAACATCAGCCGCTTGGGCACCACAAGCATGACCAGACATATGTCGACCTGCCATGCAGCTCGTTGGCAAGCGCACATTAACCTCCTTGGCGGTGTTCCCGAGTCTGGCTCGGGTTCAGTTTTTTCTGCCAGGAGCGGTAACCCCGAGCCAGACTCGGGCTGCATTGCAGGATACAGGGGGGGAAGTTACTTACCTTTTCCCCTGGATCCTGCGATGTCTCCCCGCTGTGTGTGCAAGCCGTCCGCTCGCTCGATTCACACAGTGCCGAGTGCCGCTGATCTCCGTTCCCTGCGACGTTCCGACGCAAGGGAGCGGAGATCGGCGCCAAATTCAAAAAAGTTTAAAAACACAACACACATACAGTACTGTAATCTTACAGATTGCAGTACTGTATACAAAAAATACACATCCCCTTTGTCCCTAGTGGTCTGCCCAGTGCCCTGCATGTCATTTTATATAATAAAAAGATTTTTTTTCTGCCTGGAAACTGTAGATTGTCCATAGCAACCAAAAAGTGTCCCTTTATGTCAAAAGTGGTTTTAGACCAGCTAGAAAACACCGATAAAAAATTAGAATCACAATTTATCATCAAACAATAAATTTAATGACAGTGACTATTCTGCAACTGAGCAAATTTCAGTGTTTTTGATTTGATTACATTATTGAATCATTTTTATATATATTTTTATTATTATTTATAATTTATGATTTTGTGTTTCAAACTTTATCATACCCGGGATGTCTACTAGACTCTGGTTCGGACAGATTTAAGTGAGTTATTCATAAGAATTGCATGCCTACAATGTAAAAACGCCAAATTTCCATGCAAAATAATTGTACCGCTTTCAGCACAAAATTCCAGCCAGACTTATACCGCCAGGGAGGTTAAAGACCCACACCAAAGAACAAAGCGGACCTCTCCTTGCTCCTCATCAGCTGGGATCTCCAACCCCACTATATCTTCAGTCCTCTCTGAAAGCTGCTCTGAGAGGAATGATGGTGTAGAATTAGGTGTGTCACAGCCAAGTACTTGCGGGCACTCTGTTAGCAGAGTGCCCGCAAGTTACACCGACGTTACACCGACGTTACACCGACGTTACACAGACGTTACACCGACGTTAGTTACACCGATGTCCGATTCTACCAGGCAAATTTCCCTGCCCCAGCTGCTGGACCGTCGAAAGAAGTTTTACTCCCAGCCATCCACATGCCCAGCGGTTGAATGCTAGCTTGGCTAAATTAATTGCTAGCACTTCAACTGTTGCCTTTTCAGTTGGTAGACTCGGCCCCCTTCCGTGAGTTTGTTTAATGTGCGGTTCCTCAGTGGCAGGTTCCCAAATGCCACTTTTTCTCACGGAAGGTGATTCCGGCTCTGTACCGGCATGTGGAAGGCAATGTCCATGCCTCGCTGGACAGGGCGGTCAGCGGTAAGGTGCATATTACCGCTGACTCATGGTCCAGCAGGCATGGACAGGGACGTTACCTGTCTTTCACGCCCCATTGGGTCACTCTTCTGGCAGCTGGGAGGGATGCAGAACAAGGTGCAGTAGTGTTGGAGGTTGTTCCGCCACCACGCCTCAAAAATGCTACTACTGGTTGTGACACACCTCTCTCCTCCACCCCCTCCTCTTCTTCTTCCTCCATGGCCTCTTCGAGTGCTCTGTCCTCGGAACCAGCGGTGCTCCGTAGGCGTACAAGGGGCTACGCAAGTACGCAGGCAAAAAGATGCCATGCCGTGCTTGCGCTGGTGTGTTTGGGGGACAGGAGCCACACTGGGGCAGAGGTTCTGGCAGCTCTGCAGGGGCAGGCCGAGAGGTGGTTGACGCCATGCCAGCTTAAGCCAGGAATGGTGGTTTCTGACAATGGCACCAACCTCCTCTCTGCCCTGCGACAGGGACAGCTGACCCATGTGCCCTGTATGGCTCACGTCCTCAACCTGGTGGTGCAGCGGTTCTTGGGCAGGTACCCAGGCTTACAGGATGTCCTGAGGCAGGCCAGGAAAGTCTGTGTGCATTTCCGCCGATCGTATAATGCCAGTGCTCGGCTGGCAGAGCTGCAAAAGAAGTTGAACCTGCCCAAGAACCGCCTTATATGTGACATGCCCACCAGGTGGAACTCAACGTTGGCCATGCTGCAGCGACTGCACACGCAGCAGAGGGCCATCAATGAGTACCTGTGCGACTACGGCACCAGGACAGGGTCAGGGGAGCTTGGATTTTTTTCCCCATGCCAGTGGAGCATGATCAGGGATGCATGCACTGTCCTGTCACCATTTGAGGAGGCCACGAGGATGGTGAGCAGTGACAGTGCATGCATCAGTGACACTGTGCCTCTTGTCCACCTGTTGGAGCATACGCTGCATGGGATAATGGACAGGGCACTTGAGGCAGAGCAGAGGCAGGAAGAGGAGGACTTCCTTGCCTCTCAAGGCCCCCTTTATCCAGACAGTGTTCCTTCTCTCCCACCCATCACACAGGAAAAGGATGAGGAGGAGGAGGATTGTGTGAGCATGGAGGTGGAGCAGCAGTCTTTTAGGGATGATTTACAGTCCCAACAAACCAGTGGACTTGTACGTGGCTGGGAGGAGGTGGCTGGCGATCATGTCATCCTCAGTGACCCAGAAGACTCCGGACCGAATGCCTCAGCTAACCTACGTTGCATGGCCTCCCTGACCCTGCAAAGCCTGCGGAAGGATCCTCGTATTCTTCGGATCAAGGAGAGGGACCATTACTGGCTGGCCACTCTCCTTGATCCACGGTACAAGGGTAAGGTTGCAGACCTTATCTTGCTGTCGCAGAGGGAGCAGAGGATGAGACATCTCAGGGAGGCCTTGCAGAAAGGTCTGTGCAACGCGTTCCCAGAGACTGGGAAGTTACAAACTCCTGGTCCTGGACGACGAGTTGCTGAGGCTTCGGTCAGTAGCAGAAGGAGCGGTGGGGAAGGTGGACGTCTGACTGATGCGTTCAGACAATTTTTTAGTCCACAGCCCCGAGGTATGATCGGTTCCAGCAACCATCGCCAGCGTCTGATATACATGGTGAAGGAATACCTAGAGGTCAGACTTGGACACCTTTCCCAAATCCCTTCTGTGGTCCAAACAGAAATTCTATGAATACTCAAATAAGCCCCATAGGATGCTAGTAAACAAACTGAAACCCCGCCCCTTCCACTCATCCCCAGATTTTCTCAAACAACCTGATGGTACTCTCACCTACTGCCCTCTCACAATGTCTAAAGTTTTCGGAGAATTCTATCGCAAACTATACAACTGCCTGCAGACAGAACCCCACTACAACTTTACACAAGAGAAATTTGACTCTTTCTTTGACTCCCTACATCTACCCAAACTCTCTCCTGACCATCTTCTATCTTTGAATTTGACAGTCACTCCTGAGGAACTGACCGACGCAGTGAAAAATCTCCCTACCCAAAAATCCCCTGGCCCAGATGGCTTACCATATTCCTATTATAAGAACTTCCTACCAATCTTGAGCCCACATTTGATCTCCCTATTCTCCTTCCTATTTAAAGGCACCGAACCCCACCCTCAATTCCTCCATATTTCCATGATCCCCAAACCTGGTAAAGATCCCTCCCTCCCAGACAACTATAGGCCCATTGCACTACTCAATTCAGATTACAAAATATTTACAAAGATCCTAGCTAACCGATTATCCCACCTAATACCAAGACTAATACATAAAGATCAGGTAGGCTTTGTGACAGCCAGACACGCAGGCGATAACACAAGACGCACCATAGACCTCGTTGACCTATTAAATAAAACATCACGGGGGCGTGGCCTGCAGCGGAGAGGGATGGCAGCGTGATCTCTGAGCTCCGGATCCTACAGGGAGAAAGCGTCCATAAACGGCACCTTTGGACCCCGCCAATCGGCCCATTTACCGGCGGAACCACCCGCTACCATCAAGAGGACATGGCAACTAAAAGAAAAGGGGCGAGCAAGCCGCAACGCCTGACCGATTACTTCCAACAGCCGCGGCCTGGAGGTAGGCAATATGGCGCCGGCTCCGCACACGCGGCGGCACACAAACACAAACCCAAACCCAGCTCATCCACCCCATCACCCCTACATGACGATCCGATCGTCGACCAGACATCCCCCTTACCTCATTCCCCTACAGGGAGCCCGGCTAAAGCCAAACTAAGACTGGATGAGAACGGATGCAGCACAGCCCCAGGCCCAGCATCAGACTCAGGGGATGACACCAGGGAGCTCCCGGACTCAATTACGTCCTTCCCCACAGCCAACCAACCTGTACTGGATACTGTCCTTAAGGACATGCTAGTCTCCCTCAGAAGCACACTCCAAAACGATATGATTAACTGTATGCACAGGTTTAGTGGGGAGCTCGCTGCAGTGGAAACATGAGTGGAGCATATAGAGAACAAGATGGGGGAGTATGCCTCCACCATTAATGACTTGATAGATGCAAACGACGAAAAAGATGATGAAAACGCATGGATCAAAAACAAAATCGCAGACATTGAGGACCGTTCCAGAAGGAACAACCTCAAAATTAGGGGGGTCCCCGAAGCTATATTACCCCCAGACCTGAGGTCATATGCCAAGGACCTCTTTTCCTCCCTTCTGCCTGACCTGTCCCTGGTGGAACTCACTATTGACAGGATTCACAGGTTACCAAAGCCATCACACCTACCAGATGCAGTCCCTAGAGATGTTATCCTCCGCCTGCATTTTTTCCATGTGAAGGAACAACTAATGCAAGTCATGCGAAAACAAGACAACATACCCTCACAGTTTCAAAATCTGCAATTTTATGCCGACTTGTCACAGCACACCCTGCAGAAAAGAAGAAACCTGAACACCATTACAAAGGTGCTCAGGAACCACAACATCCCCTATAGATGGGGCTACCCCACAAAGATCACCATTACCAAACAGGACAAATCCTTCACAGTGGATAATCTAGAAAGAGGCATATCCCTCCTGAAGGAATGGAGAATTCTCCCAGAAAACGACGAGAATAACGAGCACAAAACCAATCGTCGCTCACTCAGCCCTGACTGGACACCTATTACACACAAAAACGCAAAGTAGCAAGACTAACTGATCCTCCCAACAAGAGGTCCCAAATTCCCTGACACAAGGATCCGGACCACCCACTCCCTAGGCCAGAACTTTTACCCCGATTCGCTGGAGCAATTGTGAGCTCCATGTCAAACCAGTTATTGTCAGCCGTTATGTTGACAAAAGGAATAGTTGAGCTAATGGATATGCTCATATACTTGCACCTGACTGTTCCTCTCTTGTTTTTGCCGTTCTCTTTTCTTTTCTTTTTTTTTTTTTTTTTTCTTCTTGAAGTGCTCAGCCCTCCACCGAGTAGCAAGGACCAGCTATCGAGCTCCACTCTTCACAAGTCAACCAGAACTCCAAGTGATCGACAAGTGAGTACCGTCACACCAGCCAATGATGACCCGGAACCTGATGTGAGTACATATACCTTACTCTATACACCACACAGCTTATGTCAACTAGGAAAAGAAACCTCTGAACTATGTATGCATACCAACCTTTTCCGTTTAGCTGCCACTGGATACCACTCCCATGGCCATACGCTTCCTATCCATTAATACTAAGGGGCTAAACCACCCCGTGAAGAGGAAATCTTTATGGAATGAAGCGATGAGCAACAAATCTGACATTGTTTGCGCACAAGAGACACACTTTAGCAAGGAATCTGCTCCTAAATGTACCCACAGGAACTTCCCCCATATTTTTTTTGCAAAGGCGGACAAAAAAGTAAATGGGACAATGATAGCCATTAGAGATACAGTGGCATTTGCACTCCATACTGAAATTACAGACCATTTAGGCCGCTACATCATTCTGATCTGTGACATTAACCAAGTCACATACACCATAGTTAACCTCTACGGCCCAAACAAGCATCAACTACGTTTTTTTAACAAAATTATGAAAAAGGTCAACTCAGTCAAGAAAGGCTCCCTTATTATCTGTGGAGATTTCAATGTGGTTCCCGATCCTAGCATGGACTCAACCTCCAAACCAAAGCGCAAAGCTCAGTCCCTCCAGACTGCCATTCACAGGGAAGACCTCTATGACGTGTGGAGATGCCACCATGCAGGAGAAAAGGACTTTTCTTTCTTTTCCACTCCTCACCGCACGTATACACGAATAGACTTGTTCCTCACTGACCAGCGCACACTATCCAAGTCAATCTCTTCAACCATCAACTCCATCACCTGGTCGGACCATGCGTCCATAACTATCCAGATTAAAGACTCTTCCACAGTGGACTCTGCTCCACTATGGAGAACTAACTCCTTTCTCTTACAGCACCCAGATACAAAAAAAATCATTGAAGATAACCTAGCTGAATTTTTCACACTTAATGGTCCTTCTATGCAGAACAAATTTACCCTGTGGAACGCCCATAAAGCGTTCATCAGGGGGATCTTTATACAACAGGGGGCTAGGGCGAAGAGGCGGAAGCAAAACAAATTAAGAGAGATTACTGAGAAAATACGAAAACTTGAAATTGATAATAAAACATCAACCTCCATTACTCTTTCCAAGCAGCTTAACCAATTGAGGCATGACCTCAGACTTCTACTAATGGAAGATTTTGAGAAATCTTCTAAGAAACTCAAAATGTCTTACTACTCCCAGGGGAACAGAGCTGGCAAGCTCCTAGCCCACCAAATCAAAGGACATAGAGGGAAAACCAAAATCCCTTATATCCTACACTCCACAAAACACACAAAGATGCATCATCCTCAGGATATAGCGGATGCCTTCAGTAACTACTACGGCGCCCTCTATAACCTCAGGGATGATAAAGAAACACCACAACCCACTACCAAACTAATAGAAGACTTCCTGCAACAGGTGTCTTTACCAAAACTCTCTACCCAACAATTAGAATGTTTGAACACCCCATTTACAGCAGAGGAAATTCGGAAGGTTATAGAAACCATCCCAAAAAACAAATCCCCAGGCCCTGATGGCTTCATAGGGGAATACTACCAAACTTTTAAAAACATCCTAACCCCTCACATGTCAGACATCTTCAATGCAGCTGCCGCCTCTTCCTCCTTCCCCCAAGAAATGCTGAAGGCTGTCATCGTTACTATACCCAAGCCAGGGAAAGCTCCTGATAGTCCTGCTAACTTCCGCCCCATTTCGCTACTAAACGCAGACCTAAAAATTTACTCAAAACTACTAGCTAAAAGATTGATAGATTTGATGCCCCTACTGATCCACCCAGACCAAACTGGTTTCACTAAAAGCCGCCAGACATCTGACGCCACCAGGAGACTTACCAATATCATTCACCTAGTTGGTTCCTGTCGGAGGCCTTCTTTGCTACTAGCTTTGGATGCGGAGAAGGCCTTCGACAGGGTCCACTGGGGCTACCTCCTTGGGGTACTGGAGAGGTTCGGCTTCTCCGGACACATCCTCTCGGCCATTATGGCCCTGTATTCAGAACCTTCGGCCCAAGTATACACAGCTGGTGTGCTGTCAACCCCTTTTAAAATAACCAACGGCACCCAACAGGGGTGCCCTTTATCCCCCTTGATCTTCAACCTAATCCTAGAGCCACTAGCAACCCTCATTAGAACACACCAGAACATCACAGGAATCTCATCTCACGGTTCCAAACATGTCATCAGTCTGTTCGCTGATGACATAATTATGATGCTTACTAATCCTGAAAAATCCCTGGCTTCGGTGTATGATGTATTACAAATGTTTAACAAGGTTTCATTTTATAAAGTCAATGAAAGCAAATCCTATATACTCGGTATGAACATACCCGCTCACCTACAAGAATCTCTTAGCTCATGGTTTCCATTTGTCTGGAGCAAAGATGGGATTAAATATCTGGGTATCACTTTAACCGCATCAACAAGTAACTTGTACCAGGCTAACTACTTGTCTTTTCTAAATGCCCTCCCTTCAAAGCTACAAACTATAGCTAAAACAGAGCTCTTATGGTCGGGGCGCCTAGCAGCTTTTAAGATGATAATCTTACCCCAACTAATTTACCTTTTTAGAACCCTACCCATCCCAGTCCCTAACACTTTCTTCTCCAAACTACAATCCCAGATCAATAAGTTTCTCTGGATGGGGAAAAGGGCGAGATGGGCCTTCCAAAACTCAATAGCAGCCAGAACAGCGGGCGGAGTGGGCAATATACTAGTTAAAGATTACTACACAGCATCGATACTTTCTCAACTGCGCACATGGTTTCCCAATGCCCCTAACCCTAGATGGAAAGAACTAGAAGAGGGCCAAATCACCAATACCAATCTTTTCAATCTCCTAATGGCATCCTCTCTTGGCTATAACACCACTGCCCCATTAGCACCCTCAATCAGGGCATCCCTACAAGCATGGAAAACTCTGTTGAAACAGCCGTTCACAATACCCCCTGTCTCCTCATTGCAGATACCTATTACATGTCTAGCGGGGATCATACCTGATCTACACGTCACACACTGGACAGAACAGGGAATACACAACATCTCAGACCTCATGGTTGGCCCAGCAATGAAGACATTCAGGTCGCTTCAACTAGAATATGGTCTGAACGACTCACAACAGTACAAATATATCCAGATTAGCCACTTTCTTCGATCCAACACCAAAACCTCCATCCAATTACCAGGGAGGGTGATATTATTCCTCACCAAACCCACATCTAACATTAAAGGGATATCACTATTCTATAACAACCTCAACAACAAACTAATATTTGTTAAAAATCCTAACATAACGGCCTGGGAGCGAGACCTGCATACAACCTATACAACAGAACAATGGCAGGCAGCCCTAAAGGTAACCTTTTCAGCCACCAAATCCATAAACTTATGGGAATTACACCAAAAAATATTACTTCGTTGGTATCTAACCCCACACAAAACCTCTAAATTCAATAGCCAAGCTTCCCCAATGTGCTGGAGGAACTGTAATAGTGTAGGCACCCTTCTCCACACTTTCTGGGATTGCCCCAAATTGTCCCACTTATGGGACGAGATATTTAAAGTGCTAGAACTCATATTACACTGCCCTGTCCCTAAAAACCCTGGACTAGCTGTGTTGTCTTTGGGTATTGAAGTTATACCTAAAACATACAGAACTATAGTAACCCACGTTCTACTCAGCACTAGATTGGTAATAGCCAGACATTGGAGATCTCCAGATCCACCCTTACTAAATGAAATAATAATGACCACAAATATACACGCTAAATATGAAACCATGTTTGCCTCGTCCCTGGGAAAATTCCAGCTCTCACAAGACATTTGGAAACCGTGGAATGACTGGTTCTTCAAATATGGATCTCAGTATAGCTAACTCTATATATTATGTGATGAGAAGCTAGGCACTAGTTCGTTTACTCCTGTAACCTTCTCTCTCTCTCTCTTAACTCTACTTACTTTACCCTTTTTCCTTTTCCCTTTTATCTCTCTTGCTTACCCTCCTATACATTACCAGTAAAGATTTACATATCTGAACCTATCCCTGGTGCCTGTGGTGGGTGACGGGTGGAGCCCTCCCCCTATGGTACAGTTAGAACCCATTTGGGGTACCTGGGCCCTCACTACGGTAGGCTTCAGGTACACCTTGCTCAAAGCACATATGACTAAGCCAGTGTACAAAGATTAATAAGACCCATAGCATATGTGTTTACCAGTTTAACAGAAAAAGATAAAGCTGTATAATGGTTTGCATTCTTCTTGCGGAGCTGTTCTCCCACATTGTTTATGTTATGCCTTCCTTTACGGTAACGTTGTATTTTATACTTGAAAAACCCAATAAAAATAAACATATTGAAACAAAAAAAACATCACAACTTAAAGCTACCCAGAGGTCATTCCTCAACTTTATCTGGCACTATAAAGCTCATTGAATAGCTAGCTCTGTCTTACTTGCCCCTAGATCCAGAGGCGGGTTGGGAGCCCCAGACCTCCTCAAATATTATTTTGCTACCCATCTAAAGCCGATCATAGTTTGGTCACATAGAATGGCATCCAGTGTCTGGTCGTAAATTGAAATAAGCATTACTAGCCCAGTTCACCCCTGCTCCATGATTTGGTCAAATCTAGAGACCTCCATAACCCAACTTAGAAACTTATGCTTGCACCAGATGATTTTCACTCTTTCCATATGGAAGAAATGCTCTAATCAGTTCTCCCTCTCACCCCCATGCCCACCCCTGTTAAATGTGTTGTTTAACCCCGACATACCTGACAGTTTGTTCTATATCCGAATGCTCCCATGGTCACAGGCTGGAATCTTCCAGCTCCGGAATATCGTACACCCACTCACCCACACACTCCTGTCCTTCGATGAACTTCAACGGAAATACCAAGTTCCCAAACGTCTATTCTATTCCTATCTCCAAATCAAACATTATTTCAGCTCCAAATCCCCCACCCTCACCTTAAATAGACCCACCCCATTCGAAATCTTATGTGTCCAGGGCCCATATCAAACCCATCTTATTTCAGAAATTTACAAATATCTACATGAGTTCCCTCCACTCACCGCCACTCATCACTCCTACATGCAGGAATGGTCCCAGATCCTTAAACAACCCATCCCTATCCCTCAATGGCAGAAAATATGGGAGTCTGCTTCTAAATCTTCTCGCTGCGTAGAACAGAGGGAGACGACCTATAAGATTTTACTATTTTGGTACAGAACTCCGGAGGTTCTACACAGATATGATCCCGGGGTTCCCCGGGTGTGTTGGAGGTGTCGGGGTGACATTGGTTCCCACTTTCATATCCTTTGGGAATGTCCCACTATTCAACCCTTTTGGTCCTCTATACATACATACTTACAAAATCTTCTTGAAACCAACCTTCCTTTAAATCCAATCCTATTTCTTCTAGGTTTGCCTTTCCCCGGCATCTCCAAATATACTCAAAATTTAGCTGGCTTTATCCTTTTGGCAGTAAAACGAGCCATGCCCTTGAGATGGTTGTCCTCTTCCCCACCCACTCTCTCACAAGTCCTACAAATATTGGAGCAGATCCGCAGAATGGAACATCTCACTGCTACTATCCATGATACACACAACTCAACCCTGGGACTCTCCCATTACTTTCCAATAACATAGGACCTTCTTAAATATATATGTAGAATGTCTTACTACCTTGACTCCGCTAACATATTCCCTTAAAGTTTCCATGGTGCCCCCCCTCCCTTCCCCTCCTTTATGTGGGAATCCCATGGAGCGCCTCTATCTGGAATAGGCGCCCCTGAGACCCCACTAACCCTAGACCCAATGAGCAACAACTTCCAAGGTGTGATATACCAGTACACTTGAATTGCCCACTCCTTGGGTTCCCCCCCCCCCAATCCCACCCCCTTTCTTTTTCATTGCCTCCCTCCTCTGACCTACACAACGCCTATATTTTTAAACTTGCAAGATTGGCAACAATGTAACCTTACCTTTAAGGCCCTGGCCTATGTTTGATACTATTTGAATGAATGTAATTATCTTGTACTAACAATTGTTTGAAGTTGACTTCTCTTCTGTATTTTTGAAATCCTTTAATAAAAATACAATTAAAAAAAAAAAAAAACATTCCTTATAATAGAAAAAAAGCATGACAGGACCTCTAAAATATGAGATCTGGGGTCAAAAAGTCCTCATATTTAGTTTGGCGGGGGTAAGATACCACCTATAAAGTAGTTTGGTAGCAGATTCCCTGATGGTGGTAGTTTTGGTGCATTTATGTAAGTTCTCAAAGATGGTATCACTAAATTCATTCTACCCTTCAACTTCTCCACTCTGTTTCAGGGGTTGCCCTACACATGGGACACTTTTACATATATTTTGGGATTGCCCCCATCTTAAAAACATCTGGCACAATGCCAATCTCATGATTGATCGAATCTCAGGTAGAAAGACCCCACTAACACCACAAATGTGCCTCTTATTCTCCCCCATACAAGATATACCAATAGCCAGCTCTAGATTAATCCACACTCTATTTAGTTCTATCCACTGGACCATAGCTTTCAACTGGCGTTCTCCCATTATACCATGGCCTCAGGTTCTCAGCCGTATGGCAAACATAAAACTATCAGAACGAATACACCACACGTTATATGACACCATGCATATATACCAAAAAAAATGGGCTCTTTGGGATTCCTCACTACTGGGTAATGTCCATTAATGTTATTTTACTTTAGCACATCCATGGACCCATCCAAGCAAATGTTACTTAAACGGATAATTTAATGTATGTATCCTGCCATATGATATGTCTTCTCTCAGCTATAATGTTATATCTAACTGTATCCTTCACTTGTATGTTTTCCACCATTGTCAAAATCTTGTACTATGACCTTATCCATAATAAAAACCGTTTGTAAACAAAAAAAGTCCTCATATTTACACACAAAAAAAAAAGTCACTTAAAAAAATGCCACGTACACACGGTCGGAATTCTCGTCAGAAAAAGCTCTGATAGTTTTCCTATCGGAATTCCGACAGAATTTCACTCAAACTGTCTTGCCTACACACGGTCACACCAAATTCCGACGGTCAATAACACCACGGCATACAACAAGTTCAACTGCACTATAAAAGGGAAGTTTAATGCTTCTGAGCATGCGTCAAATTGTTTCCGAGCATGCGTCGGAATTTTGCATGACGGAATGGCATACACACGATCGGAAAATCCGATAGAAAGGTTTTCCGTCGGAAAAATTGATTGGTTCTCAATCCAAAGTCCGTCGGAAATTCCGACAGAAAAAGACCGATGGGCATACACACGGTCGGAAAATCCGATGAAAAGCTCCCATCAGACTGTTTCCATCGGAAATTCCAACCGTGTGTACGCGGCATAAGAGTTATTGGTGGAAGTGACATTTGACATCGCTTCTGCCCTCCCATGCCATGGAGCCGAGCAGGGGCCATCTTCCCCTCAGTCAGCAGCCAGGCATCCATGGTAGAGGACATGATCATCTCCACCACTACCGGCGGGTCCGGTAAGTGGCGTAGATGATCGGAGAGTGATGGAAGGGGGTGGTCACCTCTCCCGCCACCGATAAAAATGATCTTGCCACAGAGACCACTTTTATCTTAAAGAGAAACGCTCAGCATTCCCTAAAATACTGGGGTTATGGCAGCTAGCTGCTGCCATAACACCGGTATTTAGCATCAAAGTACTGACGTACAGGTACGTCCTCTTGCGTGAAGTGGTTAATGTGACCTCCTCACTCCTCATTTATCTATCAAACTTACGGTGTCATCCCCCATCCCCCCACCCCTTGTTCCCTTCTACCCTACCCCTTCCTCTTCTCCCTAGCCTTGCACCCTCCCCATCCCCCCTCCTTTTCTCCTTCCCCCTACTCACCTTCTCCTCTACATCACCCCTCTGATCTCCTTCTTTGGGCCTCTGCCCACCTATTCTTTCTCTTTCATTATGATTACGTATATATATATATATATATATATATATATATATATATATATACCTGTATGCAATTTTGAGACTCTATATACTAATATATTAAACACTTTGTTCTTTCTTGATAAACCAATAAAAGACATATTGAAACTAAAAAACTCACGGTGTGCCCCCGGTTTAAAGCTGGGTTTTTGCAGTGATGTTATGACGCTCAATGATCATATAAGTTTAGTACTACATAGATTTTACACCTTTATTTTAACATGGTTTATTATTTCTCTTATCCATAAAATAGGTGTATTAGCTCACCTCCTCTTGGTAAAATTGAGCAATTCAAATAAAACATTATTTCACATTATATATTGCTTACCATTGCCTTAATTCACCTATTACATTTTTACAATTTTCTCTGTAAGACAAACAGCCAAACTGTTATGCGGCGTACACACGGTCAGAATTTCCGATGAAAACAGTCCAATGGGAGTTTTTCATTGGATTTTCCGACCGTGTGTACGCCCAACGGTCTTTTTCTGTCGGAATTTCCGACGAACTTTGGATTGAGAACCTGTTCTCAATTTTTCAGACGGAAAACCTTTCTATCTAATTTTTCGATCGTGTGTAGGCAATTCCGACACGCCAAAAATCACGCATGCTCAGAATCCAGTACGAGACTGAACCGCTCGGTCTGGTAAAACTAGCGTTCGTAATGGAGCTAGCAGATTCTTCACACTGCAATTTTTTTAATTGTTCAATGCCGCGCATTCTCTTCTTTATAATGCCAGAAGAATGAAGTTGTTTTGCTGCTCATATTCACACAGAGTTTATTACACACGTATTTCTTTTATTATTTCTAGGTCTCTCCTGAATATATTTATATTAGAATTTAAGCCAGATCTGCATACAATATATATAATTTTTTTAAGTGCTTTTTTTTTCTTTAATAACAATATTTGTATTATTGTATTATTTTCTCTTGCTCTCCTTTTAATTTTTTTATGTTATGTTTCCACAACACCATTATTATGTATTATTTGTAAACCTGTTTGTTGTTGGTGTCCCTTGTTAATTTTGACATTGTATTTTTGTAATGTACCTGCCTACTCACCCAAAATAAATGTATTTGCTATTTGTAGAAAAACACATGCAAGTATTTTCTGAAACCAAAAACTAAATTTATTTAACATCATAATAACAAAATAAAGATAAAGGCAATGCAGGAGAAATTGCTTGAATTTGCACAGCCTTTGGTCCCCAAGGCAGACATAAAAAAATGGTAGCTTGAGAAGTCCAATGTGGTCCAGAAATCCCAGAGAACAGGAGTAGCAGCAGATGGTATATGTACCCAGGCTGTGGTACTACAACACGCTGTGGGTTCTTTGAGACCAGAATGAAGGCAGGGGATCACTTCCTGGTCTTCCGTGCAGCCTTCCGTGCAGCCTTCCCTGCAGCCTTCCCTGGAGGCTGTGGCTCTGGAGGTGGCATTGTGGCAGGAGGAGGAGGAAGATGGGGGAGAGAACACATGTGTTTGTCTTCACAGATTTCCCCACTCAACCCCTTGTATTAAAAATTCGTTTTTCACATTTCCGCCGCTGGCCCCTCCTCCGTTTGTTGTAAATTTGATGCTATGTAGATGCCATAGGCCTCTATAGCATCGAGGGGGATCTGAGGGCGTCATTAGGCTCCTTGATGAGGGCCAGTGCTGTCTCCTCTGTTTTTGTGCCCTTCCTGGGTCTTTTGTAGGGAAGGATGAGGGGAGGCACCTGGGATTGCGTGTTACTGGGCCCTGCCACTTCCTGGGTGACACTTTCCCCTGCCTCCTCCTGTGTGCCACTAGCCAGAGCCTCGTCCTGGCTGATGTCATCCTGTGTATGAAAAAGGGACATAGTTTTATTTTTTTGTTCATCAAACACACTCAATTTTCAGCTCATGACTGTTGCAAATTTAATGTTAAAGAAATAGAAAAGACTATCATTGTGAGCCAAGCATTTTTCCTTCTTGTCCTAATCTTTTTTGGCCACTTCTGTGGCGCTTTGGGGGGGGGGGGCAAGCCAGGACGGGCCACTTCCAGAGACGTCCGGGATTGAAGTCCAGCGTCAGGCCCAAGTGTAACCACATAATTGGGGTTGGTCCTTTTTAAAAAGTTATGCAAGATGCAACACGCTACCACAATGGTGTTAAGTTTGTATTCCGCCATATTAATGGCCGTTTTAAATAGGCGGAACCGGCTGGCCAGCATACCAAACGCATTCTCCACGACTCTTCTGGCTCTGGCCAGCCGGTAATTAAATACCCTCTTCTCCGGGGTGAGGGTCCTCTGGGGGAATGGCTCATCAGATGGTTTGCCAAACCAAAAGCTTCATCTGCGACGAACACAAATAGGAGTCCTTCGACATTCTCCTTCGGGGGTGGCAATCCCAAACCACCACTCTCGAGACGTCGGTAGAACTCGGTCCGGCAAAAGACTCCTCCATCCGACATCCGGCCATTCCTCCCCACGTCCACATATATAAACTCATAGGTCGCCGACACCACCGCCATCAACACGATACTATTGAACCCCTTATATTTAAAATAGTATGACCCGAATGGGGTGGTGGGACGATGTGGACATGCTTCCCATCGATTGCCCCTCCGCAGTTAGGAAAATCCCACCGCTGGGCAAACTGGGAGGCCACAGTCTGCCATTCCTGTGGCGTGGAAGGAAACTGTGGAGTCAAACAAGAAAAATATAATTGGTACATTTGATAATAAACATTACAAGCAGGTTATACAGAAACATTGTTGGCAAACATCAGTATAACATTCCTTGTAGTATTTAAAGGCTAAAATATAAGGTCCACTTATCAGATTCCTCCCCCCTCTGATGGCCCCTTGTAAATATTTTTGGGGGAGGTATGTTTTGGACAGGTAACCACCCTCTCCACTATGTAATGGAGTTACAAAGTAATGTGTGATAGTTTGGCCAGCCCCTCCTTAATTACACTATTGGCAGCCCACTGGACAGGTAAGAAGAAGTGGCCTAAAAAAAACTGGACAGGTAAGAAGTGGCTTAAAAAAAAATGAAAGCATATTTTTTGATTCTGCAAATACCTATCACAATAATAACAGGAGAAGAAAAATTAAAACAGTAGCATTTGAAAGTATTGAGGCAGGCCCTTGCACTACATGCTTTGAAAAATTCATCCATAAATATGACCACTAAAGAGGTAGGTATAGTGTGTATTGGGTTTGGCAAAGTCAACAGATAGGTAGATAGGTATCAGCTGACTGAGCAGTTGGGGGAGGGGGGGGGGGGGTTCCCAAAGATTTTGGGCACCACAAAACAAAGCCTCAGGCACTCTGAATGAATTTAAGGACAACTATAACATTTGTACAAATTTTAGGGGGTGTTTAGGGTAAAGCATTACAATGGAGCTGACAAAATACATTGTTAAGTGACTAGACTATAGGAGTATATGGGCCCCGGATAGCATGCTGGGGGGGGGGGTTAGTGAAGCCAACATGCATGAGGACAAAATGGCACAGCATATTACAGCATATTGAAATCCTGGTAATTAGGGAACGAGGAAAGAAATACAATACTTTAGCAAACAGTAAATACATAGAATGTGATGTTAAAGAATAAAACGTACCCTCATATAGTCCTTCTGCAGGACCTGGATGATGGCAGAACAGGTCTCTGGAATAATGATCCCCAGAGCCTGTTGAGAACTTGAGGTCCTGAAGGCTTCTCCCTGTCGCCAAGTACCTCAACGTGGCAACTAACCTCTGCTCCGCAGTGATGGCTTGCCGCATGCAGGTATCCTGCCTGCTAATATAAGGGGACAGCAAAGCCAACAGATGGTGAAAAATGGGGTCCGTCATCCTGAGATAATTCCTGAAATCATCAGGATTATTCTCACGGATCTCACGAAGCAGAGGCATGTGCGAGAATTGGTCACGCTGGAGCAACCAATTCTTGGTCCATGAACTCCTCCTCGCCCTGTTCATGGACTGGGCTTGTGTCAAAGTAAGAACCCCAACACCAAGCCCCCGCACAGCCCGAACTCTATGACGAGTACATACATGCAACATCGCTTCTAAACGGTCGGCTGGTCAGATCGGACTAAAGAAAGCACTGATAAACAGCAAGGCCTGAAAGAACGAAATGCAAATCAAGCAATGAGCGGACAATAAGCACTGAAAATCAAAGCGTACTATATATAAATATATAGGCCGCAAAGACAAACAAATGCGAACTGACTACACGCACTGATAAGCAGATACGCACCGACAAGCACAAACTGTAGAGCAGGAACGATCTGAAGCACAAGTCTGAAAAGCACAAATCGTCTATAACGAAACTTCTACTAACACGCGATAAACACAAGATCAGCAGAAGGAGCCCAACAGGTGCCGGACGAGGTGCTGAACTTTCCTTTTATGGTCTCGTCGTACGTGGTGGACGTCACCGCATTCTTGGCGGTCGGAATTTGGTGTGATCGTGTGTAGGCAACACAGCTTGAGCGGAATTCCATCGGAATTCCGTCGGAAAAACCGTCAGAGTTTTTTCCGAGGAGAATTCCGATCGTGTGTACGCGGCATTACAGTAACTCAACTATGATCCCAGTATAACTGCTTCCCTACCACAACGTATATATACTGTGGCTGGTAGGGAAACAGTTAAAAGACAAAGAAGTATTTTCACAGTGCAGAGTACAGTGTACCCTTGCTAGCCAATAGGGAGGGGGGATGTAGGCTGCCAAATTAGTGAGACACATCATTAACTCAACAGAATTTTGTCTTATTAAATACCAACCAAGAAGCTCTAATCCTACAATTGTGTTATTTGAAGGATTTGTGTATTTTCAATGTTACCCTTGAATCAATATGAAAAGACCTTCTCCCATCTGTATGGTATTTTCAAACAATGTTTTTTCATTGATCAATATCTCCCAGTGCCCAGCTTCCCATGCTTTTTTTTTTTTTTTTACAGTAGTTTTCTAATTAGCCCTAAACAATTTCACCTCTAAAAACTTTAGTAGAATTCACTTCTAAGTTTGGGTTCGGTGAATTTGCAGATCTGCTAATCGGGGGAATAATTTATGGGACATGCAGCCATGGGCGTCTGCAGAACTTTTTTCAGGGGGGGCATCATTTTAGGGTCACCCATGCACCGCCCCTTTTCAACAATGTCATTATCACATTATCATGGTCAGAGACGTAGTACAGTCCCTAGGATAAGCAATAGATAATGGCCAACAGGCCCTCTTACCAGACCCAGCCAAACTACAGTAGTGATCCCTCCTGCTGGACGATCGCTCACTCTGGGTTCCCCAGGGGCCACTCTGGTCAGTAGTGTAGCATGTCTGTACACTGGTAGTGGCTCAGTCTTTCTCTCTCTGGTGGTGCTGGGCAGTGTGGCTCTCTCTGGTGGCGCTGGGCAGTGTGGCTCTCTCTGGTGGCGCTGGGCAGCGAGGCTCTCTGGTGCTGGGCAGAGTGGCTCTCTCTCTGGCTTCCGCCCAGCACACTCCTCGTTCTTTGTCCTGTAGCACTCTCTCCCTCAGCTTTTTTCCAGGCTGCAGCCTCTCAATCTCTCTCTTGATCGAGCTGTGGCAAATGGGGCCACCAATCTTTGAGACTACATGTCCCATGATGCTCTCCTCTCCTAGTCTCCTTTGATTGGCCCTCAGTTATGGCCAATTGGGGAAGGAACTGGGCAGGGAACCTGGTGAGAGCTGCCGTCTCTTCTCCCTGACAGTAGAAAGGGGGGGGGCGAGCGGGGGAAACCTCTGACAGCCCGCAGCTCGCCTTTCTCCTGTCATAGCACCACCGAGTTCTCTGCTGGACTGAGCAAGGAAAAGAGCCAAAGTCACACTACACTGATGGGGGGGCTTGACAGCACCTTGATGGTGTCACCCCACTGGTGGGTGGCACCCAGGTGGGGGCTGCCCGCACCCCGATACCGATGCTACTGTGCTGAATTTAAGATCTGATCCCTGATTCCAGGGGGGGGGGGCACTTGACCCCCCTTGCCCCTACCTGTGGACACCCATGCATGCAGCGTCCCTCATGCCCAACATTGGCAAACTACAAACTGAAACTGTGAGATAAACGTTCTTCTTTTTTATGGTTCCATGTTTAAATGGTGATTTTATTTCTGCAACTGAATGACAACAGCCACTTATAATGAAAAAGACTGCAAAGATTAAAAAAAATAGGCATTTTTTGCATTCAAGTATTTTTGTATCTGACCACAGAAGGCAGGAGGAATGATTGTTAAACCAAATTTTTTTGGTGGGGATAGTATATGGACAACCAGAATACACAATGCTATGTGCAACATAAGAAAGTTGATTGCTAAAGCTATAGGTGGTATTAATATTATTTTGTGAGTACAGGAATCTAAGTGAACAGTGCTGTGTAAAGGATAAGAAGGGTGATCGCTAATACTACAATTGTTCTGTGTATGTGCATTGGGAGGTTACCTTGCAAAAAGGAGAAATCAAAACTAAGAAAAGAGCCTCAGCAGCAAATCCTGTCCCCAAAAGTGATGTGGGTGTCTGGGGGGCTTATTGGAATATGAAAGCCCTTCTTTAGAATAAAGCCCCCCCCCCCCTTCGCCGCCCTCATGAATAAGTATGGGGTACATAGCCCATTTTCCACAGTATTAAAGAAAAACATACTCACCATATAAAAAGCAATTTATTAAAAAAGATAAAGTAGACAAATAAACAATGTCCCTCATTGACCAAATGACATCACCCATGTCTCTTGGCCCTGTGTTTTGCATTCCAGGAGCACAGAGGAGCTGTCATTTTCAATAGAATTAGGGCAGCATCAGCATGGCAGGGGGTCCACACTGGTATACACTACCCTGTTTCTAAGGATCTACACCACTGAATTACATTATTGACATTGAATTTACATTGGGGGGCATTGTTTATTCATTTATTTATTCAAACAAAAGACCTTTTCTATGGTGTGGATGTTTTTATCCACTATTTCTTTCTATGTGGGAATAAGTAAAACGAGGTACAATGTACCCAAAACACATTCATGTAGGGCGGGGGGGGGGGGGGGTCATGATATCTGAGGGTCTCTTTTTTCTAAAGGTTCTTCCTCCCCATAGACCCCTTACACCCCTTTTGGAAGATTGAATGTGGGAATGAGGCCCATGTCCACATCAACATTTATTATTGGTTACGCGGTGGATGGTCTTGAAGTGTCACAACAATAAAGGAGATATCTTGCGCCCATATACGTTAAGATTTCTATAAGGAATAGTGACCGTTTGGTTTTAGCTGTCAGTAAGTCGTTTGTGAGTTTTAGGAGAGCAGTTTCTGTGGAGTGTTGCTCAAGAAGGTTATTCTCAATGAGGTGGTCACTCAGCCGGTTTGAGACTAGACGTTTAAGGATTTTTGAGGCAAAAGGGAATAAGGAGATGGGTCTTAGTTTGTTAAAGCGGGGGTCCCACCACTGCTGCAAAAATTAAAAGCCAGCAGCTGCACATACTGAAGCTGCAGATTTTTAATAATCGGATACTTACCTGTCCTGGAGTCCAGCGATGTCGGCACCGCAGCTGATGTTTCCATCAGCTGTCGGGTGCATGTCGCTTCCATTGTGAGTAAGGGAACCTGACAGTGTAGCGTTTCGGCTTCACACCAGGAACCCTACTGCACATGTGCGAGACTCTGCTCTTCTCTCCTACTGGCCCGGTGACAGGGGGAGGAGGAGGGAGGAGGAGGGAGCCCCAGCCGTGACGTCAATACCCGTGGGGAAAGCATACCTGTGAAAGACAGTTATGCTGTCCCCCCTTCCCTCGAAAGGTGCCAAATGTGGCACCAGAGGGGGGGAGGAGTACAATGAGTGTAAGTTCCACTTTTGGGTGGAACTCCGCATTAAGATTGGTAGGGTCCAGTTAGGTGGTTAATGGTATTTTTTCATCATAACTAGGTTACTACTACAGAACTACAGTATCAGGGGAATAAGCTTAATTACAGTTAATGTGTTTATTAAAATATATGTTACTCTAATGTATTCAGGTTGGAAGTTGTTTGACTTTTTGGCCTAAATAATGCAAATTACACACAGTAAATTCCAGGAGACTTCTGGACACCATAGAAATTTTTTTGTTAGAGAATCAATTTTTCAGTCTAAATTAACATTGTAGGCAATGTCGGTATCAGCTTAATTTTTTTAAATGGCCAATTCTCAAGTTTTGGTTGTATCTTTAAGCAGAATTACATTTTTTATTTCACCCATGTTTGACATATTATAACACATCTGCAGGGCTCTCTTTAAAAATGTGCATTCTATTTGATGTTTGAGCTTTATACATAGCAAAATTATCATAAAAAGTAACTGACACCAATATATAATATATTTCATAAAAATATGATGTGCTTCTGAAAGAAACCAATACAAAGACCCTCAGGTACTCACATAATAACTATCACAAGTGATAGAAAAAGTGGATTTCTATATTTCAGCAGCACTACTGGTTCTTGTAAAGCCAAGCTTTATTATAGGTTGTGATACCTTTTTAATGAATCAACACGGGAGTTCCTCACAGATGATGTTACAGCATACAGAGCTCTGAGTGTCACTGGGGTCTCTTCTGTAACTATAAAATAACTGGAGCAATGTGTATGTTATTAAAAGCTCAGTGTTTGTGATTCACTGGGCAATGCTAGGGGTTAAAGTGTCACTTTCTGTCACAACTTCCATAAATGATAATGTTTAGTTAACCTTTACAACAGATGGGTAAATTAATATGTTGGTATATGGTATAAAGTGGCAGAAATATGGATCAAGAGGTTGAATGTAGTGAAAATAAAAAAATAAAAAATATATAGTCTTCCTGTAGTGCAATTAATTAATTTACCTTTACATTCACTTTAACCTGTGTTTTCCCATAGACTCTATATTACATTGTGCATTTTTGGTGCATTTTCTTAAAGCACACCAAATGTTTAAAATGTGTATTTGTGTATACTGTAGTAGGCTCTGTTTCCCCTACTGCGAGTTGTTGTATGACTTGACACATGTGACGTCACATGACTAGTCAAAACCCATGTATTTCAATGGTCTCCGTTCTAATTGGTGTGACTCAAGTCACAGCGACTCCAAAAAGGTTTTTGCACTACTTTGTTACAACTTCAGTGTGACTTGTGCTCAGATAGGGGTCTGGTATGGATCTTGGGGGGACACCTACACCTTTTTTTCGGCGTAGGGGGTTCCCCTTAAAATCCCTGCCAGACCTAAGGCCCTGGTATGCCCCTGAAGGCATGCAGGTGTCATTAGTGAGGTGACATCGCTACTATAGGAAAATATGACATTTTCCTATTGCAGCCAGCGCGAGAACCAGCGCAACGGGAAGCCTGGTTAGAGAAGCCTGTCGCCGGGAACCAGCGTGACGGGATCGTGCTGGAAACACAATATCGGCGGCACCTACTGTACACTGCGCTGCAGCCAAACCGCAGAGCAGCAGTGTGAAATTACTCTTAAATACTTGTTTCTAAGCTTTCAGGTGTTATAATACAAGTCTGAAAAAAAATGACTCAAAATTTTAAGGCTACACTTGCGCGCTACACAAGTGGCTTTGAATGTGCAGTTGAGCCAGGAGAATAAAGCAAGCATTTCCAAAAATGAGTACAATCTTTTGTTCTATGGATTTTATGATGGAAGTGAAACACTAACACAATGGCAAAAGGCTAAAGATCCATATCAAAAGTTTATTGATTAAAAGGCAAATACATCATTATAAGCTCATTGAAGGACTGATGTGAATGTACATTATATGTAAAGTGCTGTGTAAATTGATAAATACCTGTAATAAAGAAATAAATGAACACAGCAAAGAATCAAATGTATTTTGGTCATTAAGCCTTAATCATAACTACTTGTCATTACTGTTTATTCTCTATAAAGACTCCCAGTCTATTGGGAAATGGAAAGATAATGTAACAGTTGATCTGTAGTCAGGGACGTTGCTAGGACTGTAAAAAACCTAGGGCATCTATGAGCAGCCCAAGGGTTGTAGTAATGTGGCGTTTGTAGCTTGCTATGGTGAACAATGGGTGTGGCCAAGCCCGGGTTAACATTGAGATGGGCTTAAAGGGACATGGTTAAGTAAAACCTCAGCTTCCTTGTATCTATAAAATATGCTTTGATTACTGTGACACAAAGAAGCATTTACACACATGTATAAACCTTAGCACCATCATTTTTTTTAAATGAAACACTTCAATTACATATGCTTTTGTGCACACTGAAAATAGACAGAGGGATAACACTTTTTCCGAGCCTAAGTACTTAATTAAAATAGTTAGCTGTTGACAACTAGGGATGAGCCGAACACCCCCGGGTTCGGTTCGAACCAGAACCTTCGAACGGACCGAAAGTTTGCGCAAATTTTCGAACCCTATACGTTATAATGGACGCGAACGTTCGAAATCAAAAGTGCTAATTACAACGGCCAATATGCATGTTAATGTCATAAAACAGGTTTGGGGACCCGGGTCCTGCCCCAGGGGACATATATCAATGCAAAAAGAACTTTTAAAAACTAACGTTTTTTCGGGAGCAGTCATTTTAATGATGCATAAAGTGAAAAAAAATAAGTGAAATTTTCCTTTAAATATGGTACCTGGGGGGTGTCTAAAGTATGCCTGTGAAGTGGCATGTGTTTCCCGTGTTTAGAACTGTCCTTGCACAAAATGACATTTGTAAAGGAAAAAAAGAAGCCATTTAAAACCACTTGCGGCTTTAATGTCATGTCTTGTCCTGGCCGCCATATGGCTGAAAATCCTTGAGAAAATGGCATGGCTACCCCATCACCCCCCCCCACCCCAGCCCCTTTGGGTCTTGTATGGATATTAAGGGGGACCCCGCACACAAAATAAAACCCTATACCTACAACCCTATATACTCTGAACAGCAGTATATAGGTGGTGCAAACAAGACACGGACTGTAGGTTTGTTCTTAAGTAGAATCTGAACAGGTACATTATGAAGTGTAGCTCCATCCCAAAAAAATCTATTTTTAAGCTTTTTGGAGAACATAGGGAGGGGTTATCACCCCTGTAACATTTGCTGTCTTTGCACATCTGTTCAGAACATGTCACCTCACTTTCCGTCCCAATGACAAATGTTTTTGGAAAAGTGGGGTTTTAATTGAAACAAGGATTGGTGATAAAGTATCAGTAGAGAGGAGATACCTTTTTCCCAAATTAAATCTAACAGGATAGAATTTCCCTTCCTAGGGGTAGATTTCCTCTCACTTCCTGTTTTCTCTTTCCATTTGCAAGTAGGAGTCGTTTGTAAGTTGGATGTTTGAAAGTAGGGGCCTGGCGTATATACTCTGCAGAAATTTGCCCTATTAGATGTTGGTGTAGCCACAAGACTGGTGGGCACAGGAATGGGCCCTGCTGTGAGTAAATAGATCAAGATTTGTACTTGCATGCACCTGTTGAACCGGGCAGAAAAATTGGGCCTTGGGCGGTGGTGGTGGTGGTGGTGGTGGTGTGGTGGTGGTGGACGGTGTTGCCACAAGACTGTAAGCTCTCACAGTTACTCTTGGTGGGCGCAGGATTGGGCCCTGCTGTGAGTTATTAGAGCAAGATTTGTAATTGCAAGCACCTGATGAACAGGGCAGAAAAATTGGGCCTTTGGCGGTGGTGGTGGTGGTGGTGGTGGTGGTGGTGGTGGACGGTGTTGCCACAAGACTGTAAGCTCTCAGAGTTACTCTTGGTGGGCGCAGGAATGGGCCCTGCTGTGAGTTATTAGATCAAGATTTGTATTTGCAAGCACCTGAAGAACAGGGCAGAAAAATTGGGCCTTTGGCGGTGGTGGTGGACGGTGTTGCCACAAGACTGTAGGCCCTCATAGTTACTCTTGGTGGGCGCAGGAATGGGCCCTGCTGTGAACTATTAGATCAAGATTTGTAATTACACTCCCCTGTTAAACAGGGGCTGAAAAATTGTGCCTTAGACATTGGTGCTGGTGCCACAACACTGCAACCCCTCACAGATACTGTACTCTTAGCACAGCAATGAGACCTGTTGCAAAGCATTGCCTAAAAATTGTAATTACACGCCCCTGTTAAACAGGGGCTGAAAAATTGTGCCTTAGGCACTGGTGCTGGTGCCACAACACTGCAACCCCTCACAGATACTGTACTTGGAGCACAGCAGTCACACGTGTTGCGAAGCATTTTTTTTAAAAATTGTAATTACACGCCCCTGTTAAACAGGGGCTGAAAAATTGTGCCTTAGGCACTGGTGCTGGTGCCACAACACTGCAACCCCTCACAGATACTGTACTTGGAGCACAGCAGTCACACGTGTTGCGAAGCATTTTTTTTAAAAAAAATTGTAATTACACGCCCCTGTTAAACAGGGGCTGAAAAATTGTGCCTTAGGCACTGGTGCTGGTGCCACAACACTGCAACCCCTCACAGATACTGTACTTGGAGCACAGCAGTCACACGTGTTGCGAAGCATTTTTTTTTTAAAAAATTTTAATTACACGCCCCTGTTAAACAGGGGCTGAAAAATTGTGCCTTAGGCACTGGTGCTGGTGCCACAACACTGCAACCCCTCACAGATACTGTGCTTGGAGCACAGCAGTCACACGTGTTGCGAAGCATTTTTAAAAAAAATTGTAATTACACGCCCCTGTTATACAGGGCTGAAAAATTGTGCCTTAGGCACTGGTGTGGTGGCATGGATCATTGAGGAGGAGGAAGAGGATAGTCAGTGAACATAAGAGGACAGTCACTCAGCATCAGCATAGGCAGTCTTGAAGGGATGTGACATTATAAATTATTCCGTTATATCCGCTTCAGGTGCCTGGTAGCTGGTGGTGATCCAAGACTGATTCATTTTGATGAAGGTCAGTCGATCAACCGAGTCGGTGGACAGGCGCACCCTATGATCGGTGACAAATCCTCCAGCAGCACTGAATGTGCGTTCGGAAAGAACGCTGGAGGCAGGACAGGCCAGTAGCTCAATTGCATACTGTGCAAGCTCTGGCCAGTGATCCATCCTCAAGACCCAGTAAGCCAGAGGATTTTCGGTGGGAAAGGTGTCCAAGTCTGACCTTGCCCCAAGGTATTCCTGCACCATGTATATCAGACGCTGGCGATGGTTGCTGGAACCGATCATACCTTGGGGCTGCGGACTAAAAAATTGTCTGAACGCATCGGTCAGACGTCCACCTTCCCCACCGCTCCTTCTGCTACTGACCGAAGCCTCAGCAACTCGTCGCCCAGGACCAGGAGTTTGTAACCTCCCAGTTTCTGGGAACGCGTTGCACAGACCTTTCTGCAAGGCCTCCCTGAGATGTCTCATCCTCTGCTCCCTATGTGACGGCAAGATAAGGTCCGCAACCTTACCCTTGTACCGTGGATCAAGGAGAGTGGCCAGCCAGTAATGGTCCCTCTCCTTGATCCGAAGAACACGAGGATCCTTCCGCAGGCTTTGCAGGATCAGGGAGGCCATGCAGCGTAGGTTAGCTGAGGCATTCGGTCCGGAGTCTTCTGGGTCACTGAGGATGACAGGATCGCCAGCCACCTCCTCCCAGCCACGTACAAGTCCACTGGTTTGTTGGGACTGTACATCATCCCTAAAAGACTGCTGCTGATGCTGAGTGCCAGGCTCCACCTCCATGCTCACACAATCCTCCTCTTCCCCCTCCTCCTCCTCATCCTCATCCTCTTCCTGTGTGATGGGTGGGACAGAAGGAACACTGTCCGGATAAAGGGGGCCTTGAGAGGCAAGGAAGTCCTCCTCTTCCTGCCTCTGTTCTGCCTCAAGTGCCCTGTCCATTATCCCACGCAGCGTATGCTCCAACAGGTGGACAAGAAGTACAGTGTCACTGATGCATGCACTGTCACTGCTCACCATCCTCGTGGCCTCCTCAAATGGTGAGAGGACAGTGCATGCATCCCTGATCATGCTCCACTGACGTGGGGAAAAAAAAAACAAGCTCCCCTGACCCTGTCCTGGTGCCGTAGTCGCAAAGGTACTCATTGATGGCCCTCTGCTGCGTGTGCAGTCGCTGCAGCATGGCCAACGTTGAGTTCCACCTGGTGGGCATGTCACATATTAGGCGGTTCTTGGGCAGGTTCAGCTCCTTTTGCAGCTCAGTCAGCCGAGCACTGGCATTATAAGATCGGCGGAAATGCACACAGACTTTCCTGGCCTGCCTCAGGACATCCTGTAAGCCTGGGAACCTGCCCAAGAACCGCTGCACCACCAGGTTGAGGACGTGAGCCATACAGGGCACATGGGTGAGCTGCCCCTGTCGCAGGGCGGAGAGGAGGTTGGTGCCATTGTCAGAAACGACCATTCCTGGCTTAAGCTGACGTGGCGTCAACCACCTCTCGGCCTGCCCCTGCAGAGCTGCCAGAACCTCTGGCCCAGTGTGGCTCCTGTCCCCCAAACACACCAGCGCAAGCACGGCATGGCATCTTTTTGCCTGTGCACTTGCGTAGCCCCTTGTACGCCTACGGAGCACCGCTGGTTCCGAGGACAGAGCACTGGAGGAAGAAGAAGAGGAGGGGGTGGAGGAGAGAGGTGTGTCACAACCAGTAGCAGTAGTAGCGTTTTGGAGGCGTGGTGGCGGAACAACCTCCAACACTACTGCACCTTGTCCTGCATCCCTCCCAGCTGCCAATAGAGTGACCCAATGGGCCGTGAAAGAAAGGTAACGTCCCTGTCCATGCCTGCTGGACCATGAGTCAGCGGTAATATGCACCTTACCGCTGACCGCCCTGTCCAGCGAGGCATGGACATTGCCTTCCACATGCCGGTAGAGAGACGGAATCGCCTTCCGTGAGAAAAAGTGGCGTTTGGGAACCTGCCACTGAGGAACCGCACATTGAACAAACTCACGGAAGGGGGCCGAGTCTACCAACTGAAAAGGCAGCAGTTGAAGTGCTAGCAATTTAGCCAAGCTAGCATTCAACCGCTGGGCATGTGGATGGCTGGGAGTGTACTTCTTTCGACGGTCCAGCAGCTGGGGCAGGGAAATTTGCCTGCTACTATCGGACGTCGGTGTACTGCAAGTACTTGGTTGTGACACACCTAATTCTACACCTTCAGTCCTCTCACAGCAGCTTTCAGAGAGGACTGAAGATGTAGTGGGGATGGAGATCACAGCTGATGAGGAGCAAGGAGAGGTCCGCTTAGTTCTTTGGTGTGGGTCTTTTATCTGTGCCTGCCAACGAGCTGCATGGCAGGTCGACATATGTCTGCTCATGCTTGTGGTGCCCAAGCGGCTGATGTTTTGGCCACGCGAGATACGCTTGAGACAAATATTGCAAATAGCAGTGGTGCGATCTGATGCACTCGTCTCAAAAAAGGCCCACACCAAAGAACTTTTCTGATAACGTGCAGAGGCAGCGCCCTGCACAGGCGGAGCTCTGCGGTGTTGTACAGTTGCTGTGCTGGCCTCTAGCTGACCTCCAGGGGGCATCCTGCCTCGTTGGACATGTGACGCCGCATCATCCTCCTCCTCCTCCTCCTCCTCCTCCTCTCTCCCTCCAGGCACCCACGTGGCGTCAGTGACCTCATCATCCCCTCCCTCTTCACCACTAGAGCAAACCTGGCAGTAAGCTGCAGCTGGTGGAACAGTACTGCCAGATTGCTGTCCTTCAGCATCCCCTCTCTCTGCGCGCACACTACTGACTTCCTCAAGCTGGGTATCATCATCCGAGCCTTCGAATCGTTGGGCATCCTCCTGGAGCATGTACCCAACACTGTGCTCAAAGAGTTCGGGGGACTCCTCAGGAGGACATGGTGGGTCTAGGGAAGGGGTGGCTGATGATGCCATTGAGTACGCGTTGGCAGCTGCTCTGCCAGTACCCTGAGCCTGGGTGAGAGAGGATGAGGAGGATGAGGAGGGCTTGGTCATCCATTCTACCAAGCCTTCAGCATGATGCGGCTCCACATGTCCAGCTGCCGAAAACAAAGACGCGCGTGTCCCATGGCCACGTGCTGATGACGATGCACGACCACGTCCACGGCCACGTCCACTAGAAACAGAGCCTGCCTGCCCTGTGTTCTTGGCTCTGCACGCTCTGCCTCCCCTTGGCGGTCTTCCAGCCATTGTAGTCGGTAGTCCTGTGGGTGCTGCTGAGAAGAAAATATAGGAGCTCTGTGTGATGCCACTAACACACTAGAAGTCCTATGGGTGCTTCTGCAAAGAAAATATAGGAGCTCTGTGTGATGCCACTAACACACTAGAAGTCCTGTGGGTGCTGCTGAGAAGAAAATATAGGAGCTCTGTGTGATGCCACTAACACACTAGAAGTCCTATGGGTGCTTCTGCAAAGAAAATATAGGAGCTCTGTGTGATGCCACTAACACACTAGAAGTCCTGTGGGTGCTGCTGAGAAAGAAAATATAGGAGCTCTGTGTGATGCCACTAACACAATAGAAGTCCTATGGGTGCTTCTGCAAAGAAAATATAGGAGCTCTGTGTGATGCCACTAACACACTAGAAGTCCTGTGGGTGCTGCTTAGAAGAAAATATAGGAGCTCTGTGTGATGCCACTAACACACTAGAAGTCCTATGGGTGCTTCTGCAAAGAAAATATAGGAGCTCTGTGTGATGCCACTAACACACTAGAAGTCCTGTGGGTGCTGCTAGAAAGAAAATATAGGAGCTCTGTGTGATGCCACTAACACACTAGAAGTCCTATGGGTGCTTCTGCAAAGAAAATATAGGAGCTCTGTGTGATGCCACTAACACACTAGAAGTCCTATGGGTGCTTCTGCAAAGAAAATATAGGAGCTCTGTGTGATGCCACTAACACACTAGAAGTCCTGTGGGTGCTGCTGCAAAGAAAATATAGGAGCTCTGTGTGATGCCACTAACACACTACAAGTCCTATAGGTGCTTCTGGGAAAGAAATATAGGAGCTCTGTGTGATGGGACTAACACACTACAAGTCCTATGGGTGCTTCTGGGAAGAAAATATAGGAGCTCTGTGTGATGCCACTAACACACTACAAGTCCTATGGGTGCTTATGGAAAGAAAATAGAGGAGCTCTGTGTGATGCCACTAACACACTAGAAGTCCTGTGGGTGCTGATGGGAAGAAAATATAGGAGCTCTGTGTGATGGGACTAACACACTACAAGTCCTGTAGGTGCTTATGGGAACAAAATAGAGGAGCTCTGTGTGATGACACTAACACACTACAAGTCCTGTAGGTGCTTCTGGGAAGAATATATAGGAGCTCTGTGTGATGGGACTAACACACTACAAGTCCTATGGGTGCTTCTGGGAAGAAAATATAGGAGCTCTGTGTGATGCCACTAACACACTACAAGTCCTGTGGGTGCTTATGGGAAAAAAATATAGCTCTGTGTGATGGGACTAACACACTACAAGTCCTATAGGTGCTGCTGGGAACAATATATAGGAGCTCTGTGTGATGGGACTAACACACACTACAAGTCCTATACGTGCTTATGGGAAGAAAATATAGCTCTGTGTGATGGAACTAACACACTACAAGTCCTATAGGTGCTTCTGGGAAGAAAATATAGGAGCTGTGTGTGATGGGACTAACACACTACAAGTCCTATAGGTGCTTCTGGGAACACAATATAGGAGCTCTGTGTGTGTAATGGGACTAACACACTACAAGTCCTATAGGTGCTTCTGGGAACAAAATATAGGAGCTGTGTGTGATGGGACTAACACACTACAAGTCCTATAGGTGCTTCTGGGAACAAATATAGGAGCTCTGTGTGTGTAATGGGACTAACACACTACAAGTCCTATAGGTGCTTCTGGGAAGAAAATATAGCTCTGTGTGTGTAGGGACTAACACACTACAAGTCCTATAGGTGCTTCTGGGAACAAAATATAGGAGCTGTGTGTGATGGGACTAACACACTACAAGTCCTATAGGTGCTTCTGGGAACAAAATATAGGAGCTCTGTGTGATGGGACTAACACACTGCAAGTCCTATAGGTGCTTCTGGGAAGAAAATATAGCTCTGTGTGTGTATGGGACTAACACACTACAAGTCCTATAGGTGCTTCTGGGAAGAAAATATAGCTCTGTGTGTATGGACTAACACACTACAAGTCCTATAGGTGCTTCTGGGAAGAAAATATAGCTCTGTGTGATGGGACTAACACACTACAAGTCCTATACGTGCTTCTGGGAAGAAAAATATAGCTCTGTGTGATGGGACTAACACACTACAAGTCCTATAGGTGCTTCTGGGAACAAAATATAGGAGCTCTGTGTGATGGGACTAACACACTACAAGTCCTATAGGTGCTTCTGGGAACAAAATATAGGCTCTGTGTGTGATGGGACTAACACACTACAAGTCCTATAGGTGCTTCTGGGAACAAAATATAGGAGCTCTGTGTGATGGGACTAACACACTACAAGTCCTATAGGTGCTTCTGGGAAGAAAATATAGCTCTGTGTGTGGGGACTAACACACTACAAGTCCTGGCGGTGCTTCTGGGAAGAAAATATAGCTCTGTGTGTGTATGGGACTAACACACTACAAGTCCTATAGGTGCTTCTGGGAACAAAATATAGGAGCTCTGTGTGATGGGACTAACACACTACAAGTCCTATAGGTGCTTCTGGGAAGAAAATATAGCTCTGTGTGATGGGACTAACACACTACAAGTCCTATAGGTGCTTCTGGGAACAAAATATAGGAGCTCTGTGTGATGGGACTAACACCCTACAAGTCCTATAGGTGCTTCTGGGAAGAAAATATAGCTCTGTGTGTGTGATGGGACTAACACACTTCAAGTCCTATAGGTGCTTCTGGGAACAAAATATAGGAGCTCTGTGTGATGGGACTAACACACTACAAGTCCCATAGGTGCTTCTGGGAAGAAAATATAGCTCTGTGTGATAGGACTAACACACTACAAGTCCTATAGGTGCTTCTGGGAAGAAAATATAGCTCTGTGTGTGTGTAATGGGACTAACACACTACAAGTCCTATACGTGCTTCTGGGAAGAAAATATAGCTCTGTGTGATGGGACTAACACACTACAAGTCCTATAGGTGCTTCTGGGAACAAAATATAGGAGCTCTGTGTGTGTAATGGGACTAACACACTACAAGTCCTATAGGTGCTTCTGGGAACAAAATATAGCTCTGTGTGATGGGACTAACACACTTCAAGTCCTATAGGTGCTTCTGGGAACAAAATATAGGAGCTCTGTGTGATGGGACTAACACACTACAAGTCCTATAGGTGCTTCTGGGAAGAAAATATAGCTCTGTGTGATGGGACTAACACACTACAAGTCCTATAGGTGCTTCTGGGAACAAAATATAGGAGCTCTGTGTGATGGGACGAACACACTACAAGTCCTATAGGTGCTTCTGGTCACAGAAAATAGGAGCTCTGCCTGCCTGACACTAACACACTACAAGTCCTATAGGTGCCTCTGGTAACAAAATATAGCTCTGTGTGATGGGACGAACACACTACAAGTCCTATAGGTGCTTCTGGTAACAAAATATAGGAGCTCTGCGTGCCTGCCACTAACACACTGCAAGTCCTATAGGTGCTTCTGGTAAGAAAATATAGGAGCTCTGTTTGCTGCCAGTGCCTGCCACTAACACACTACAAGTCCTATGGGTGCTTCTGGGAAGAAAATATAGGAGCTCTGTTTGCTGCCAGTGCCTGCCACTAACACACTACACGTCCTATGGGTGCTTCTGGGAACAAAATATAGGAGCTCTGTTTGCTGCCAGTGCCTGCCACTAACACACTACAAGTCCTATGGGTGCTTCTGGGAAGAAAATATAGGAGCTCTGTTTGCTGCCAGTGCCTGCCACTAACACACTACAAGTCCTATGGGTGCTTTTGGGGTGCAGTGCTGTACTAACAGCACTGCGGTTGGTACTACTGAAATACTGTACTAACAGTAAGACATGCACCAGACTAACCCCCAGCAGCAGCTAAAAACACACTAACCAGCAGCAGCAATGGACGATCAATGACAGGTAGCAATGGTTTAGCAAAGTAGAGCAAATCTTTCTAAATGAATCTAGCAAAGAGTGACACAGAATCAGCCTGCTCTCTCCTAAAGCCGGAACTCATGTGACCGGCGCCGACGGCGTGGCGGCCTTTTAAATGAGGGGGCGTGTACTAAAGCCCCTGAGCTGTAATTGGCTACAGGCGTCCTGCCTGTAGCCAATTATGGCTCTCCGAGTTTCTGGCGCTGTGATTGGCCAAGCATGCGGGGTCACAGTGCATGCTTGGCCAATCATCAGCCAGCAATGCACTGCGCCGGCCGCGCCGGCCGCAATGCATTGCGGGGCCGCTCGCATCACACGAATGTGATGCGAGCGGCCAAAATAGTTCTGGGCTCGCCGAGCGAGCGAACACCCGGTGCTCGATGCGAACATGGGTTCGCATCAAGCACCGGGCCCATCCCTATTGACAACCAACAACTGCTGAGACAATGAATGCTTTGGTCAAAATATGTATTGTATGCACAGAGTGTTGCAGCCAGTGCTTGGTTTTTTAGTACATAACTCAGGGTGAAGGGGAAAGTAATGCGAAGAGTTCAAGGATCAGAAGTACATAATGCACAGAGTGCAGGGGTCATGGGTATGTAATGCACAGAGTACAGGGGTCAGGAGTATGCAATGCACAAAACCCAGGAAGGAGTGAGGTGTGTGTAACACACCATGTGCAGAAATGTATAATGTACAGAGTGCAGGGATTAGGAGTGTGTAATGTGCAGGGTTCCGGAAAACAAAATAAAGAGAGTGCAGGAGTCACGGGTATGTAACACACAAAGTGCAGAGTGCAGGAGAGTGCAAATATCCTCCCAGGGTTTTCCCTTCTCTGAAAAAAGCCAGCACTAATTTGCACACCTAATCCTCTTAGCACAAATCCTGTTCCCACTCCCAAAATTCCCCCTCCTAACACAAATCCTCCCTCCTCCACCTAAAATCCCCCCTCCAAGCCCAAGTCCTCAACCCCCCAAACCACTCCTCACAGCACAAATCCTCTTCTCCCAACCCCTCCCCCCTTCTAGCACAAATCCTATCAACACAAGCAAATCTTTGTTATCTCCCAGGTCACTATGTCCCCCAGTACAATGCCCCCCTTACTCACTGAACTTACAGACCTCAGATACAGTGTGACAGTTCTTCATGGGCTCCCCTTGTTTTTTGTAATAAGACACATCAGAGCTGATTGAAGTCTATTGCTGTGACAGGCACCCAGAAGAGAGAGAAGCTGGCTGCTGCATTGGTGGGAGATCCTGATATTGGGGACCTGGGGCACCCCACAGGGGATGCAGGGCACGTGACCTGTATGCCAGACAGTATTGATGCCCCCAGACAAAACAAACATTTAAAAACATTGTAGCAAAAAAAATGCAAGAGTTTTACTCCATTGTAATCACAAAGAAAGCATAGACTATTAACAGAAGATATGAGTTAAAATACTGTACCTCCCAATCTAGGAGTTTGTGATTGTGGTTCAATGCCACTGGAAAGCTCTGTTGACTCCAATAACTCTGAATGAGCTCAAATGTATTGCAGGGAAATATGATACACATATTATAACATGAACCACATTCATGAACAATGACCTTCAGGAAAAAACATGAGGAAAATACATAGAAAATACATAAAACTTATCAAGAAATAAATACATGATTAAAAATAACACAACTGGATATTTAGTATATCAGCACACTTATATACCAATGATAACCATATTTGCCCACTAACCTGGGTAAGAAACCTGTTAAAAAAATTTAAATAAATAAATAATATATATATATATATATATATATATATATATATATATATATATATATATATATATATATATATACACACACACGCTAAATTGTCATAAGTATTGTGACACTTGCATTTACATGAACTTTAATGGCTTTGGAACCAAGGGGCCATCCCCAAACTGTCCCTCACTCTCATAGTGGTCACTGGAAGTTCAACATGACACCTCATGGCAAAGAACTCTCTGAGGATCTGAAAAAAAAAAACTGTTGCTCTTCATAAAGATGGCATAGGCTATAAGAACATTGCCAAGACCCTGAAACTGACATGCAGCACGGTGGCCAAGACCATACAGCTGTTTAACAAGACAGGTTCCACTCAGAACAGGCCTCGCCCAGGGTCGACCAAAGAGGTTGAGTGCACATGCTCAGCGTCATATCCAGAGGTTGTTTTTAGGAAATAGACATATAAGTGCTGCCAGCATTGCTGCAGAGGTTGGAGGAGTTGGGGGTCAGCCTGTCAGTGCTCAGACCATACACTGCACACTACATCAAATTGGTCTGCATGGCTGTCGACCCAGAAGGAAGCCTCTTTTAAAGATGATGCACTGCAAAAGAAAACCTGCAAACAGTTTGCTGTAAACAAGCACGCTAAAGACATGGATTACTGGACCATGTCCTGTGGTATGATGAGACCAAGATAAACTTATTTGGTTCAAATGGTGTCAAGCCTGTGTGCAACCAGGTGAAGAACTAAAGAAGCTGAGGGTAACATTTATGGACTGGCCAAGCATGTCTCCAGACCTAAACCCTATTGAGCATCTGTTGGGCATCCTCAAACGGAAGATGGAGGAGTGCAATGTCTCTAACATCCACCAGCTCTGTGATGTCGTCATGAAGGAGTGGAAGAGGACTCCAGTGGAAACCTGTGAAGCTCTGGTCAACTCCATGCCCAGGAGGGTTAAGGCAGTGCTGGAAAATAATGGTGGCTCCACACAATATTGACACATTGAGCCCAATTTGTAAATTTTCACTTAGGGGTGTACTCACTTTTGTTGCCAGCAGTTTCAACATTAAAGCAGAGTTCCACCCTAAAGTGGAAAGTCTGCTCATCGGACCCCCCCCCCTTCGTGCCACAATTGGCACCTTTCAGGGGGGAGGGGGGTACAGATACCTGTATAATACAGGTATCTGCACCCACTTCCGGGCATAGATATCCACAGAATCTGCTGGTATTTACGCCACTTCCTGCGGGGCCCCGCTGTCTGCTGGGAAACACACAGATCCCAGAGACAGCAGGGACCATCCTTATTGCTCAGCGTGACTTGCGCATGCGCAGTAGGGAACCGGGAAATGAAGCCGCAAGGCTTCACTTCCTGATTTCCATACCGAAGATGGCGGCGGCAGCACCCGAGACCCGAGCGACACATCGGCTTCGGGTGCCGACATCGCAGGCGCGATGGATGGGTAAGTGTCCATATTTTAAAAGTCAGCAGCTGTAGTATTTGTAGCTGCTGACTTAAAAAAAAAAAAATGGCGGGAACTCCCACTTTAATGACTGTGTGTTCAGTTATTTTGAGGGGACAGCAAATTTACACTTTTATACAAGCTGTACACTCACTACTTTACATTGTAGCAGTGTAATTTCTTCAGTGTTATCACATGAAAAGATGTAATAAAATATTTACAAAAATGTGAGGGGTGTACTCACTTTTGTGAGATACTGTACACATATATATATATATATATATATATATATATATTGTGATCTGAAGGGTTGTTAGCTCTCATGGTAGATGCATTTTTTTAAGTGAGTTCACGTCTGTCTGAACTATGTTTACCACTTTCCACACACCCACAGTACTTTTAGTGCTGCAGCGGCAGGCATATCGACCTACTGGTACATAGTGGCGTGCATTTGAACTGGCACGCCCCCTGGGGTGCTGAGCAGGGCGGTCCTGTGACCACTGTGTCAGGTGGACACAGCTGATGATGGCGCTACATACCCGCCTGCTTACGGCAGCCAGGGGATCATGTGATTGCTATGATTGCTCATAGTAATCACATGATTACATGAAAATAAAATAGTTATGAATGGCCTCCAGAGCTATCACATTGTAGCTGGGAAAAAAACAGCACCCTGTTCCATGTGATTAACTGTAGCCAATCACAGACCACAATAGTAAGTAAGCTGTCATAAATGAAAGTCATTCATGACAGGTAAAACGCTTGCTTATAACAGTGATCATTTTATAGTGTATTATAGTGTAAATTATAGTGTAAAAAAAATACCTGATTCCCACACAGGGGTTTCAGCTTCACACAAAAGAGTATTAACCAGAAATGCTGAGTCACCTGGCTCTTCAGTCAGCATTGCTTCTCTCTCTGGTCTCCCCGAACATGGGCTGCTCAGATTTACTCAGTCTGTGCTTGTAGTACCTCGCTGCATGGGGCCCACTCCTGGTCTCACTAGATAAACTTCTTCCAGCACCCTAGGCTCTCCCACTAACTTATTTGTCTCTGCTTGCTAAGCAGTTCAGATATATTTTATGTAGGCTCAAACAAATTATTGTCTCTGTCTATATTTTGTGTGTAGAAAAATATATGTAGGAGTCTAGCGGAATGGACATGTCTCGCTAGAGCTCCGCTCTGTGAAGAAGGAGATCTGCTAAACAAAGACAGCCCGCCAAATTATTTCTTACAAAAACTCTGTGTGAACATTCCTGTGAGGTGAGAGAATCATTTGGACTAAAAATGGTATTGGGGGAAGCCCGGAATAAGTTTAAAAATACCCCCAGAGGAGTCTCTCAGGCAAAGACTGCAGCGAAAATGGCACCAGTCTCCTCAGCCACAGGCACAATCACCTCAGCACACAGGATAAAGACACAGCGGTCACAGCAAGTCTCCTCAGAAGAATCTAATACTGAATTATTTCTATCACAGAAATCTTCACATGAATTAACTGCATCCCCAAGCCTTATGAAACAATTTGAGAAGATGCTGAACAAAGCATTAAAGAATACCTCAGAACAAATAACCAGTAATCTGACTAAAGAAATCAGAGAATTGGGAAATCGCACAGCTGCGCTGGAAATTAAAGTTGAAGAAATAGAAAACTCAACACTTGAATAATTGAATAAAATAGATCTTCTTAAAGAAGAAAACATTACACTACAAAATAAACTGGATGATTATGAGAACCGTGCAAGAAGGTCCAATTTGCGATTCACAGGGAAACTTGAATCGATGACTGACTTATCTGTCACAATAACAGCATTATGCCAAGAATTGCAACCAGAAATACAGATTGAAAGGCTGGAAATGGACAGGTTGCACAGAGCTCTCATGCCTAAAAAAGCAGATGGACCCTCACGTGACATCATAGCAAAGTTCAATTTTTATCGCACAAAGGAACAACTCTTAATTGCAGCCAGAGAGAAAGACAACCTAACCTTCCAGGGTCACAATTTTCAGATTTTCGCTGATCTCTCTCAAGTAACCATTTCTATAAGATGTGCCATGAAACCACATTTATTGGAATTACAACGTCATAACATCACATACCAATGAGGTTTTCCATTCTCCATTCGCTTCAGCTACAAAGGTACCAAACATATTTGTAGATCACCGAACGAACTTCGACAAGCCTTACTTGACCTTAAATTGATCGATGGAACATCTGCAGCTACAACCTCACGTAGAAGAACAGCATCTACCTCTTCCTTACCTAACTCATCCCATGAAACTGGGAAAAATGGGGTTCATCACACACATAAAAGGGGTCACTATGTTTCCCCTCCACAGGGCCAAGAAGATCCAATGGACTGACAGGCTATTCTTTAAGAAATACAGTTATAAGCTAATATGGGAGATATTTTCCCAGAGGAACTATAACATACTGAACTCATTAACTATGCGCATTTGACCCAAAATTGCAGCCTGCACCTGTATCCTATGAATAGAATACATTATGGGTCAGGGGAAATCCCCTACTAAGGTTACACCTGAATATGCTGAGCACAATCATATGGGAACTTAATTTTTATTTTCATCAGTTCTCTAGCTATCTCCAATATATGAAACAAAGTTTATTTTTCTCTTTACCTAAATATAATGTTTAAAATAGCTCTCCTTATTTACTACTTGCAACCTAGAGTTGCATAATATTATCATTAAACAAATAAGGAGACTCATTCATGACTGAAAAGATACAATTTATTTCTAGGGTTGATGTATTTATATAGGCTTTAGAAACAAAGTTTTAGAGAAGTCTAAGTTCTTGATAAAAGACATATCCCATTTACCTTTTTAAGATTAGATAGAGTACTCTTTCAAGTATTGCAGGAATTTAACAAACTTAATTATTTTTATTTTTTATTTTTCTTGGAAAACCTATTATAGAAAATAGATAATACTTTCATTAAGCCATAAGGGCTATAAACATGCACCCTAGCGATGTAAAAAGTGTTTTTTTTCTTAAAAAAATGATATTTTTTGTTTCTTGTTTGACAAAGCGGGTCTCTATTCACGGAAGTTCCGTGTGCCTCACCTAGTCTTCCTCGGATCCCCTCCCTTAATATGGGGGGACTCGACGAAGGCCTCTTGTCCCCTGTTGGGGGTTTTTACCCTTCGGTCCCTTTCACACTGGGGCGGTGCGGGCGTCGGCGGTAAAGCAGCGCTATATTTACTGATGCTTTACCGTAGTTTTAGCAGTGGTATTCGGCCACTAGCGGGCGGTTTTAACCCCCGCTAGCGGCCGGAAAAGGGTTAAAAACCACCTGCAAGGAGCGGTGCTTTGCCAGCGGTATAGGCGCGCTGCCCCATTGATTTCAATTGTATTCACCGCTCCTTCACCGCTCCAAAGATGCTGCTAGCAGGACTTTTTTTATCGTCCTGCTAGCACACAGCTCCAGTGTGAAAGCCCTCCGGCTTTCACACTGGAGTGAAAGGATCCGCTTTTTTCAGGCGCTATACAGGAGCTATTTTTAGCGCTGTAGCGCCTGAAAAACGCTTCAGTGTGAAAGGGGCCTTCACCTATACAGGTAACGGGTAATTCACCAACAGGTAAATTTTGAATACTTTCATATTATATTATTAAGCTTAGGTAATGTAGACTAATCTGTCTTTTTCTTATTTCCTAATCTAGATAACACTGGACCTTTCTTTCTTTTTTCCCTTTTCAAGTTCGTATGGGTTGAGTCAAGAAGTTGTCAGGTCGAAACAATGGGTGAGTGCTGCCTATTGACTCAGCTACCATGGCCCCCTTAAACATTTTATCCCTGAATGTACAGGGACTCAATGTACCACAGAAACGCACTAAAGCGTTTAGGTCATTCCAAGAAAAAAATGCACACATTGTGTGCCTGCAAGAGACTAATTTTACAGTAAAATCAACGCCTACATTTTTTAGTTCATCCTATCCACAAATATTCACTGCCTCGGCTAATACCAAACAACGTGGAACTGTTGTGGCTTTCCATCTGTTCACTCCATTCACAATTCATTCAGAAATTATGGATCCAGAAGGAAGATATCTAATCCTTACGGGACACATTTTGGACACAGAAGTAACTGTGGTTTCTTATTATGCACCTAACAAACAGCCAATTCCATTCTTAACACATCTATTACAAGTAGTTAATGCACATAGACTGAGAACAATCATTGTATGTGGCAATTCCAACCAGGTTCTCCTACCATTTCTAGACAAAACACCACATACTCCACCCCGTAACCACTCTAAAATATCTAACCAAACATTCAGTCGCATTGACTACATTTTCCTAACCACAGGAATGATACCTGAGATTCTCTCATCAAATATAATCCCCATCCCATGGTCTGACCATAATGCAATCCTAACAACTATTGCATCAACCATACTTAAAGCACAAGCTAAAACATGGTATTTACCAGAGATATTACTTAAAAACCCTTTAAATTGTCACAAAATTGAACATGCTCTGAAATAATATTTAACATTCAACAAAAGCCCAGAAATGTCCCCAATAACATTGTGGGAAGCATATAAACCGGTCTTGAGGGGAACACTTCAGCAGCAGTATGGAATACTCAATAGAGAACGCAGAAATCTTGCACGTAAATTAGAAACACAATTTAACTCCTTTTTCTTAGCTTTCCAAAGCAATCCTAATCCAACTACTAAAACTAATTTAGAGAAGGCACGCCTGGAATATGATCTTTTTCTTACAGAATCATCGTTCCAGACATGCTTTCTTCATGAAATCTAACAAACCAGGCACATACCTGACGAGGACACTCAGATCAACAAATAACTAATTGAAACCAATTAAATTAAAACTATCTAAAAACATATATACAAGCAACCCCCTTAAAATCATTCACAAATTTAGTTCTCACTTAAATACACTATGCACGGAATCAAGTACATTCAATTCAAACAAAGCAGATGCCTTCTTCTCACAAATTAACCTACCTGAACTAACTGTTTCACAAAAAACACAACTTGAGATACCTATCACGGCAGAGGAAGTAGAAAGGTCATCAAAGTGTTGAAAATTAATAAAAGACCAGGACCAGATGGTTATTCTGCATTATACTACCACACCTTTTCAGACTCTATTTCCCCTATATTGGCAGAGGCATTCAATGATTTACTTGAAAATAAATCATTTAGACAAGAATCCTTATTGGCGATCATATGTATGATTCCCAAACCCCATTCTGATGATACTTCTTGTACTAACTACCGGTCTAAATTAATGCTAAATCTTTATATCAAAATTCTCGCTAAGATCTTAGCATCCTGTCTAAGTAGATTCATTGGCACACTTATGAATCGTGATCAAGTTGGCTTTATGCCAACACGACAAGCAGGCGATAATGTACGCCAAGCAGTTCTTTTAGCACAAATTGCCAAAACATGTTGCATTCCCTCCTGCATTCTCTCACTTGATATTCAATATCCTGGTCCTACCTGCATTACACATTACAGAAGTGGGGTTTTGGCCCAAATTTTACTAACTGGATCAGGTCACTATATAATAAACTTAAAGTATATGTTAAATATGCAGGTTATAAATCTAATACCTTTAATATTGAAAGGGACACTAGGCAGGGGTGTCCGTTTTCAGCCCTGTTATTTGCACTTCTAATAGAACCATTTGCCCAATGGAGATCAGATCCCACCATAACGGGTATTGAAGTAGGGGGATTTCAACAAAAAATTTGTCTATTCACGGACGATATCCTCCTATTTCTTTCATCGCCACAAGTATCAAGCCCTAACCTAATGCCAATACTTGATGACTTTGCTACCTTCTCTGGCTTTTTCATTAATCCCAAGAAATGTGTAGCACTAAATGTATCTCTTTCAAATTTAGAATTAAGTTCAACTAAGGTAGGTCTCCCCTTTACCTGGGCAGATAAATCCATTCCATTACTAGGAATACACCTCACTGCATCACTCTTGGATCTTTTTTTAGCTAATTACCCTCCAATGTTAAAAAAATATAACAAATATGTTGAAATCTTGGAACCACCTTCCTTTATCATGGTTAGGAAGAATCAACACAATAAAAATGACAGTCTTACCCAAATTATTGTACCTTTTCAGAGTCTTACCAATTCCAATTCCTGCTAATTACCTGAGAATTATACAGAAAAAGGCAAATGCATTTATATGGGGTTCCACGTACACAGCAACACACACTTTACCTCCCTAAATTAAATGCAGGTCTACGGTGTCCTAATTTGCATCTTATTATAAAGCAGCACATATAGCATCATTAACTAAATATCATGCACTACAAGGATTCCCTCTATGGGTATCGATCGAAGCTGCTGAATGTGATCCCTTGTCAATGGCAAACCTGATTTGACTCTCACCGAGAGAGAGTAGAGGGTTACGTAATCCAATTACAAAACATTTTGTTTCCCTATGGCACAGCTACAAATTCAGAAATCAGTTGCAATCATTACATAATCCTCTACTATGTTTTTACAGTATCTCCAGGGAGTGTCCGGAAGTGGACGACTAGCGATACCGGAAGTTACGTGAGATAGGCGAAAGATCGCCATACTGTCACCATTTTATGTGCTTTTTTAACTTCATCTATGTAAGGGTCCATCTTTATATCTTTTAATGAATAAACTCTGAATACTTTAATATATTACACCATTGTAGGCATCTTTTCTCTATCTCTCCCCTGTGAGCCATTACTATAATGACATATAGATGGTGAAACCGAAGTTTGGTATGGAGTGATCTGGGTACAGGAAAGAAGGACACCCTGGTGTTGAGTGGTGCAAGGAGTTCATCCATTTTTCATATATGCTGATTACAAGTATGTTTGAGGTGAGAGTTTTTTTAGCTCATTTATGGATAAATCACTTTACCTACACATCATTCAGTAGAAGAATTAACACAGTCTTTGGAGACATATGTCCATTTGTCCATTTTAAAGACCGTTTAATGGTGTTTACATCAGTGTTTCGTCAATATATGGAATTTTTATTGTTATGTTTATTTATTTTATCTCAGTAGTTATTACATTGCTTTCTGGTATAATACAGCTCAATTCTCCCAGTTTTATTGATACACTGATACACTTATTCGGTATCATTTATTGATATTGTTTTTATGACTTATTCACATTTAGGTTTGTGCTTATAGGCTGATGCGCAGAATCACTTTTCATTCATTACTATTACGGATTGTCCCATAGAGTCTGGTAGCTGGCCCATATGAAAAGCCTAATTTAGAGTGCTAAGAAGAACAGGAAGCAATTATTTATTATATTTTTATAGGTCTCAATAGGGAGACAATCGGTCCCTGGGGCCTTGGCATTGGGAAAACTAGCCACTGCATTTTCTACTTCCATTAAAATGAGTGGGGCATTGAGAATTGCTCTCTCTTCTATTGAAATAGCCAGGTAATCAATACTGGCCATGTAACTAGACAGCTCTGCAAGGGTAAAATCTGCCCTGGAAGTATATAAATCTTGATAATAGGACTTAAAGATAGATATAATTAAACTAGTCTGGTTACAAACCTCACCCTCTACATTCATTAAGGCTAAAACATGTGTAGGGTTAGATTGGGAACTCACTATCTGAGCCAATAATCTACCGTTCGCTTCTCCCTCAGCCCAGCTAAGTCTCTTCTGAAAAAAGAGTTTATTCCTGGCCCAATAGTTCGTTCAGCCTATTTTGAGATGAAAGACATTCCTGTTGGATATCCAGAGAAGGATTTTGAATATATATGGCTTCCGCCGCGGAGGTGTCAGCCTTCGCCAGCTCGAGCTCTCTACGGGAAGCACTTTTGATAATGCTTAAATTCTGGATTAACAATCCCCGAAGATAGGCCTTTAGCGCATCCCATACAACTTGTATGGAAGTGGAGCCTAAATTGAGCGACCAAAAATCCAGGATACGGTTAGGAATGATGTTCTCCTTAGGAAATAATTCCAACCAAAACACAGCTCGCAATAGTAATTGCCACACACCTGACCATTCAAGCATTGCCAGTAGGGGGCCCCATGATAGCTTCCACTTCGATCACTTCGATCTACCTGTCAATCACAGCTAGCTGACAGGTCGATCAGGTCCCTGCTGCTAAGAGATTGTATTTAGTCAGACCTCTCGTGATGCACTCCTCCCCGCCAGCCCTCCTAATTTTCTGTCTTCTCTTCTCCCCCCCCCCCCCCAGTCTCCTGCATACTTGCTCTGTGTGTCCCGCTGAATCCCCCCTTCCTCTATCTTCAGTGCCATATGATGAGAGAACCCAGAGGAGGAGCACAGCTATTCTGCTCACAGGACATTCAGGGAGAGAGGTGAGCCTAGGGAGGAACATCAGTTTGGGGTGGTAAGCTGAGCACAATACCTGGCAAATTTTAATGCCAGGAGGGAACTTTATGTGTAAATATGTGAAGGGTTGGAATAGCAGCGAGTGTGTGTTGGAGCCATGCAGAGTTTACAGCCCCCCAAGCTAACATACATATACTAAGCAGGAACACATCACTATCTCCCCAAGCATTCTGTCCAGATAATGTGCAGTTAATTTATGACCTTTCCATTTAACCCTGTGTTATCCAAACTCTGTTCAATGAAAAGTGTAAACTCACCACATAAACACTCTATATACAAAATAAAATTCCACAATAAAGATCAGAACATGTTGTTCACATTTTCATGGAAGCACAATTGGATGAATGCTGATTATTCAGAGAATTACTGTATATATGTTTTTTTTTTTATGTACTAACAGTTAAGCTTCATACACACAATATGAAAATTGGATGAAAATACCACTTTTGAAGAGTTTGTGCATATGAGCGTATTATTTTTTTTTTTTTTTTGGTGGGGCGAGTGGATCTTGGGTGGGAGTTCCCACACTTTTTTCCCCAGGACTTGACCCCTGGTCATTACCCTCTGCATTCTCTGGTATGCCCAACACTCGAACATTATTAGAGCGTAAACGATTCTCAATGTCTTTAATTTTAGGGATAGTAGTATTTAACTTCTCTATGCCACTCACCCTGTTTTCTAAGATCCTAGTGTGTTCTTCTACTTTTTGGAGGTCCCCACATATAAGGACAACTTCTTCCCATATGGCCTGAACCTGGCCTGTGAGCACAGAGAGGGACATGTGATCGCTCTGTCATTTGACGGAGCGATCACGTGGTAAACGGCCGATATCAACGGCCATTTACCGTGATGCCGGAGGACCCGGCGGTCACGGATGTTCCTGAGTGCGCACCCCAGGGGGCGCCCCAGGGGGTGCGTGGGAGCAAGATTCTGGGAGGACGTCCCAGAATAAGCCGACCGTGCTGTAGCCGTCTTTCGGCTATAGGCCCCGGTCGGCAAGTGGTTAATGTGAGTTCAAAAGCCTTTCCGACTGTACTCTCCTCTTCAGTTGATTTCTGACTAGGATCTGTTTGGGCGGTTTGAACAGTTAAAGAGTTAGTATTCATACTCACATTGAGCATAGAAGAGGATGAACTCGAGGGGGGGGGGGGGGCTTTCATTGTCGCCACAGGGATACGGCATAGGCTGGGGATCCATCTTGGTGGTTTGTGAGGAGGGTGCTTCAATGCGAGAGACCACCTTGCAGTCCTCCAGTTGTCCATGGTGGTCTGGGATTAAGTTAGTGTCAACCTGGCGAGCGCCAATTCCTTTTGCAGTTTCTGCTCTTGTAGTCGCTCTATAAAGAGAAGCAGAGGTAGACACCACTCCAGCATTCGCTGGTCCTCTAGAATTTGACATAGCTTTAATAGAAGTAGTAATAGTTGTACCTTTACCCTCCTTAATTTTTGACATAATAAATAAGAAAAAAAAGAAAGAATTTTAAACAATCTATAGGTCTCAACTTCTCTGCGACTTCTCTGCAACTCTGCTACATAAACCTATGCATATATATCAAACAGTATCCAGGTAGTTACTCTCCAAAAAAACAAATAAGAATTTTAAACAATCTATAGGTTCTCTGCGACACTGCTTCAAAAACGTCAATATCAGCTGAGTATAAAACAGTACCCAGCAGTACCCAACTCCCCCACACAATACCCGATCAACAACTGCAACTGTCCAAAGTGTGGAGGCAGAGGGGGGGGGGGGATAAAGGCCAACCAGTCAACCAGCCAGCTAGCTAGACAGTCCAGCGGGATATTTGTTACAATGTCTATCTCTCAGCAAAAATCACAAACCTCACGGCTGCAGATGGATTGAAGAGGGAGAACTATCGATCACAGTCATCCACGAGTCCTCTGGAGACCCTCCTGAAAGCGATAAGGCAGAAAGCCCACAGCCAGCAGCCCACTACTTTCAGCCCCAACACAGCACAAGAAGCACTTGGACAGCACAGGCACAGGAAACTAGCGTAGCACAAGCCGACCAAGACAAACCGTTCAGGTGTGCAGGTTCAGATATACAGGTATGCAGTGGGGTGCGGTGAGGATAGGGATGGACATGAACACCACCTCAATCACATCTTTATCACAACCCCCCTCACCTTTCTCCTGTTTCTCCCTTCAGTCCAGTCAGTGCAGTAGTCAAAGCAGCAAAAGAAGCGACTCAAACAGCGGCTCGGTCAGCCTTCTGGTTTCTTTCTTCAATATGGCTCAGACAGCCTAAAATGGCTCAGAAAGCATGCAGCACTCCGTATGCTCGTTTTATGGAGGTATCACAGAGATAGAGCACAGCATGAGACACGAAGATGGAGCACCAACAATGATCAGTCAACCAGGCATCGGAGCTCAATCATCTGTGAGTGCTCTCAGCTGCTCACTAGGGATGGGCCCGGTGCTCGATGCGAACCCATGTTCGCATCGAGCACCGGGCGTTCGCTCGAACGGCGAGCCCAGAACTATTTGGGCCGTTTGCATCACATTCGTGTGATGCGAGCGGCCCCGCAATGCATTGCGGCCGGCGCGGCCGGCGCAGTGCATTGCTGGCTGATGATTGGCCAAGCATGCACTGTGACCCCGCATGCTTGGCCAATCACAGCGCCGGAAACTCGAAGAGCCATAATTGGCTACAGGCAGGACGCCTGTAGCCAATTACAGCTCAGGGGCTTTAGTACACGCCCCCTCTTATAAAAGGCCGCCACGCCGTCTGCGCCGGTCACATGCTGTTCCGGCGTAGATAGAGCAGGATCGTTCTGTGTCACTCTGCTGGATTTAGTTAGTTAGAGAGATTTACTTAGAGAGATTGAGTTAGATAGATTCATTTAGAAAGATTGATTTAGAAAGAGGGGCTTGTAGTGTGTTCGTGGCAGGCAGGCACTGGCAGCAAACAGAGCTCCTGTATTTTGTTCCCAGAAGCACCTATAGATCTTGTAGTGTGTTCGTGGCAGGCAGGCAGAGCTCCTATATTTTGTTCCCAGAAGCACCTATAGGACTTGTAGTGTGTTCGTGGCAGGCAGGCAGAGCTCCTATATTTTGTTCCCAGAAGCACCTATAGGACTTGTAGTGTGTTCGTGGCAGGCAGGCAGAGCTCCTATATTTTGTTCCCAGAAGCACCTATAGGACTTGTAGTGTGTTCGTGGCAGGCAGGCAGAGCTCCTATATTTTGTTCCCAGAAGCACCTATAGGACTTGTAGTGTGTTCGTGGCAGGCAGGCAGGCAGAGCTCCTATATTTTGTTCCCAGAAGCACCTATAGGACTTGAAGTGTGTTAGTCCCATCACACAGACCTATATTTTCTTCCCAGAAGCACCTATAGGACTTGAAGTGTGTTAGTCCCATCACACAGAGATCATATATTTTGTTCCCAGAAGCACCCATAGGACTTGAAGTGTGTTAGTCCCATCACACAGACCTACATTTTCTTCCCAGAAGCACCTATAGGACTTGAAGTGTGTTAGTCCCATCACACAGAGATCCTATATTTTGTTCCCAGAAGCACCTATAGGACTTGAAGTGTGTTAGTCCCATCACACAGACCTACATTTTCTTCCCAGAAGCACCTATAGGACTTGAAGTGTGTTAGTCCCATCACACAGACCTACATTTTCTTCCCAGAAGCACCTATAGGACTTGAAGTGTGTTAGTCCCATCACACAGAGATCATATATTTTGTTCCCAGAGGCACCTATAGGACTTGAAGTGTGTTAGTCCCATCACACAGACCTACATTTTCTTCCCAGAAGCACCTATAGGACTTGAAGTGTGTTAGTCCCATCACACAGACCTACATTTTCTTCCCAGAAGCACCTATAGGACTTGAAGTGTGTTAGTCCCATCACACAGAGATCATATATTTTGTTCCCAGAGGCACCTATAGGACTTGAAGTGTGTTAGTCCCATCACACAGACCTATATTTTCTTCCCAGAAGCACCTATAGGACTTGAAGTGTGTTAGTCCCATCACACAGAGATCATATATTTTGTTCCCAGAAGCACCTATAGGACTTGAAGTGTGTTAGTCCCATCACACAGACCTACATTTTCTTCCCAGAAGCACCTATAGGACTTGAAGTGTGTTAGTCCCATCACACAGACCTATATTTTTCTTCCCAGAAGCACCTATAGGACTTGAAGTGTGTTAGTCCCATCAGACAGAGATCATATATTTTGTTCCCAGAAGCACCTATAGGACTTGAAGTGTGTTAGTCCCATCACACAGACCTATATTTTCTTCCCAGAAGCACCCATAGGACTTGAAGTGTGTTAGTCCCATCACAAAGAGATCATATATTTTGTTCCCAGAAGCACCTATAGGACTTGAAGTGTGTTAGTCCCATCACACAGACCTATATTTTCTTCCCAGAAGCACCTATAGGACTTGAAGTGTGTTAGTCCCATCACACAGACCTATATTTTCTTCCCAGAAGCACCCATAGGACTTGAAGTGTGTTAGTCCCATCACACAGAGATCCTATATTTTGTTCCCAGAAGCACCTATAGGACTTGAAGTGTGTTAGTCCCATCACACAGACCTACATTTTCTTCCCAGAAGCACCTATAGGACTTGAAGTGTGTTAGTCCCATCACACAGACCTACATTTTCTTCCCAGAAGCACCTATAGGACTTGAAGTGTGTTAGTCCCATCACACAGAGATCATATATTTTGTTCCCAGAGGCACCTATAGGACTTGAAGTGTGTTAGTCCCATCACACAGACCTATATTTTCTTCCCAGAAGCACCTATAGGACTTGAAGTGTGTTAGTCCCATCACACAGAGATCATATATTTTGTTCCCAGAAGCACCTATAGGACTTGAAGTGTGTTAGTCCCATCACACAGACCTACATTTTCTTCCCAGAAGCACCTATAGGACTTGAAGTGTGTTAGTCCCATCACACAGACCTATATTTTCTTCCCAGAAGCACCCATAGGACTTGAAGTGTGTTAGTCCCATCACACAGAGATCCTATATTTTGTTCCCAGAGGCACCTATAGGACTTGAAGTGTGTTAGTCCCATCACACAGACCTATATTTTGTTCCCAGAAGCACCTATAGGACTTGTAGTGTGTTCGTGTCAGGCAGGCAGGCAGAGCTCCTATATTTTGTTCCCAGAAGCACCTATAGGACTTGAAGTGTGTTAGTCCATCACACAGACCTATATTTTCTTCCCAGAAGCACCTATAGGACTTGAAGTGTGTTAGTCCATCACACAGAGATCATATATTTTGTTCCCAGAAGCACCCATAGGACTTGAAGTGTGTTAGTCCCATCACACAGACCTACATTTTCTTCCCAGAAGCACCTATAGGACTTGAAGTGTGTTAGTCCCATCACACAGAGATCCTATATTTTGTTCCCAGAAGCACCTATAGGACTTGAAGTGTGTTAGTCCCATCACACAGACCTACATTTTCTTCCCAGAAGCACCTATAGGACTTGAAGTGTGTTAGTCCCATCACACAGACCTACATTTTCTTCCAGAAGCACCTATAGGACTTGAAGTGTGTTAGTCCCATCACACAGAGATCATATATTTTGTTCCCAGAGGCACCTATAGGACTTGAAGTGTGTTAGTCCCATCACACAGACCTACATTTTCTTCCCAGAAGCACCTATAGGACTTGAAGTGTGTTAGTCCCATCACACAGACCTACATTTTCTTCCCAGAAGCACCTATAGGACTTGAAGTGTGTTAGTCCCATCACACAGAGATCATATATTTTGTTCCCAGAGGCACCTATAGGACTTGAAGTGTGTTAGTCCCATCACACAGACCTATATTTTCTTCCCAGAAGCACCTATAGGACTTGAAGTGTGTTAGTCCCATCACACAGAGATCATATATTTTGTTCCCAGAAGCACCTATAGGACTTGAAGTGTGTTAGTCCCATCACACAGACCTACATTTTCTTCCCAGAAGCACCTATAGGACTTGAAGTGTGTTAGTCCCATCACACAGACCTATATTTTCTTCCAGAAGCACCTATAGGACTTGAAGTGTGTTAGTCCCATCACACAGAGATCATATATTTTGTTCCAGAAGCACCTATAGGACTTGAAGTGTGTTAGTCCCATCACACAGACCTATATTTTCTTCCCAGAAGCACCCATAGGACTTGAAGTGTGTTAGTCCCATCACACAGAGATCATATATTTTGTTCCCAGAAGCACCTATAGGACTTGAAGTGTGTTAGTCCCATCACACAGACCTATATTTTCTTCCCAGAAGCACCTATAGGACTTGAAGTGTGTTAGTCCCATCACACAGACCTATATTTTCTTCCCAGAAGCACCCATAGGACTTGAAGTGTGTTAGTCCCATCACACAGAGATCCTATATTTTGTTCCCAGAAGCACCTATAGGACTTGAAGTGTGTTAGTCCCATCACACAGACCTACATTTTCTTCCCAGAAGCACCTATAGGACTTGAAGTGTGTGTTAGTCCCATCACACAGACCTACATTTTCTTCCCAGAAGCACCTATAGGACTTGAAGTGTGTTAGTCCCATCACACAGAGATCATATATTTTGTTCCCAGAGGCACCTATAGGACTTGAAGTGTGTTAGTCCCATCACACAGACCTATATTTTCTTCCCAGAAGCACCTATAGGACTTGAAGTGTGTTAGTCCCATCACACAGAGATCATATATTTTGTTCCCAGAAGCACCTATAGGACTTGAAGTGTGTTAGTCCCATCACACAGACCTACATTTTCTTCCCAGAAGCACCTATAGGACTTGAAGTGTGTTAGTCCCATCACACAGACCTATATTTTCTTCCCAGAAGCACCCATAGGACTTGAAGTGTGTTAGTCCCATCACACAGAGATCCTATATTTTGTTCCCAGAGGCACCTATAGGACTTGAAGTGTGTTAGTCCCATCACACAGACCTATATTTTGTTCCCAGAAGCACCTATAGGACTTGAAGTGTGTTAGTCCCATCACACAGAGATCATATATTTTGTTCCCAGAAGCACCTATAGGACTTGAAGTGTGTTAGTCCCATCACACAGACCTACATTTTCTTCCCAGAAGCACCTATAGGACTTGAAGTGTGTTAGTCCCATCACACAGACCTATATTTTCTTCCCAGAAGCACCTATAGGACTTGAAGTGTGTTAGTCCCATCACACAGAGATCATATATTTTGTTCCCAGAAGCACCTATAGGACTTGAAGTGTGTTAGTCCCATCACACAGACCTATATTTTCTTCCCAGAAGCACCCATAGGACTTGAAGTGTGTTAGTCCCATCACACAGAGATCCTATATTTTGTTCCCAGAAGCACCTATAGGACTTGAAGTGTGTTAGTCCCCATCACACAGACCTATATTTTCTTCCCAGAAGCACCTATAGGACTTGAAGTGTGTTAGTCCCATCATACAGAGATCCTATATTTTCTTCCCAGAAGCACCTATAGGACTTGAAGTGTGTTTAGTCCCATCACACAGACCTATATTTTGTTCCCAGAAGCACCTATAGGACTTGAAGTGTGTTAGTCCCATCACACAGAGATCATATATTTTGTTCCCAGAGGCACCTATAGGACTTGAAGTGTGTTAGTCCCATCACACAGACCTATATTTTCTTCCCAGAAGCACCTATAGGACTTGAAGTGTGTTAGTCCCATCACACAGAGATCATATATATTTTGTTCCCAGAAGCACCTATAGGACTTGAAGTGTGTTAGTCCCATCACACAGACCTACATTTTCTTCCCAGAAGCACCTATAGGACTTGAAGTGTGTTAGTCCCATCACACAGACCTACATTTTCTTCCCAGAAGCACCTATAGGACTTGAAGTGTGTTAGTCCCATCACACAGAGATCATATATTTTGTTCCCAGAGGCACCTATAGGACTTGAAGTGTGTTAGTCCCATCACACAGACCTATATTTTCTTCCCAGAAGCACCTATAGGACTTGAAGTGTGTTAGTCCCATCACACAGAGATCATATATTTTGTTCCCAGAAGCACCTATAGGACTTGAAGTGTGTTAGTCCCATCACACAGACCTACATTTTCTTCCCAGAAGCACCTATAGGACTTGAAGTGTGTTAGTCCCATCACACAGACCTATATTTTCTTCCCAGAAGCACCCATAGGACTTGAAGTGTGTTAGTCCCATCACACAGAGATCCTATATTTTGTTCCCAGAGGCACCTATAGGACTTGAAGTGTGTTAGTCCCATCACACAGACCTATATTTTGTTCCCAGAAGCACCTATAGGACTTGTAGTGTGTTCGTGTCAGGCAGGCAGGCAGAGCTCCTATATTTTGTTCCCAGAAGCACCTATAGGACTTGAAGTGTGTTAGTCCATCACACAGACCTATATTTTCTTCCCAGAAGCACCTATAGGACTTGAAGTGTGTTAGTCCCATCACACAGAGATCATATATTTTGTTCCCAGAAGCACCCATAGGACTTGAAGTGTGTTAGTCCCATCACACAGACCTACATTTTCTTCCAGAAGCACCTATAGGACTTGAAGTGTGTTAGTCCCATCACACAGAGATCCTATATTTTTGTTCCCAGAAGCACCTATAGGACTTGAAGTGTGTTAGTCCCATCACACAGACCTACATTTTCTTCCAGAAGCACCTATAGGACTTGAAGTGTGTTAGTCCCATCACACAGACCTACATTTTCTTCCCAGAAGCACCTATAGGACTTGAAGTGTGTTAGTCCCATCACACAGAGATCATATATTTTGTTCCCAGAGGCACCTATAGGACTTGAAGTGTGTTAGTCCCATCACACAGACCTACATTTTCTTCCCAGAAGCACCTATAGGACTTGAAGTGTGTTAGTCCCATCACACAGACCTACATTTTCTTCCCAGAAGCACCTATAGGACTTGAAGTGTGTTAGTCCCATCACACAGAGATCATATATTTTGTTCCCAGAGGCACCTATAGGACTTGAAGTGTGTTAGTCCCATCACACAGACCTATATTTTCTTCCCAGAAGCACCTATAGGACTTGAAGTGTGTTAGTCCCATCACACAGAGATCATATATTTTGTTCCCAGAAGCACCTATAGGACTTGAAGTGTGTTAGTCCCATCACACAGACCTACATTTTCTTCCCAGAAGCACCTATAGGACTTGAAGTGTGTTAGTCCCATCACACAGACCTATATTTTCTTCCCAGAAGCACCTATAGGACTTGAAGTGTGTTAGTCCCATCACACAGAGATCATATATTTTGTTCCCAGAAGCACCTATAGGACTTGAAGTGTGTTAGTCCCATCACACAGACCTATATTTTCTTCCCAGAAGCACCCATAGGACTTGAAGTGTGTTAGTCCCATCACACAGAGATCATATATTTTGTTCCCAGAAGCACCTATAGGACTTGAAGTGTGTTAGTCCCATCACACAGACCTATATTTTCTTCCCAGAAGCACCTATAGGACTTGAAGTGTGTTAGTCCCATCACACAGACCTATATTTTCTTCCCAGAAGCACCCATAGGACTTGAAGTGTGTTAGTCCCATCACACAGAGATCCTATATTTTGTTCCCAGAAGCACCTATAGGACTTGAAGTGTGTTAGTCCCATCACACAGACCTACATTTTCTTCCCAGAAGCACCTATAGGACTTGAAGTGTGTTAGTCCCATCACACAGACCTACATTTTCTTCCCAGAAGCACCTATAGGACTTGAAGTGTGTTAGTCCCATCACACAGAGATCATATATTTTGTTCCCAGAGGCACCTATAGGACTTGAAGTGTGTTAGTCCCATCACACAGACCTATATTTTCTTCCCAGAAGCACCTATAGGACTTGAAGTGTGTTAGTCCCATCACACAGAGATCATATATTTTGTTCCCAGAAGCACCTATAGGACTTGAAGTGTGTTAGTCCCATCACACAGACCTACATTTTCTTCCCAGAAGCACCTATAGGACTTGAAGTGTGTTAGTCCATCACACAGACCTATATTTTCTTCCCAGAAGCACCCATAGGACTTGAAGTGTGTTAGTCCATCACACAGAGATCCTATATTTTTGTTCCCAGAGGCACCTATAGGACTTGAAGTGTGTTAGTCCCATCACACAGACCTATATTTTGTTCCCAGAAGCACCTATAGGACTTGAAGTGTGTTAGTCCCATCACACAGAGATCATATATTTTGTTCCCAGAAGCACTATAGGACTTGAAGTGTGTTAGTCCCATCACACAGACCTACATTTTCTTCCCAGAAGCACCTATAGGACTTGAAGTGTGTTAGTCCCATCACACAGACCTATATTTTCTTCCCAGAAGCACCTATAGGACTTGAAGTGTGTTAGTCCCATCACACAGAGATCATATATTTTGTTCCCAGAAGCACCTATAGGACTTGAAGTGTGTTAGTCCCCATCACACAGACCTATATTTTCTTCCCAGAAGCACCCATAGGACTTGAAGTGTGTTAGTCCCATCACACAGAGATCCTATATTTTGTTCCCAGAAGCACCTATAGGACTTGAAGTGTGTTAGTCCCATCACACAGACCTATATTTTCTTCCCAGAAGCACCTATAGGACTTGAAGTGTGTTAGTCCCATCATACAGAGATCCTATATTTTCTTCCCAGAAGCACCTATAGGACTTGAAGTGTGTTAGTCCCATCACACAGACCTATATTTTGTTCCCAGAAGCACCTATAGGACTTGAAGTGTGTTAGTCCCATCACACAGAGATCATATATTTTGTTCCCAGAGGCACCTATAGGACTTGAAGTGTGTTAGTCCCATCACACAGACCTATATTTTCTTCCCAGAAGCACCTATAGGACTTGAAGTGTGTTAGTCCCATCACACAGAGATCATATATTTTGTTCCCAGAAGCACCTATAGGACTTGAAGTGTGTTAGTCCCATCACACAGACCTACATTTTCTTCCCAGAAGCACCTATAGGACTTGAAGTGTGTTAGTCCATCACACAGACCTATATTTTCTTCCCAGAAGCACCCATAGGACTTGAAGTGTGTTAGTCCCATCACACAGAGATCCTATATTTTGTTCCCAGAGGCACCTATAGGACTTGAAGTGTGTTAGTCCCATCACACAGACCTATATTTTGTTCCCAGAAGCACCTATAGGACTTGAAGTGTGTTAGTCCCATCACACAGAGATCATATATTTTGTTCCCAGAAGCACCTATAAGACTTGAAGTGTGTTAGTCCCATCACACAGACCTACATTTTCTTCCCAGAAGCACCTATAGGACTTGAAGTGTGTTAGTCCCATCACACAGACCTATATTTTCTTCCCAGAAGCACCTATAGGACTTGAAGTGTGTTAGTCCATCACACAGAGATCATATATTTTGTTCCCAGAAGCACCTATAGGACTTGAAGTGTGTTAGTCCCATCACACAGACCTATATTTTCTTCCCAGAAGCACCCATAGGACTTGAAGTGTGTTAGTCCCATCACACAGAGATCCTATATTTTGTTCCCAGAAGCACCTATAGGACTTGAAGTGTGTTAGTCCCATCACACAGACCTATATTTTCTTCCCAGAAGCACCTATAGGACTTGAGTGTGTTAGTCCCATCATACAGAGATCCTATATTTTCTTCCCAGAAGCACCTATAGGACTTGAAGTGTGTTAGTCCCATCACACAGACCTATATTTTGTTCCCAGAAGCACCTATAGGACTTGAAGTGTGTTAGTCCCATCACACAGAGATCCTCTATTTTCTTTGCAGAAGCACCCATAGGACTTCTAGTGTGTTAGTGGCATCACACAGAGCTCCTATATTTTCTTCTCAGCAGCACCCACAGGACTTCTAGTGTGTTAGTGGCATCACACAGAGCTCCTCTATTTTCTTTGCAGAAGCACCCATAGGACTTATAGTGTGTTAGTGGCATCACACAGAGCTCCTATATTTTCTTCTCAGCAGCACCCACCGGACTTCTAGTGTGTTAGTGGCATCACACAGAGCTCCTCTATTTTCTTTGCAGAAGCACCCATAGGACTTCTAGTGTGTTAGTGGCATCACACAGAGCTCCTATATTGTCTTCTCAGCAGCACCCACAGGACTTCTAGTGTGTTAGTGGCATCACACAGAGCTCCTCTATTTTCTTTGCAGAAGCACCCATAGGACTTCTAGTGTGTTAGTGGCATCACACAGAGCTCCTATATTGTCTTCTCAGCAGCACCCACAGGACTTCTAGTGTGTTAGTGGCATCACACAGAGCTCCTCTATTTTCTTTGCAGAAGCACCCATAGGACTTCTAGTGTGTTAGTGGCATCACACAGAGCTCCTCTATTTTCTTTGCAGAAGCACCCATAGGACTTCTAGTGTGTTAGTGGCATCACACAGAGCTCCTCTATTTTCTTTGCAGAAGCACCCATAGGACTTCTAGTGTGTTAGTGGCATCACACAGAGCTCCTATATTTTCTTCTCAGCAGCACCCACAGGACTTCTAGTGTGTTAGTGGCATCACACAGAGCTCCTCTATTTTCTTTGCAGAAGCACCCATAGGACTTCTAGTGTGTTAGTGGCATCACACAGAGCTCCTCTATTTTCTTTGCAGAAGCACCCATAGGACTTCTAGTGTGTTAGTGGCATCACACAGAGCTCCTATATTGTCTTCTCAGCAGCACCCACAGGACTTCTAGTGTGTTAGTGGCATCACACAGAGCTCCTCTATTTTCTTTGCAGAAGCACCCATAGGACTTCTAGTGTGTTAGTGGCATCACACAGAGCTCCTATATTTTCTTCTCAGCAGCACCCACAGGACTACCGACTACAATGGCTGGAAGACCGCCAAGGGGAGGCAGAGCGTGCAGAGCCAAGAACACAGGGCAGGCAGGCTCTGTTTCTAGTGGACGTGGCCGTGGACGTGGACGTGGTCGTGCATCGTCATCAGCACGTGGCCATGGGACACGCGCGTCTTTGTTTTCGGCAGCTGGACATGTGGAGCCGCATCATGCTGAAGGCTTGGTAGAATGGATGACCAAGCCCTCCTCATCCTCCTCATCCTCTCTCACCCAGGCTCAGGGTACTGGCAGAGCAGCTGCCAACGCGTACTCAATGGCATCATCAGCCACCCCTTCCCTAGACCCACCATGTCCTCCTGAGGAGTCCCCCGAACTCTTTGAGCACAGTGTTGGGTACATGCTCCAGGAGGATGCCCAACGATTCGAAGGCTCGGATGATGATACCCAGCTTGAGGAATCTGGCAGTACTGTTCCACCAGCTGCAGCTTACTGCCAGGTTTGCTCTAGTGGTGAAGAGGGAGGGGATGATGAGGTCACTGACTCCACGTGGGTGCCTGAAGGGAGAGAGGATGAGGAGGAGGACGAGGAGGAGGAGGATGCGGCGTCACATGTCCAACGAGGCAGGATGCCCCCTGGAGGCCAGGTAGAGGCCAGCACAGCAACTGTACAACACCGCAGAGCTCCGCCTGTGCAGGGCGCTGCCTCTGCACGTTATCAGAAAAGTTCTTTGGTGTGGGCCTTTTTTGAGACGAGTGCATCAGATCGCACCACTGCTATTTGCAATATTTGTCTGAAGCGAATCTCGCGTGGCCAAAACATCAGCCGCTTGGGCACCACAAGCATGACCAGACATATGTCGACCTGCCATGCAGCTCGTTGGCAGGCACACATAAAAGACCCACACCAAAGAACTAAGCGGACCTCTCCTTGCTCCTCATCAGCTGGGATCTCCATCCCCACTACACCTTCAGTCCTCTCTGAAAGCTGCTCTGAGAGGACTGAAGGTGTAGAATTAGGTGTGTCACAACCAAGTACTTGCAGTACACCGACGTCCGATTGCAGCAGGCAAATTTCCCTGCCCCAGCTGCTGGACCGTAGAAAGAAGTACACTCCCAGCCATCCACATGCCCAGCGGTTGAATGCTAGCTTGGCTAAATTGCTAGCACTTCAACTGCTGCCTTTTCAGTTGGTAGACTCGGCCCCCTTCCGTGAGTTTGTTCAATGTGCGGTTCCTCAGTGGCAGGTTCCCAAACGCCACTTTTTCTCACGGAAGGCGATTCCGTCTCTCTACCGGCATGTGGAAGGCAATGTCCATGCCTCGCTGGACAGGGGCGGTCAGCGGTAAGGTGCATATTACCGCTGACTCATGGTCCAGCAGGCATGGACAGGGACGGTACCTTTCTTTCACGGCCCATTGGGTCACTCTATTGGCAGCTGGGAGGGATGCAGGACAAGGTGCAGTAGTGTTGGAGGTTGTTCCGCCACCACGCCTCCAAAACGCTACTACTGCTACTGGTTGTGACACACCTCTCTCCTCCACCCCCTCCTCTTCTTCTTCCTCCAGTGCTCTGTCCTTGGAACCAGCGGTGCTCCGTAGGCGTACAAGGGGCTACGCAAGTACGCAGGCAAAAAGATGCCATGCCGTGCTTGCGCTAGTGTGTTTGGGGGACAGGAGCCACACTGGGCCAGAGGTTCTGGCAGCTCTGCAGGGGCAGGCCGAGAGGTGGTTGACGCCACGTCAGCTTAAGCCAGGAATGGTCATTTCTGACAATGGCACCAACCTCCTCTCCGCCCTGTGACAGGGGCAGCTCACCCATGTGCCCTGCATGGCTCACGTCCTCAACCTGGTGGTGCAGCGGTTCTTGGGCAGGTTCCCAGGCTTACAGGATGTCCTGAGGCAGGCCAGGAAAGTCTGTGTGCATTTCCGCCGATCTTATAATGCCAGTGCTCGGCTGACTGAGCTGCAAAAGGAGCTGAACCTGCCCAAGAACCGCCTAATATGTGACATGCCCACCAGGTGGAACTCAACGTTGGCCATGCTGCAGCGACTGCACACGCAGCAGAGGGCCATCAATGAGTACCTTTGCGACTACGGCACCAGGACAGGGTCAGGGGAGCTTGGTTTTTTTTCCCCACGTCAGTGGAGCATGATCAGGGATGCATGCACTGTCCTCTCACCATTTGAGGAGGCCACGAGGATGGTGAGCAGTGACAGTGCATGCATCAGTGACACTGTCCCTCTTGTCCACCTGTTGGAGCATACGCTGCGTGGGATAATGGACAGGGCACTTGAGGCAGAACAGAGGCAGGAAGAGGAGGACTTCCTTGCCTCTCAAGGCCCCCTTTATCCGGACAGTGTTCCTTCTGTCCCACCCATCACACAGGAAGAGGATGAGGAGGAGGATTGTGTGAGCATGGAGGTGGAGCCTGGCACTCAGCATCAGCAGCAGCAGTCTTTTAGGGATGATGTACAGTCCCAACAAACCAGTGGACTTGTACGTGGCTGGGAGGAGGTGGCTGGCGATCATGTCATCCTCAGTGACCCAGAAGACTCCGGACCGAATGCCTCAGCTAACCTACGCTGCATGGCCTCCCTGATCCTGCAAAGCCTGCGGAAGGATCCTCGTGTTCTTCGGATCAAGGAGAGGGACCATTACTGGCTGGCCACTCTCCTTGATCCGCGGTACAAGGGTAAGGTTGCGGACCTTATCTTGCCGTCGCAGAGGGAGCAGAGGATGAGACATCTCAGGGAGGCCTTGCAGAAAGGTCTGTGCAACGCGTTCCCAGAAACTGGGAGGTTACAAACTCCTGGTCCTGGGCGACGAGTTGCTGAGGCTTCGGTCAGTAGCAGAAGGAGCGGTGGGGAAGGTGGACGTCTGACCAATGCGTTCAGACAATTTTTTAGTCCGCAGCCCCAAGGTATGATCGGTTCCAGCAACCATCGCCAGCGTCTGATATACATGGTGCAGGAATACCTTGGGACAAGGTCAGACTTGGACACCTTTCCACCGAAAATCCTCTGGCTTACTGGGTCCTGAGGATGGATCACTGGCCAGAGCTTGCACAGTATGCAATTGAGCTACTGGCCTGTCCTGCCTCCAGCGTTCTTTCCGAACGCACATTCAGTGCTGCTGGAGGATTTGTCACCGATCATAGGGTGCGCCTGTCCACCGCCTCGGTTGATCGACTGACCTTCATCAAAATGAATCAGTCTTGGATCACCACCAGCTACCAGGCACCTAAGGCGGATATAACCGAATAATTTTTAATGTCACATCCCTTCAAGACTGCCTTTGCTGATGCTGAGTGACTGTCCTCTTATGTTCACTGACTATCCTCTTCCTCCTCCTCAATGATCCATGCCACCACACCAGTGCCTAAGGCACAATTTTTCAGCCCCTGTTTAACAGGGGCGTGTACATACAATTTTTATAAAAAAAATGCTTCGCAACACGTGTGACTGCTGTGCTCCAAGTACAGTATCTGTGAGGGGTTGCAGTGTTGGGGCACCAGCACCAGTGCCTAAGGCACAATTTTTTCAGCCCCTGTTTAACAGGGGCGTGTACATACAATTTTTATAAAAAAATGCTTCGCAACACGTGTGACTGCTGTGCTCCAAGTACAGTATCTGTGAGGGGTTGCAGTGTTGTGGCACCAGCACCAGTGCCTAAGGCACAATTTTTCAGCCCCTGTTTAACAGGGGCGTGTACTTACAATTTTTTTAAAAAAATGCTTCGCAACACGTGTGACTGCTGTGCTCCAAGTACAGTATCTGTGAGGGGTTGCAGTGTTGTGGCACCAGCACCAGTGCCTAAGGCACAATTTTTCAGCCCCTGTTTAACAGGGGAGTGTACTTACAATTTTTTAAAAAAATGCTTCGCAACACGTGTGACTGCTGTGCTCCAAGTACAGTATCTGTGAGGGGTTGCAGTGTTGTGGCACCAGCACCAGTGCCTAAGGCACAATTTTTCAGCCCCTGTTTAACAGGGGCGTGTACTTACAATTTTTTAAAAAAATGCTTCGCAACACATGTGACTGCTGTGCTCCAAGTACAGTATCTGTGAGGGGTTGCAGTGTTGTGGCACCAGCACCAGTGCCTAAGGCACAATTTTTCAGCCCCTGTTTAACAGGGGCGGGTAATTACAAATCTTGATCTAATAGTTCACAGCAGGGCCCATTCCTGCGCCCACCAAGAGTAACTATGAGGGCCTACAGTCTTGTGGCAACACCGTCCACCACCACCGCCAAAGGCCCAATTTTTCTGCCCTGTTCATCAGGTGCTTGCAATTACAAATCTTGATCTAATAACTCACAGCAGGGCCCATTCCTGCGCCCACCAAGAGTAACTATGAGGGCCTACAGTCTTGTGGCAACACCGTCCACCACCACCGCCAAAGGCCCAATTTTTCTGCCCTGTTCATCAGGTGCTTGCAATTACAAATCTTGATCTAATAACTCACAGCAGGGCCCATTCCTGCGCCCACCAAGAGTAACTGTGAGAGCTTACAGTCTTGTGGCAACACCGTCCACCACCACCGCCATAGGCCCAAATTTTCTGCCCTGTTCATCAGGTGCTTGCAATTACAAATCTTGATCTAATAACTCACAGCAGGGCCCATTCCTGCGCCCACCAAGAGTAACTGTGAGAGCTTACAGTCTTGTGGCAACACCGTCCACCACCACCACCACCACCCCCAATTTTTCTGCCCTGTTCAACAGGTGCATGCAATTACAAATCTTGATCTATTAACTCACAGCAGGGCCCATTCCTGTGCCCACCAGTCTTGTGGCTACACCAACATCTAATAGGGCAAATTTCTGCAGAGTATATACGCCAGGCCCCTACTTTCAAACATCCAACTTACAAACGACTCCTACTTGCAAATGGAAAGAGAAAACAGGAAGTGAGAGGAAATCTACCCTAGGAAGGGAAATTCTATCCTGTTAGATTTAATTTGGGAAAAAGGTATCTCCTCTCTACTGATACTTTATCACCAATCCTTGTTTCAATTAAAACCCCACTTTTTCCAAAAACATTTGTCATTGGGACGGAAAGTGAGGTGACATGTTCTGAACAGATGTGCAAAGACAGCAAATGTTACAGGGGTGATAACCCCTCCCTATGTTCTCCAAAAAGCTTAAAAATAGATTTTTTGGGGATGGAGCTACACTTCATAATGTACCTGTTCAGATTCTACTTAAGAACAAACCTAAAGCCGCAAGTGGTTTTAAATGGCTTCTTTTTTTCCTTTACAAATGTCATTTTGTGCAAGGACAGTTCTAAACACGGGAAACACATGCCACTTCACAGGCATACTTTAGACACCCCCCAGGGACCATATTTAAAGGAAAATTTCACTTTTTTTTTTTCACTTTATGCATCATTAAAATGACTGCTCCCGAAAAAACGTTAGTTTTTAAAAGTTCTTTTTGCATTGATATATGTCCCCTGGGGCAGGACCCGGGTCCCCAAACCTGTTTTATGACATTAACATGCATATTGGCCGTTGTAATTAGCACTTTTGATTTCGAACGTTCGCGTCCATTATAACGTATAGGGTTCGAAAATTTGCGCGAACTTTCGGTCCGTTCGAAGGTTCTGGTGCGAACCGAACCCGGGGTTGTTCGGCTCATCCCTACTGCTCACATCCTACTCATCCTACTTATTTGTATTAATGTAAACACAACAGAAATATATTTTGTTATGCACAGGTATATTTTGTCAGAGACTAGTTTTCACTTGGTTTTGTGCACCATTTTGGTTTTATAGTTAATACTCTAGTACCCAGATATACTTAGCACTGTATAGGCAATCACCAAGTGCATAGGATTTTCTGTTTTATATAATATATATGATTATACACAGGGATTTTTTTCAGCTGGAACCTGGTGGAACTCAGTTCCACCACCTTTGGCTCAGGCTCTCTGCTCCCTACTATCACTAGTAAACACAGAAGTCTGGCTCCCAATGGCTCCCATAGATCTGATCTCCTAAGCTTGTCTCCCTATGGATCCCACAGATCTGATCTCCTGAGCGGCTCCCTCTGAGTGCAGGATGGGGACATGGGAAATGCAGGTGCCTGGGGTGCAGTGCGGATGCCGACACCCCCACTGGCTGGTCTCCCTGCAAGTGAGAGTGGCAGAGCCACCTACAGTGGGCGAGGAGGTACTAGAGCTGACTGGGTGCTTCAGTTTAAGACAGCAATAAAAGTAAGACACGGGGCGTGGCTACGGCATGCGCGAGTGAGGACGTGCTTGTGAGGAGCTCCGTGAGACCCACCACATACAGAGCCTGAACGGCGGCTCTGGAGGGAACAAATCCACCGCTCAACGATGCCGCCGAAGCGGAAGACATCCCCGCAGCCACAGAGGTCGCAGAGGAACCGGTCCGAGTCCCTGGACAACTACTTTGGGGCCCGCAACGAACCGGCAAGTACCGCCAAGATGGCGCCCAGCACCCACGCGGCCGCAGCGGCCTCCCCCACCGGCTCCCCACACATGCCTGTGCTCTCACCACCGGCCCCCTCCTCTCCCTCAGGGTCGGAGAGCATGGAAGGGCCCGCAGCTAGGGGAGACCCATGGGAGGATAAAGACATTCGTTCCCACATTCTATCCCTCCCCACCGCAGCAGACCTGGAGAGATTTGCTAACAGGGTAGAGAAGGCCCTGAGACAGGACATTGAAAATCTGCAGGCTGACACAGCCCACCTGGGGGAGAGAGTGGAAACACTAGAGGTTCAATGGGATGAAACTGCCCCCACCCTGCAAGCTTTAACTGACCGGTGCGACAGACAAGATCGCAGGCTGGAGGCCTTGCTAGATCAAATGGACGATTTTGAAAATAGGAGCCGCAGGGTCAACATACGGATCAGAGGCCTACCTGAGGCAACTGGACCAAGGGACATTGTACCTACTTTGCAGGGGGTCTTTAAGCAGATACTAGGCCGTCAGGCCCCGGAACACATTGAAATTGACCGGTCTCATAGGGCCCTGAGACCCCCCTCAGATGACCCGGAAAGACCCAGAGACATTATATGCAAGCTGCATAAATATTCGCTTAAGGAGCGTATCATGAATCAAGTCAGGGGAGTCCGGTACGTGGACTTTGATGGCGCCAAACTGACTTTCTTCCCAGACATATCAAGACGCACCTTGATGCAACGCCGGGCACTTAAACCACTGCTGGCCTCCCTGCAAGATGCCCAACTGCCTTATAGATGGGGCTTCCCATTCAGCCTTTCTGCGACCAAAGAGGGTAGGCAATATACCCTCCGCACCAAAGCTGACCTGCCCCGCTTCCTGGAGGACCTGGGCCTTCCCCCTGTGGACATTCCAGACTGGAGGACGTCACCAGCCATCCCTCTCCCCAGACATCCTAATCAGTGGCAGCAAGGCCGCCGCAGACGCCGACGCGGAAACAGAAGAAGCATGTCTGAACATGGATCACCTAGGCGCCCACCACAAGAGGAAGCCTTAACAATGGTTCCCCACACTGATGACGGAAAAGAATTCGCCCGGCTACTTTTGAAGTTTCCCTCATAGCTGCCGTTTCACTTTGCAGCAGACTCTCTACCCCATGTCGGATACCGCTACGTTCGCTTATTTAGCTCTCCATGGGTAGATCGAGCCATATATACTGTTGGTGGGTCGCACGGTGGACTCGCTCTGCGTGCTATACCACTACCCCCCAGTAGGACTACTCCTTGGAGTGATGTTCCCTTTTTGGGAAATGCTTCTGCTCGCTGGACCCCACCGTTCCCCCTTGGGGGGGGGGGTGGGGTTCCCCGACCAGGAGATTAGTTGCACTGAGTTATGCCTATAAGGCAACATGTTTTCTATTTCATTGTGCTCTTACTTCTGTTTCTGCTTCTATGCTTTCTTCCCTCCCCATGTCTTTCACATCCGCTGTAACTACGGTTTTTCTTCTAGGACTCTGCATACACCTGAGTGCTGACAGTGTTCGTTGCCTTGGGTGTGGACGCGCTGTTGATGCCCTCTCCCCCTGGGCTGAGACCTCTGGCTCATCCTCTGAACCCTCACCATGGCTGATCTAAAGGTCGTATCCTACAATGTTCGAGGCCTGGGCTCGCCGGCGAAACGCAGTAAGTTGTGGCTTGAGATGAAACGTATGGGAGCACACATTGTTTTCTTGCAGGAAACTCATTTTCATGCTGACTCGGTCCCCCGTCTACCCACGCACCTTTACAAGTCACGGTACCTTAGCAACTCTCCGCGCCCTAAATCTGGGGGAGTAGCCATAGCTGTCCATAAACACTGTCCCTTTATTTTGACAGACCAACTGCTGGATCCGGCAGGTAGATATGTATTTGTTAAGGGCACCATCTATAATCAGAAATTCACGCTTGCAGCTGTGTACGCCCCTAACAGTAAACAGCTTACCTTCCTAGACGCAACGTTGGAAGCTCTTGCTTCCTTTCGCGAGGGTCAATTGATTTTGGGGGGAGATTTTAATGTCAGCCCGGACCCCCAGATAGATACGTCCCAAGGCCGCTCAACACACTCCTTCGCCTTTCTGAAACATTTTAAGAAGTCTCTACAGACCCATCATTTGGTCGACTGCTGGAGGATTCTCCACCCGAATGATAGGGACTATAGCTACTTCTCGCCCACCCACGGTGTTTACACACGTATAGACCTCCTGCTGCTAGATCAATACTCCCTAGACTCTCTAACAAAAGCCTCCATAGGCTCCATTACTATATCTGACCATGCGCCTGTCTCCATTTCCCTGCGTCCACAGTTCATGGAGGCGCGGACGTGGAACTGGCGCCTGAACGATGGCATACTAGACGACTTGGTGGCACTGAAGGGGGTGCTGGATACCATCTCCTTGTATTTCCGGGAGAATCCCCCGGAGGAAGTCAGCATGGGCTCAGTCTGGGAGGGACACAAGGCAGTGGTGAGGGGAGAACTGATCTCCCAGGGGACTCGGCTGAAGAGGGCCAGGGAGGGAGAAGTGCAGAAGCTCTTGGCCAAAATACGCTCGGCGGAACTAGTACATAAAAAGAAGGTCACTCCCTCACAGACAGCAGAACTACACTCCCTTAGGCAGGAACTAGCGACACTGTTAGACACCAAAATCAAAGCCCGTTTACGCCACTTGTCGCACAAGTTCTACGAATTTGGCAATAAATGTGGGAGACTGTTAGCCAGGGCCCTCAAACGCCAGAAAGATGCAGGCCACGTACATAAGCTCAACACAACAACAGGGGAACCAGTGGTACACTCCTCGAAGATAGCAAACATGTTTAGAGACTTCTATGCTCAGCTGTACAACCTACCAGCCACATTACCTGGGTCTTCGGAGGCCCAAAGGACTGCCCGTATTGAGCAATATTTGGAGGAAGCCCAGTGCCCTCAGCTGGAGGCCTCAATCTGCGCACAGCTGGAGGACCCAATTACTGTGGCTGAAATACAAGCAGTGATAAAAGACCTCCCTAATGGAAAAAGTCCAGGCCCGGATGGCTACACTAATACATATTACAAAAAGTACTCGGAAGTACTCGCAGGCCACATGTGTAAGTACTTTATTAGCCCAGGGCATGGGAATGCCCTCGGAGGCTCTAATGGCACACATCACTGTACTCCCAAAAGAAGGAAAGGACCACACCTTACCAGGCAATTACAGGCCTATATCGCTTCTTAAGATCCTGGCCAAGATATTGGCTAATAGACTTAAACCGATCCTCCCGACAGTGATTGACCCTGACCAGACCGGCTTCATCATGGGCCGAGAAGCCAGGGACAACTCTAATAGGGCACTCCAGCTGATCCACTGGGTTGAATCCCAGGGGGAGACGCACCCCTGTCTCTTGCTTTCCACTGATGCTGAGAAAGCATTTGACAGGGTGGACTGGACCTACATGAAGGCGGTGCTGAAGAGGCTCGGCCTTGGACCTAACATGCTAACATGGATCTCCTCCCTGTATAGCTCCCCGTCCGCCAAGGTGAAAGTGAATGGGCTCCTGTCGGACCCTTTCCCTATTGGGAATGGGACACGCCAGGGCTGCCCACTGTCCCCGCTAGTCTTTGCCCTTACCCTAGAACCCCTCCTTAACAAAATTCGCAGGAACAACGATATCAAGGGATTCTCTGTTGGACCGACGGAACACAAACTATCGGCGTATGCGGATGACGTATTATTTTACGTCGCCGACCCCCTTATATCGCTGCCCAGCATTATGACCGAACTACAGGAATTCAATGAGCTGTCGCACTTCAAAATCAATTATAATAAATCCGAGATCCTCTCCCTAAACATACCCTCAGATCTGCGTACAAGGCTGAAAGCTGCTTTCTCCTTTACATGGTGTCCCACGTCACTAAAATACCTGGGAATATACCTACCCAAGAAATGCTCACAGTTATATGACTGCAATTATACCCCATTACTCACCACTGTCAAAGCAGACCTTAAAAACTGGGACAGGACGGCATTCTCATGGATGGGCCGAGTCAGCATCCTCAAAATGAATGTATTACCCCGCATACTGTTTCTCCTGCAAATGGTGCCGATTACCTTACCAAAGGCGTTTTTCTCAAGCCTCAACAGCATGTTTTCTCAGTATATCTGGAGTGGGAAATGCCCTAGGCTGGCACTCCGTATGCTGCAACGCCCCAAGTCTAAAGCCCCATACACACGGTCGGATTTTTGCATGGATTCTGTCCGATCGGACAATGTTGTTGAAAAATCAGACCGTGTGTATGCACCATCGGACAGTGTACGTCGGATTGTCCGACGGACAAAGTCCTATCTCCTGCTGGATAGATTTTGCGACAACACGGTCCGATCACACCAAATCCGATCGTGTGTACGGTTGTCCGACCTGACAAAGTGCTACGCATGCTCAGATCACATTACAAGACCAAAGCTTTTGGCTACTAGCCTCTACGTAGTCCCGTCGTAGGCAACAAACGTCACCACGTTCAGAATGATCGGATTTTCCGACAACTTTGTCCGACCGTGTGTACGCAAAACCAACATCAGACAAAGTATGACGGACATGGTCTGACGGACCTGGTCCTCGGATAATCCGCGCGTGTGTATGGGGCTTTAGGGAGGCCTGGGGGTACCGGTAATCCGTAGGTATTATGAAGCAGTGGCCCTGCAACGCATCTTGGATTGGTACCATAATGTCGCTCACAAACTCTGGGTCCCCCTGGATAAGTTCCTGGCAGGCCTAAATTTGGCTCATGCTCCCTGGGTCCCCAGAGAGTACAGGGGCCTGTCGGCTCTGGTGTCCCTGCTGGCCTCTCACGTACTGACGATATGGGATGCCCTAAATAGGAGAGGAAGGCTGGCTCAACCAACCTCCCCCCTGGCACCACTAGGCGGCTTCCCCTGGTTCACTCCGGGGGAACACCCGTCTTTCTTTCGGACGTGGGCGGCGGACGGGGAGTCCAGATGTGGCAGATTTGTCCAAGAGCAAGGGCTGTTGCCCATAGAAACCCTAAGGGCTCAGTTCGGCCCCTTCCTAATGGATGACTGGCGCCATAGGCAGCTCCAGCACTTCATAGCCAGCCTTTCACACGGAGTCCGGTCACCCACCCAGGCCTCGCCTTTCGAACAGTTGTGTATGGCAGAGGAAGCCACCCCACACGCTATCTCAGTGCTGTATGACTTAGTGCAGGCACTGCAGGTGGAAGAGAGGCCGACCTTTATCAGAGACTGGGAGAGGGATCTTCAGCGCGTCTTCACGCAAACCTCAACTAGAGCACATGTATAAGCTTACGCACTCTAGTACAGTAGACACAAAAATGCAGGAAAACAGTTATAAGCTTCTAACTAGGTGGTACAGAGTGCCAACCAGGCTCACCAGGATGTACCCATCTTTGTCGGATGCATGCTGGAGAGGCTGCGGCCTCAGAGGCTCGTTCCTCCACATATGGTGGGAATGCCCCCTACTGAGACCCTTCTGGCTGGATGTTCACGCACAGATCAAACAGATACTAGATCTGGAACTTCCGGATTCCCCACTGGAATCGCTGCTGCACTTCCCCACCATTCCTCTCAGCAGATATAGCAAATCTGTTCTACCCCACCTGCTTAATGCGGCTAGGTGGCTGATTCCAATTCACTGGAAGACGCCCAGGATACCCACCCGAGCAGAATGGGTGAAGCTAGTTGATAATATTATGGCCGCAGAGGAGTGGATGGTGAAGTGCAAGGATAGGTACGAAAAGTTCTACGCCATTTGGGCTACCTGGATACACTATACCTCCTCGGGGCCCTCGCCAATTGGGACCCCTCCCACGTGAGGAGACTGAAAGAAGTAAGATAAGGGGCACTAAGACATCAGGGAGCGCATGAAGTCCCTCAGCAACTCAGATTAGAGGAGCATAGCAGCGGATGTGAACACCCCCCCCCCTCTTCTCTCTCACTTTCTGCTACGCTATCTGCTTAATCTATCTCTCACTCTTTTCTTTTCCTCCTTTTGGAAAGTTCCTTCTACAGTATTTGAGCGCAGTATGCAGGCAGGACTCCGGAACCGAGGCTTAAGGCCAGGTCTCCGACTGGAGATCCACGTCTCTGACATGGACCACCAGAAAGGGAGGTCAGGGATGGACTAATGTTGTTTGAACTCATACCATGGGTCTGATATGCTGATAAACACATTCCTGTGGACTGTTTCTGGTGGGCAAGTAGTCACATGCATTTCATGAACCCCCTCTTGCTCCGGGCAAGACCCCCAAAGGCTACACAATACACCTGTTACCAATTGTACTTGCTACCTGGTCTTCTTTCTTTTTGTTCTATTTGTATGTTCAAATGTCTATTTTCAAAATAAAGATTATATAAAAAAAAGTAAGACACGTAAGAGATGGTGGAGTTTTTAAGGAGGGGGAGAGAAGATGGGTGCAGTGGAGGGGAAGGGTTGTATTCGGATGTCAGACCTAAAGAGGGGTAAAAGGGTAATGTGTATGGGGGATGCAGAGGTAAGCAGCTGGGGGAAAAGGCTAAATTCTGCACTCTGTATGCAGCACACCCCTGGACTCTGCACTATATATGTAGTGCACCCCTAAACTCTGCACTCTGTATGCAGCACACCCCTGAACTCTGCACTATGCATGTAGCGCACCCCTGAACTCTGCACTATATACGTAGCGCACCCCTGAACTCTTCACTCTGTATGCAGCACACCCCTGAACTCTGCACTATATACATAGCGCACCCCTGAAGTCTGCACTCTGGATGCAGCACACCCATGAACTCTGCACTATGTATGAAGCGCACCCCTGAACTCTGCACTATGTACGTAGCGCACCCCTGAACTCTGTACATAGCACACCCCTGAACTCTGCACTATGTACGTAGCGCACTCCTGAACTCTTCACTATGTACGTAGTGCACCCCTTAACTCTTCACTATGTATGTAGCGCACTCCTGAACTCTGCACTAACCCCCCCCCCCCAAAAAAAAACTCTACACTTTGTACGTATGGTATTCCTGGTATTTAATGCCCCTTTAAGACCCTCCCACTGTTAGTGAAACATATACTATTTTATGTGGTTTGGAGGGTGTATGTGGGGGTTTTGAGGGGTCGTGCTTGACTTTCTGCACCTATTTTCTGAAAAAAAAAGCCCTGATTGTACATATGGAAAACAGGTTATGTGATATTAGATCTATCCATATCTTATGTTTCTATTCATTTCTAGAAATGATTTTTTATTTTAATTTCATTATATCTTTATTGAAAAGTTGTGCTAACAAAATACACAAACATCCAGTGATGTAAAACAGGGACACACAGGGAAAAAGGGGAAGATAGGGAAGGGAGCTGGTGAGGATTTTATTTTAAAATGCTTCTGTAAATAAATTGTATGCATATTTTTGTTAAAAATGCTATACTGTATAGCCTACAGTTTATTATCTCTCTAGGATCCTTACATGGCCTGGTCCACCACAGGACTTAATCCAACTCTGGTACCATGTAACCAATTAAATTACTAGAAAAGAGAAGGCAGGCAATAATTCTCCTCTCTGATTTTTGTGAAGCTTTGAATTGCCTTATGGAAGCAATAGTTATACTGTAAGTACAGAAGAATGAGAGAATCTGCCAATGCTCAATTTGCATGGGGGGGGGGGGTGTATTTAATTTATTGTATCCTGCATAACATCTGAAAAACCAGAACTTAGCATTCAACTTCATTGAAGTCTAAAGAGAAAAATGTTACTACTAATTTCTTGCGATTTTTAAGGCTAATAGCCAATAGTCAAGCCAAATAGTTAAAAATGAGCATGGGGAGCTAGGCGATATGTATCAATTAAAAACAAAAAAGCAAAAATGTACAGCAGAGAGAGGGTATTTGCATGCAGCTTAAAGAAAATGCACAAATCCTTCAATTAAATAACATGCTTGGGGTGTGCCATAACGTATAGTTAAAGTGTTTGTTACCCTAAAAAAAAAAAAAAAAGAGGATTCTGTTTCTTTAAAGCATGAATAACAGCACAGTGCTTGTGCTGTATAATTTGGCCCCTTCTATCACCTAAAATACCTGGTTGTTCCTGCCTGGGTCTGCCCTCCCCCTGTAAACTGACCACAGTTTATCATTGCTGCTGAGCCCTAAGACCTAGGTCAGTTTTAATGCCTCCATTATCCACAGCTCTCCTCTATGCTCTCCCCCATCCTCTCCCCCTCCCCTCCCTGCCTGTCAGCTCTGTGTGTGAGCCAGCCCTCCTCTTCTAGCACCATTCTGAGCAGTATACAAAATCCTGTTTACAATCACTGCCAGCCCCTCTGTTAGGATAACATGAAGTATGCAGTGTATCCTTTCGCAGATCATTGGTCACGTGATAACCTGTACCTGTCTTCCTCCGCTGTATGCACTACAGGGGGAGGTCATGTTGCTGCCCAGCAGACGTCAGAGGGAGATCTCGGCCCCTCCCTCTGTAGTACATACATCAGAGGAAGAGAATGATGGGCAGTCACATGACTGCTGATCAGCAAGGAGCGATAAGATATTTAGAAGAATAATTTTGTTGTTATCCTAGCAGAGTGACTGGCAGTGATTGTGAAAACTGCCTTTAAAACCCTTTAAACTTTTTCAGTTATAATGTTATTTCCCATAATGATTTTAATTTTAAGTTGTGAACTGGCATATGCGGCTAGTAGGAGAAAAAATGCCTATTGTCACACACAATTAAAAGGAAATTTGCTCTGTGGTCGGGGGGGGGGGGGGGCTGCAAACAGCACTTGAGGGGTAGAAGGTAGTGTGATTTAATTCCCAGAGCTGGACAGGCCACAAACAGCAATTACCTGCAATGGACATTTTATATTTACTTAGATACGATTTAAAGAATAACTCCACTTTTGTTGAGAATAACACAATCCCCTCTGGGTGAAAAATGTACTTTGCAGGGGTTTTACAAACTTTGTTGCAGATTCCTACCTTTTGTTGCTCTCAAGAAATAGCTGTTTGTTGTTTATGTTAATGTGCACAGTGAATCTGATTGGGACTGACTTTTTCAATTGGCTGATGAACTTGTAGTATTCTAATTAACCCTTTGGGAGTATTATTATTATACAATATTTATATAGCGCCAACAGTTTGCGGAGCGCTTTACAACATGAGGGCAGACAGTACAGTTACAATACAATTCAATACAGGAGGAATAAGAGCCCTACTCATTAGAGCTTACAATCTAGGAGGAAGGGCCAAGTGATACAAAAGGTAATAACTGTGGGGGATGAGATGATGGAGAAAATCAAAGAACAGTTGTTAGGTGGAGGCAGGATAGGATTTTCTAAAGATGATGATTTTTAGGGATCGTCTAAAAGCAAACAGAGTGGGAGATAATTGGACATAGTGGGGTAGGGAGTTCCATAGGATGGGAGATGCTCTGAAAAAGTCCTGGAGGCAAGCATGGGAGGTGGTGATGAGGGCGCTAGAGAGCAGGAGGTCTTGGGAGGAATGAAGAGAACAATGAGATGGGTACTTTGAGACTAGGTTAGTGATGTAGCGGGGGGCTGAATTGTGGATGGCTTTGTAAGTTGTTGTTAGTATTTTGAATTTAATTTGTTGGGTGAGCGGAAGCCAATGGAGGTATTAACATAAAGGAGTAGCAGACACAGAGCGGTTGGTAAAGTGGATGAGCCTGGCGGCAGCATTTATGGTGCACTAAAGGGGGGATATTCTATGTAAAGGTAAGCCAATAAGGAGAAAGTTGCAGTAGTCGAGGCATGAGTTGACTAGGAAGAGAACTTGGAGCTTTGTGGTGTCATTGGTTAGAAAGGGACGTATTTTGGAGATGTTGTGGAGATTAAGGTGGCAAGATTTAGACAGTGATTGGATGTGGGGCCTAAAGGATAGATCAGAGTCCAAGATTACACCTAGAACAGAGAGATCAGGGGAAGGGGCACTTGGGGGAGAAAATACAATGAATTTGGTTTTTGATAGATTGAGTTTGAGGTAGTGGTGTGACATCCAGACTGATATGTCTTTTAGTGTCAACTCTTTGCCAAGTTTTAAGGGGTCGGGCCTGATTCTGTGTGTAGTGAGGTAGTGAGGGGGGGCAGTGTGTCCAGGGAGGAAGACAATGAAGCATTGTAGACAGAAGTGGCTAGGTTGGGGCAGGACAGAGGTGAGATTTTGTCATTGAAGTGGGCAGTAGCAGAGTAGAGAAGAGAAGGATGGAGATGGCAAAGATTTTTACGGGTAACAGTTTGGTGGTTTGTGGGAGAGGAGGTGTAGGAGAGGTAGAGAGTAAAACGAATAAGGTAGTGATCAGAGAGAGAGGAAAAGGATAGTTGGAGAGGTTGTATGGAGTGCATAGGTGGGAGAATACAAGGTCAAGGTGTTGCCATCAGAGTGGGTAGAAGCATGTATCTATTTATTCAGGTTAAAGGAGGAGGTTAGACTGAGAAGTTTGGAAGTAGCAGGAGTGTGAGTATCTCACCAATAATAAGGATGTTTAAAATAGGACTTGTATCTGTAGTAATATGACTGAACAGAGGTGACTCCGATTCATATATCTTAACTTGTATATTCAGACTCTAGTTAAATTCAACTAGTTAATAACAGGTTTTTGCAAGGCACACATATAATAAAATATAGCTTACAGCAGAATCTTTGTTCTGTACTTTTCTTTATAAAGCTTTTGTGGTGAAGAAGCTGTCTGGGCCACCCTTCCTGTGTAATGAGACATGGCACGGGGAAGTAGAACTCATGACTATGAGTCATGAAAGCATATGGCATAGTTAATGATATGTAATGATATGAAATGTACACCCCTATGGACCACCCCCTCTGTTCCTCCATTATGATTGGATGAGATATTTCCTATATAAGCTGTCCCCACCCAAAGGCCCTTTGAGGTCTCTGAACATTGCTGTTTAATGGAAAGGGTATTATAACAGGCTCTGATAACACTGTAGTGGGGGGGGGGGGGGGGGGTGGTTAAATTTTGATTGTAATGCAAAAAAATAAAGTATGAGGCGCAGAGAAAGAAGGAAGGCATTTGGTGAAGAGGGGGGAGAAGGGCCAGTGGGATCTCGTCAGGCACTCCCATTGTGTAAAGCCTTTTTGGTGTCACCATTATAGCAAGAGTAGGGAGTTATAGAAGAGAAACCTACTTTAACCTTGTCCAGATGAAGTGCTTGTTTAAAGCACGAAATGAGTCGACGTAGCAATGCTATAGACGCTGGCACCCCCCCCCCCCTTACTCCTTTTTTTTAATTCTTTATTTATTCAATTTTGCATATATCAAAATAAAGCAACAACCTTTTACAAGATCATCTGTTCGTGTTTCTCATACATCTTATTAAAATACAAAACATTTTCCATTTTTTCCGGGGTAGCATACCATCTTGCAAGACATTTAAAGTTCATCTCAGCCGTCCTAATATCTATAGCAGAATTATGTGTTCATTGAATAATTTTATCAGTGAGGTGTTTATTTCTTTGTGTCCCTAATTCCTGCTCCCATTTTCTGATTTATGGCAGGACCTCCGCGTCATTCACGTCGTTTAGGATTTTATATATCCGAGCTATATTTTTGTGTGATTTCTCCCTCTCACATAACCACTCCAAGGGCCTAAGGTCCTCGGCTTCCCTTATTGGGAGGGGTAATTTATCTATGAAGTGTTTTAGCTGGAGGTACCGCCATTCATCTAATACCATTAAGTCTGTGTCCAATCTTAAATCCTGATAAGTGCTTAATCCTCCCTTCCTCAATATGTCTTTCAAATGTGCAGTGTCCTTCTTAATCCAATTCCCCGCTATAAAATTTTTCCCCGGTGGAAAATAATCATTATTTTTTAAGAAAATCAAAGGTGAATTATGTGTCCAGTTATTTTGTTAATGTATCATATCCCAGATTTTTAATACATTATGTGTTATAGCATGTGTGTTCACCCCCAATACCCTGAACTGTGGAGGATTCCAAATTACCCTACCTAATTGTGTACTGCTCGTTATGTTTTCTATATTAACCCATCTTTTTTCATTGTCTTCCTTAGCCCATTCCACCACACGTGAAAGTATTACTGCATTATAATATTTTTTTATGTCCGGGGCGGCGAGTCCCCCCTGTTTTTTCCCCCTTTCTAGTACAGCAGATGCAATTCTCATTTTTTTATTTTGCCATATACATTTCGCTAAAATCGATTTTGCCATTTTGAAAAATACTTGTGGGAGTGGTATTGGTAGCATTTGGATCTTATATGAAATCTTTGGGATTATAACCATCTTACTGCATTGATACGTCCTATTCAAGAAAGGGGTCGGGTTGATATTTTTTTTGTCTCCATCTTGATCTCATCTAGCGAGGGGATGTAATTTATTAAATAGATTTTCCTTAGGGAGTTGGCTAATCTAATACCTAGATATTGTAAGCTATTCTTCCATGGGAAATAGAATGCCCTTTTCAGATTTTCTTCATCTTGTCTAATTATATTTATCTTCATAATTTCTGATTTACACATGTTAATTTTGAAATTTGAAATATCTCCATACAGTTTAAGGGTCTTCAAGAGGTTTGGCATTGTAATCCTTGGTTTCGAGATGAAAAATAGAACATCGTCGGCAAAAGCTGCCAGCTTATGTTCTTCTCCTCCTATTTTGATGCCCTTGATATCTGGATGATTTAGAATTGTCGCAAGTAAAGATTCTAAAGTCAAAACGAACAGGAGCGGTGATAACATCCCTGCCTCGTTCCATTTTCCATCTCGAAAGGGAGGGACATTGTGCCGTTCACTTTCACACAGGCAGATATACGGTTATACTAAACTTGAATCCATTTAATCATTCTTGGTCCTATGCCCATTGCTTCCAACGTTTTTATCATGAGACCCATGTCTACCCTGTTGAATGCTTTCTCAGCATCGATCGACAGGAGTAGTCCTGGGGTCCCACTAGTTTTAATAGCCTGAAGCAAGAGCAGCGTTCTCACACCGTTGTCCCTCCCTTCCCTCCCTGGGATAAATCCGACCTGGTCTGGATGTACCAGGTCGGTCATCCATTCTTTCATCCTCGTTGCCAACACCTTGGCATAAAGCTTAGTGTCCGCATTCAGGAGGGCTATCAGCCTATAGTTTGAACACAGCGTACTATCTTTCCCATCTTTTAAGATAACCGTAATTGATGCAGCCAGGGCCTATTTTCCCATTTCGTAATTTACTCCCAACCCATTCATGTACAGGGGGTCCCCGACTTACGAACGCCCGACCTACGAACATCCCCTACTTACGAACGAGGCGCTGCGGGGACCCTCCGCCATTTTCCGCCGTGTTCCGCCGTGTTTTGGCCGTTCTGCGCATGCGCGGCCATTCGGAGCCTCGGAAAACTTCGGAAATGTCCGTAATTTGCCGCGCATGCGCAGAACGGCATTGGACGGAACATCGGAAATGTCCGGAAATGGTCGTATTTGTCGGTCTGCGCATGCGCGGCCGACTTACGAACATTTCCGACTTAAGTACAGGCGGGCAGTCCCTAACGAGTTCGTAACTCGGGGACCCCCTGTACTGACATAGCCTGGGGATTAGTATCTCTAATTTTTTTTAAAAGTCATGAACCCATCCGGTCCAGGACTGTTCCCTTGAGCTGAGTCCTTTAATGCTTTAAGTATTTCTTCTTCGGTTATTGGCCTATCTAATAAAATCCTGTCGCTTGCTCTAATCTGGGCCAGTCTAGCATTATTAAAAAATTCCCTGATCATCTCATCTTTCCCAGTTTCCTGTTTCCCCCTCTGGTTTACAGGATATGAGGCTCTGTAGTAACTCCTGAATTTGTTTGCTATCTCTTTAGTTTTATGTACCATTTCCCCATTTATATTTAGAATTTTTTATATGTAGTTAATTTCTTTTTTTCTTTCAACATATTTGCCAAATGCTTTCCCACTTTATCCCCCCCCCCCCCCCCCATAAATCTTTCTTTTGCTACTCTATGGAATATTTTATTTGTCTCTTGGTCTATAATATCTCTAAGTTTGTCTCTTTTACCCACTAGTTGATGGAGTATCCCCTGATGTTGTCCCTTATGTTGTTTGTGATCTTGTTCTAATTTCTGAATTCAAGTCCCCCGCAAGGATCAAATCCCCTGTCTTAAAATCCATAAGTCTTCCCAGAATCTGTTTAAAATAATTAATGGGGTTTTTATTCGGGCTATAGATATTGGCTAGTGTAATTATCTTTTCTCCCAGTCTACCTTTCAAAAAAAGGTATCTACCTTCGGGGTCTGTCATCCTATCTATTAAAGTAAATCTAACTGTTTTTGCAAAACCTATTGAAGCCCTCCTCAATCCTGAGCAATTCCATATTGATGATAGCAAGGTGATCTCTTGCACTAGAACACCGGAAAAATAAGTGTTGGTTTAAACTTTCTGGAGAGTACCCTCTATTGGCTAATTGTAGTTGAGCAGCCTGCACAGTGAACTGGATGTAATCAGGTTCACTACCCTTCTTAATGCAAACAAGTGATCACTCTGCCGGATACACGGAACCTAACACACTTGTACGGTTGCAGCCCATCCCTGCTGGATATGCTAAGATCTGATGTGTGAAAGACTCCTCTACAGATGGCCAAGTTGCTACAGTAAAGGGAAGGGTAAGAACCCTGTGTTGACTGATATATTTCCTTCACACATGTCTCCACGGCTGTTCACACGCTAAGATTGACTGCTGATTGATGTATCAATTGATATGAGTTACAGTGGTTCCTGGTTTAAAACAATCATCGATGGTCCCTGCAGTTCTTTGCATCAACTAAATCAAACCTTGTTTGTCTGAGTATGCTATACTGTATCACTGAATAATTGGAGACCTATATGCTGAACAGTGCACTGATAAACCGATACTTGATTTATGTCCATGCTGGCAGGACTATCATTGTTTTCTTCCAAATGCATGAGAGTAGCAGTAACGGAAAGTAGCTTTTTGTTTGTTCACATTTGACATTTTTATTCACTTCTCAAGCCCTAGTGAGGGCGCAAGTCTTTAAAAGTGATTAAGGACAATCAAGAGATTTTTGCTACATTTAGGGAGCATCACTCTCTTTAACAACGCTTTAGGTTCAACTCTTATTTTTTTCTAAAGGAAGTTCTGTGCTCAGGAAATGTGGGGGAGGTTTTGCTCTCAGCGTCTATTTTTAATGATACAACGTTGTTCTTTTTCTACAGTTTGATATGTTTTGTCATTGTCAGTAGATACTGTGGAGGAACGTGTCTCACTCATGCAGCCTTTGTGCTATATCTGTGGGATTCTTTTTACATGATTTTGCATTTACCAATAAAGTTAATTATATAATGATCTAATTTAGTTGGTCATTCTCCTTTTGTTAGCATTCCCGGGACTGCTGTGGTCCCAATCTCCTTCCTTTTGCATAAAGAGTAGGGAGTAGTCAAGGTTCAGGTTGCAGTTGTAATTATGCCAAGGCGACCATTTTTAACAATTTAGGGTGAGTATTGTTCAATATTGAAACAATTTTCTCATGAATCATGGTACTCATTATCATCTGCTTCACCTCCATGAAGGTCACAGTGAGCAGTCTGCAGGCTTTAGCTATGGTTTGGCCTGTAACTAGAAAATAAAGGTTTTTAGTTTCATTAGTGGTGAGTCAGAGGTTGATCTGTTGAGTAAGGCTTCCCAAAGGTTGCAAACCAAGTTTTTATTAAAGCACAACTCCACTTTTCTTGAGAAAGAAAACATTCCCCTCTGGGTGATCTATGTACATTACAAGGATTTTAACAAACTTTTTGCAGATTCCTACCTTTTGTTATTCTGAAGAAATCACTGTTTGTTCACCTGTGCTAAGTGAGGCTAATGGGAGTGGTTTTATAATTATTAACTGGCTGTGCACCTGCAGAGCTCTAATACGGAAATATGCTGGGTCTGGTTCACTTTAGACGTGTTCCTATTGGGAGTATCTTATCAAAAATTGAATGTTTGGTGCAGGGATGCCAAAAATCTGACTTGTATCTTAGTGTAGACTTCTGGGAAAATCAGTGAGCCAATCACACAAGCAGGAAATTATGTTTCTGGGGGTCGTTTTGTACACATTCTGTGTACAGAACAACTCCATGTAGCCATATTGCATTGCATTTACAGAAAATTACAGCGGCTCAGATTAAAAAGTAAAGGTAATTTTTAAACACATTCATCTACAATATGACTTGTGTCGCAATTGTATACGCAATATTATTTTTTTTTCCCATGAAAGTGGAGTTACCCTTTAAGTATGTTCTGATCAAGTTGTATACCAATATACACAATCCACCAACTGAAGCCCCATTGTTTCAATGTTGCTGTAGGATAAAGTCTAATATAGGTAGTCTGAGGTAAAATAAAATTGTAGATTATGATCGGGAACTCTGATAAATCAGAGTTCTAGTGTAATGTGGAGAGAGGCTAAAGGTGATGTTTGTGCTGCTGTGTAGTATTTCCCCAAGTTGTGGATTCTAAATCTGCCCATAGATGGATCCAAATTCAGCTGGTTCAGCAGGGACTGGTTGAATTTTCGATCCATGTATGGGCACTGTGGTTGTACAGAAGTAGAAGTTGGGTCCGTTATTTCTTGTTCAACCCACTAGTTCAATAAAAAAAAAAACTGACCCATCTATGGCTCATATGTGTGTCCTATATGAATTTCAGAATTTTCTTTTGTTCTATGCAGAAGATATGACTAGTGTGACATTATGAAAGATGAGGTGATTGATGGATGTTATGTTTCACCTCGCATTTGTTCATTTGCTGAGAACTAAGGTGGACTCCGGTCTGGGTTTTACCAGCCATCTTGGCAGGGTTGGTTCCAGACCAAATTTTGCAGTCCACTTGTGTCCACCAACAGGTGGTATAAATAAAGCAGGACTGGAGCAAAGAATTGCTCTTGGCCTGGGACTCAGGAAGCCAAAACCTGAGAGAGCTGCTTATGTGAAGTTTGCTTTGTGAGAGAAAGATTATATTTGTTTTGTGTTTGACTGGGAGAAGCTGTTAACCTCTGAGTTAGGAAATAAAAATGGCTACAAGTCAGATTTTTAAGAAAGCCTACCTTTTTCCCAGGGAAGGTGATCCCCCATTGAGCTAACCCCTGACACTAGGTATGGGGATATGTAAGACCCAAAATAAAACAGAAGCTTGTGGGGATATGACTTGTTTAAGCACGTGAAAAGTAAAAAAGGACATTTTTAAGTTATGATATGTAAATTTCCTCAGCTTTGTAGAAATTGGCCAGTGGCATACCAGTTTAATAGCATAGTTTGTGGACTTTTTTTGCAATACTACACTGCATTGTCATAAAACGTATATGAATTATCAAAACAGAGTACACAAAAACACTTAAAAAATCATAACCTATAATTTTCAAAACTCCCTCCAATTCCTGTATCATTCATTATTCACCCCCCCCCCCCCCCCCCCCCCCCAGACCACAAAAAAAAAGACAGACTTCACTTGTATGCTTGATGTATGGTTTGATGTATGGTTTGATCTCACTTCATCCAAGCTCTTTGTGCTGAAACACCCCCATATAGTCTGTTGGAAATTCCCTTGCCTGGGTTGCCCCAGAGTGACAAATGCCAAGCCACAGTTTCTTTTTTCTTTCTTATTTGTATTTACTTATGTTATTTTTTAATTAAAAAATCTAATTTATTTATATTTTGTATTTTTTTATTTTTGGTATTGATGCAGTGGTTGGGCTGTCCACAGAGAAAAGACCAATCACATGCACAGCTTTACCATCATAATCTTTCTCCTTGCAGGTATTTGTTAGATATTTTATTATAGTCAGGGCACTACATGAATAGCTTCAGGAATATGATTTTTTTGTTCACCCCACTAGTGGCTCACAAACTCCTCCCAGGCACAGAGCAGCTACTTCTACTACTACTACATGCCAATCTGAACTGCCACTGACTTTACCGGCGTCCGGACACATTTTTTGTTATTTGTCGTAATACATGTTCTATATGTCTTTTTCTCCTTTTTGTCTGTGTCTATGTTGACTAAGGATGGGCCTGGTGTTCGATTCGAACCCATGTTCGAATCGAACAACGGGCGTTCGCCCGTTCGGCGAGCCCAGAACTATTTGGGCCGCTCGCATCAAATTCGTGTGATGCGAGCGGCCCGCAATGCATTGCGCCAGTCGCAGTGCAATGCTGGCTGATGATTGGCCAAGCATGCACTGTGACCCCGCATGCTTGGCCAATCACAGCACCGGCAGCGAGGAGAGCCATAATTGGCTACAGGCAGGATGCCTGTAGCCAATTATAGCTCAGGGGCTTTAGTACACGCCCCACGCCCCGCGGCGGCCTCGTTTATTGTGTTTCAGTGTCAGCGTGTCAGTGTGCTGCTGACTGCTGACAATATGTGCTGTATTTCTGGGTATTTGTGTGTGCGTGCTGTTAGTACAGCATTGCAGTATCACATCTGGGGGGTGTCTATAGGATGCCTGTGAAGGGGGGCAGGTTTCCTGTGCTTAGAACTGACCCTGCAAAAAGTGTCACTTTTGAAGGAAAAAAGCTAAAGGAAAAAAGCTATTTAACCACTTCCCGACCGCCCCATGTATATATACGTCAACAGAATGGCACGTACAGGCAGAATCACGTACCTGTACGTGACATTCTTCAGGCGGTTGGGGGGTCCGATCGGACCCCCCTCCGCCGGCGGGGACGGTCGGGATCGTGTCAGGAGCGATCCGGGACGAGGGGACGGCCAGTGGTTTCTGGCCACCCCCTCGCGATCGCTCCTGGCCAATGAAAAGCTTCCCCTTCCTGTCTATTGTATAGACAGGAAGGCGGAAGTGATGTCACGCTCGGTGCGCCGGTCTATGTGACCGGAGACGCCGAGCGGTGAACATGTAAAGGTTAGTGCACAACAGTACACTGACACCAGTACAGTTAGGCACATATTCCACCCCCCTGTCACCCCCTGATCACCCCCCAGATCACCCCCTCCCCCCCCAGTCACAGTGTCACTAATTGCAGTGATCATTTTTTTACTGATCACTGCATTTAGTGTCAGTGTGACTGTAATAACTGTCAGGGCAGTTAGTTTTAGGTCCAAGGTAGCCCCCTACCCCCCCCCCCAATAAAGGTTTAACCCCTTGATTGCCCCCCAGGTAACCCTTTCACCCCCTTTTGCCAGTGTCACTAAGCGATCGTTTTTCTGATCGCTGTATTAGTGTCACTGCTGTCGCTAGGTAACCATTTTTTTTTTTTTAGGTAACCGCCATGTTTATATAGGTTCATAAATAGTTTTATAGGTCAGGTACCCCCATATTACAACCTAAATAAAGGTTTTAACCCCTTGATTGCCCCTAGAGTTAACCCTTTCACCAGTGATCACTGTATAACTGTCACTGGTGACGCTGGTTAGCCAGTTAGTTATTTCGTTATTTAGGTTCCCCGTCAGGTTTTTATATAGCGTCAGGTACCCCCATATATTACCTAATAAAGGTTTTAACCCCCTGATTGCCCCTAGTTAACCCTTTCACCCCCTTTTGCCAGTGTCACTAAGCGATCGTTTTTCTGATCGCTGCATTAGTGTCGCTAGGTAACCATTTTTTTTTTTTTAGGTAACCGCCATGTTTATATAGGTTCATAAATAGGTTTATAGGTCAGGTACCCCCATATTACAACCTAAATAAAGGTTTTAACCCCCTGATTGCCCCTAGAGTTAACCCTTTCACCAGTGATCACTGTATAACTGTCACTGGTGACGCTGGTTAGCCAGTTAGTTATTTCGTTATTTAGGTTCCCCGTCAGGTTTTTATATAGCGTCAGGTACCCCCATATATTACCTAATAAAGGTTTAACCCCCTGATTGCCCCTAGTTAACCCTTTCACCCCCTTTTGCCAGTGTCACTAAGCGATCGTTTTTCTGATCGCTGCATTAGTGTCGCTAGGTAACCAGTTTTTTTTTGTATTACTGTTACGGGTGACGCTGGTTAGTTAGCTTGTTTTTTATACTGTCAGGGCACCCGCCATTTATTACCCAATAACGGTTTAACCCCCTGATCGCCCGGCGGGTGATATCAATTAGGTTTTAGGGTCAAATAAGGTCTGCGTCGCCCCAGGTTAGTGCCAGTACCGCAAACACCCACGCACAAAGCATACACCTCCCTTAGTGGCACAGTATCTGAACAGATCAATATCTGATCTGATCAGATCTATACTAGCGTCCCAGCAGTTTAGGGTTCCAAAAAAAACCGCATTGTTAGCGGGATCAGCCCAGATACCTGCTAGCACCTGCGTTTTCCCCCTCCGCCCAGCCCAGCCCACCCAAGTGCAGTATCGATCGATCACTGTCACTTACAAAACACTAAGCACACATAACTGCAGCGTTCGCAGAGTCAGGCCTGATCCCTGCGATCGCTAACAGTTTTTTTGTGGTAGCGTTTTGATTCAGTCGCTTCAGTCAGGAGCTTTTTTACCTGTGAATCTCAAAAAAATAAAAAATAAAAAAATAGTTGTCGTTTTATTGTTCTCTCTCTCACTCTATTCTCTCTCTATTGTTGCTCTTTTTTTACTCCATTCTATTCTGCAATGTTTTATTATGTTTTATCATGTTTTATCATGCTTGCTTTTCAGGTATGTAATTTTGTTTACTGTGTTTTAGTGTTAAGCATTTTTTTGTTTTCAGGTGCGCCATTCAGTTGCAACGCGGATTTATTTATCTTGACAGCAACAGCGTTTGCTCCCACGATACATAAAGACGCGACTCCAACGCTGTAGGAGGTGATTTCACCACCACAGTTAAAAAAAAGAGCATATATGCCGAAGCATGGGGGCAGCAGGGGGGGGAGGAGCGATTGGCTCCTAATGCCACGTACATACGGTCGAAATTCCGACCGTGTGTACACGGCATAACTTTTGCGGGAGGATGCCCCCATGCATCGGCATATATAAATGGTGCATGTATGCCCATCATTAGAAGTGGGTGGATGAAGGGAGGTATTCTAATGGTGGGCATACCCACCAATCAATCTCTTTTTTTCGTTCAGCCAAGAGGCTGCATGAAAAAAAAAAGATTACAATATATGTCCAGTATGTTGCTGGACTTTGAATGGTTATACCAGAATGATGCCTGCAGGTTTAGGTATCATCTTGGTATCATTCTTTTCAGCCAGTGATCGGCTTTCATGTAAAAGCAATTCTAGCGGGTAATTAGCCTCTAGACTGCTTTTACAAGCAGTGGGAGGGAATGTCCCCCCTCCCGGATATAAACCGCGCCATTGGGAAATTGGGAAAGCATTTTATCACACCAATCTTGGTGTGGTCAGATGCTTTGAGGGCAGAGGAAAGATCTAGGGTCTAATAGACCCCAATTTTTTTCAAAAAAAGAGTACCTGTCACTGCCTATTGCTATCATAGGGGATATTTACATTCCCTGAGATAACAATAAAAATCATAACAAAGAAAAAAAATGGAAAGAACAGTTTAAAAATAAAATAAAAAAGCTAAATAAATAAAAAAAAAAACAAAAACAAAAAAAAAAGCACCCCTGCCCCCCCTTCTCTTGCGCAAAGGCGTACACAAGCGTTGGTCTGGCGTCATATGTAAACAGCAATTGCACCATGCATGTGAGGTATCACCGCGAAGGTCAGATCGAGGGCAGTAATTTTAGCAGTAGACCTCCTCCGTGAATCTAATGTGGTATCATGTAAAGGCTTTTAAAGGCTTTTAAAAATGTATGTAGTTTGTCGCCACTGCGTGTTTGTGCGCAATTTTAAAGCATGTCGTGTTTGGTATCCATGTACTCGGCCTAAGATCATATTTTTTATTTCATCAAAAATTTGAGCAATATAGTGTGTTTTAGTGCATTAAAATAAAAAAAAGTGTATTTTTTCCACAAAAAATGCGTTTGAAAAATCGCTGCGCAAATACTGTGTGGAAAAAAAAAATGCAACACCCACCATTTTAATCTGTAGGGCCTTTGCTTTAACATTATATATAGTGTTTGGGGGTTCAACGTAATTTTCTTGCAAAAAAAAAAATATGTTTTCATGTAAACAAAAAGTGTCAGAAAGGGCTTTGTCTACAAGTGGTTAGAAGAGTGGGTGACGTGTGACATAGGCTTCTAAATGTTGTGCATAAAATGCCAGGACAGTTCAAACCCCCCCCAAATGACCCCATTTTGGAAAGTAGACACCCCAAGCTATTTGATGAGAGCAATGTTGAGCCCATTAAATATTTTTTTTTTTTTTGTCCCAAGAGATTGAATAATGAAAAAAAAAAAATATATATATTTTTTTTACAAAAAGTTGTCACTAAATGATATATTGCTCAAACATGTCATGGGCATATGTAGAAATACACCCCAAAATACATTCTGTTGCTTCTCCTGAGTACGGGGATACCACATGTGTGGGACTTTTTGGGAGCCTAGCTGCGTACGGACCCCCAAAAACCAATCACCGCCTTCAGGCTTTCTAAGGGTGTAATTTTTTTATTTCACTTCTCACTGCCAATCACAGTTTCGGAGGCCATGGAATGCCCAGATGGCATAAAACCCCCCAAAATGACCCCATTTTGGAAAGTAGACACCCCAAGCTATTTGCTGAGAGGTATTGTGAGTATTTTGCAGATGTCGCTTTTTGTCACAAAGTTTTGAAAATTGAAAAAAGAAAAAAAAAATTTTTTTTTTTCTTTACTTTCTTCATTTTCAAAAACAAATGAGAGCTGTAAAATACTCACCATGCCTCTCAACAAATAGCTTGGGGTGTCTACTTTCCAAAATGGGGTCATTTGGGGGGGTTTTTGTGCTATTTTGGCATTTTATGGCCTTCGAAACTGTGATAGGTAGTGAGGAGTGAAATCAAAAATTTGCACCCTTAGAAATCCTGAAGGCGGTGCTTGGGTTTCGGGGCCCCGTACGCGGCTAGGCTCCCAAAAAGTCCCACACATGTGGTATCCCCATACTCAGGAGAAGCAGCAAAATGTATTTTGGGGTGCAATTCCACATATAACTATGGCATGTGTGAGCAATATATCATTTAGTGACAACTTTTTGAAAAAAAAAAAAAATCTTTTTTATTTTTGTCTTTATTCAATCACTTGGGACTAAAAAAAAAAATATTCAATGGGCTCAACATGCCTCTCAGCAAATAGCTTGGGGTGTCTACTTTCCAAAATGGGGTCATTTGGGGGGGTTTTGTACTTCTCTGCCATTTTAGCACCTCAAGAAATGAGATAGGCAGTCATAAATTAAAAGCGGTGTAAATTCCAGAAAATGTACTCTAGTTTGTAGACGCTATAACTTTTGCGCAAACCAATAAATATACGCTTATTGGCATCTTTTTTACTAAAGACATGTGGCTGAATACATTTTGGCCCAAATGTTTGACTAAAATTGAGTTTATTAGATTTTTTTTATAACAAAAAGGAGAAAATCTCTTTTTTTTTTTCAAAATTTTCGCTCTTTTTCCGTTTATATCGCAAAAAATAAAAAAATCACAGAGGCAATCAAATACCATCAAAAGAAAGCTCTATTTGTGGGAAGAAAAGGACGCAAATTTCGTTTGGTTACAAAATTGCATGACCGCGCAATTACCAGTTAAAGTAGTGCAGTGCGAAATTGAAAAAAGACCTCTGGTCCTTTGGCTGCCAAATGGTCCGGGGCTGAAGTGGTTAAGGAAAAAAGCTATTTAAAAGCTATTTAAAAGCACTCGTTTCGCACTCGCACTCGTTGGGTTGTTTCAGTGACAGCGTGTCAGTGTGCTGCTGACTGCTGACAATATGTGCTGTATTTCTGTCCTCTGTCATTTTTGCAGGAAAAAAGCTATTTAAAAGCACTCGCGGCTAATGAATTGATAGCTCCCGTAACACAGAGAACTGTCATTCATTGATAAAAAAACAAAAAAAAAAGCGCGGGGCTCCGAGATGGATATTAAGGGGGACCCCAGCCAAAAAAAAAATGGCGTAGGGTCCCCCTCAAAATCCATACCAGACCCTTGAGGTCTGGGATGGATTTTAAGGGGAACCCCAGCCAAAAAAATGGCGTGGGGTCCCCCTCAAAATCCATACCAGACCCTTATTCCAGCACGCAACCTGGCAGGCCGCAGGAAAAGAGGGGGGGACGAGAGCGCCCCCCCTCCCGCCTGAACCGTACCAGGCCACATGCCCTCAACATTGGGAGGTTGCTTTGGGGGTCTGAGACCCCCAAGCACCTTGTCCCCATGTTGATGAGGACAAGGGCCTCTTCCCCACAACCCTGGCCGGTGGTTGTGGGGGTCTGCGGGTGGGGGGCTTATCGGAATCTGGAAGCCCCCTTTAACAAGGGGACCCCCAGATCCCGGCCCCCCCCTGTGTGAAATTGTAACCTACCATTTCACCAAAAAAGTGTCAAAAATTGTAAAAATGGAATGAAATCTTCTTTCTTCTTTCTTCATCCTTCGGTTTCTTCAGCTTCTCCTTCCGTCATCTTCTTCCATCTTCTTCTTCCATTTTCTTCTTCCTCCGATCCGCTTCTTCTTGCGCTGGTCTTCTTGTCCTTCTCGTCCGGCATCTTCTTCCATGGCGTCGGCGTTGGTGTCGGTGTCTCTTCTTGGGCCACTCCTCGCAATGGGAGGCTCCCGCTGTGTGAGGCTTAGGTGCGTCTGACAGGTCTTTTATAATGGAGGGCACCTGGTGACCCCGCCCCCTCTGACGCACGGGGACGTCATGGGGAATTCCCTATGGCTTTCCCCATGACGTCAGAGGGGGGCAAGGTCACCAGGTGCCCTCCGATATAAATAGACCTGTCAGACGGAGCGAAGCCTCACACAGCGGGAGCCTCCCATTGCGAGGAGCGGCCCGACAGAAGAACAGATGCCGACGCCATGGAAGAAGATGCCGGACGAGAAGGACGAGAAGAGCAGCGCAAGAAGAAGCGGATCGGAGGAAGAAGAAAGTGGAAGAAGAAGATGGAAGAAGATGACGGAAGGAGAAGATGAAGAAACCGAAGGATGAAGAAAGAAGAAAGAAGATTTTAATAAAGGAATTTTCAAAGACCGCCTCCTGTCATTTTTACAATTTTTGACACTTTTTTGGTGAAATGGTAGGTACCCCCTTACCATTTCACACAGGGGGGGGGCCGGGATCTGGGGGTCCCCTTGTTAAAGGGGGCTTCCAGATTCCGATAAGTCTCCCACCCGCAGACCCCCACAACCACCGGCCAGGGTTGTGGGGAAGAGGCCCTTGTCCTCATCAACATGGGGACAAGGTGCTTTGGGGGTCTCAGACCCCCAAAGCATCCTCCCAATGTTGAGGGCATGTGGCCTGGTACGGTTCAGGCGGGAGGGGGGGCCGCTCTCGTCCCCCCCTCTTTTCCTGCGGCCTGCCAGGTTGGGTGCTCGGATAAGGGTCTGGTATGGATTTTGAGGGGGACCCCACGCCATTTTTTTTGGCTGGGGTTCCCCTTAAAATCCATCCCAGACCTCAAGGGTCTTGTATGGATTTTGAGGGGGACCCTACGCCATTTTATTTTTTATTTTTTAGCTGGGGTCCCCCTTAATATCCATCCCAGACCTGAAGGGCCTGGTTATTGAATTTGGGGGGACCCCCACGCTTTTTATTTTAATTTTTTTTATTTTTTATGAATGACTTTTTTTTTTTTATGAATGACTTTCAATGAAATGATGGTCGCCTTTGAGAACGTCTGACGATGAAACTAGTAAGGCGCGCTGACGTCACTTCCGGTGTGGGAACTAGAGGTCTGGTACGCAGCTGGAGCGCAAGCTGTACACCGATCCTATTCCCTCTATCTTGTCTACTGTGTGAAGCGGACCAGGTGTATCCTGCGAGATACCCTGGCCTTATATTTTTACGTTTTTTATATTATTTGTTTTTATCTATTTTAAATAATAAAAAAAAAAATGTTGCCACCTGATATCACACAAGGGATCTTCCTCTTTCCTTCCTTTTTTTTTTTTTTGGGAGTTTTACCCCCCACACCCGGTGGGGTACGCTGGATGCCATTACCCCTCATTCTTTGAGGCCCTTCAACACCTCCCAAGGAACCTGGGTGAATCCATCGGAGGGAATAACTGGCCAGGATACCTTCCAGAAACGGGATGAGATAAAGACATCTGAAAAAGCTGTTTACCCCTGCAGGGGTACATCAATCTGGTGAGTGAGGGAGCCAGAGGGGGCAACACCAAAGTCACCATCACTGCTGGAGCACAAAAGTCACTTTTGAACCACTTCTGGAAGAAAGCGTTTTTTTGACACAGTGTTTTTTATTGTTATTTTTTCTTTTCCACTTGAAACTGGACTTGTTTTTGTGTCTTACCCAGGACTTTTATTTAATCAACCACTTTCACTTTATGTTTCACTGGGACTGTCATTTAATCAACTTATATTGATTTGTCACACATTTTTTGGTCTTTATCTTATTTGTCACTTTATATACATATATATACTTTTATTTATATTTACCACTCACTGAGATTGGGGTTTGGATAATTGGGGCTGCTACCCCATTTTTAAGGGTGGGCCCCCTGTTCCCCTAAAAATCCTCCCCAATCTCTCACAAGTTTATGTACTTATAGGAGGGGAGGATAATAGGTGGGGCCACTTGCTTCACAAACGCACACTCACACCGCCCCCCCCCCCCCCCCCCCCCCTTGCTCATTAACCCTTGGTAACCCTGCATTTCTTATTAGAGGTAGCGCCAATTTCTTTCCTTTTATCCTGCATTTTACATTTAAATAGCCCTCCAGGGGGCTATTTTTTGGAAAGGCTGCACACCTATACTACTTGCTCCTACGCGCAGAGTTGTCTGTTGTATTATTCTGACTTTCAATGAATGACTGTTCTCTGTGTTACGGGAGCCGTCAATTCACATTAGCCACGAGTGATTTTAAATAGCTTTTTTTCCTGCAAAAATTACACTTTTTGCAGGGACAGTTCTAAGCACAGCAAACATGCGCCCCTTTACATGCATACTATAGACACACCCCCCAGGTACGAAATTTAAAGGAATATTACACTTTTATTGTTTCAATTTAAGCTTAATTAAAATCACTGCTCCTGAAAAAACGTCCGTTTTAAAAAAAAAAAAAAGGATTGATACATGTCCCCTGGGGCAGGACCCAGATCCCCAAACACTTTTTATGACAATAACATGCATATTAGCCTTTAAAATTAGCACTTTTGATTTCGAACGTTCGCATCCATTATAACTAATAGGGTTCTAAAGCTCGCACAGATTTTATGTCCGTTCGCGGGTTCTGGTGCGAGCCGAACAGGGGGGTGTTCGGCTCATCCCTAATGTTGACTGGATCTACAATTCAGTCAACTATATTTTACTACTACTATCCCAGGTTAGTGATGTGTAGACCCTGCCCATAAGCATGTTTTCAGCTTTTATTATACCGCACATTTTTGTATTACTTCAATAAAAGTGTTTATTATTAACTTTAATGATTTGTCTATCTGGGAGCCTCACTTGTTGGTCGCTTGTCTTTAGTGACTACTTTTCTTTTTTTACTACTACTACTACTGCAAATCCTGCTAATGCACTCTTTTCTTTTTCTCCCCTTTGTGATAACATCTATAGACTACTGGGTGTCAAGGAGGTACCACAGACTAGATGTGGCCCAATAATTTAAATGAGGTACAAGCCTGCTCTACTGCATGTGTAATGTCAGAAAGGTTCTTCAGTGCAGTGGTGGATGGGGGGAATGAGAAGCTAGCTTTAAACACACAGCAGTTGTTACTGATAATATCAATAGATTTATTTTATGTACATTTAATTAATAAAAGACCAAACACTTTATAGATCAATAGGCACAGGATTGTGATGCACTTGATGTGAAGGTGTGCAGTGTTTGGGGTGTGCAGTGTTTTTTTTATTTAAATTTTTTCAAAGGGATGCGTTGAGGTGCTGCAAAAAAGGAAGATCTTGAATGGACTGTCAACAATTGCCTGATGCATGCTAATCACCCCAAGCCAAAAGTTATAATCTAAACAAAATTAAGACTAAAGACTACTGTACTTTTGATGGAAAAAAATAGCTAAGGTGTTAACAATTGGTTGTTGATCGTTCATGGGGACCTGCACTGTCAATAAAAGCCAGGTTTAACAGCTAGTCTGCTGTGCAAAATGCAAGCTGGTAGCTCTCAAAGGAATGATGTTTATCAACATATCAACACAGCATATGGCATCATGCTTTGGAATGTTAATATAGGGATTGCAAACAGGATGGGCTTAAAAATAATCTTTAAGGATAGAAACATGGCAACTGTTATTAAAATTTACAGATGAAGGCTACTCAATTACTGATCTGGAAATAACATGCAGAATATGAATTCAAACTTTAGAACACTTCACTGACTGCATGATTGTTCCAGGTTTTTGGTTCACTAAATAGTCCAACTATAACTAATAGTTAAAAACTATTTTGCAATAGCAGACTTATATTTCTTTCTTCAAAAGTTCACTTGGACAGTAATTTGATTAGTTGGTGATTTTATCAATAGCATGGTTGATAAGATACAATATTGTGGAATGTTATAGCATTCTCTGAAATTGCAGAAATGTGTTTTTGGTGACATGTCCATACTAGCTAGACCCAGATTCTATCTTTAACACATAATCTATTTTATACTACTGTAAAATAAAATACAGCAGCGCGCATGCACAGCGCTGAGACGAATGGACGCCTGAGACGCTAGCTCCTCTCAGCCCGGGACTATAACAGCATCTAGAGGGCCATGAAATTTGCAAATCTAAGCTAATTCATCACCCCTCGAGTCACTGGTACCTGGTGCATGCCTTCAAAGAGGAAGAAACCCCGTGGAGGTTCGCAAACAACCCTTACACACTACCTTCTCCGCACGCGGGAACAATACAGCATGGCACAAGATGGCGCCACCGGGAGAAGCGGCTCCCCGGCACCAGTCTCTCCATCTCCTCCACCCCCGTCCCTCTCCGGGACCGACAGCAGTGAGTACCCTGCAGCCCTCTCCAAAGCTGACCTTGACGCAAGCCTTGAATCCATGTATCTCAGGTTGGCAACTAAATTCCAAACCGAGTTACACAAAACTTCCCATGCTTTGACTCAGGAAATTACTGCACTCGGTACTAGGACCGAAAAACTTGAGACTAAACATGACGAATTGTCCCTGGCTTATAATGACCTTAGCAGAGACCATGAAGCCCTAGCAAGTGCTTTTAACACGATTCAGGCCCAGGTCGAGGACCTCGACAACAGGAACAGACGCAACAATTTACGAAATCGTGGTATCCCTGAATCTGAATCGGAACTAATCCCCACGGTGATTCGTCTCTTTAAATCACTTCTTCCGGATCACGATTCATTGTCCTTTAAATGCGATCGGATCCACAGAGCCCTACGTCCTAAACCGCCGGATGACAAACCTCCTAGAGATGTGGTCCTTTGCATGAAGGATTTTCTCACGAAGGAAGAGATCTTACAAGCGCCTCGTAATAATTGAAGGATCACCCTTGATGACCACGTTATTCAAATCTATCCGGATATATCTCCGGCTACCCTCGACCGTAGAAGGGGACTAAAAGAGATTACGACAGTTCTACAATCGGCGCAGATCCGATATAGGTGGGGATTCCCCTTCAAATTGCTTGTTCCCCACAACGGAACCACCTACTCAGCAACCTCCCTTTTCGAAGGTCAGGAGATCTTGGTGAAACTGGGCCTCTTGGACCCAGCAGCGATCAGACATCCTCCTTCCACACCCAGACCCGCACCGATTTGGCAGACCCCTCCACCCAGGAGAGACAGACGAAGAATCCGATACGAAGCAGGAGATCGCCACGACGAATGTCCGCATTGATCCCGGAGAAGCTTTCTAATTCGAACCCACTTTATTCTTGTCTGTGAAACAGCCGAACTTCCGAAGACTCATTTTATGAATAACATTAGAGTCCATCCCTTGGAGCTGCAGCATGCTTCCCCCACCCAGTAGTAATGATTCGATTTTTTTGCCTTTTTCCGACCTTTTCCACGCACGGTCGGTCTTGCTGGGTACGAGACCAAGTTGTCTCGCTGAACATTATTCCTTTTTCAGGTATTATATTTCTCTACTTACCTGACCAGTTTAGGCGGTTATTTTTGAAAACCGTCCCCTATCAGTCAATTCAATTTTTTTGCATTTTTATGATTTTAATTTTTGCCTTTTTTTCACTTTTTTACTTTTTTTTATTTTTTTCTTTTATTTTTGGTCACTATATTTGCAACTCATACTCTTTGTCGGTATTTTGTGATACAGATTTGTTTGTTGTACCCTGTTATTGCAGTACTGTTATGGCATTAGCTAGGCTATACGTGGTCTTATCTACCATGGGAGTATGGAGGCGCCCCTTTCAACCGGATAAATATTCAGTGTGATCGCATAATTGCTCACAACTTAAATGGCTATAACATGTATATCCCATAATGTGAAGGGATTTAACTCCCCCATCAAGAGGCATAAGGCCTTTGCCTTTTACAAACAAATTGGAGCAAAAATCCTCCTTTTACAGGAAACTCACTTTGCTCACTCCTCTCACCCTAAATTTCTCCATAGAAATTACCCTCACGCCTGTTTCTCGCTCCATTCTGCTAAGAGTAGAGGCGTCGCCATACTTCTACATTCCACCTTCCCTATGGAAGTTAAACGAGTATTTAAAGACAAGGATAGTAGGTTTGTTATTTTAAAGGGTATAATCCACAACAGAGAACTCACCATAGCAAGTGTCTACGCCCCTAATGAAAGCCCGGCATCCTTCTTTACACGATTTTTTGCTAAACTTGCAGAGTTTCACTCTCCCCACATGATAATTGGCGGGGATTTTAATATGGTTGCTAACCCTACTTTAGACCGCTCATCTCCCTCACCTGCATCTAAGGCTTTCCCTAAATCTTTGACGTCAGGTCTCCATGAAAACCAATAAGTGGACTCATGGAGAGCACTTAATACGGGTGTAAAAGAATTCACTTTCTTCTCCCATCCGCATAATAGCTATGTGAGATTGGATTACATTTACACCACACCGATCATCTTAGATAACTCCACAGAAGCATTGATTCATCCATGTGTATGGTCGGACCATCATGTGACATCTTTCACAACTGAATTTATTCGTCTAGCTCCGAATTCATACTCTTGGAGGCTAACTGAATCAATGCTCTCGGACCTAGCTGTAGAATAACAAGTCGCACAAACGATAGAAGAATATTTTACCATAAATGCACTACCTGATACGTCTCCAGCAGTCTTATGGACCGCACACATGGCGGTGTTAAGGGGTAAACTGATCTCAGCCGCAAACAACAAACTAAACAAGCAGAGGATCCTAGCTCTCTCACGGGAGCTGGATCTTTTGTATAAGGATGCGTCAACCTGGACTCTCCACCTGGACTCTACTAGGCATATCATCAATCAGAAACGCCTAGAATTAGACTCTCTTCTTTCCAACAAGGTTGAAAAGGCCCTTAGATGGTCGAGGGCCAGATACTTACTGCATAATAACACTTCCTCTACCCTTTTTGCTAGGAAGCTGAACCAATCCACCCGACCCACTCATGTCTACAAACTCTCCAATCCGGATGGCACCCATACTACACACCCAAAAGAAGTCCTGAAAATTTTTGAGCAATTCTACTCCTCCCTCCTCGCTGCGGATGGTAGTTTACCCTCTCTGGCGGATGACACCTCGTTCCGTGATATTCCCTTACCCGCTCTCTCAACTCCACAACTTGACTCCCTAAACGCCCCATTACCATTTCGGAGCTCCTAAAAGTCATTAAATCCTTAAAACTAGGTTCTGCCCCAGGCCCGGATGGCTTTTCCTCTTTATATTATAAATAATTTCCCACACTATTGGCCCCTAGACTAGTTCATCTTTTTAATTGGGTATTACAAGGTGGCAGCTTCCCAGAAGAGATGCTATTAGCAAATATGTCTTTAATCCCTAAACCTAACAAAAAACATACTCTCCCTCAAAATTATAGGCCCATCTCAGTGATTAATAACGACCTAAAGATATTTAGTAGGGTTCTGGCAGACAGACTAGCGAGTATTATCCCCTCCCTTATTTCCCCTTATCAAGCAGGTTTTATTCCCCATAGATTAATTACAGACAACATTCGCCTGGCCACAGATATTATCCAGGATGCAAATGTATTCTCCCGTAAACTCTTGTTACTTAGCCTAGACATACAAAAGGCGTTTGATAGCGTCTCCTGGAACTATATAGTGTCTCGCCTACAACATATGGGCTTTCGAGGAGAATTTTTATGTGCCTTTCAAGCTCTTTACCGAAATCCCAAAACTCGTATCAAAATCCCGGGTTGCGACTCAGATTTTTTCCAACTAGGAAAGGGAACCAGGCAGGGCTGCCCCCTTTCCCCCCTCATTTTTGCTCTTGCCCTTGAACCCCTAGCTATTGCTCTACTGAACAACCCTGATATATCAGGCTACTCCAAAGATCCCTCCACTTATATATTCTGTATGTACGCTGATGACGTATTAATGTTTATCACTAACCCTCTTATTACACTACCGAATCTGTTAAAGACCCTCTCAAAGTTCGCCAAGGGCTCAGGTCTTTCCGTCAATGTAACAAAATCAACAGCCCTCCCAGTGGGTATCACACAGGCTGAACTCTCCCATCTAAAACAAGCCTACTCTTTTACGTGGTCTGACACTCATCTCTCCTATTTTGGGCATTGGCCTCACCAGTGATTTTGACAAACTCTTTGACCGCAACTACCCCCCGATGATCGCGAAACTTAAAAAGACCCTTAAACTATGGGCACCTCTCCATAGCCCTTTCATTGGTAGAATCACGGCCCTGAAGATGGTGATTCTTCCTAGGCTGTTATACCTGTTCCGTACTCTTCCTATTAGACTAACAAAATCTTACTTACTAGATTTTCAGGCACACCTCAACCTTTTTGTCTGGCGAGATAAACCATCTAGATTCTCTAAAACAGTTTTGTATTGCTCCATAAAACGGGGTGGCCTTGGAGTTCATCAGTTATGGCTATATTACCTGGCATGCAGGTTTACACAGCAAGCCCAATGGAACATAAGGAGCTCCAGGGTACCCTGGGTTAAATTTGAAACTGAATCAATCACTCCTTTTTTACCTCCCAGGACTGATGTGGTCCTCTCTTCCAACTTACCCAGAACTAGCAATTAAAAACTGTATTGTGGCTGTGGGCCTGCGCCTCTGGACTCAATATAGGCTCAAGTACAGCCTGATTTCTACCTCCCCTAGGAGCCACTTTCCTAGGGGACCCCAGATTCCCTTTATCCTTCAATAATCCTGAATCGTGATACGGCAATATCTAAAATGAGTCCTCACACACCCTTTGAATGGGTGCTGTCTCTTTAAATATCGCAGCAGCGCTAAGTGATTTTAAATGAAGAGTTCATAAATAATCCATCAAATCATGAATACAGTCTGTATGCAGTGAGGCTTAACCAGTTCTTTCTGTGATACAGTGATGAGACAGCACCCATTCAAAGGGTGTGTGAGGACTCATTTTAGATATTGCCGTATCACCATTCTTGTTTTACTATACAGTAGCTGCTTTTATTGGTGTATGCAAATACATTTTAATACATCCATATTTTATCATATTTATATATTTATATATTTATTGATTTATCTACTTTAAAGATCCAAGTCCATGAGCGCAGAGTGATAGACCCAAGGTGGCGGCATTTTCTCTGGCTCTATCCATACAGCAAATAATCCTGAATCGTTTCATATGTGGACTGATCGAAATTTGACTACGCTAGGCGACTTTTTCGCCGGAGGTAAATCGGTCTCCTTCCAGAGCATGCAGGCCCTAAGCCATCTCCCTGACTCTGAATATTTCCACTTCCTACAGATCAGGCACTTCTTCCTTTCCCATTACATAGTTCCCCCGAGAGACGATAAAACTTCTTTTGAAGACATTTGTCATACATGCCCCCGGCAGAAGGGCCTAATATCAGGGGTCTATAAATCCTTAGAAGTAATAACTGAATCACCTCTTTTGAAATATAGGACAGACTGAGAACAGGAGCTTAACATAGAATGTGACACGATAGACTGGGAGAAGGGTTGGCTGAATTTATGTAAATGCACCAAATCTTTGACAATCAGAGAGACGGCCATCAAACTTGTTACTAGATGGTACTACACTCCAACCCGTCTACACAAAATCTACCCTGTCACCTCTCCCAATTGTTATAGAGGCTGTCAAGTACGAGGCACATTTAGCCACCTGTTCTGGGACTGTCCCATAGCCCAAGCGACATGGTCGGAGGTATTTAAATTGATTGACAAGCTCATAGGTAGCTCGGTTACTTTATCAATGCATCACTGTATCTTATTCCAGTCTCCTCCTGATACCTCCAAACCCTTAGTAAGACTAATTCACTCTATATGTACAGCAGTGCTCTGGACAGTTGCTCTTCACTGGAAAACTCTGGTGGTCCCCTTGGCTCAAGTAATAGCAAGAATTGATCACACTATGCTGGCCGAAAAGATCTTTCATACCCTACATGATACGATTCCATCCTTTGATGCAAAATGGAACCCCTGGATTGTCCTTAGGCTTCAAGACTGACCATGCTCTTACTCTGAGTTGCACGTTTGGGTTTCTCATTTATTAATTTCCTTTTTTTTTTTTTTTCTCTTTATATATTATTTGGAGGGTATTCTTACCTTAATTTTCTCTGAATACCAGTGGTTTTCCACTTATTCTTTGTCATTAATGGTTTCTTACACTTGTTTTAGCACAAAATGTTGTACAATCTACAGAAACTGTTGGTTTAATGCCCTAGGATGAACCTCATGCTATGACCATGATATGGTTTGATGATGTTATCTTCTGTCCTTGTATATTCAGTTTTTTTTTTACTAATAAAACATTTTGAAAACAAAAAAATAAATAAAATACAGCAGAACATATTACAAGGCACTACTTTCAACACAGAACCTTATGGAAAGGGTGTACCCAACAATGTTTTTAATTCAATAAACTGACCAGCTATCCTAGTCAGAACACTCCAAACCCAGTGGCCGCTGGTGCCAGCCAGCAAACCAACACCCACCCCTCAGAGCTCGATCAATCGCTGCTTCCCTCCCCATCACTCACCCTTTTGCCAGCCAGGCCCCTTGCCCATTTTGCGGCTTCAGCGGCTTCCCCCTGTGTCTCCTCCTGAGTGCTGGTGGTCGCTTCTCATCCCAGCCAATCAGGACTTAGGACACATTGCTTTCAGAAACCATGAATCAGACTGAGACAGAAGTACAGTTAAATTCCACTTGTTTAATAATAATTATAAAACGGTAAACCGAGTAAACATATTCATAAACATAGCCAGAGTTCAGGAACTGGAACGGATAGTCAGACAAGCCAAAATGTCAGGGAGCCAGAGATGAGCATAGTAGAACAGCAAGCAGGATCTGGAGCCAGAAGAAATGTCAGCCAAGCAAGTCTTTAACAGGAACACAGGAGAGCGTCTCTAGAGATGTGACCAAGGCGAAGGCAGAGCTCATCTGGGCTGGACGGCTTAAGTAGGCAGGACTGGCAAGCAGGATATCTTTAACAGGGGAGTCACTGTGGAGAGAAAGGAGCTGGCAATTAGCCGACAGCTGAGCGGCCAGCTTTGAGAAAGAAGGGCTGAGCCCAGCCCTGACTGTGGACAATCGGGTCTTAGGACTCCCAGCAAATCAGGTCTTGTGTCCTGATTGGCCGGGAGGAGAAATAGGAAGAAATTAGCAAATAATAATTTGTTAATGTAAGACAACTGGGTGAGCTCCAGGCGCAGTTCTATGTGCCTTGAGGACACACTTTTTGAAGCCAATTATAGCCTCAGGCTCTAATCATGTGCTTCTAAAAAAAAAAAAAAAAACATTGGAATCCATGCGTCCGCTGCCCTGCATGTAGATTAGGGGCCGAGCGCATGAATTAGGGGGCGACACCCCTGCGCCCTGCATGATCGGCTGCCACTGTCCAAACCCCACATCTTAGTTTAACATGCTTTATACTTTTCACTGATGAGGGCCAATTACTCTAAAACAATAGCATGCAAGTGGAAACACAGTACACTTTATATTAAGATGAGTGGAACGATCCCATGCAGCCTCTTTGTACATATTGATTCTATTTTCTCTACATCACCATAAGTTGGCTTGCTAATACTAAAACAAAATCCAACTATTTTATGATCTACTCTTGACTCCTTAAATTGAAAATAATTTCTCCTTAGGCCATCATATGTAGGATATTTGTATCAGTCCTGATAAATGTGCACTGAATATGTGCATACACAGTTATAAATTAGCCAAATGTGAGAGTAATAACTAATACAAGATTTACTATAACTGTTTTACTGGTGCCATATAATGAACAATCTCCAAACTGAGTTTTGTAAATACAGTTTGTAATTGTTTTTCCATTGCTTTACTAAAATCTCATTTAAAAAAAAATCAAATGTGCATGGTCTCTGCAGTGAAAAGAAACAGTGGAGGTGTTTTATTGCAGATTTGAAACATGCAACGTGATTTCAAGAAAATAAATTGATCAGCCAACCAAAAAACTGCCTCTAAAAATAGCTTAGATTCCATGTACTATTGAAGTGGATATTATTTGAAACACATCAAGAAAACCCAGAAAAATATATATTTACAGTGTGTTAATCTACAACAGTCACTTAAGAAAAAGCTGGATTTGAAATTCAAACCAGTCTAATGGTTTACTGGGGGAGGGTACTGTTAAGTATTCAAGTCATGTTCTTTACAAAGCCTTTAGGCATTTAACACAATAGCAAGATGCCTTCTTAGCTCCTTTGCAGTTGGAAAAAGGCCTGAAACGTGACACGTTACAATGCAGTGATAGTAAAATGAATACACCTGCCCTTACACAATTCCTGTTTCTTATTTTCACAAAAGTATCCAAGCCAGTTTACTGTTAGTTGGACCCAGGCTGCAGTTATTATGGCTGGTGCATTATTACACATTCAATCCATATCTGTATAAATAATTAAATAAGTAAAAATGAAATTTTCTTTAACAACACTGTTTATAAAACATACATTTTTCATTGAGTAATAGAAAAGCTAGAAGCATGGTGCATTAAGATGACATATCAAACTACATTTTCCAACTAGGCTTATTCTTTGCTACTTCAGACTGTTTAGTCAATGCCATTAATCAAAATCCTATAGCAGAAAATGCATGCATAAGTCCTACACATTTGTTGCCATGGCAACTATTCAGAGTTTTCTTTATGTGTCAGACAACATCAGTGGAGATAAATTCTATTGTTTTCATGCTGACACTTCTTTCTGTGTTGCCTTAATCCATAGAAAAAAACCTTTGCTTTGTAGCTAAAAAGACCACCCAACTTACACATAATAATCACAATTTAAAGCAGTCAATGTGCGCATATTCATCATTTAACAATAAAACACAAACATCATAATACATACTATTGTACCATTAATGGTGCTTATGTAAATAATTGAAGATAATATCACAAGCACTTTATCACAAAATGATTGTTTTGACATTGTATCCAAATGAAGGATTATTGTTAGATAAATAATGTCTCTTTAAGACAAAGCCTAATATGTGCTTAAAAAAACTAAAATAAGGATTAGAATTACACAAATATATACCGTATATGTGTGTGTGTGTGTATTCCTTTATACTGTAAATCATTATGTTAAAAATATGTACACTTATCTATATGTTATCTACAATATCTATCTATCTATCTATCTATCTATCTATCTATCTATCTATCTATCTATCTCTATCTATCTATCTATCTATCTATCTATCTATTATGTAAAATAACCTAGTTTCAACTAATGCATTATTCTTAACAATGTTTATCAGTAAAGCATTTTTTCATCTATTTCTCTAGACTCCTTTTTTGAGCTGACAAAGCTCATTATCATGATATACTGCAGAAGAGTTCATTTAGGATCCTTCGCAACATCTGTTCCTGGGAGTGCTTAACCTAAGGTTCTCATCTGAAAGAACATAGATTCTTTCATTACATTCAATCTTTTTTTTCTCATCTTCTGGTATCAGAGAAACACAGAACAAATATTTTATTTGATGTGTTTGACTTGTTTTCTATGGAAATTCTTGTTTATTCAAACTTGCAGACATAAATTTGGTGCAGAATAGTAAACCATATTTAAACTTTTTGGAAGCCTATTACCTTAAATACATGATTTCCTCTAATTAAAATTAAACTATTTATGAAATATACTGTATGTAAGCATTTTAGCATTACATAGCCTTAAATTTTCATTACCTTATTTCCTTGATAACCCAATGTTCTTTGGGCTAGCTCTACTGGCTCTGAGCCCAACCAATCAAACACTGATACTGGGACTGCATGCATGTGCATTCATTTCTTATTGCATGGGCCTGTGTGATAGGCAGGTAAGGGAGAAACAATAGGATGAGGGAGTGGCCTACAGAAATGAGATAGCCTTCCTCATACTGAAAAAAGTTGAAAATAATAGTAAAACATTAGTTTATTTTAAGTCAAGTTTATTTAAAAAAATATACATACGGTGGATAATTACCTGCCATAAGGTGGATTATGACCAGTCACTGCTGGAGCCCTGATAATGCCAGTGTGAATCTCCCAGTGGTATTATTACTCGACAATTGGTTCACTGCTCTAACTATTGGTCCCTGGATTCCCTTCCTCTCTTTCCTTTTCTCTTTTTGCTTTTCTATCCTGTTTACCATTTACCTGTACTACGAAAGCCTGCTAGGCTATTCTTTATTATTAGCATTATGTTCCATCAGGGTTAACATAGACATTAATATACAAAAAAATTATCATTCTCTAGTAAAAGGTCATGGTAAACTTTGATTATAATGGTTTATCTTCAACCTATCCAAAAAGGAGAGGAGTTCATCTTTTGTTCCCATCCAGACTATAGAAATATTGTCTATAAACCTGCGCCATATAAGTACCTTCTCAAAAAGCTCCTGAAATTCTTCAGAGGAGAAAATCTCACGCTCCCACCCCCCAGGTACAGATTGGTGTACGATGGGGCACATCTGGTCCCCATTGCAACACCCTGCACCTGGAGGTAGTGGGAGCGATAAAATACAAAAATATTGTTTTCTGAATATATGGACTCAGGACCTTAACACGAGGACGTAGATAGTCATCTATCAAGCTAGTAAGCTCTGTTAGGCAGCCATTTCCAGATACAATTGGACATCCAGGTGGGAATCCGTGGTACCGGCAGATCAGCTCCCACTGCGTATAATCACTGCAGGGTGAGTCACTAGTGGCACGCATGCATGCCCCAGATTCAGAAGTGCAGGATCACATACTAGGTACGTGACCCTGCGCAGCAGATCCACCTTGCCGCCATATATTTACATTATACGATCAGCAAAGAAGTTAAGGGTGACAGCTGGTGCAGGTACTGCCAAGTCCTTAACAACCAGTAACATTGCTGGCCCCATTCACGTATATGACTGGGAATCCCTGACCATGTAAGCAAAGGAGTGGGATCCAAGTGAAGATATGGTCTACGCTGGGAGCTCTGACAAATCATCTGCCCTGGACCTGCTGTACATGGGGCATGCCCCTTTAACCTCTGGAGGGTCCATCCCGCAGAGCTTCTGTTTTTAACTCAATGTCCTCATAAACCTTCCAAACATGCACCACCAGCTGCAAATCCTGCTATCAACATCTGCTGAAAATCATATTCCTCATGTTCCCTGCCACTATCTGTTTCACTCTCAGTGGGGCCTGGGCTGGAGCTGCTCTAATGCTCGCACAGTTTAGTGAGAGCATTAGAGCAAATATTCATTATACAACTAAGACGTATATTCCATAGTTCCATATGTAGTAAACCAGCTCCTCTGTCCTGTATCCATTTAACTAAAATGTCACATCTTAGGCAGGCTGTAGAACGAGGCTAAACATAGTGAAGTAGGAATGAATGCAGAGTACAAAAATTGCAAAACTTTAATAGGTGTCTAGAAGAGATAAATAAAACATGTCAGCATGTCCTTCTTATAAATGGACTTCCACCAAGAGAGAAATGCTTCTTGTCCAACCAAGAGTGAAGCATATGTTGTTTAGAAGGTAACAAGGGCAGGTAGTGGAGGTCATCAAGCTTATTCATGTTGGCTAAAATTTTCAGTCCAAGCAGTTGCAGTTGCATGCCCCACTGAAAGGAAAAAAGAAACTTGCAGGAGGGCCTGATCAGAAGATAAAAGATTGACATTCAAGCATTCTTACATAGTTGCATTAATTGTAAAGGATTCAAAAAACTCTAACTCCTTGTGTAGCAAAAGGAATGCAATTCTAGGATTAGACACATTTAGGAGGGAAAAAAATCAACAAACTGGCTTTATTTTGTGAGTGACACCTCCAATTAAGCATGGATATAATTATTCATTCAAAATACATTTACTAGATGCTCCATGGCTAAAATGTACTCTAATCTTGGCAGTATGAAAGGAACATATTGCCATGATTTTTCAAAAAGACAGCAGGCAGACATTAGTAGTAGAAATTCCCAATTCAATGACCAAACACCTTTTCTGCATTGAGTGACAGGAGCATAGGGTACCTTATGTTTATGGGCATAATTAAGCAGAGAGATATTTTTGTTTGTGTTGTTGCAGGCCTTGCATTGGAAAATGAAGCCCACTTGTTCCAGATGGATCAACAAATCAATATATGGATGTAGTCTGTTGTCCAACAACTTTACATATATCTTTAAATCAAAATGAATCAATTAAATAGGTCTGTAGATGGTACATTAAGTAGGGCATTTTTAAGTCTTGAGAATCAAGATAATGTGGGTGTCCTATGATTAGTTGGGCAAGCATATCCATGAGATAGCAATAAAGGTGACTTTCAGTATTGGGGACAAGTTTTTTTTGAATTGTTTAAAGGTACTTGAGTACCAATCAGGTTGCTAAAAGGTGTGCTTGTCTTCATTTATCACAGTGTTTAAAACAAAAACAGTCTGGGATTCCAAAAACAGTCAATTAAGTTCAAGCCTTCAATTCCTATATGTCATTCCCCTGTAAAGCACTGAATGTGATTGATCTCTGTAAATGAGCAGTAGAGAAACCAGGTAAGACTTCAGTAATATGAAAGAGGTTCTATGAATTCTTTAGCTGTTTAACGCAGTGCATTTTTTTTTAAAGCAAATCAGATAATGGGTTAAAAAAAAAAAGAAAACCCTTTATTGCATTCATTTATTTATAAAAAAAAAAAAACTAAAACATGAAGCTGAGGATTGAGGAGTGAAGGTTGAAGCATTTTTTTCACTGGTGCTCCAGTTCCTGTCAGACTAAAACTAATATTGATCTATAGTAGTAACTGTAGCGGGCACACTTTAACGAGTGTGCGCTATACGTGGACATTTATTTTTTTCCCTCAGAACAGTAATGGGGTTCTGAGGGTTAATTGTACAGGTTAACTTTGGCATCAGTTTGGCTGGGCTGTACTAGGGTTCTGCCTGGTCATGGGTGCAGTGAGGTACCCATAACGGGCCTGGAACCAGACCTGGTTGGATGTCTTGGGTATCGGTCTTCCCCGGATACAGTTAGTGGGTGCTCCTGGCCCCGCTGTGTGGTCTGGGGAAGGGTGCTTGGGGTGCTGAGGTCACGTGTTTGGCTGCAGTGCTGTTTCCTGGTTCTGGACCGGGGTAGCCCCGTGAGGGGTCCCGGGCCTGGAAGCGCTTGCCGCCCCGCAAACATGGTGTCACGTACCTCACAGCGGAGTCCGAGATGCTGGGGATACCAGCTCGGGATACCAGTCCCTCTGGGAGGAAGGTGCGGAGGCTGATCACCAGAACTTATCCAGCGGAAGCCGGGCAGGTAGGTATGGAAACTGCAACGTTAGGACAGGCAGGAGTCGGCAACTGGCTGGCAACGAGGTACATAAGCAGAAGACAAGTTCGTGGTCAAGGACAAGCAGAGGTTGGCAACGGGCTGGCGGTGAGGTGCGGAATCAGGAAGCAGAGCTGTGGTAGAGAGTCCAAGCCGAGGTCAGTATAACAGGAGTTTGGTAACAGGCAGGGATGATCCAGGAGAATAGTCAAAGGAAGCCGGGTTTGTCAGGAGCCAGGTAACAGGTAGCAAGTAGTCAGACACTCAGGGAACACGCTGAAGACGATCCAGCACTGACATCATGCAAAGACCTTGTTTATATCTGTGCGCCAGGATTGGTGGAAGTGAACATACGCGCGCAAGTGCGCACACACGTTCGCATTGGCACGCGAGGGCGCGCACCCGTTCGTACTGGTGCGCGGGTACGCACTCACGTTCCGGGACTCGTCCGATTCTGTTGGGGACACCGCGCATGGCTTTTGGCATCGGCGGAATGGGGGTTAGTCGTTGCTGCATGAAGACGGGCATTGGTACTGTAAGTTCTCTGACACATGGTCAGTTTGACTAGCCCTATAGACCCGCATGGTCTGGGGCAAGGATCCATCTGTTCCTGAGTCTCGGAGTCGGTTAGCCGAGGCCCAGTAACTGAAGGAGGATTCAAGGCATCCCAGTGTGCTCTCAGTATTGGAGGGGCACCACAGCTCATAAAAGTGACCGGGGAGGACTCTTCGGAGGAGGGCCATTAAGCTGGCATCTCAGTAAGAGCTTGGAAGCTAAGTTGTATGGACACTAAAGAATTCACACTTCCACTGTACTGCCAAGGAGACAGAGCAAGTTCCAGATACTGGGGAAAGGTTCCTATTCACCTTTGGTTGCAAGTTTATTCTGTGTGAGAGACTTTTTTGCAAGTTTCCGGATCATATTGTTGGCAGCCATACCTCTGGCTAGAGGTCTGTCCAGCATTGAAGTACCCAGCTGCGAGTGGCTACTCTCTGGGTTTGACTAGAGACATTCAGTGGATGTCAGCAGTTCAAGGCGCCTGAGTTTCTTCACCCTTGTCCTCTATTCCTATCTGAGACTGTGTTATGTTGGATGTTACCACTGCAGAACTAAAAACATTAAAAGGAACATTTATTGTGTCAGCATCCAAAGTTGTTGGGTACTAACCCTGGGAACCCCTGGACATTCACCGACAAGCCAAGCAGAGGTAACCGGTAAGCCCAAAAGTCAAGGCCGCCCCTCTGAGGGTTATGGCCGCTACATAACATACAGAGGAACAATGGTCAAGGGACTTACATGAGGTGTGTGACTACAAAAAATACTGTTACTTAGAATATATATGGTTCACCTTTTTACTAGTCCTCTTCCTTGGAGTGCATGGTGTTCCAGTGACTTGATTGTTTCACACATTTTGTGATTACTCCTTTCACATTTTTTTCCCAGCATGTCTGAATTGGTGGTCTGGTCATTATTTTTTTCTCTTTCTTTTGTTCTTTGGTTTTTAGTTTTTTCACCTTTATGTTTTCCTGGGTAGTTGGGATACTGTCCTCAGACACTTATACACTTTCTGTCAAAACGTATACACTTACCCTTATCTTTACACACACTAGGGATGGGCCGAACACCCCCCGTTCAGTTCGCACCAGAACATGCAAACAGGCAAATAATTTGTGGGACACGAACATGAAAAATCAGAAGTGCTCATTTTAAAGGCTTATATGCATGGTATTGTCTTAACCACCTCAACACAGTGCATTTTCACCCCCTTCCTGCCCAAGCCATTTTTCAGCTTTCAGCGCTGTCAAAATTTGAATGACAATTGAGCGGTCATGCAGCACTATACCCAAATGAAATTGTTATAATTTTTTTCCCACGAATAGAGATTTATTTCGGTGGTATTTGATCACCTCTGCGTTTTTTTATTTTTTGCGCTATAAACAAAAGAAGAGTGACAAGTTTGAAAAAACACAATATTTTTTACTTTTTGCTATAATAAATATCCAATTTTTTTTTTAAAACCAATTTTTTCCTCAGTTTAGGGCGATACATATTCTTCTACATATTTTTGGTAAAAAAAAATCGCAATAAGCGTATATTGATTGGTTTGCGCAAAAGTTATAGCGTCTACAAAATAGGGGATAGATTTATAGCATTTTTATTATTATAATTTTTTTTTACTAGTAATGGCAGCAATCTGCGATTTTCATCATGACTGTGATATTGCGGCAGACATATCGGACACTTTTGACACATTTTTGGGACCATTCACATTTAAACAGTGATCCGTGCTATAAAATGCATTGATTACTGTATAAATGTGACTGGCAGGGAAGGGGTTAACACTGGTGGTCTAAGGTTTAATTATGTTCCTAGTGAGTGATTCTAACTGTGGGGGGAGGGAATTCACAAGGGGAGGAGACCGATCGATGTTCCTCTGTCTGAGAACACACCATTGGATCTGTGTGTTTACATGGTTCTGTTGTGTTACCGGGCAATTGCGGGTGCCCGGCGGACATCGTGGCCGCCGGGCACACGCATTGAGTCCCCAGTGAGACGGCGGGCGCGTGCGGGTGCTGCCGGGTGCTGCCGGCGGCGCGTGCGTGCCCCCTGATGGGCTGGGAAGGCTAGGGCGTCATATGATGCCCTCCAGAATGGGAGCCGCGCTGCCTGGCCATCATATGACAGCTGGCGGGCGGCAAGCGGTTAAAAAGTGTTTGGGGACCTGGGTCCTGCCCCAGGGGACATGTATCAATGAAAAAAGTTTTAAAAACTAAAGTTTTTCCAGGAGCATTGATTTTAATAATGCTTAAAGTGAAACAATAAAAGTGTAATATTCCTTTAAATTTCGTACCTGGGGGGTGTCTATAGTATGCCTGTAAAGTGGTGCATGTTTCCCATGTTTAGAACAGTCTGACAGCAAAATTACATTTCTAAAGGAAAAATAAATATTTTAAAACTACTCGTGGCTAAATGAATTGTCGGTCCGGCAATACACATAAGAGTTCATTGATAAAAAACGGCATGGGATTCCCCCACAGGGGAACCCTGCGCCAATTTTTTTTTTTTAAAAATGGCGTGGGGTCCCCCCCAAAAACCAACACCAGACCCTTATCCGAGCACGCACCTGGCAGGCCGCAGGAAAAGAGGGTGGACGAGAGAGTGCCCCCCTCCTGAACTATACCAGGCCACATGCCCTCAACATTGGAAGGGTGCTTTGGGGTAGCCCCCCAAAGCACCTTGTCCCCATATTGATGGGGAGAAGGGCCTCATCCCCGCAACCCTTGCCCGGTGGTTGTGGGGGTTTGCAGGCTTGGGGCATATCGTAATATGTAAGCACCCTTTAACAAGGGGACCCCCAGATCCCCCCCTGTGTGAATTGGTAATGGGGTACAAATGTACCCCTACCATTTCACAAAAAAGTGTCAAAAATGTTAAAAAAAGACAATAGACGTTAATGTCTTCTTCTTTCCCTGCTTCTTCTTCCATCTTCTTCTTGTCTTCCTTTGGTGTTCTTCTTCTTCCTCCATCTTGTTTTTCCCCTGCTTCTTCCTCTATCTTCCTCCGCTTCTTCCTCCGTTCTTCTCGTCCGGCATCTTTCTCCGGCTTCCTCTTCCTTCGGCTTCTTCTTCTCCACTTCGTCCTCCGATCCGCCTCAATGGAAATCTCCCACTGTGTGATGCTTCTGTTAAGGTGACAGCTCTTATAAAACAGAGGGTTGGGCCACCCAGTGACCCCCACCCCCCTCTCTCGCACGGGGACTATGGCTTTCCCCATGTTTTCAGAGGGGGGCGGGGTCACCCGTTTATTAGCATATAAGAAGATTGCCAAGAACCTGAAACTGAGCTGCAGCACGGTGGCCAAGACCATACAGCGGTTTAATAGGACAAGTCCCACTCAGAGCAGGCCTCGCCATGGTTGACCAAAAAAGTTCAGTGCACGTGCTCAGCATCAAAATCGGAGGTTGTCTTTGGGAAATAGACATATGAGTTCTGCCAGCATTGCTGCAGAGGTTGAAGGTGGGGGGTCATCCTGTCAGTGCTCAGACCATACGCCGCACACTGCATCAAATTGGTCTGCATGGCTGTTGTCCCAGAAGGAAGCCTCTTTTAAAGATGATACACAAGAAAGCCCGCAAACAGTTTGCTGAAGACAAGCAGACTAAGGATATGGATTAGTGGAACCATGTCCTGTGGTCTGATGAGGCCAAGATAAACTTATTTGGTACAGATGGTGTTAAGCATATGTGGCGGCAACCAGGTGAGTACAAAGACAAGGGTGTCTTGCCTACAGTCAAGCCAGGTGGTGGGAGTGTTATGGTCTGGGGCTGCATGAGTGCTGCAGACACTGGGGAGCTGCAGTTCATTGAGGGAACCATGAATGCCAATATGTACTGTGACATACTGGAGCAGAGCATGATCCTCTCCCTTCAGAGACTGGGCCGCAGGGTAGTATTCCAACATAACGACTTTATATATATTCACCATGAGATTCCTTATCTCTCTTCTGTGAGGCACACACCTCAAGTTACTAGTTGGACGCCAACCCCAATTGATGTGCCACCTAAGACGCAGCACCAGGACATTCGGTGTGGATACCCCGCATAGGATACGGCAGCCAAACAAAATGGCGAGAGCATCCCACAGCGTGTAATAACAGACAGATCATCCACAGATACCTGTTCATGCTGGTCACCCCTGCAGGGGTAGTGAAGTCTGGTGAGTGGGGGACCTCAAGGGGAAGCACCAAGTCACCTAATTGATTGAGCACCAAGTCACCGATTATCGAACTTCTGTCAGATTTGATCACTTTTTGTTTCAACTGTTACCTGGACTTTTTTTTGGATCTTTATATATATTCATATATTTTTCCACACCTTTTTTGCCACTTTTTAGATTTTCTACAGCTAAATGTTTATCATAGTGGACTGTTCACCATTCACTTATTTTGATGTTATACACTCATGTTAATGGTACATTATTGTATTCTAGCACAGTGTTGATAGTACGTTTCTGCTGAAGGGTTTAGTAATTTCTTGCAAATCGGTAGATTCATGTTGGATGTTCTTACTTATATTTTTGGCATATTATTATTTTTTCAAATTTTTTCACATTTTTTCTTATGGGATTACTGGTTCACTCTTTAGTACATTGTCACATTGCTAACAGTGTCACCACAGGCTCATAATACCAAGGAGGTGTTGCCAGGTGTATATGAAGTATTGGTGCATGCCAGTTATTCACCTCTACCATGTATTAGGTTATATATTTAATACCAATCTTTTTTCAGTTATTAGTTTGACCCATCCCCACTATCATTCATCTTATTTTCATTAGCCCTCTAGGGGGTTAATTTAGGGGAGGCTGCATACCTGTGTTACCATTTTCCTAAGCGCAGAGTTTTGTTGTTATATTATAAAAGTATAAAGGAGCTGAAATTTTTTCGAGCGGAAGAAAATTTTAAGGATTTGAAGCATGCTCTCATCGACTTCAATGTTAAAAAAAAGTGTTCAAAAAGCTTAATATTTAAAAAATTATAAATAGTAGAAAAAAAGTTGAAGGAGTCCCTTCATCAGCTGAAAGAGCTGAACATTTTAAAAGTTGAATAGCTTTAATAGCTGAAAGTATGCAGAAGTTACGCAGAGCCAAAAAACGTACGGAATAATAATAAAAAGATGATGATGATGATTAACTAGAAAATGCATTTCCTGGAGAAAATGCGTGGGAATGCTGAATAGCCCCATCATATTGCCCCCATCAAAACTGCCCATCATATTCCTCTATTATAAATCAGTACATGGTGTGTCTGTGCTCTCCCCCACTGCCCATCACTGTGTAAAGGAAGCTTTGGTAACGAAAAACAAATAACAATAGTGGGACTGCTGAAGAATTCCCACTAATAATAAAAAGATGATGCTTAACTAGAAAATGCATTTCCTGGAGAAAATGCGTGGGAATGCTGAATAGCATTAAAACTGCCCCATCATATTGCCCCCATCAAAACTGCCCCATCATATTCCTCTATTATAAATCAGTACATGGTGTGTCTGTGCTCTCCCCCGGGCTCTGTAATCTGAGATGCTCCAGCCACCTCCCCCCACTGCTCATCACTGTGTATAAGAAGCTTTGGTAACCATGGAAACAAAACAGACAACAAAAGCTTGGATGCCTTAATTTAATGACATTTCCTGAAATGATCACTAAACTTAAACAGCTTTTTCACAAAAACTGTAAAAGATATCAAACTGAAAAAAAAGATATAGCCAGATAGTTGAATATTTTGTGAATATTTTGTGAACATTTTAACATTTGTTTGGCATCTGTAGGTGAAAGTATGAAGGCGCTGAAACTTTTGGGAGCAAAAGAAGATTTTAAGAATTTTAAGCATGCTCTCATTCACTTCAATGTTAAAAAAAGTGTTAAAAAGCTTAATATTTTAAAAAGTATAAATAGTAGAAAAAAAGTTGAAGAAGTCCCATCATCATCTGAAAGAGCTGAACGTTTTTAACGTTAAAAGTTGAATGGCTTTAATAGCTGAAAAGTATGCAGAAGTTACGCTGAAGCAGTCCCACTAATAAATAAAAACAAATAACAATAGTGAGACTGCTGAAGCATTCCCACTAATAACATTTTTGAACCATATGTATTCTATGTATCAATATTTTTTGTAGTGACGCATCTCATGTAAAGTCCCATGACAATTGTTCCTCTGTATGCTTGTACAATAGGGATGGAGGTGTGTCACTATGGTTGTACCAGGTCACACATTCTCTTTCGTAGATCTATAGTAGTAGTGTCTGAACTGATGGATTATAGGGGATTTGCAATGCCTGATTACCATGGTTCCATGAGTAATGGTTTTATTCAATACCAAGGATTGTGGTTATACTGCTCTTTTTGCAAACACAACCATCATACTAGGAACCATTTCCAAGGCCCCTTTAAATTGTGGACCATAAACAGATAACTAATAAACAGGGATTTGCCATACATGTAAATATCGAATTGAGTCCTTTACAGTAGAGATGAACTTGATGTCCGGGTCAAACAGCGAACATTATGGGGTGTTTGCGGGAAATTCGAGCGCTGTGGAATGCCCCATAATACACTGCAAGATCACAGTGCATTGCTGTATGATGATTGGCCAAAGCATGCACCTGACCTGCATGCTTTGGCCAAACACAGCACGCTCTGCTGAGACAGCCATAATTGGCCAAAGGCAGGGTGCCTTTGGTCAATCATGGGTCAGGGGGACTAAGTCCACGCCCCACACTATATAAGGCTGCTTACAGAGAGTGACCGTGTGTATTGTTGTTGGCGTGGACAGAGCGATAGCTTGAGTTAGATTAAGCAGGCAGGTTATTCAGTTAGTGGCAGTGTATTTGATATATTGGAAGGCCGGGTACCGGCCTGAAGTTATGGGAGGAGCCCGGAGGGTATTTTAGCAGCCCAAAGGCCGCCGGTCTTTGTCGGTTTCCTGTGCGAGATATCTGATACGTCAGACATCTAGGACCGACTCGTTCGAGACAAGCGCTGTTGGTGCCGGTTCGTGAGCTCCGTTTCGTCTGTCCGTCTCCTTGTTGTGCAGTCCCGCGTTCCGTGTTCGTAAGTCGTGTTGTCCCTTCGTGTCGCACTTGTGTCGCCAAGTCGCGGTTCCGTACGAAGAGTCTGGTTCGGCTGTCGCAGGTAGGGCTTCGGCTCCCATGTTTTACGTTCTCATGCACTGCTTATCATGTCACTAAACTGTGGTCTACGTAGCTCACGAACCACGCACCGCTTGCCTCGATAAACAACATACAGCCACACGCACGTTTTTGGTTAAACACGGTCGGGAGCCACCTAGTGGCACGCACCTTCTGGGCCGCCCGCCATGACACTCCGACCGATGCCGCGTCCGGCACTCAAGGGTTCCCCTTACGCGGTCGGAGTACTCAGACTTTGAAGCGTTCAAACTTAGCTCGCTCACGGGTGCCGTTCGCACTCACACACAGCGATCATGTCATGTCAAATCGGTCTAGTCAGTTGCCGGGTCACTGGTTACGTTCCGAGTCTGTTGGCATGTTAAACGCACGAATTACTTCGACCATGTCGAAACATTTCATTGTATTAGCATGGCAATCATTTCATCATTTCAAACATGGCTAACGTATCAGGCCACTCGGTCATGCTAAGTCATTTTGCATCAGTTAAACAGGGCGTTCATGCCATCATTTCGATCCTGGTCGCACTCAGATTCAAGTCATGTCACACTTAGGCACGGATTTGTCTCGGGGTACCCAGGTTACGGCCGCATTACCATACATGTTTCAGAGATTGGCCCACAGCTCGTACGGATGCAGGCTCGAGTCCAGTCTTTGGCATGATTTCGGTCATTGGCCACGTATCGGTCTGAGTCCGGTCGCATCCGGGATGCATCGATTCGCACTGATTCACCTAGCCGCTCGGCCTCCTTTCTATACATGCTCCAGAGATTAGATTCGGTTACAAGTTGCTCGGTTTGTTGAAATCTAGTCTTTGTCATGGTTTCATTTCGGTCACCATACCTCTGGGTAGGTCCGGTCGCATCCATAGATGCTCCGATCGGGGCAATCCAGACGCACGACTACCCGGCCTCATTTCAATACATGCGCCAAGGGCGGAATCGCATCACAGGTTGCGTTCATTCTTGATTCTTGCCCCTGTCATGGTATGTCATTTCTGTCACCTTACCACGCCCGGCAGGAATGCAGTCACTTCCCCGCACTAATTCGTGTCGGCGTGCCCTAGGCCGGCCTCATTTCAATACATGCACCAGGGACGGAATCGCATTTATAAAAAAAAAAGAAAAAAAAAAAAAAAAAAGAAACTTTTGATTCTTGTCCTTGTCATGTTATGTCATTTCTACCACGCCCCGGCGTTAATTAGTCACCTCCCTGTACGAATTCACGCCGGCGTGCCCTAGGCCGGCCGCATTTCAATACAAAAAAAAAAACAAAAACAAAGGGGTTCAGTCACTAGACAGTGGCATGATGATCGAGGTCGCTGGCACACGAGTGCTTGCGTTCCAAATGCATGCTGTAGCACTTGGAGTCGGACCCGGTGGCAGCCTGGATGTCACAGTTCGGCCCCAGCGTACCCAGGCAGTTGGCCTCATTTCACGGTTGCCTCATTTCTGTACGTGCTCCAGAGTCCGGCTCACAGTCACCCCCATACGGTACGAACGGGCCGGGCCCTGTCACGGGAAGTTCATTTCAGTTAAGGCAACATGTCGTGTCAGTCATTCGTGTTGTTGTCTGTCATTCGATTCCACAGCTGTCTCGGCAGTCGACTTAAGTCACTATCGCCTGTTGTTATCATCGACGTTGGGTACCGTCACTCTGGACGGCAGCAGTTTCAGGCTCTTAAATAGGTACTTTCTCTCACACTCTCTCAGGTCAGTCGGATTCAGTAGGTCCACCTGCACCAGCTTGATCAGGGTTCCAGCAGGTAAAAAAAAAAAAAAAAAAGACGCAGGGGAGTGGGGGGCTCCTGCTTTTCTCATGGCAGGTACGTATACCATAGGTTACACGTCCAAACTCATTTCTTGTCACCTCTTTATAGGCCCAGCCTGCAGACACGTGACCAGTCAACTAAGTAACAGGTCTTGGCAGCCGCCATGTCATCAGTCGGCAGCGATGACCTCACCACCCCGCTATCTCCGGCGTCAGCCTCCGAGGCTGGCAGTGTCCAGTCTCTTAGGGCATGGACAATTCCCAGGCTGTCCGCCGAGCTGAGGCGCAGAGGGATACCCTTCTCGTCCGCGGCCAGGAAGGCGGAGCTATTCAGGCTCCTCTTCCCACCACCGGCCGCAGCAGGCTCCAGCAGCCAGCAGGCATCTCTGGAGTCTATTTCAGCCGCCGTCGCTCAGCTACACACCCTCGTGTCTTCCCTGTCTTCCTCGATCATTGAGGTCCAGGACAGGGTGTCACGTCTAGAGGCCAGCCCGGCCGCCACGGTTCCAGACCCTGCGGTGGTCCCAGCCATCAGTGCACCGGCCGCAGGTAGTGAGCTTGCCACGACTACCGTTCATCCTTCCCACCTGGTGCCACCCAGCGTAAGGAAGGACATTTTAGAGGGCAGAGACGTTAACCTGGCCTCACTCGTGATCTCGGTCCATGACTTGGCCGAGAACAAGGCCTACACCTGGGGGGACGTCTCGGTGGTTTTGAAGGCAAAGGATCCGAGGCTCAACAGAAAGCTCACGGTGCCCGAGTTCACGCTCGCTTTCGGCATGTTCAGGGACGTGCTGTGCTCAGCCTCCCCGGGCAGGCGGGAGGAACTGGACCTCTACCTCCATTTGATCGTAGACCTGGGCCACAAATACGGTGGCTCAGCATTCTACGATTATCATCGGTCCTTCTCGGCCAAAGCCGCGGCCAGATTCTTACAGTTCCATTTGACAACGGACTGGAGCGTAGTGGACACTGAGTTGTTCTGCCGCCACTTTGCGGGTCTACGCTCCCCGCTATGTGCTGTCTGTCAGTCAGCGTCCCACACCACGGTCTGGTGTGCCAACATAGCCTCTGTCCACCCGATAGCTAGCACGGCCTCTACCAGCACGAGCCAGGCTCAGCAGGCCCCGGCGCAAGGGCAGAAGGTGGACTAGTTGGGACGTCCGGTGCGGATGGTTGGGGGAGCCGCCATTTGCAACAACTTCAACTACGGCTCCTGCGATTTCAGCCAGTGCCGGCTCTTGCACGTTTGCACCCTATGCCAGAGGGCGCACCCCAGGGTCCTGTGTGAGGTCAAGCAGAAGAAACCGTGACTAAGCCGGGTCAATATCCTTTGGCCCAATGTTTACTTGACCTCACACCCCACTCCGTCACTCGCCAGCTACCTTTCACCGATGGGTTTCATACCGGGCTCATCACCCTGCCCCACTCCACCCACGAATGTCCGAACCTGCGCTCAGCAGCAACAGATGAGCCAGCTATTGACGTCCTTCTTCAGACGGAGTTGGATCGGGACTTTATGATAGGCCTGTTCAGTCAGTCTCCCTTTAGTATCTGGATTCAGCAGCCAGGGCAGATCTGGCCATGTGGGAACACTTTCTTAGTAATTGGAACGGTGTGTCCCTGTTCATCCCAGTAGTGTCCACGCTGTCACCCCAGGTGGTGACCGATGCGGCGGCATCCACAGGATGCGCCGCCATTTTTGGCCATTTGTGGTTCGCCGCCCCTTGGCCTCCTCAGGCACTAGCCACACCGGGCTTCACTAACACGTCAGCCCTCTTTGAGCTGTTCCCCATCGTAGCAGCCGCTCACCTATGGGGTCACCATTGGTCTGGACAGACTGTGGCTTTTACGACAGACAATCAAGCCACAGCCGAGATCATCAGCAAGGGCAGGTCTAAATCCAGGCCCGTCATGTCCTTCCTCCGCAGACTGGTCCAGCTATCCCTACAACACCAGTTCAATGTTTACTGCTCATTCATTTCAGGGAAGTTCAACTCAGCAGCGGACGCACTCTCCAGTTTTAACTTTATTCCTTTCTTTGAACAGATGCCAGGAGCCTACCATCTCTCAGCCACTATCCTGGATTGGTCACAACTGACCTTAGACTAGCCCCACATTTACACTCAGCTACTAACATCATCAACGCTTCGCTCGCCCGCAACACCCGTCGGGCCTACCGGACGGCCTGGAGGGCGTTTAATAAGTTCCTGCCCCATCGCCCTCGTGAATCTTCCAGCGTCAAGCAGGTTCTGGCGTTTATCGCTTATTGCCATTCTCACCTAGCACTGTCACACAGCACGATACGCCAGTACGTGGCCGGGGTGCAGCACTACTTGTCACTTCAAGACCCCGCGAGGCCTTCGGTGTTCTCCTGCCACGCAGTAAGGGCTCTACTGCGTGGAGTTCAGAAACATCAGCCGCCAGTCAGCCCGAAGCGGCTGCCTATCACTGGGAAGATCTTTAAGGGGATGTCTGACATCCTGGATAGGTCCCCTTTGGGTCTCCTCCTCAGCACCGTCCTGCAGGCTGCGATACACATGGCGTTTTACGGGTTTCTACGGCCCAGTGAGTTCACTCGCAGCCACCCAGCTGGTCCAGTCTTGCGTAGAAGTAATCTCTGCCGCCACCAGGATCACTACGTTCTTCACTTGGCGACGTCTAAAACTCAGCAGCGAGGTTCCGGAGTAGATATTCACCTGTACAGGACCCACAACAACTGGTGCCCAGTTAAACCGCTTGACGGCACTGCTATCCGACCGCCCAGGGTCCAGTCCGCTTTTACCCTTTCCAGTAAAACCCCTCAACTCGTCGCAGTTCGTGGAACATGTCCGGGTCCTTCTCGGCAATCTTCAATTGGACCCCAGCCAGTACTCAGGGCATTCATTCCGGATCGGGGCGGCCACGATGGCCTCAAGACAGGGGGTTCCGGACCATGTGATCAAGAAACTAGGTCGGTGGAAGTCGGCCTGCTTCTCTCGCTACATACCTAACCCACAGTTGGAGGTGGCTCAGGCCTTTGCCCGACTTACTCAGTGACATTTACCTTTAATAAATAATTATCCCCTACCTGAAGGTTTTTGCCCCCTTATTTTGGTGTACCATACGGTAGACCAAGGCACACTTTCAGGTCTATTTCATGTTGGTGAGTTTTGTGTTGTTCCTTTGTGTCATCGTTACTCATGTCGTCCTTAGGGCTCTAGACCATAAATTGGAAGGCCGGGTACCGGCCTGAAGTTATGGGAGGAGCCCGGAGGGTATTTAAGCAGCCCAAAGGCCGCCGGTCTTTGTCGGTGTCCTGTGCGAGATACCCACCCACCCTCCCCTTCTAAAAAGCCTCTTCCAAGTATTCTTACCCCAGACTGAATACTCATTTCGCATTATTCCATAACTACTTCTTATCATTCCTTATCTAGGGTATGCCCCCTTATTTTGGTGTACCATACGGTAGACCAAGGCACACTTTCAGGTCTATTTCATGTTGGTGAGTTTTGTGTTGTTCCTATGTGTCATCGTTACTCATGTCGTCCGTAGGGCTCTAGACCATAAATATATGATACCCTTGACAAAGTCACGTGTGGTGTGACGTAATGCATAGGGAGGGGCTTGGTGATGTCACTTCCGGTTATGGCTGTTACCGGAAGTCTTTGTATTTGGCACATGTTATTTTGCCAATGCCGTTTTGGCCACTTTTAAACTGTTATGCCATATTTTTTTTAATAAAAAGCAAGTTTTTTGCTACTACACTATGGAGGCTCTTCTCTTCTACCCTTTATCCCTGGAGACAATTTTTTAAAAGGAGCAAGTCGTGGAACTCTGTGTTTGTGGAGAAATAGCTGGGAGATTGCAGTGACCATTCATTTGAGATACACCCAAAGAGGAGGAAAAGGACATCTGTTGATCTGTTGATGCACAACTAGACCCATTTGGGGTCTTCCCTTGAGGTGAGAGGCTAGCACACACAGGGTGTGGATTGGAGAATGATTCCTACTAGTCATTATATTATTCTGCATTAGAACTTTTTTCTTTCTTTGATGCATTTACCCTTAGGCCCCTTTAACACTGAATCGTTTTTCAGGCGATACAGCGCTAAAAATAGAGCCTGTATAGAGCTTGAAAAAAGTGGTTCCTTTCACTCCCATGTGAAAGCCGGAGGGCTTTCACACTGGAGCGGTGCGCTAGCAGGACAGTAAGAAAAGTCCTGCTAGCAGCATCTTTGGAGCTTTGAAGGAGCGGTGTATTAACTGATCCTATACCGCTCCAATGGGACAGCGCGGCATTACCGCCGGCAAAGCTTTGCGGGGCGTTTTAACCCTTTTTCGGCCTCTAGCGGGGGTTAAAACTGCCCCGCTAGCGGCCGAATAACCTGCTTAAACGACCTGCTAAAATGACGGTAAAGCAGCGCTAAATATAGCGCTGCTTTACCGCCGATGCCCACACCGCCCCAGTGTGAAAGGGGCCTTATAGAGACTATTTGCCTAGCATTACAACAGGAATCACTGTGAATTTTTGTTTTGATGTCATTATTATTGCATCATTTTGCACATTGAGAATTTGTATTGTTTTAAGCACTTTATTATTAGCACTTTAAATTGTTTTATTATTAGCACTTTATAACTTAAGATTGGTTCAGAGTTAACTGGGAACGTTATTAGCCCTTTATTATCAGCTATCCTTATTTAGTACTTCTGAAGAGATATCTAGCGCTGCTTCATTACATATCACTCATATTTTTGGTGCTGGCAACACTTTAGAAGCCAGCTGCTTTATATTTATATTTATCTTTTTTTTTACCTTCTGGGATGTGGGTTAGACCTGCTCCAGACCAACTCCAGGACCACCCCCCTTATTTTTTTTCACTTTAGCACTTTACCATATATATTGTTTACATGGTTAGCGGCGCATTAGTACTTCACGTTTAACATATATACCGTATATATTTATATATATACTATGCATCCAGTGTAGCTTATATCTACAGTGCATTCTGTGGTTTACTGTTTCTAATACACTTCAGGGGGTGTATTATTATATATAGGGATGAGCCGAACACCCCCCCGTTCGGCTCGCACCAGAACCAGTGAACGGACCTAAAGTCCGTGCGAGCTTTAGAACCCTATTAGTTATAATTGATGCGAACGTTCAAAATCAAAAGTGTTAATTTTAAAGGCTAATATGCATGTTATTGTCATAAAAAGTGTTTGGGGACTTGAGTCCTGCCCCAGGGGACATGTATCAATGCAAATTATTTTTTTTAAAACGGCCGTTTTTTCAGGCTTTATATATTCGAGCTATATTATTGCGGGATTTCCCCCTCTCACAAAGAGACTCGAGGGGTCTAAGCTCCCTCATATCTCTTACCGGGGAGGGTAGCTTCTCTACGAAATGCTTAAGTTGGAGATATCGCCATTCATTTACCTCAAATAACTCTGTGTTTCTTTTTAGGTCGGTGTAAGTGCTTATTTTGCCTCGTGTCAGAATGTCTTTTAACTGTGCTGTGTCTTTTTTTATCCAATTCCCTGCTATCGAGTTTTTCCCTGGAGGGAAATACTCATTATTTTTTAAATATATCAAAGGTGAGTTGTATGTCCATTTTTGTTGTCGGTGTACCTTATCCCATATTTTAAGTGCCGTATGTGTTAAAGTGTATGTGTTTTCTCCCAGTTTCCTATTCCGTGGTGGATTCCATATTTCTTTATTTAACTGTGTGCTACTTGCTGTGATTTCTAGTTTGACCCATCTTTTTTCATTTTCTGGTATACTCCATTCTATCACGCCTTTCTTTTTTTTTCCTCACATGTTTGCCAGGTGCCTACCTATTTTATTTCCCCCCAGCAGTCTTTCTTTGGCCATTCTGTGGTATGTTTTATTTATCTCCTGGTCTCTAATATCTCCGAGTTCCTCTCTTTTGACAATTAGCTGATGGAAAACTCTCTGTTTTTGCTCCTGTTTATGTTCTTGTTCTAATTTTATGATTTCCTCTGTCAGGGCCTTCCTTTTCTTTTCCCTTTCCATTTTTTCCCGGGTCGCCACGGAAATAAAGATGCCTCTGATGTAGGCCTTATGGGCCTCCCACAGGGTGGCCCCTGTCACCTCCCCTGTGTCATTACTCTCAAAATACCGTTTTATTTCCTCATTTATTTTATCCACTACCTTGTCATTTTGAAGCAGGTCCTCATTTAGGCGCCATGTATATGGTTGTTTTGAGGGGCCTAGATCTTCCATTTTCATTTTTACCGGGGAGTGATCCGAGATTGTCGCAATTTCAATGCTTGTTGCGGCAATCTGGTCCATCAATTTATGTTCTACCCAGATATAATCCAGACGCGAGTACGTCCCGTGTACAGGGGAGAAAAAAGTGTAATCACGCGTTTTTGGATGTGTCGCCCTCCAGACATCTACTAGTTGATACTGGTGCATTTTCTGTTTTATCATGTTTAACATCGCTTTACTTGTCCCCTGTACCCGGGACGTACTATCGACCGCTGGATCTATGCAGAAGTTCAGGTCTCCCGCTAGGATTAAATCTCCGCTTTTAAAGTCCATGAGACTTTTCAGGGTTTGTTTGAGAAATCTGATGGGGTTTTGGTTCGGACTATAGATATTGGCCAGGGTAATTGTTTTTTCCCCTAATCTGCCTTTCAGAAAAAGGAATCTTCCTTCCGGGTCTGTTATCCTGTCTATTAGTGTAAATGAAATTGTTTTAGCAAACCCGATCGCGACTCCTTTCGCTCTTGTAATTGGAGAATCCCCATAGTACCAGGTCGGAAAGTCTTTCGAGTAAAATTTTACATTTGTTTCTTGGGAGATGTGCGTCTCCTGCAGGAACGCTATTCCCACTTTATATTGCCTAAGCTCCTCTAAAATTTTGTATCTCTTTTTTGGAGCGTTCCCGCCTCTTACATTATATGTTAGGATATTTACTTGGTTCCTCATGGAGGTATGTTCCCGTCCCGGAGGAGTTTAAAGCTCATAATAGAGATTATCGTTTTCCTGCGTGGAACCTGTCCTGGTACCCTCCCTTCCCTTCTATCTTCCCTCCCCTTTCCCACCCCTCCTCCCCTCCCACCCCCCTCCCTCACCCTTGGCCACCCTCTGGCCCTGAGCTCTCCCTCCCCTCCCCCTCCTCCCCTGGCCACCTGCTGGCCTGAGCCTTCCCTGTGGGAGTTTCCCCCTCTCCCACCTGGAATTCTCCTTCCTTGGGGTGGTACTCCGACCATACCTACCGCCTCCCAACGCTGTCCCCTGCTATCTCAGGGGAGCAGCGGAGGGTTTCCCGGGGCAGCGAGAGATCTTTGGGTTTTTGAATGTAATCTTTAGTCCCACACGCCCTTCCACCCCCCCCCCCCCCCGCCCCCCCCCCCCCTCAATACCCTTTTATTTTAAATTTTGATTTCAGTTTTCAGTCTTACCCCCCCACCTCGCCCCCCCACTCCCCCCCCACTATTTAGGTCCTTGGTCTTTCTTCTCTTGCTCTTGTCGATTCTTCCTCTCCCCAGCCACAGATGACAGGGGGTCTTATGTCCAGCTGGTGGCAGAATTCAGTTAATTCTTCAGGAAATCGTAGTATCCTTGATCTTCCGTCCTTAGTGCCTATCAGGCTTGCGGGGAATCCCCAGTTATATTTAATATTCTGTAGGCGCATTTGCTCCAGTAGAGGTTTTAATAGGCGTCTTCTCGCCAATGTCTCGGGGGCCAGATCTGTAAAAATTTGAAGCTCCGCTCCTCCATGGCTTATGGGGGGACCTCCTCGCAGTTTCGCCCATATTGCAGCTTTGTCTGTATAGTATTGGAATCTTATGATTATGTCTCTTGGTTTATCCTCAGCAATATTTTTGGGTTTTCTTATTCTATGCACTCTTTCAATTTTAAGAGGGTCCTCTTCTCCTTTGCCTAAAAGAGGGTTAAAAATGGTGTTCATCGTTTTGAACAGGTCTTCTCCTCTCTCTTCTGGAACTGCTCGGATACGCAGATTTTGTCTGCGGTTTCGGTTTTCTTGGTCCTCTAGTTTGTATAAGATTTTCCGTTGTTCCTGTCGCATTAATTTGACGGTTGCATCAAGTGTATATATTTGTTGGGCTTGGTTTTCTGTTTTTTCTTCAATCTCCTCAACTCGTTTTAGCAAATGTCCCATATCCGTTCGCAGCGAGCTAATTTCTGTCTTTATTACATTCTCGAGTCTGGAAAACATCTCCATCATCTCATTTTTTGTGGGAGCTTGATCTGTTGCAGCCTTCCCTCCCGTCGCTCCTCTCTCCATACTTCTTTCTTGCGTTTGCTCCTGGAGTTCCCCTTTGTTTTTCCCTATGTCCTCCCCTTTTTCTTGTTGCTCGTCTGGTTGTTTCCCTGATTTTGGGGCCTTAGGGCTTGACGCTTTGGACATATATTGTTTTATCGTCGAAGTGTTCAGGTGCCCTTTTGATGTTTTATGTTCGCTCCCTCTCGTTGTTCTTCCAGTCATGCTATTTTTTTCCTTCCTCTTTCTTATTCTTTTACCCAGTTTTATAGTTTACACTTGGCCCAGTCCTGTTGGCCCTCTCTTGAAGGCTATCTGCCTAAGGACAACGTCCCTGTTTTTGAGGTCTCTTTAAAAGTTTTCCTGGGCCTTTATAGGGCTAGTGACTAGGGGGGGCTCCCTTTTGCTATTTGCTCTGTGGGAGATGTATATGCGATTCTATGATGCAAGTCCTTAAGTCGTCTGTTTGGAAAATGTATGGATTTTCCCGGAGTCAGTGACCCAAAAGGGGGGGAGACCGTGGGTTTTGCGTACTCGTGTTTACTTCTGGAGTACCCCCAGTCCTCTTATTCTGTTTCTGGCTGTACATTCATTAAATTGAAACAATAAAAAGTGTAATATTCCTTTAAATTTCGTACCTGGGGGGTGTCTATAGTATGCATGTAAAGGGGCGCATGTTTCCTGTGCTTAGAACTGTCCCTGCAAAAAGTGTCATTTTTGCAGGAAAGAAAGCTATTTAAAATCACTCGCGGCTAATGTGAATTGACGGATCCCGTAACACAGAGAACAGTCATTCATTGAAAGTCATTCATAAAAAAAAAAAGTCATTGATAAAAAAAAAAAAAGCGTGAGGGTCCCTCCAAATTCAATAACCAGGCCCTTCAGGTCTGGGATGGATATTAAGGGGGACCCCAGCCAAAAAAAAAAAAATGGCGTAGGGTCCCCCTCAAAATCCATACCACACCCTTGAGGTCTGGTAAGGATTTTAAGGGGAACCCCATCCAAAAAAATGGCGTGGGGTCCCCCTCAAAATCCATACCAGACCCTTATCCGAGCGGCCCCCCCTCCCGCCTGAACCGTACCAGGCCACATGCCCTTACCATTTCACCCAGGGGGGGTCGGGATCTGGGGGTCCCCTTGTTAAAGGGGGCTTCCAGATTCCGATAAGCCCCCTGCCCGCAGACCCCCACAACCACCGGCCAGGGTTGTGGGGAAGAGGCCCTTGTCCTCATCAACATGGGGACAAGGTGCTTTGGGGGGCTCAGACCCCCAAAGCATCCTCCCAATGTTGAGGGCATGTGGCCTGGTACGGTTCAGGCGGGAGGGGGTCCGATCTCGTCCCCCCTCTTTTCCTGCGGCCTGCCAGGTTGCGTGCTCAGATAAGGGTCTGGTATGGATTTTGAGGGGGACCCCACGCCATTTTTTTTGGCTGGGGTTCCCCTTAAAATCCATCCCAGACCTCAAGGGTCTGGTATGGATTTTGAGGGGGACCATGGATTTTGAGGGGGACCCTACGCCATTTTTTTTTTTTTGGCTGGGGTCCCCCTTAATATCCATCCCAGACCTGAAGGGCCTGGTTATTGAATTTGGAGGGACCCCCACGCTTTTTTTTTTTTTTTTTTTTTAATCAATGAATGACAGTTCTCTGGGTTACGGGAGCCATCAATTCATTAGCCACGAGTGCTTTTAAATAGCTTTTTTCCTGCAAAAATTACACTTTTTGCAGGGACAGTTCTAAGCACAGGAAACCTGCCCCCCTTCACAGGCAACCTATAGACACCCCCCAGATGTGATACTGCAATGCTATACTAATAGCACGCACACACAAATCCCCAGAAATACAGCACATATTGTCAGCAGTCAGCAACACACTGACACGCTGACACTGAAACACAATATGTGAGGCTGCCGCCGCGGCGGCCTCTTATACCCTGGGGCGTGTACTAAAGCCCCTGAGCTGTAATTGGCTACAGGCATCCTGCCTGTAGCCAATTATGGCTCTCCTCGCTGCCGGCGCTGTGATTGGCCAAGCATGCGGGGTCACAGTGCATGCTTGGCCAATCATCAGCCAGCATTGCACTGCGACTGGCGCACAAATTTATTGCGAGCGGCCAAAATAGTTCTGGGCTCGCCGAACGGGCGAACGTCCGATGTTCGATTCGAACATGGGTTCGAATTGAACACCGGGCCCATCCCTAATTATATATATATATATATATATATAAATATATGACTATGTGTGTGTGTGTGTGTGTGTGTGTGTATATATATATATATATATATATATATATATATATATATATATATATATATTCATATACACAGTTGTACTCATAAGTTTACATACCCTGGCAGAATTTATGATTTCTTGGCCATTTTTCAGGGAATATGAATAACACAAAAAACTTTTCTTTCACTCATGGTTAGTGTTTGGTTGAAGCCATTTATTATCAATCAACTGTGTTTACGCTTTTTAAATCATAATCACAACAGAAACTACCCAAATGACCCTGATCAAAAGTTTACATACCCCAGTTCTTAATACTGTGTATTGCCCCCTTTATCTTTATCTTCTCAGATGGTAAAGCTGAACATTCCTCTTGTCAAAAAGCCTCCAGTTCCTGTAAATTCTTGCGCTGTCTTGCATGAACTTGATATTGAGGTCAGGAGACTGAAATGGCCACTCCATAAACTTTATTCTGCTGCAGCCAATGAAAGGTTGACTTGGCCTTGTGTTTTGGATCATTGTCATGTTGGAATGTCCAAGTACGTTCCATGCGCAGCTTCCTGGCTGATGAATACAAATGCTCATCCAGTATTTTTTGATAACATACTGCATTCATCTTGCCAACAGTTTTGACAAAATTTCCTGTGCCTTTGTAGCTCACACATCCACAAAACATCAGCAATCAACCTCCGTGTTTTACAGTAGGAATGGTGTACCTTTGACTCCGCTCCAAATGTAGTGTTTATGGTTGTGGCCAAAAATCTCAATTTTGAACTCATCACTCCAAATGACTTTGTGCCAGAAGGTTTGAGGATTGTCTTTGTGCTGTCTGGCGTATTGTAAGCGGAATACTTTGTGGCATTTGCATAGTAATGGCTTTCTTCTGGTGACTCGACCATGCAGCCCATCTTTCTTCAAGTGCCTCCTTATTGTGCATCTTAAAACAGCCACACCACATGTTTTCAGAGAGTCCTGCATTTCACCTAAAGTTATTTGTGGGGTTTTCTTTGCATCCCAAACAATTTTCCTGGCAGTTGTGGCTAAAATTTTTGTTTAGTCTACCTGACCTTGGTTTGGTTTCAACAGAACCCCTAATTTTTCACTTATTGATTAGAGTTTGAACACTGCTGATTGGCATTCTCAATTCCTTTTTGTTTGTTTTTTTGTTTTTATATCCTTTTCCTGTTTTATACAGTTCAACTACCTTTTCCCGCAGATTCTTTGACAATTATTTTGCTTTCCCCATCACTCAGAATCTAGAAACGTCAGTACATCACTGGATAAAAGGTGCAAGGGTCTGTCAGGAGTCCAGAAACTCACTGACTTTTTATACACACACACTAATTACAAGCAAACAGATCACAGGTGAGGATTGTTACCTTTAATAGCCATTCAAAACCCCATTGTGTCTTGTATGTGTATATATATATATATATATATATATATATATATATATATACAGTATCTCGCAAAAGTGAGTACACCCCTCACATGTGTTTAAAGAGGGTTTGAGATATGGGATTTTATAGGTACATTATAAAGGTATTAATTAAATTGAATACTCCGATGGACAGATTAACATTTAGAAAGATTTTTATTTTACAAATACGAAAAGATAAAAAATGAACAAATATGCATGTATCTATGATACAGGGTATATACACCTATCCTTATAGCAAACATAGACACTGCAAAGTTCATTGCAGTGTCTATGTTTGCTATAAGGATAGGTGTATATACCCTGTATCATAGATACATGCATATTTGTTCATTTTTTATCTTTTCGTATTTGTAAAATAAAAATCATGTTTCTAAATGTTAATCTGTCCATCGTAGTATTCAATTTAATTAATACCTTTATAATGTACAGTGGTGTGAAAAAGTGTTTGCCCCCTTCCTCATTTCCTGTTCCTTTGCATGTTTGTCACACTTAAGTGTTTCGGAACATCAAACCAATTTAAACAATAGTCAAGGACAACACAAGTAAACACAAAATGCAATTTGTAAATGAAGGTGTTTATTATTAAAGGTGAAAAAAAATCCAAACCATCATGGCCCTGTGTGAAAAAGTGATTGCCCCCTAAACCTAATAACTGGTTGGGCCACCCTTAGCAGCAACAACTGCAACCAAGCGTTTGCGATAACGTGCAATGAGGCTTTTACAGCGTCCTGGAGGAATTTTGGCCCACTCATCTTTGCAGAATTGTCCTAATTCAGTTACATTAGAGGGTTTTCGAGCATGAACGGCCTTTTTAAGGTCATACCACAACATCTCAATAGGATTCAGGTCAGGACTTTGGCTAGGCCACTCCAAAGTCTTCATTTTGTTTTTCTTCAGCCATTCGGTGGTGGACTTGCTGGTGTGTTTAGGATCATTGTCCTGCTGCAGAACCCAAGTTCGTTTCAGCTTGAGTACACGAACAGATGGTCGGACATTCTCCTTCAGGATCTCTTGGTAGACAGCAGAATTCATAGTTCCTTTTATCACGGCAAGTCTTCCAGGTCCTGAAGCAGCAAAACAGCCCCAGACCATCACACTACCACCACCATATTTTACTGTTGGTATAATGTTCTTTTTCTGAAATGCAGTGTTCCTTCTACGCCAGATATACTTGGACACACACCTTCCAAAGAGTTCCACTTTTGTCTCATCGGTCCACAGAATGTTGTCCCAAAAGTCTTGGGGATCATCAAGATGTGTTGTGGAGAAATTGAGACAAGCTTTCATGTTCTTTTTGCTCAGCAGTGGTTTTCTCCTTGGAACTCTGCCATGCAGGCCATTTTTGCCCAGTCTTTTCCTGATGGTGGAGGCATGAACGCTGACCTTAACTGAGGCAAGTGAGGCCTGCAGTTCCTTGGACGTTGTTGTGGGGTCTTTTGTGACCTCTTGGATGAGTCGTCGCTGCGCTCTTGGGGTAATTTTGGGCGGCCGGCCACTCCTGGGAAGGTTCACCACTGTTCCATGTCTTCGCCATTTGTGAATAATGGCTCTCACTGTGGTTCGCTGGATTCCCAAAGCTTTGGAAATGGCTTTATAACCCTTTCCAGACTGATAGATCTCAATTACTTTCTTTCTCAATTGTTCCTGAATTTCTTTGGGTCTCGGCATGATGTGTAGCTTTTAAGGATCTTCTGGTGGACCTTACTGTGTCAAGCAGCTCCTATTTAAGTGATGCCTTGATTGTGAACAGGTGTGGCAATAATCAGGCCTAGGTGTGGCTAGAGAAATTGAACTCAGGTGTGGACAACCACAGTTATAGTATGTTTTAACAAGGGGGGCAATCACTTTTTCACACAGGGCCATGATGGTTTGGATTTTTTTTCACCTTTAATAATAAACACCTTCATTTACAAATTGCATTTTGTGTTTACTTGTGTTGTCCTTGACTATTGTTTAAATTGGTTTGATGTTCCGAAACACTTAAGTGTGACAAACATGCAAAGGAACAGGAAATGAGGAAGGGGGCAAACACTTTTTCACACCACTGTACCTATAAAATCCCATATCTCAAACCCTCTTTAAACACTTACTATTTAAGGGATGATGGTACAATAATTTTAAAATACATTACGGACCAATTGATCTCCAATCATGTTTTCAATTACACCCCTCACATGTTTGTAAATATTTAATTATATCTTTTCATGTGACAACACTGATGAAATGACACTTTGCTACAATGTAGTGAGTGTACAGCTTGTATAACAGTGTAAATTTGCTGTCCCCTCAAAATAACTCCACACACAGCCATTAATGTCTAAACCTCTGGCAACAAAAGTGAGTACACCCCTAAGTAAAAATGTCCAAATTGGGCCCAAAGTATCAATATTTTGTGTGGCCACCATTATTTTCCAGCACTGCCTTAACCCTCTTGTCCATGGAGTTCACTAGAGCTTCACAGGCTGCCACTGGAGTCCTCTTCCACTCCTCCATGACAACATCGTGAAGCTGGTGGATGTTAGAGACCTTGCGCTCCTCCACCTTCTGTTTGAGGATGTCCCACAGATGCTCAATAGGGTTTAGGTCTGGAAACATGCTTGGCCAGTCCATCACCTTTACCCTCAGCTTCTTTAGCAATGGCAGTGGTCATCTTGGAGGTATGTTTGGGGTCGTTATCATGTTGGAATACTACCCCGCAGCCCAGTCTCCGAAGGGAGGGTATCATGCTCTGCTTCAGTATGTCACAGTACATGTTGGCATTCATGGTTCCCTCAATGAACTGTAGCTCCCCTGTGCCGGCAGCACTCATACAGCCCCAGACCATGACACTCCCACCACCATGCTTGACTGTAGGCAAGACACACTTGCCTTTGTACTCCTCACCTGGTTGCTGGCACACACGCTTGACACCATCTGAACCAAATAAGTTTATCTTGGGCTCATCAGACCACAGGACATGGTTCCAGTAATCCATGTCTTTAGTCTGCTTGTCTTCAGCAAACTGTTTGCAGGCTTTCTTGTGCATCATCTTTAGTAGAGGCTTCCTTCTGGGATGACAGCCATGCAGGCCAATTTTATGCAGTGTGTGGCGTATGGTCTGGCATTGACAGGCTGACCCCCCACCCCTTTAACCTCTGCAGCAATGCTGGCAGCACTCATATGTCTTTTTACCAAAGACAACCTCTGGATTTGATGCTGAGCATGTGCACTCAACCTCTTTAGTCAACCATGGCGAGGCCTGTTCTGAGTGGAACCTGTCCTGTTAAACCACTGTATGGTCTTGGCCACCATGCTGCAGCTCAGTTTCAGGGTCTTGGCAATCTTCTTATAGCCTAGGCCATCTTTTTGTAGAGCAACAATTATTTTTTCAGATCCTCAGAGAGTTCTTTGCCATGAAGTGCCATGTTGAACTTCCAGTGACCAGTATGAGAGAGCGAGAGTGATAACACCAAATTTAACACACCTGCTCCCCATTCACACCTGAGACTTTGTAACACTAACGATTCACATGACACCAGGGAGGGAAAATGGCTAATCGGACCCAATTTGGACATTTTCACTTAGGTGTGTACTCACTTTTGTGAGATACTGTGTGTGTATGTGTATATATATATATATATATATATATATATATATATATACACATACGAGACTGTGTGTGTGTGTGTGTGTGTGTGTGTGTGTGTGTGTGTGTGTGTAAATATATTTTGTCTTGCTAAAGAAGCTGAGGGTAAAGGTGATGGATTGGTCAAGCATGTCTCCAGGCCTAAACCCTATTGAGCATCTGTGGGGCATCCTCAAACGGAAGGTGGAGGAGAGCAAGTGATGTCATCATGGAGGAGTGGATGAGGACTCCAGTGGCAACCTGTGAAGCTCTGGTGAACTCCATGCCCAAGAGGGTTAAGTGCGCAATTTGTACATTTTCACTTGGTGTGTTCCGTTGTTGTCTTTTGTTGCCAGCAGTTTAGACATTAATGGCTGTGTGGTGAGTTATTTTGAGGAGACAGCAAATTTACGCTGTTATACAAGCTGTACACTCACTACTTTACATTGTAGCAAAGTGTAATTAATTCAGTGTTATCACATAAAAAGATATAATAAAATATTTACAAAAATGTGAGGGGTGCACTCACTTTTGTGAGCTATTGTATATATAAACAATTCATACTATAGCAGGGGCATTCAAGGAGCAGAACTCCAGCTATTCTGGAATTGCATGTCCTTGAAGGCATTAAGCTTTTGGAAGCCTCTTGATCGCCCCCTAGTGTTAACCCCTTCACTACCAGTAACATTTATTATTATATTATTATTATTATACACGATTTATATAGCGCCAACAGTTTACGCAGTGCTTTACAATTTATAGGGGGGTCAACACAATAACAGTACAGTTCAATACAAAAGGTACAGGAGGGCCCTGCTCATAGAGCTTACATTCTAAAGGGAGGGGGTGTTGGTACAAAAGGTAATAGCTGCAGAGAATGATTTTATGGGGGTGGCTCTGGGACAGTTGTTAGGTGGGTGTGGTAAAGGCTTCCCTGAATAAATGAGTTTTCAGGGATCTCCTAAAGGTGGACAGGGTAGGGGCTGATCGGACATACTGGGGCAGGGAGTTCCAGAGGATGGGAGAGGCTCTGGATAAGTCCTGAAGGTGAGCATGGGAGGAGGTAACAAGGGAGCTAGAGAGCAGGAGGTCCTGGGAGGAGCGGAGGGGACGATTTGGGGCGATATAGTTACACAGTAATCAGTGCATTTTTATAGAACTGATCGCTGTAAAAATGTCAATGGTCCTAGAAATGTGTCAAAAGTGTCCGAAAAAATAAAAACCGCAGAGGTGATCAAATATCACCAAAAGAAAGCTCTATTTGTAGAAAAAAAAAGGACGCAAATTTAGTTTGGATACAGCATTGCATGACTGCGCAATCGTCAGCTAAAGCGACTCAGTGCCAAATTGTAAAAAGTGCTCTGGTCAGGAAGGGGGTAAAATCTTCCGGGGCTGAAGTGGTTATTAGTTATTATTTCAGATTTTCAAATTTTCGGTTTTCGGATTGGCAAATTTTGAATTTACAAATTTCAAATTTATACATTTTCGAATTTACAAATTTGCAAATTTACACATTTTCAAATTTACGAAGTTATGAATTTATGAGTTTACAAATTTACGAATTCGCAAATTTTTGAATTTTTGAATATTCAAATTAATGGGTCTTCGTTAATTCGGATGTTTCCAAATCAACAAATTTGTCAAAATTATTTTATTTTAATTGCAGTCTCTTGCCTCGTGGTCGCGATCACTGCCGGGCTCCCGTGATCACAGTTTCCTGTTCTCTGAAGGGAGAGAGTCCCATCCCCCCTTCAGTTAGAACCCAAACTAGGACACACTTAACCCCTTCACTGCCCCCTAGTGGTTAACCCCTTCACTGCCAGTGACATTTTTACAGTAATCAATGCAATTTTATAGCATTAATCGCTGTAAAAATGCCAATGGTCCCAAAAATGTGTCAACATTTTCCGACGTGTCCGCCATAAAGTCGCAGTCTCGATAAAAATCGCAGATCGCGCGCCGCCATTACTAGTAAAAAATAAAAAAAAAGAAAAAAAAGCCATAAAACTATCCTCTATTTTGTAGACGCTATAACGTCTATAACCAATGAATATACGCTTACTGCGATTTTTTTTTTTTTTTTTTTTTTTTTACCAAATGCCACCAAAAGAAAGCTCTATTTGTGGGGAAAAAAGGATGTCAATTTTGTTTGGGAGCCATGTCGCACGACCGCAGTTAAATCGACGCAGTGCCGAATAGGGATGAGCTTCGAGTTCAAGTCAAACTCATGTTCGACTTGAACATTGCCTGTTTGCCTGTTCAGCGAACAGCGAACAATTTGGGGTGTTCGCTGCATATTCGAAAAGCTGCGAGCACCCTGTAAAAGTCTATGGGAGAAATCTCAAGTGCTAATTTTAAAAGCCTATATGCAAGTTATTGTCATAAAAAGTGTTTGGGGACCTGGGTCCTGCCCCAGGGTACATGTTTTAATGCAATTGGATATTGCATTGATCCAATATATGGATATTAATGGGAACCCCGCTTCAAATTTAAAAAAAAATGACGTAGGGGTCCCCCTAAATATCCATACCAGACCCTTCAGGTCTGGGATGGATTTTAAGGGGAACCCCGGTCACAAAAAAAATGGCGTGGAGTCCCCCTCAAAATCCATACCAGATCCTTATCCGAGCACGCAACCTGGCAGGCCGCAGGAAAAGAGGGGGGACGAGAGTGCCCCCCCTCCCTCCTGAACCGTACCAGGCCACATGCCCTCAACATTGGGAGGGTGCTTTGGGGGTCTGTGACCCCTCAAAGCACCATGTCCCCATGTTGATGGGGACAAGGGTCTCGTTCCCACAACCCTGGCCATTGGTTGTGGGGGTCTGCGGGCAGGGGGCTTATCAGATTCTGAACAAGGGGACCCCCAGATCCCGGCCCCCCCTGTGTGAAATGGTAAGGGGGTACAAAAGTACCCCTACCATTTCACCAAAAAAGTGACAAAAATGTTAAAAATTACAGGAGACGGTCTTTGACAATTCCCACTCTCGCCCCCCCCTCTTTTCCTGCTTCCTGCCAGGTTGCGTTCTCGGAAAAGGGTCTGGTATGGATTTTGAGGGGGACCCCTACATCATTTTTTTTTTAAAATGTAATACCCATAGCAGACCTGAAGGGCCTGGTAACTGAATTTGGGGGAACCCCCACGCTTTTTTTTTTTATTATTATTTTTTTTTTTTATCAATTACTTTTTTTTTATCAATGACTTTCAATGAATGACTGTTCTCTGTGTTACGGGAGCCGGCAATTCATTAGCCGCGAGTGATTTTAAATAGCCTTTTTTCCTGCAAAAATTACACTTTGTGCAGGGACAGTTCTAAGCACGGGAAACATGCGCCCCTTCACAGGCATACTATACACACCCCCCAGGTACAAAATTTAAAGAAATATTACACTTTTATTGTTTCACATTAAGCATTATTAAAATCACTGCTCCTGAAAAAATGGCCAATTTTAAAAAAACATTTTTGCATTCATACATGTCCCCTGGGGCAGGACCCAGGTCCCCAAACACTTTTTATGACAATACCATGCATATTAGCCTTTTCAAATTAGCACTTTTGATTTTGAACATTCGAGTCCCATAGAATTTAATAGGGTTCTAAAGTTCACACAAGCTTTAGGGCTTTTTCGCAGGTTCTGGTGCGAACCGAACAGGGGGGTGTTCGGCTCATCCCTAGTGCCGAATAGAAAAAGTGCTCTGGTCTTTGGCCAGCCAAATGGTCCAGGGTGAAGTGGTTAATCATTATTGGTCTGGTGCATTTGTGTAGATTATTGATGCAATTGTCCTAGCTTTCAGTTGAAAACAAGAAATCACATTCTTCTTGGCATGGTACCCCTATGTTGAGGGCATGTGGCCTGGTAGGGTCCAGGAGGTGGTATATGCCCATCCCTCAATTTTTTATCGATTTTTAAGAGGGGTCCATGCATTTTTTGTGTGTGGAATGCCCCCTAAAATCCAAACAATACTTAAAGTGTCTGGTATGGATTTGCCTGGGGGACCTCATGCTTTTTTTTGCAATTGGTACCCCCTTAACATTCATACCAGATGGGGGGACTATACACAATTTTTTTCTAAATTGCTGTAGGATGTACTACAGCAAAAGTGATGGATATACTGTATAAAGAGAAATTCTCCTATGCTGCCAGGTAGCAAATGAAGATCCTAGAGCTGCTCCAGGCACCCCTATGTGTTCCAATATTCCTTAAACACAAATGAGAAATACTAAAGGCAATTGAACAAATAGCAAAAGTATAATATAGAGATCCAAAAAAATGAATGTAAAAAATTATCAAAAAGCTAGGGTGATATAATGCAACCCCACTATGTACAGTAAGTGAACACACAATTACAATTACAAGTACACCCCCAGGGGTGTAAACACCAAATGTGTAATGTACAGTGATAAACGATAGTTTAAAAAACTAATAAATAAAAACCCAATATATAAGTGTGAACAAAGACACATCAATATGAAAAGTGGGTGATAAATGAGCACAAATATCCTGCTATTAGGAAACTATAAATATATCTACAAGTCCTAAATCTTGAAGGAGTGAATTCTCACATCTAGCATCCATGTTTCTTCACAGACAGACTGTGACTGTGATCCTCCACCAGCAAGCGTGCACGCTCACATCACATAAAGAGCTCCAAAAGGTCAGACAGTGTTTTGTATAGTAGGCTTCAACGCTGGAATCCACAATTGCCTCAGGAGTGGATGAATCCAAATTATAACCCAGTTCTCATACATAAACAGCTCAAATAGACAGATCAAAAGCTTTCATAATGCAGTAGTTTACTAAAACTTCATAAAAAATAATAAAAAAAAACATTAAGGCCAGCTTTGGAGGTTGCTGAAAGATTTCTAATGCCGCATACACACGATCCGTATTTTGGACGGAAAAAGCTATGATGGTTTTTCCGACAGAATTCTGCACAAGCTTGTCTTGCATACACACAGTCACACCAAATTTCAACCGCCAAGGATGCGGTGACGTACAACATGTACGACGGCACTATAAAAAGGAATTTCAATAGCCACTGCGCCACCCTTTGGGCTCCTTCTGCTAATCTCGTGTTTATCTCATGTTAATAGAAGTTTGGTTAGAGACGATTTGCGTTTTTCAGACTTGTGCTTTTCAGATCGTTTTACTGCTGTTCAGTTTGTGCTTGCGGGTTTGTATCTGTTTTTCAGTGTGTGTAGTCAGTTGTATCTGTTTTTCAGTGCATTCTTGTCCACTCATTGCTGATTTTCATATCGCTCTTCACAGTCCTTGCTGTTCTCCAGTACGTTCTGTTAGTTCGTTCTGACCAGCCGACCATTTTGAAGCCATGTTGCGTGTACGTACGCGTCGTAGAATTTGTGCTGTGCGAGGGCTTGGTTTTGGGCTTCCTGCTTTGACCCAAGCCCAGTCAATGAACAGGGTGAGGAGGAGTTCATGGACCAAGAATTGGTTGCTCCAGCGTGACCAATTCTCTCATATGCCTTTGCTGCGTGAGATCCAGGACAATAACCCTGATGATTTCAGGAATTATCTCCGGATGGAGGACCCCATTTTTCACCATCTGTTGGCTTTGCTGTCCCCTTATATTAGCAGGCAGCATACCTGCATGCAGCAAGCCATCACTCCGGAGCAGAGGCTAGTCGCCATGTTGCGTTACTTGGCGACTGGGAGAAGTCTGCAGTACCTCAAGTTCTCAACAGGCATCTCCCCCCAGACTATGGGGATCATCATTCCAGAGACCTGTTCTGCCATCATTCAGGTCCTGCAGAAGGACTATATTAGGGTAAGTTTTATCCTTTAACATCACATTCTATGTATTTAATGTTTGCTAATGTATTGTATTTCTTTCATCATTTCCTAATTGCCATGATTGTAATATGTTGTGAATGTCCTCTTTGTCCTCATGCATGCAGGATTTTTTTAAGACTCCTTTTTTGGCCTAACTGCATATTTTCCTTCACTAACCTCCCCAGCATTCTATCCTGGGCCCATACACACCTATAGCCTAGTCATTTAACAATGTATTTTGGCAGCTCTGTTGTAGTGCTTTACCCAAAACACCCCCTAAAATGTGTACAAATGTTATGTGTGAGCTTAAATTCATGCAGAGTGCCAGAGGCTTTTTTTTGGGGTCCCAAAATCATTTGGAACACTCCCTCCACCCCAACCGCTAAGTCAAGCAATACCAATCCTCTATCTTTTGACTTTGCCAAACCCATACACACTATATCTACCTCTTTTGTGGTCATATTTCTGGAGGAATTCCCCAAAGCATGTAGTGCAAGGGACTGCCTGAATACTTTCAAATGGTACTGTTTAAAGTTTGGTTCTCCTATTATCGTGATAGGTAATTGCAGAATGTAAAAATGTGCTTCTATATGTACAGTGTGTATTTTTTTATTTTGTATTATGACACTTCTTATCTGTCCAGTGGGCTGCCAATAGTGTAAGTAAGGAGGGACTGGCCAAAGTAACACACATTTTGTATGCATTCAGCTTTCAATGAAGTGGAGAGGGTTACCTGTCCAAAACATACCCCCTAAAATTTTTACAATGGGCCATCAGAGGGGGTGAGGAATCTGATAAGTGGACCTTATATTTTTGTCTTTAAAGACTCCTTCAAATAAATGTTATACTGATGTTGGCCAAGAATGTTTGTGTCTAATCTGGTTGCAATGTTATGTGCAAAATTAAATTATTTGTTTCTGTTTTGACTCCACAGTTTCCAACGCCACAGGAATGGCAGACTGTGGCATCCCACTTTGCCAACTGTTGGGACTTTCCCAACTGTGGAGGGGCAATTGATGGGAAACTCGTTCACATAGTCCCACCACCCCATTCGGGTTCATACTATTTTAACTATAAGGGGTTTCATAGTATCGTGTTGATGGCGGTGGTGTCGACAACATATGAGTTCCTCTATGTGGACGTGAGGAAGAATGGCTGGATGTCGGATGGTGGAGTCTTTGCCCAGACAGAGTACTACCGACAAGTGGTGGCTTGTGATTGCCACCGGCGGAAGAGAACATCGAAGGACTCCCATTTGTTTTTATTGCTGAAGAAGCATTTGGTCGGGGCGATCACCTAATGAGGCCATTCCCCCAGAGGACCCTCACCCCGGAAAAGAGGGTTTTTAATTAACGGCTGGCCAGAGCCCGAAGGGTCGTGGATAATACCTTTGGAATAATGGCCAGCCGATTCCGCCTATTTTTTAACACCAATAAACCTTGCGGAGTACTAACTGAACCACATTGTATTATGCTGCTGCATACTGCACAACTTTTTAAAAAGAAATGCAGCAACTTATGTAGCCTCATTTGGATCTGAGGCTGGACTTCCAGAAAATACAATGACGGCCCTGGCCGTCCTGGCTTGCCCCCCCCCCCCAAAGCGCCTATGAAGTGCGGCAGAAATATGTAGAATATTTTACGGGTAGGAGGGCCATTGCTATGCTAGAAAATGTTTACATTTTTAAGAAAAAAATAAAAATGATATGTTAAAATCTTGATTTTGATTTACTGCTTGTGTTTCTTGTATCTGTCTCCTAGGTTCTCCTAGTGCACTTGTAGTACCATGTGGTTTTAGCATTTAAATAACACCCATTGTCACTGTAAACACCAACTTAATACAAAAAGTGGTATTGAGCATTGAAAGAAGAAGCCACACATTGTTGATTAGAAAGCCTTTTACTCTCCTTTTTCACATTTGCCGCCCCCCATTGTTGGGGGCTGGGGGCGTCATGACGTGACTGCGTGTGCGCCGCCCGTCGCAAGCCCGCGCTCAGACCTGCTCGGACCCGCCCCCGTCCCACCACCGCTCGCTCCTCCACGCTGAACGCGCTGGTTAGCCCGATACCCCACAGCCCGTGCGCGGTGGGGGGATGACCGACGAGGAGCGGAGCCGGCCCGCCCGTCACACAGTCCACTGGCACCACTGAGGGGCCTCTCCTCCCGCTCGCCTCCGGCCTCCGTCCGCTACCCGGGAACGGGGCAAAGCATCCATGTCCTCACCCGAGGTAGCGGGACCACATCTTGCAGCCCCAGCCATAGACAGGTCTAGCCGGACCTGATGCCCACAAGGCGCCACGGAATGCAGATCCAGACCCTGAAGCAGAGGAAGAAACAAAGGGACAGCTTCCGTACAAGCATGCTCAGGAAGGACTGAAACTTGACCCCGCACCCGACGCTAGGAGCGGTGAGTGGCCCTCGGGCCAGTTATAATCTGTTCCCCTATTGTACTCTCACACCGGAGAGAAGCTGCCCAATGGATATGATCACGCATATATGTCCCAAGTAGGCCTGACGAATTTTTTTTGCCTTACAAACCCCCTTGACAGTCAAACCCTGAATATGGAATATTAAATATTGTGGACATATGACAAAAGCCAAAAGCCAAAAGCCAGCAGACTGAGTAATGCTATCACCTTGTATTTTGGCAAAGACCGCTGGGAAGTTGTAGGGGTCTTCCCACCTGCCCCTCTAATCACCCAATATATTATAAACGCCCGTGGAAGGGATTGGATCAAGGAGAGCCGCACAACAAGGCATAACAAAGATATCTTGGCAAAAAAAAAAAAAGGGGGAATATAACATTTATCCTGATATCCAACCCAATGATGGTCACTATTTAACCTTTACACCAACCTCGCTTTACCGGGGGTCAGGAAGAGACTAGCGCCCCAGGAGGTGAACTTATCACACATATCCTGCACCCTACTTTTAAACGGACTGGGATCCCCGCTTACAACAAAACTGACCGGAGATGTAGCCTTATGTGGAGATAGTTCGGGAGATGCAGAGGTCGGAGGGTTGGATCGCCGGAAGGTGAAAGAGACAGCCCCACTGGGCCCCCAGGACACTACTTCAGCTCTGTAAATCCCAATAAACCCCAAATCGCCAGGGCCCATCACGGCTGGGACCGCTGAGAGTAACATACCTCTGGCAGACGCTAGAAAGGGGCACCCCGCGGAGTAACCAAGCAGGCGTTCCCACAGTCCCCTAGAATGGACCCCCATGGGACCCTCAACCTAGAGCCAGGAGAACGTGTATAGTGAATACTGAGTTGAGGCACCATTGGGGAGTGGACTTTCTCTCCCTCTTCGCCTGGACCTGCGTACACTCTTCTGTTTTTTCTTTTTTCTTTTCTTTTTTTTTTTTTTCTAGAGCCCCCCCAGTCCCTCCTGATACTTGTTGGTATCTGTTCTTGTCCCCATATTCGCCTCTCCCTCCTCTGAAAGAAGGAGCAAGTGACAAGGTTCAGAGACACTTCAAGCCGCCTGATTGAACTTTTTATACAAAATACAGTACAAACTATTTTGTGTGGGGTAAAGGTGGGGGTATATGCATTGTATCTGATTGGAGGTTGACAAACCCTAAAAGGAGGATTGGAATACCCAGGAGTGGGAAAAGGGTTTAGATAAGAGACATAGCAGGAAATTACACAATATATACCCTGCCCCCCCCCCCCCAGGTAAAATAAATTAATTAAGAAATGGGCCTGTACCCCGTACCCCCCCAGGTCAATATAGATTAGCAAAGAAAGAGGTGTCAGTAAGGGGAATACAAGAGGAAGCATAGGACCTTGTAATCACCCTAAGTAGAAAACAAGGACGGCAAGGAGTATGAGGGGTAAAACAAGCAAGACAGGCCAAACCATACCACCAACTCAAAGCCCGGGAGGTATCCAGAGATATATGGCCACCAATACAAGCACGATGGAGGAGGGACAGGGGGGCCCTAGATTGAGTCAAGGAGGAGCACCCCTAAGATCAGGTTTAAATAGGCAGAGAGGCCCGGATGAAAGCAAAGGAGGGAAGGCAAATGGAGCAAAAATCCTGGGACCGAAGGTAGAGGACAGAACCCCACTAAATCCCACCCTAGGACACGAGGAAACACAGACTAGAGAGGAGGAGAGGGGAGCAGAGGGAGGAGACACGGAGATAGGTAGAACCACGCGGCCCACACCCCAAGAGGGGATGCCACAAATTAGAGAGATGCTTTCAGAGATGTTTTCAAATTTAGAAACATCTCTGAAAGAGGAAATTGCAGCCCTAAGGGGAGATATAGGATTAGTCCTGGGGAGAGTAGAAGAGGTGGAAGATAGGTTAGAGATATACGACCAAAAGCTAATAGAAATAGCAGAACAGATGAATACCCTCCATAGATCTAATAGGTTGTTGCTATATAAATTAGAAGACCAAGACAATCGAAGCAGAAGGAAGAACCTCCGCATAAAAGGTCTCCCTGAGTTATATGGCAACACGGAATTGAGAAGTATTGCACAGCAACTATTTAATCCCCTCTTAGATAGAGAGGCTACAGATACTCTGAAAATAGATAGAATACATAGGTTGGTGCGAGCCCCGAGAGGACGCCCAGACGCCCCGAGGGACGTAATAATAAGGTTTCACTATCCGGAAGAGAAGACCCGGATTATGAGCAAAATTAGAACACTTAAAGGGGTATCCTTCGGGGAGTAGAGCTCCAGATCTATGCAGACCTTGCCCCTGAGACGTTGAGAAGAAGGTGGCGACTTAAACCCCTGACTTCATCGTTAAGGACAGCAGAGATCCCCTATCAATGGGGGTTCCCGGCATGTTTAGTGGGGAAAAGGGATGGACGATCCGCGGTCCTGCGCTTTCCGGAGGAAGTGGGAGGGTTCTGTGAACGCCTAGGGATTGACCCACCTCCAACCATGTTGGAGTGGGGAGTAGAGGAGGGTATCTGGCCCCCCCAATACGAACGACCTGGGAGGGGTGACGGGAGGGGGAGAGCCGGGGGGGAGAGAGGAAGTTGAGGATTCCCCAGAGGTCGGTGGGATTTAAGTAAAGAAAATAGTAATCTAAAGACGAAATACGGAGGGCGGGGGGGAGGGGGGGGGTGGGGCGGGGGGGGGTATACATAGTCACGGAATAAGCCCCAGGGAGAAGATGGAATGTAGGCGACACTATGGAAGAGTCTGCCTGCTCCATCCATCAAACGATTATGGGGGGTTCTGTCCAACCCGTCAGGGTGTATCGTTTCAGAAGGGGGGGGAGGGGGGAGGAGGGGTGGGGGGGGGTTATGTTTGGGGGTTCCTTTTCCTTTTCTTTTTTTTTTTTTTTTTGGGGTCTCGCTCACCCCCCCGCCGACACAGTACAGAAATCGACCCTGGCTCCACAAGACGCTCTATAGGCTACCTCTCTAAAAAACTAATATGGAGGGGATAAATTTCATTACATATAATGTAAGGGGGCTAAATTCAAAAAAAAAAAGGCATAGGGTAAATGACGAACTTCTCTTCCTGGAGGCAGGCATTGTATGCCTACAGGAGACACATATAACCTATAGTTCAGGTATTAGATTAAATTCGTTCCATTTCCCACTATGGTATTATGCGGATTCCTCATCGCCTTATTCGAGAGGTATAGCAATCGGTTTTAGTAGGTTAATGAAATTTAAGTTGGAGGAGCGTCTTGTGGACCCGGAGGGAAGATACTTATGTATAAAAGGTATGTTACACAATATGAAATGTACAATTGTGAATGTTTACGCACCAAACAAAAACCCGGATAAATTCCTCAGGAGAGTATTAAGCAAACTCGAGGGGTTTAAAGAAGGTAAACTTATTCTGGCAGGAGACCTTAATTGGAGCATAGACCCAAAATTAGACACCTCAGTAGGTAGGTCCCAAGCTACAGAACAAAGGAAGAAAAAAGTCATTGAAGCATTGGGTAATTGGCAGTTACAAGATACTTGGAGAATATTACATCCAAAAGATAGAGACTATACCTGTTTCTCCCAGGTCCACAGTTCCTTTTACAGGATAGATTATATTTTCATAGAACATCAGCTGGTCCCGCTACTCAGGAAAGCAGAAATAAAAACAATGACCTTATCTGACCACGCCCCAGTGAAAATCCATCTGGATATAAAGGGGGACTGTGGACCTGGAACAAACTGGAAACTCAATGTCACATTGTTGCAAGACCAAGAGTCAATTAGTAAGATAGAACATGAATTAGAAACTTTCTTCACTTTAAATGAGTCATCAGAGGTCTCGGCCTCAACAGTTTGGGAAACTCATAAAGCGGTGATAAGGGGAAGCTTAATAGGCATCGGAGCAGGAAAAAAAAAAGCAAGGGTAAAAAGGAAAAGGGAGTTATATAAGGACATACAAGAGCTAGAGCAGAAAACAAGACCTAAAGGAATCCCGGAGAAACAAGACCTGATTGCCAAAAAAAGAGAGCTAGCAGAATACGTTGAGCAAGAGAGGATTGCCGCAATTCACATTTTAAAGAGAGAGAGATATCAGTGGGGGAATAGAGCAGGTAAATGGCTGGCCAATAGGGTCAAGGAAAAAAAGAATAGGACGTTCATAGAGAAGATTAGAGACACAAATGGCGAGATCTTGATATCATCCCCGGAAATAGCAAATACATTCCACAAATACTACAGTACTCTATATAATATCGAACATAAACAAAACGAAGGGAAACGGCGGGAGGAAATCAGGGAATACCTTCGGCACATAGACTTCCCAAAGGGTAAAAAGGTAGAAATGGAGGCACTTGGAGTACCGATATCGGTAGAAGAAGTACAAAGAGCAATAGCCAATACAGCCCCGGGAGGTAGCCCAGGTCCGGACGGATTCTCTATTATATATTATAAAAAGTTCTCCAAGCAGTTAGCACCTAGACTATGCAAATACTTTAATGCAATAGGGATACGTGAGAAATTTAGAGATGAGACATTACTGGCCGTCCTGGCTTGCCCCCCCCCCCCAAAAATCAATCCCCGAAAGCGCCTATGAAGTGCGGCAGAAATATGTAGAATATTTATTCTTGCTTGAAACATTGAATTATATGGGACTGTGTGATAGGATGATGAAATGGATCGGGGCCCTCTATCAGCATCCGACAACAAAAATAAGAGTCAATGGGACCCTGTCTTCTCCCCTCGACTTGTTTAATGGGACAAGACAGGGGTGCCCACTTTCCCCTCTTTTATTTATAATTACCCTAGAACCCCTATTGTCAGCGATTCGTAAGAATCCTGATATCCGGGGAATTCGAGCTGGAGATAGGGAGTACAAGGTATCGGCGTTTGCGGATGACCTGTTGCTTTATATCTCCAACCCCAGAATATCTATCCCAATGGCTAGAAAATGTTTACATTTTTAAGAAAAAAAATCAATACAAGAACAGAGTGCCATACAATCTAGATTCCAATAAATGGTGCAAAAAGGAGCTTAACTATTTGGGAATAAAATTAACGTCTCAAGTAGATAACCTCTTTTTTTACTGCTTGTGTTTCTTGTATCTGTCACTCCTAGGTTCTCCTAGTGCACTTGTAGTACCATGTGGTTTTAGCATTTAAATAACACCCATTGTCACTATAAACACTATAGACACTTAGCACCAAATACAACAGCACTCACAAGGCACTCACTAAAAATCTGGGATGCCATCCACAAAAGGCACAATTGGGATGATAATTCCCCACTAATTCCATTATTAGACACAATTTTTTTCCCTCCAGGTAAGGAGGAGTTTATATATTTTAGTAGATGGTCCAATAAAGAGAATTTAAGGTTGATAGATGTGATGGAAGGGAATAGAATTAGCACTTACAATGAGATTATTACGAAATGGGGGACATAGCATTGAAAGAAGAAGCCACACATTGTTAGATTAGAAACAAATGTGAAAATGAATTTTAAAAAAAAAAAGAAAGCCTTTTACTCTGTACACATTCACATGTGCATTCTAAAACCTTTTTTTAAAGTTTTACCTTTACATTTTTGAAAAAGTACATAAACAGGCATGTTTCCAAAAATAACACACACAACTCTGGAATTTACAAAGTTCAACATTTTCTAAAATGAAGGCAATATCAGACATTATAGTGTCAAAAATGTGTTGATCTTGCCTTCATCAGATGGGGTGATGTCAAAATGGGGATTTCCTTTCAGATCCCATACATCATGTCAACATGTGCTATCTCCCATCATGGGGGATCAATGGACGTGTTTTGGGGGTGCAACCCCTTCCTCTCACCTACTAGAGTTGGGAGGAAGGGGTTGCACCCAAAAAACGCATACATTGATATCCCGTGATGGCAGATAGCACATGTTGACACACTGTGTGCATCTTCCAAATTTGGATTTTAAACTGTATTGAAACGTTTAGATACATTTTAGAAAAAATTAAAAAAGCTGTAGTCTTTGTTGGATTTTTATTCTCCCTAGTACATCAATCATGTCTTTGTTCAATCTCCTTGTTTTTTCCCTTGATAAGGTCTAAATCCCGACTACACCACATTATGTTCTGGATAAGCCATTGTGCACTGTCACTGGTGAAATTAGGAGATTGTTCTTCCACACTCTGCACGTCACCTACATGTATTATAAATATGCAGGCACACCAGATGGTGATGGAGGTGTGTGAGGAGTGAGGAGTGAGGACATGTGTGTTTCTCCTCTGGCTCTATTTTTCTCCTCCCAATAAATCCCCAGGGCTTCCGGATGTTTTTACCCATTGTCTAATGAGCGGTGCAGGTTTGCAAAGGAGGGGAGTTACCTGGTTGTTGTGCGGTACGCATCTGACTGGCTTGCTTGGCTATGGGAGCTCTTTTTCTCCCATTTGGAGCAGTGGATGACAGCGGAGGACGGGTGGAGATCGCGTACGAACTCCTGCGAGATTACGGGGAGACGCGAGAGCTCGATGGCAGCTGTGGGACGGAGAGTGCGGTACCTGGCAGTGCAGACCTGAGAGGAACTGAGCAGGCAGGTAACGACCAGATGAACGGCGAATGTGGAGGCAGGTAACGACCAGATGAACTTTTTTTGAATCCAGACGGAGCCTTGAATCTGGCTGTCTGGAGTTTGATAACCTGGACGCTTGAAGTAACCTGAAACTTTAACCAAGGTTGTGTGAGTAAAAGAGCCTTTATTGAATAAGCTGTTTGGTAAAACCCCTATAGTCTTCTGAGGACTGAGCTGAGTAGGGTATAAAAGTGAGCGTAAAGGGGGAGAAAGACTGTTTAATAGGAAGGAGACAGAAACATATGATGAACTGTAGTATTTCACTGATTGTTGCACATGGAAAATTCTTTAAGATTTATGAAACCACTTCTTGCTCCAGTTTACATCTATATCTCCTGGTTGCTGCACATGGAAAAGTGTATAAAATGTATTAAGCCATTTTTGTCCCAGCTTAGATCTATATCATCTGAGCTGCATATGGAAAAGTGTATAAGATTTAACAAGCCAGCATTGCTGTGGAAAAGTGTACAAGATTCGTCAAACTGCTTCGTGTTCCAGTTTACATCTATATCTCCTGATTGCCACACATGGAAAAGTGTATAAGATTTTACAAGCCGTTTTTGTCCCAGCATCTATATCTCCTAATTGTTCTACATAGAAAAGTGTAGGAATTGAATTGAACTGTATTACGTCACTGTACTTTGCTACCCCTTGTGGTTTCTTTGCTCACTAGTATATAGGCCAGCATTAGTGTGGAAAAATGTATAAGATTTAATAAGCCGTTTCTGTCTGTCCCAGCTTATATCTATATATCCTGATTGTTGCACATGGAAAAGTGTATAAGATTTATCAAGCCATTTTGTGTCCCAGCTTACATCTATATCCCTTGGACTGCTATATATAACACTTTGAGGATACGAGACACCTCGACCCCCCCCCTTTCCATTTGTTTTGGGGGGGGTTTCCCCAATACAAAGAGTTGAAATGTCAGTAAGACGAAAGGGAAGAGCAGACACCCCAGGAAAATGTGTGACTATAATCATTACAGTCTGCAAAGGAGAAAGATAAGGAGAAGGGGGCACAGGTGGCAACTATGGCATCAAAATTGGAGAAATATGCTCATAATCCGGACCATACCCCAACTAAAGGGGGCCAGCAGTCCCAGCCCAAAATAACATCAGATAGAAAGAGCCAAGGTCAAGCAGGGCAGATAGTAGATGTAGTGAGCAAATCAGGGGGTAATCATAGGAAAATTTGGAAGTCTCTCAGGTTTGGTAATAAATTGGGAGAAATCGGCACTTATGCCGATCGATCCTATTGAGAATCAAATAATGTTAGGAATATCCCAATTGGAAATTGTGGAGAAAATGAAATATTTAGGAATACACTTAACAAAAGACCCTAATAAGTTTATAAGTAACAACATAATACCTCTCCTGGCCAGATTTAAAAAGAAATCCAATATATGGCGGCATCTCCCATTATCAGTGGCAGGGAGATGCAACCTTATTAAAATGCTGTGGATGCCACAATTATTATATCTTTTACATAATACGCCAATATGGATAGATAAGAAATGGTATAAAAAATTGACACACTGTTTAGAGATCTGATCTGGAAAGGAGGCCAGGCCAGGATAAGACTTCAAACATTACAACTACCAATAAGAGTGGGGGGAATGGAAGTACCACAACCTCTGAGCTATTTCCTGGTAGAACAACTGCAACATCTTTGGGGTAGCAAAGATTTAGAGGGTGGGGGACTAATGACTAGGGATGAGCCCGGTGTTCGATTCGAACCCATGTTCGAATCGAACATCGGGCGTTTGGCAAGCCCAGAACTATTTGGGCTGCTCGCATCAAATTCGTGTGATGCGAGCGGCCCGCAATGCACTGCGCCAGTTGCAGTGCATTGCTGGCTGATGATTGGTCAAGCATGCACTGTGACCCGCATGCTTGGCCAATCAAAGAGCCAGCAGCGAGGAGAGCAATAATTGGCCACAGGCAGGATGCCTGTGGCCAATTATAGCTCAGGGGGTTTAGTACACGCCCCACAGTATAAAAGGCCGCCGTGCCGGCGGCCTCGCATATTGTGTTGTGTTCCAGCCTCAGTGTCAGTGTTATGTGCTGCTGACTGCTGACATTATGTGCTATGATTCTGGGGATTAGTGTGTGCGTGCTGTTAGTACAGCATTGCAGTATCACATCTGGGGGGTGTCTCTAGTATGCCTGTGAAGGGGCGCATGTTTCCTGTGCTTAGAACTGTCCCTGCACAGAGTGTCATTTTTGCAGGAAAAAAAGCTATTTAAAATCACTCGCGGCTAAAGAATTGACGGCTCCCGTAACACAGAGAACAGTCATTCATTGAAAGCCATTGATAAAAAAAAGTCATTGATAAAAAATAAAAAAAAATTAAAAAAAAGCGTGGGGGTCCCCCCAAATTCAATAACCAGGCCCTTCAGGTCTGCTATGGATATTAAGTGGGACCCCAGCCAAAAAAAACATGGCGTGGGGTCCCCCTCAAAATCCATACCAAACCCTTGAGGTTTGGGATGGATTTTAAGGGGAACCCCGGCCAAAAAAAAAAGGCGTGGGGCCCTCCCTCCTGAACCGTACCAGGCCACATGCCCTCAACAATGGGAGGGTGCTTTGGGGGTCTGAGACCCCCAAAGCACCCATGTTGATGAGGACAAGGGCCTCTTCCCCACAACCCTGGCCATTGGTTGTGGGGGTCTGCGGGCGGGGGCTTATCGGAATCTGGAAGCCCCCTTTAACAAGGGGACCCCCAGATCCCGCCCCCCCCCTGTGTGAAATGGTAAGGGGGTACCCCTACCATTTCACCAAAAAAGTGTCAAAAATTGTAAAAATTACAGGAGACGGTCTTTGACAATTCCTTTATTAAAATCTTCTTTCTTCTGGTCTTCCTTCTTCCTCTCTTCATCTTCTCCTTCCGGCATCTTCTTCCATCTTCTTCTTCCATCATCTTCTTCCTCCGATCCGCTTCTTCTTGCTCTGGTCTTCTCGTCCGGCATCTTCTTCCATGGCGTCGGCGTCTCTTCTGGGCCACTCCGCGCAATGGGAGGCTCCCGCTGTGTGAGGCTTCGCTGCGTCTGACAGGTCTTTTATAACGGACGCACGGGGACGTCATGGGGAATTTCCTATGGCTTTCCCCATGAGGTCAGAGGGGGGCGGGGTCACCAGGTGGCCCCGCCCTCCGTTATAAAAGACCTGTCAGACGCAGCAAAGCCTCACACAGCGGGAGCCTCCCATTGCGCGAGCGGCCCAAGAAGAGACCCGGACGCCATGGAAGAAGATGCCGGACGAGAAGACCAGAGCAAGAAGAAGCGGATCAGAGGAAGAAGATGATGGAAGAAGAAGATGGAAGAAGATGCCGGAAGGAGTAGATGAAGAAACCGAAGGATGAAGAGAGGAAGAAGGAAGACCAGAAGAAAGAAGATTTTAATAAAGGAATTGTCAAAGACCGTCTCCTGTCATTTTTACCATTTTTGACACTTTTTTTGTGAAATGGTAGGGGTACTTTTGTACCCCCTTACCATTTCACACAGGGGGGGGCGGGATCTGGGGGTCCCCTTGTTAAAGGGGGCTTTCAGATTCTGATAAGCCCCCCACCCGCAGACCCCCACAACCAGTGGCCAGGGTTGTGGGGAAGAGGCCCTTGTCCTCATCAACATGGGGACAAGGTGCTTTGGGGGTCTCAGACCCCCAAAGCACCCTCCCAATGTTGAGGGCATGTGGCCTGGTGCAGTTCAGGAGGGAGGGGGGGCGCTCTCGTCCCCCCCTCTTTTCCTGCGGCCTGCCAGGTTGCGTGCTCGGATAAGGGTCTGGAATGGATTTTGAGGGGGACCCCACGCGATTTTTTTTTGGCCGGGGTTCCCCTTAAAATCCATCCCAGACCTCAAGGGTCTGGTGTGGATTTTGAGGGGACCCCACGCCATTTTTTTTTGTCTGGGGTCCCCTTTAATATCCATAGCAGACCTGAAGAGCCTGGTTATTGAATTTGGGGGACCCCCACGCTTTTTTAAAAATACTATTTTTATTTTTTATCAATGACTTTTTATTTATGAATGGCTTTCAATGAATGACTGTTCTCTGTGTTATGGGAGCCGTCAATTCATTAGCTGTGAGTGATTTTAAATAGCTTTTTTTCCTGCAAAATTTACACTTTGCGCAGGGACAGTTCTAAGCACAGGAAACATGCGCCCCTTCACAGGCATACTATAGACACCCCCCCAGGTACGAAATTTAAAGGAATATTACACTTTTATTGTTTCACTTTAAGCATTATTAAAATCACTGCTCCTGAAAAAACTGCCGTTTTTAAAAAAAAAATTTGCATTGATACATGTCCCCTGGTGCAGGACCCGGGTCCCCAAACAATAAAATGCATATTAGCCTTTAAAATTAGCACTTTTGTTTTCGAACGTTCGCATCCATTGTAACTAATAGGGTTCTTATGTTCGCACGGACTTTAGGTCCATTCGTGGGTTCTGGTGCGAACCGAACCCGGGGGTTTTCGGCTCATCCCTACTAATGAAATTAGGGGCGACCCATAAGACTTTGATAGAGGTACTAGAGGCAAACTCTTTTCAGTAAAATTAGCCATAAAGGTTTGGAAAGCGTGAAAAGTGAAGCTGCTGAGTGGCCAAATTAAGGAGTGGGAATTAAAGGGGATAGATAAAGTGAGGGAAGCACCTTAAAAACATTTGCTGCTCTAAGAGAAGAATATGAAATCTCTAACCAATCATTCTATAAATATCTACAAATCAGACATGCCCTGAACATGCAGTTCGGTACACAGGGCCCGGAATGGAATAAAACGAATATACTGCAAAAAATATTTAAAGGAGGACAAGAAAAAGGGATTTATATTAGAACTATACCCATATATCTGCAGCGGACGTATTGAAGGTGCAGAAAGTCTCAAGAGTAGGGGAAAATGGGAAGCAGATTTAGGGGAAATTACGGAAGAGCAATGGAAGAAGGTTTTAGAGAGGGGGCACCTGGTATCGGTATCCCCGGCACAGAAAATTTCAGCGCTAATGCTAATACATAGAGCATATTTTACTCATAAGAGACTTTTTCAGTTTGGACGGAGAACGGATGTTAAACTGTCCCAGATGTCAGGATATAGGGGATTTGGTACATATGGTATGGAGATGCCCAAAATTATTCCGCTACTGGACAGGGGTTCTTGATACCATAAATACAATTTATGAAATTAAGTTAGAAATGGACCCTAGATTATGTATCCTAGGCCTGGGAGGGGGAACTAGTGGTACTTCAAAAATAATTAAAGTAGTGATGAGATGCCTCTTCCAGGCTAGGAAAATGATAGCACAGAGGTGGCAAGCAAAGAGACCCTCCGCAGGAAAAGAATGGATTAGCACAGTAACGGAAACAGTATGGATGGAAAAAGTAGTATACACACAAAGAAGGAACTATAAGGAATTAAAAAAAATTTGGAAACCGTGGATGGAGAAGATGGTCTACCCTATTTGAGGTTTAAAACAGGAGAAAAACAGAAAATCCTTAGAAATAATAAAGAACAGGATAATACCTAAAATATAGGATACGACAGGGAATAGGGGGGACTGGAAGGATTTGAGATGCTCAAGTAAAGGGAATGAGTGATAAAGGAGATAACAGGATTGACACAAGAAAACGGCCGGCCTTTAGAAATGTTTTTATGAATATGTAAGAATTGTCTTTCTTTTCTTTGTAAATGATGTAAAAAAAAAACAAATGGGGGCGTGGCTTGGCCGTTCTCAGAGATGGCCGCTTGAATCCTGAGCTCCCGTCGCCACAGGACAAACCACTTGCCTAACGAGATTATTCTCGCTTCCAAACGCTGTACCGCTATGGGAACTGCTTCCCGACAGGCTTCGGCTTCCCGATCCCGCTCGCCCCGCGCTCCGGACGGAACTTTGAGCCAGAATATACCGGAGATGTTCCGAAACCAAAGGAACAACGCGGCATCTTCCCGCCATGGTTCCTCTCAGAACCACTCACAAGCCTCACCTCCGCTCATCCTGGCTCCCCTCATGTCGGACACCACCTCACCCCCTGCTCCGCAAGGCTTACCGACACAAGGAGGACTGACTAACCCTCCCAACTCCCAAATCAACATCCAGGACCTTCACTCAATTGCCGCCGACATTGAGGAAACCCTCTCGTCGGCCATTTCGGAGCTTCGCATTGACATACACGCTTTGTCTGACAGGATTCAGACAGTGGAGAAAATCGCTGACAGGCAAGAAACAGTGCTCTGTAGAGCCACCAGAAAAATTGATTCTCATACCCTCCAGATGAGGGATATGCAAAGGCATTTGGAAGACCTCGACAATAGAGGAAGACGCCACAATCTAAGGGTCAGAGGTATGCCGGAATCCATTGAGGGCGACCAGATCCCCTCAACCGTCACTAGGCTCTTCAACGAAATCCTAAACAGACCTCCACAGACCGTCATCGCTATGGAGCGCATCCACAGGGCCCTAAAACCGAGAGGAAGAGACACCGATCCCCCTAGGGATATTGTCTGCTGCCTAGTGGACTACAAGGTCAAAGAATATATTTTACGCCAGGCACGGAGCAGACCCCAACTCTCATTCGATGCTGCACCTATTCAAATATACCAAGACCTTTCGGGCATTACCCTACAACACCGCAGGGACCTGAAACCTCTTTTGGATGAATTGCGCGGACAGGGGATAATGTACAAATGGAAATTCCCCTTCGGCCTCTCCACCACACATCTCGGACGCACTGCACTCCTGAAGGTACCGGAAGACCTACCACACTTCTGCAACACCCTCGGCATTCATCTTGTGGATGTTCCCAACTGGTATGCCCCCTTCCGTCACTCCGTGATCAAAATGGATAAGCCCCAGGAGGAACCGATGGAATCTCAAGACAGCAGATACCGCCGGAGGAGATCCCCTTCGGGACATAGACGTCATAGCACCCTGAGTCCCACCACGCCGCCAAACTCCAGGAGAGCCCGCAGAGACCACTGAACCTACACAAATGGTCTCCGTCACACAGCGGTAGTAGCACAAAGTTTACTGAACGAGACTCTGCTCAGTTATGTTTATTCCAAGGAATACACCGTGCTCAGTCGTGCAGCCGACGAACGTCTTAACTTTTGACATTTGAATTTTTGACTGTTTTTTTTTCGTTCCTCAGCCTTCCCGGGCTCTACAGCCTCATTGGAAATGGCGGATATACCCTCAACGCTGTAATCTCTTTCTGACTACCCATTACTTGCATCAGCTGCATCTACTGCTCTACACTACAACCCCCAAGATTCCCTGCGTCGGTGTCGCACAGCAGGTCGTGATGACGCAATCATACAACGCGCTCTCTTCTAACTCTCCCAGGCTGTTTACGGAAGGATGGAACGCAACACACAACCTCATGACCGCTCGCCTCAGTGTCCTCCGAAGATCCCGGCTCTACTGGACTACACACAGGGACACTTTCCTGGACACCCGACGCCTCCATCACACCGGAATATACACTCATCAATGGTACCTGGAAGATCGGGTAATAGTTCTACCCTAGTACCTGCTCCCGGAGCTCCAAGTCCTCACCCTGCAGCAGGTAACCTCACGGAGTGGACAAACCGAGCGGCCGGTAGATATGGACAAGAATGCCACTCAAACTAAGCAGAGACTTCCCTTTCACTACATTGTCAGGACATGACCCAACTACTATTCCCGGGCAATGGGATTTGCATAAGACAAAAGCATGTGCCTTCCCCCACGAAATCCCCCTACCTGCCCCGTGAGGCATATGTCCTTCATAGCGGTGGTTTCGAACTACACTTCACACATCCCCCTGCACAGATCCCACGCTGCTCGAGTCAAAGACAACACAACACTAAACAGAACAGACCCTGCTATTTATGAGAGAAGGAAACCACTCACATCACACGTCTCCACGGTCCCCCATTTGTGACTCTGTTTTTACCTGAAGATAAAAGACGATGCCCATCAGCCCGTCCAAATTTTCCACACCGCTGAACGATAAGTTCCTCCACAAACCGGACACCACCCGAACACTCAGGTATACCCCATACCGATGGTAAGGCCCCAGGAACTCTCTACACCAACTATTAAAAGAGACTGCTCACAAAACTGAAGGAAAGACCGGCCTCACGAGCAAGATAGCAAACGCATACTCCACGAGGTGATTCCTCATACAGGTGATATTTGTTCTGTTTATTCTACAGGTGCTGGACTTTTTCAAACATTTTTTTCTTTCTCTTTTTATTTAATTTTTCTCTCTCGTTAATATGCAATGTATTCCTGATATGCCTACACACTCATATGCATACATATGTCACACCTACCTGATACCCCTCTAGCTCTGGGGGTGTGCACCCCACCTCACACTAGGTGGTGTCCTCACCCCCAGACCCTCTGACCTAAAGCTAAACCTGCTACAATATCATTAGTTGTACTCTTCCGCACACATGCAGAAACGACCACTGTCTAAGGCCCACTAAGACACTCCTCTGCCTGCAGTTACTCTGGTCCTACCCACTCTTCCAGAAAGTCTAAACTGTACACTCGTTACCTCCTCCGTCAACGACCAAACCCCCTGTGGCGACGGGACATTTTATGTGTCTTCTTCACACTCCCCTCAACGTTTGACTTGAGCCAACCCCCACACGGTGGCAGACATCGGATCGGGTGATATACAGGTTCTACCCGTTCCGCCTATGCCCTGTACACTTTAGATCCGATCCCACATTCGAGGAAATTCGAAGGACCCACCTCCTCGTAGTGATCCCCCCATTGGTCGATATTCTGACCGCCTACTTCCCCACTAGACCTTCTCACACCTATTGAGACCCCCCTATCTCAATCTCTACCTCCCCTCTTCCCCGATGGCGGCTGCTATTGACCCCACCCTGGCTGGTCAACCTACCCCACCTCCCTCTACAAGACTTAAACTATGCTCCATGAACATCCGAGGGCTTAATACCCCTGAAAAAAGATCACAACTATTGTACACCCTGCATAAACACAAAACACACATAGCCCTGATTCAAGAGACCCACTTGAGAACAGATACATTACCCAAACTCCAAAATCACAACTTCCCAATAGCCTACCATGCCACAAACAATACCGCAAAATCTAAAGGGGTGCAATTACCGCAACACAAAGTGACGATCAAGATAGGTTCCTCTTCCTCAAAGGCTCGCACATGAATAGGCCAATAACAATTGCAAATATATATGCCCCTAATTCCCAACAGGTAACATTTTTTCGTAAAACCCTACATCAACTGACCGCTTTCAAATCTGGGATCCTGATCTTAGGTGGAGACTTTAATGTCCCCCTGACCCCCTCCTTGGACACCTCCAATGGCTCGTCCAGCATGCCATACAGAGCACTTCGTGCTATCAAGACCCAATTGAGCAATCTAACCCTTCACGACACATGGCGTACCCTAAACCCTAACGTTAAAGATTTCACTTTTTTCTCCCCTCCACACAAAAAATATTCCAGGATCAATCACTTTTTCCTCTCCCAGAATGACCTGACCTCCCTCACTGCAGCAACAATTGAACCGATGTTGCTCTCCGACCACCATCCAATAACCATGACCTTGACACTCCCATCAACCCGCCCCAACACAAAAATATGGGGTCTAGACGACTCCCTCTTGATGGACCTAGATAACTCGACAACCATAACCTAAGTATTATCCCATTACTTTGACGAAAATGTGTCGGAAGACACCTCACCCGCGACCGTCTGGGCTGCACACAAATGTGTCGTAAGGGGAGAACTCCTTTCACTACATGCCAGAAGAAACAAGCTTAGGAAAACATGCATAGATGATCTATCCGCTCGGATACACACTCTAGAACGGGCACACAAACTCTCTTTAGCCGCCAAATGCTATACCGATCTGTTGCAAGCAAGGGAAGAACTCCTAACGGAACTACAAAAAACGCTGAAAAGAAAATATGCACTTAGTCAGAAGATCTTTTATGAATTTGGCAATAAGGCAGGCAAATTACTAGCGAAAGCACTCCAACTTAAGAAAGCTGCCCACACAGTCCACACCATTAAAACCCCTGCCGGTAAAGCCCTGGTCACTACGGAAGATATATCCAACCAATTTGTCCACTACTTTTCGAAATTATACAACCTCCCCAACCAGACGTCTTTTAACCCCACTCTTGACCGGACTAAAGCCATAACCGACTTCCTATCCCAATACGGCCCTCCTCCGCTAGTGGAAGACCTGAAACCTGACCTAGACTTGCCCTTATCCACGACGGAAGCGCTTACGGCTTTAAAACAACTTAAGACGGGTAAAAGCCCGGGCCCCGGCGGTCTCACGGCCGCATATTACAAGTCTTTTTCAGCCACTCTTATCCCCCACTTCTTATCCGCATTCAATGACCTCACGACCTCCCTACAAGCTACCAAGGACATCTTAGAAGCACATATCACCCTTATCCCCAAACCTGGCAAAGATACTACACTGGTTTCCAACTACCGCCCCATCTCACTCCTTAATGTTGACGTAAAACTTTATGCCAAAATCATAGCCAATCGAATACTCCCCCTTCTTCCCACCCTAATCTCGGCAGACCAAGTCGGATTCATCCCTGGCAGGGAGGCCAGAGATAACACCCTAAAAGCCATCAACGTACATCACTGGTTGACGACAACCTCCTCCCCAGGCTTCCTTCTTTCTTTAGATGCTGAGAAGGCGTTCGACAGGGTGGCATGGGACTACATGACTAATACACTACAAGCATTGGGACTCCCTCCACGCTTGCTTAGCATGATCCTTGCACTATACTCCACCCCCACTGCTAGAATTAGAGTCAATGGCCAACTGTCGAATGCCTTCTCCATTGCCAATGGTACCCGTCAGGGCTGCCCTCTTTCCCCCCTCATCTTCGTACTCACCCTTGAACCACTCCTGCGCAGGTTGAGGGCCAACCCAGACGTAAAGGGAATCTCCATCCATGACGAGAATTACAAATTGGCTGCCTATGCAGATGACATCCTGCTATTTCTCTCCGACCCGGTCACCACTATACCCAACCTCCTCCAAGACTTTACATTGTTTAAAAATGTATCTAACCTTCAAATAAACTTTGAAAAGTCGATAGCCCTTAATGTTACCCTCCCAAACACCCTAGTATCCCAATGCAAACATAATTTCCCCTTCAAGTGGGATCCACGTGCTTTAACATACCTAGGCATTAAAATCCCCACCAAACTAGCAGACCTTTACTCGGCTAACTTCCTTCCCACGTTGCAGAAAATCCAAGGAGATCTGCAAGGCTGGCACGCAGGTCGCTTCTCCTGGTTCGGTAGAGCCTCAATCCTAAAGATGAATGTCCTCCCCAGAGTGCTATATCTTATGCAAGCTATCCCCATAAAACTCCCACCCTCCTTCTTTGCTTCCTATAGGAAAATGTGCAGGACCTTCCTCTGGTCCTCCAACCCCCCCAGATTAAGCTGGAATAGACTAACCACCCCGAAAACCTCGGGCGGGATTGGCCTCCCGGATATCCGAAAGTATCATTGGGCATGCCACCTCACTAGAATAGTGGACTGGCATGTCCACAAACACACTAAGGCATGGATACGCCTTGAAAGTGCGTACGGCCCAATGCCGATCTCCCATCTACCCTGGATCCCCCGTAGACTCATACCCAATACTTACTCAACACACCCACTAATCGGCCCCACTATGCAGATCTTTCACCAGGCTGGAAAACTACTAGATATAGCCCCCCCTCCTGGACCCATGACCCCCATGAACCAGAACCCAGACTTCCCACCAGGTCTATACACATATAACCAACAAACACCCCTCTCGACCATACCGCTCAGAGCCTGACAGCTCTTCCACAATAGGTCCCTCCGCCCGTATGCAGACTTCCCACATATTCTTCCGGAACTAAATATACCCCTCTTTAACTATTTTCAGATCAGACACTACCTCTATCACACACAACCACTTACCCGCTGGCACAGGAAACTCACACCCTTCGAGGATTTATGTGATAGATCAGAACCCCAAAAACACCTTGTGTCAGAAATATACAAACTTCTCTTTTCTACAGAAAACCCGAACAGAACCCAACAACGACAGTGGGAATCCGAATTAGCTATAGATATCTCAGAACGGGACTGGGATAATATCTTTGAACATATGCATAAAGGATCCGTAAACGTTTCCGCACAGGAGAATAGATACAAATTATATTCTAGATGGTACAGAACCCCAGACAAACTACATAAATGCTTCCCAAGTGTTCCCTCGATATGCTGGAGATGCAACAGTGCCAATGGATCAATGCTCCATATATGGTGGGAATGCCCCATGATACAGCCCTTTTGGTCAGCCATACACCAACTAATTACTGACATTACAACTTATTCTCTAGACTTCTCCCCAGCCCAATACCTACTTCACCACACACATATACCACAATCCGCTTATAGAAAATCCCTTGCCCTACACCTCATCAACGCCGCCACCATGTGCATTCCAATTCACTGGCGAACCACCACAATCCCCACCGTCACAGAATGGATTGATAGAGTGGACAGGGTCGCTGAAATGGAAAAACTCATCCACCAAGCTAAAGAAACCCCAAACAAATATCACACTACATGGGCCTGTTGGTCACATTTCAGGAACCCCTTAGGAAATGGTACCCCTCAATCCACTGGAGTCACTTAAACAGTCACCTCTGAAAAGTATCTCGCTATACTGATAGATCACATATCGGTCTCACCCCCCCCCCCCTCAACCCCCTACTTAAGGCATTGAACTATACCCGCCTCTACTCCAATGCTCGACCATACCACACACCAGGAATATTACACTTCAACGCGCCCCTACTACCTCCTTAGGGGTAAGCCGCCATCACACCCAACCCCAGTATTGTAAACAACAACCTAGACCTGAGTAGACGTAACTCCCACAAGGGCCCCTCTGACACACCTAAGTTACATACCATGGATACGGAACACTGCACTCATGCTCCTTCCGTCACCCCACCCATGCAAAGTCGGCTCCCCACGGGGGCGCATGGTTGTGGTGACACCGCGTCATGGTTTGGTTTTCTGCATGGTTCCCTGCAACGCCCTCCCACCTATATGACTCAATACTTAACTTCGGCCAGCTACCCCTGACCTTTCCTGATCCCTGGCTACATCGACTTATCCTCATTCTTCTCCCCATCTGTACCTAATCATCCCTCATGCAGCCACTATCTGAACCACAGAAATGTTAGCAAATCTCTGATTCACGTTACTTCAGTTCCAATGTTGGTACGGTTAAATTTTTTTTGTTCTTACTATTACGCACTGTTAACTATTTTACAATTGAAGGTCTTATGTAAACTTCCATTTATGTAATGTATACGAACTTCAATAAAAGCCTATTGTAAAAAAAAACAAAAAAAAAAAACAAATAAAGAATATTTAAAATAAATAAAAAAAAAAATATGCAGGCATACATCTTTTACCTGAATCTGTGGTGTCAGACACTAACCTGTTGTGGTGACAATCTCAACCACCTCTCCTTCCGCCACATCCTCAGGTTGTGGTGTCCTCTGTTCCCCTTCTCCAGGAGGTGGGGGGTCCCTGGTGTCCTCAGACGTCCAGAGTCTTTACTCCCCTTTGAGAATAAAACAAAAGGTATACTTAGCACACCGATATTTGATGACAGAAATAGGAATATGAAACATTGTTTGGAAGTGGGGTACAATTGTCTGTTTTGGCAGAGTTCCAAGCTGAAAATATGATTTTTTCACTTACCAAAGCTGGAATCCTTACCTTTTTTGGACAATGGCGGGGAATAGACTAGAAAGAACACCAGGGGCGGGCAGAGTTTCACTCATGCACAGTGTATATAAAGCGGAACACGTGTGTGTCATACCTACGATTTGTGAGTGGAGGACACAGTAACAGTTGGAGCATTAGTGGCCTATACTGCTTATAGATTGAGGCCTATATTGGGTCAAGATTAGGAGAATTTCGCCTGACATTAGGGTTTGTCTTGTGTTGTGTCTTGCAGAGAAAATTGATCTATTCAATGATAAGGACTTTATGCCATTGATATGTACAGGGAGCTGCTCTGTCTGTGGCAGGTAAACCACCCCTTTTATAACAATAAACCAAAGAGGAAGGTGGCGCTGAATCAATTGGTGGAATTTATGAAGTCGGTGATCCCCACGGCAGACATCCCCTATTTGAAGGCCCAAATTGGTGGCATGAGGAACACTTATATTAGGGGGCTCAAGAAGGTCCAGGATTCCCTGAGATCAGGAGCTGCAGCAGATGACATTTATGTACCCAGGCTGTGGTACTATGACAGACTGCATTTTCTGGCAGGCCAGACTGAACCCAGGCCAGCACTCTCCAGTCTTCCTTCAAGGCTTCCTTCCACCTCAGCTGAGGCTTCTGACATCCAACCTGGGCCTTCCAGGCAGCAACATGTGGAGGAGCCCAGCTTGAGTCAGGTATAGCATTCTTCAAAATATTTATGTTTGCCAAATTAATTATGTTAAATATATGTTAGATTTGATCACTAATTTCTGATTTCACAAAGTGTTTTACATATCAATAGACAGTAGTGGCCACAAATGATTGGGACAAGAATGAAAAATGTTGGGGTCAGAATGATAGTCTTTTCTATTTGTTATCATTCAATTTACAACAGTCATGAGATGAAAATTGCAGGTCCCTCCCCTCCGCCTTCCACACAAAAGTGCCAGGAAGAGGAGTAACCTGAAGGAGGCAGCAATTGGCCTATTTCTGAAGGCTACTGCGGGTACTGCGGCCCTCAGAACCCCCCCCCCCCCCCAGTGTTCAAGAGGACTATGCCTACATGACAGTCAAATGCTGGAAATGGATGAGGGCCAACACCTCTTATGTGAGGAAGTCATCTTGCAAGCCCTAAATATGGGGTTGAGGGGCGAACGCACAAGCCAAAGCCACATTTGTGAGTTCAACCATGGTCCTCCTCCTCCTCCTCCTTCAGGTCCTCCTCCTTCTCCACCTCCTGCCACACCTCCAACATCACAGCCACATCCTGGAAGGAAGCATCTAAGGAAGACAAGAGAGTGATGGCCTGGGTTCAGTCTGGTCTGGCAAAAGACACAGGCTGTTGTATGACCACAGCCTGGGGACATATATGTCATCTGCTGCTGTTCCTGATCTCTTATAGTCCCGGACCAGATTGTGCTCACTATTATAAGGGCTCCTCAGGCAACCAATTTTGACTATAAAATAATTGATGTGTGCCCTGGGGTACAAAGGCTTCACAAATTTCACCAGTTTCTCCATTGTTGTCTTCCTCTTTATTTTGTTATGACACCGAATAAATGGCTATTTTGTTTGCACAAATACTTGCCTATGTGTTTTAGTTCAGTAAGGACAGTTTGTGAGTTGGCAGGTACATTTCAAAAATACAAGGTCAAATTAACAAGGGACACCAACCAACCTCCTTGAGGTAAAAAAATACAAGATAATAAGGGTGTTGTGCTAACTTGACACACAAAACGAGAAATAATATTAGGGAGATCACTAGAAAAAAAAAAATGCAGATCTTGATAAAAAAAAATAATAAAAAAAATAAAAAAAAATAAAAACATTATTATGGAGATGTGATGAAAAACAAAATTAATATTATTCATGAGATCATGAGAAATAATAAAGAAATCAGTTTGTGAGAACTCTGTGTGAATATGAGCAGCAAAACAACTTCATTCTTCTAGCATTCTAAAGAAGAAGAGAATGCGCTGCATTAAACTATTTAAAAAATGTCAGCGTGACGAATGTGCCATCTCCATTATGAATGGTAGTTTTACCATACTGAGCGATTCTGAATTGTACTTGATTCTGAGCATGCGTGATTTTTTTGCATGTCGGAATTGTATACCTGTTCTCAATCTTTTGCTGGTGGGAATTGGGCCAGCAAAAGTCCAATGGAGCATACACATGGTCGCATTTTCTGACCAAATGCTCTCATCAGTCTTTTGCTGGCCGAATTTCCGATCATGCGTACGGGCCATTACAGAGTTTCATCATTATGATGGGTTGCAGCTCTTCTCATCAGCTACCTGTTCTTTGCAAAAGAGCCTGGATCCAAACATGACATTGACTTTTGAAAGTCAGCTACCAAACTTATGTTCAAAGAGACACTCATTCAGAATAAGGGTAGTATTAGTAAATTATTCCATAATAAAGACTGTATATATACACAGTAGTTTAGCAGTTGCGCAGTATTGTATAGAACAGTCTTAACACTGTAACATCCACCACTACATCCAATATCATAGTCAACCTGTAAAAATGGATAGTTGCTGATGCTTTACTAGTAATTAGTGATAAACCAAACTGCCCTGGGTGTGGTTTGGCAGGGGATCTGTGAGTTTCAAAAGTTGGGTGCTGCTCTGAGATGTGCCAATTCAAGAAAATAAAAAATCCATTAGGCCTGGAACAGTGATTTTTTTTAAAGGCTTAAAGTGGAACATTTAGAATGTCCAATTAATTTAATGAATATGCCTGGGAGGTAGTCTAGACCTGCCTGTGAAGGGGTGCATCTCTGTGATGTACAGAAAGTACAGGGGCACTGACATTTACAAAAGGAAAAAAGTTTTAAAATTGCTGGCAAATGACTTTCACAGCTCTCATTGAAAGCTTCTTTATGTTTAACCACTTGCTTACTGGGCACTTAACCCTCCTGCCCAGACCAATTTTCAGCTTTCAGTGCTCTCACATTTTGAATGACAATTACTCAGTCATGCAACACTGTACCCAAATGATTTTGTTTTTTACTTTTTTTCATACAAATAGCTTTCATTTGTTGGTATTTGACCACCTCTGGGTTTTTTATTTTTTGCGCTATAAATGAAAAAAGACCGAAAATTTTGTAAAAATTCATTTTTCTTTGTTTCTGTGATAAAATTCTGCAAATTAGCAATTTTTCTTCATAAATGCTGGCCACAATTTATACTGTTACATATCTTTTGGATATTATGTGGTCTGTGTGAAATTTATAGAGTCTACAAGCTATGGTGCAAACCTTTAAAAATGTATCACATCAGCCAGGAAAGTACAAATGTGCCCCAAATGACCCCTTTTTGGAAAGTAGACATTCCAGGGTATTTAGTAAGAGGCATGGTGAGTTATTTGAAGTTGTAATTTTTTCCCACAATTTCACAAAATTGTCATTGTAATAGCTTATTTCTCTCACATGGAATATGTATACCACAAATGACACCCCGAAATACATTCTGATACTCCTCCTGAGTATTACGATACCACATGTGTTGGACTTTTTCACTACCTGGCCACATACAGAGGCCCAACATGCAGGGAGCACCATCAGGTGTTCAAGGAGCATAAATGACCCTTCTAACTTGACTACCTATTACACTTTTGAAGGTCCTAGAGCACAAGAACAATGGAGACACCCAGAAAATGACCCCATTTTGGAAAGCTAACACCCCAACGTATAATATATGAGGCATAATGAGTCTTTTGAACGTTTCATTTTTTTCTAGAAGTTTTTGGAAAATGTGGAAAAAAATGAAAACACATTTTTATAAGATATTTCCTACACATAGCATTTGCATAGCAAAAATAACACCCCAAAATACATTATGCTGAGCAAAGGGTAAACAAAAGAATACCTGTGTTTTTAGTAGCGCAGTTGTCCACAGGAGGATAGCACTGGTCCAGGCAGCAGGCAAGGACAAGGTCAGCAACAGTGAACACAATTTTTAAGGCAGCAGGCAGGGATACTGTCCATATACAGTCCAGGGTCAGTGTAGGCAGAGATATTGTCAGCAGTGCGAAAAATATTGGTTCTGGTAGTAGACAGGTCCATGTGCTGTGGTCAGTGCGACAGACAGAGGCATGACGGCAGTAAGTCCTACAGACAGCAGGCAGAAGTAGGGCCTCGTTCAGGACAGAATGGGGACAGGGGGACAGGGGTACAGGCTTCTCCCACCCAAATATCTTTGAAGCCTCTGAGTCTCCAGACCCTAATCTAGGAATAAGGAAACAAAGGAAATTGTTTTCTTCATCCAGAAAAACTATTCTGAAGCCCCTCACATATGTGAGACCCCCTGTGTTGAATCCCACTAGTCCAGTTGCAGGGTACAAGATCAGTCCAAGAGGCAGGCAAGAGGCATGGTCAAACAGTCCAAGGTCAGTTCCAGATCAGGCAGAGGTATGTACAGAATTGTTAGGCAGAATCGTGGTAGAATAACAAGCCAGGGTCAGTTACAGAGCAGGCAGTGGCATAAGAGGTGTGAAGGCAGGAACTGAGGATTACGTTTATCATACTTCACTAATAATTTATTGAAGTATGGTAACGGTGCGTGTGAGTGAGTGAGTGAGTGAGAGCTTGGATTCCTCCTCCCCGCTCTCCCTAGCTATACAAAAAATGACCGCAGCTTGGAATCGTAACGCCCGAGAGAAGTGAGAGGTGGTGGAAGGAAGCAGCCCGGCCGTCACAAATACCTATCCTAAACAGCAGCAAACGAAACGAAGGATCGCTGACCTGAAAGGGTAGTCTCTGCTGGCCGCTCGGGTTCGGTGTGCTGTGCGCTGTGGACGTGCCTGTGCCTGGTTTGGGGTGCAGTAGCCGGTACTTGGATTTCCCGGGGAGGTGGGGTTTGGCGATCATATGGGAGATTGAGTGGCGTCCGCTCTCTCCTATTGCTCGCCTCCCGCCCCCGTGGCTCCGGAAGTGCCCGAACCAGATCGGAGACATCGTGGGGAGTCGGAGAGGCTCCGGGAAGAATCAGCGGTACCCAAGAACTTGTTCAACACAGAAGGGGCTTCTAGGAGTGAGGACAGTACCCGTTCGTGTCGGAGGTGCGGTGCGGTGAGTGCGGGGTATGTTCCCTTACCTGTACGGGTTTAACACTAGTACTGAGAGACACTGAGGTATAAGCCTGGTCCACCTAAAATCTTCAGCTTTGCTACATAGACCCGCTACATTATACTAACTTCTGAAACAATACCGTGCCCCAAAGCAACACTGTCTCCAGGACACCTGCACATTAACAAGAGGTAGAAGTTACCCACACTGAGGACATTGAGGACATCTGTACTGGCCACCTTTTTATTGTATCTTTTATCTACCTTGAACCCGCCTTGAACCTACCTAGTACTTACCTAGGGAAAATTTCCAACAGCTACATTTTTGACAATAGCAAGGACACTGGGCACCGGAATCCATCTAGGGGGGGTTCAAGATTGCACTTATCTGCACTTACCTGACTGGGCTGACTCCCCCCCTTTTTCTTAGCACCGAGGATCAAGGTGAAGAAAGATGTCTTTAGGGAGCGAGTGACTATTCATTAGTTCTCTTGGCGGATTTTCAATATTAAACCTAACTAAAGCCCCTTCCTCCTCTCCCTCTCAGTTCAGACCTGTGTAGTAGTACCAGGGTGTGAGTGCTCCCTCCTTATCTGCGGGGCTACTTCTGGCTTTTGACCTTTCCCAATAAGATCGTTACACATCCCAACAATCATGCCCTCTCAGCGCACTACAAAAGCAAGCCAGGCGGCCAGCCAGGCAAGCCAAGCAGCAGCCAAATTGGAAAAATTCGCCCACACTCCTGGTCAGGCACAGACCCCTTCAAAAACTTCAACTCAGGGTCAGCAGGCACAGGCTGCCCAGACAGGAGCGCCGGGGGGGGCAAGAAAAAAAGTCATCACATACCTCCCAGACGCTACCAATGGAAGGGGGGGAACTGGGTCGGCAGTCCCAGGCCCAGGAAATAGAGGGTTCCCAGCTGGTGGGGGGGGGGCCCGCCAAGGCACAGGGGTCTGATCCATCGTTAATGGAAGTACTGGAGGCCATTAACTCCTGTAGAACCTCTCTGAACGACATGAATCATCAGTTGAAAACAATCCATGAGGATCTGTTTTGTATTAAGAACGAGCTACAAAAAGTCCAGGAGAGGATTACAACCTTGGAGGACAGATTAAGTCTAGTTGAGGATGATTTAGCCCCCTTAAAACGAGAACTGGGCGACATTAAAGACTTCCAGAATAAACAGGCAAACAAACTGGATGAGATGGAGAATAGATTGAGAAGGAAGAACATTCGTATAGTGGGACTCCCTGAACACTCTGAGGGCGCAGACCCTGCCGCTTTCCCTGGTAAACTGGTAATTTTTATTTTTTGTGAGGGTGAATGGGTGAGGCACAATATGTCCAGGCAAATGCACGGATTTACTTTTTGCAGGTTTTATTGTCTGAAGCCCCTCACATATGTGAGACCCCACCCCCCCTCTCCCTTTTTTTGTTTTTTTTCCTGATGTTTTGAATCCCACTAGTCCAGTTGCAGGGTACAAGATCAGTCCAAGAGGCAGGCAAGAGGCATGGTCAAACAGTCCAAGGTCAGTTCCAGATCAGGCAGAGGTATGTACAGAATTGTTAGGCAGATTCGTGGTTGAATAACAAGCCAGGGTCAGTTACAGAGCAGGCAGTGGCATAAGAGGTGTGAAGGCAGGAACTGAGGATTACGTTTATCATACTTCACTAATAATTTATTGAAGTATGGTAACGGTGAAAACAGTCACCTATACAGAGGCCTGGTTGGAAAGGACATTGTGCACAATAATAAGATGTGTCTCTTCTGACTCCTGCTCTGGTACACACCTTACATCTTTTTTGACGTCTTTGGCCTGTTGGTTTGGGAGGGAATTTATCGGGAAAGTGGCGTTCGAAGAGTCGACTAAGATCATCTGATCGGATGTTTTCTGGTGGGCCGTTCAGGAATATAAGGGCAGTGTAAATTCCCTCCTGGTAGCCAAGGAAAGGTTGGGGGTTTTGGGTGGAGTTGCGGTAAATGATATAGGAATTGAATATGGCCAATTGAAAAAAATAAATTGCGACTTTTTTATACCAATGGTATGTCCGTCTTGTGGCAAGGTATGGTTCCAGCATTTGGTCGTTGAAGTCGACTCCCCCCATAAACAAATTGTATTAATGGATGCATGTTGGTTTTTGTATGGGGCCATTCCTTCTGGGGATTTCCACTAGGGATGGGCCCGGTGTTCGATTCGAACCATGTTCGAATCGAACATCGGCCGTTCGTCCGCTCGTCGAGTCCAGAACTATGTGGACCGTTCGCATCAAATTCGTGTGATGCGAACGGTCCACAATGCACTGCGCCAGTCGCAGTGCATTGCTGGCTGATGATTGGCCAAGCATGCACTGTGACCCCGCATGCTTGGCCAATCATAGAGCCAGCGGCGAGGAGAGCAATAATTGGCCACAGGCAGGATGCTGTGGCCAATTATAGCTCAGGGGGTTTAGTACACGCCCTACACTATATAAGGCCGCCGCGCTGTCGGCCTCGTGTAGTGTGTTCCGGCGTTATGAACAGTGTCAGTGACAGACACACTATATCTGCTTGTGATTCATTTCTATGTGGGGAATAGTGTAGGGAAAGAGGAAAAATAGGCAGGGATAGTTTATTCTTCTCAGTGCTGTTCTCAATCTCTACCAATCCAGCCATCTGCAGGAGTTCGTGTGTGTGCTTGCTGTGTGAGTATAGCACAGCAGTAGCACACTAAACCACCTTATCCTGTATCTGCCCTTCTGGCCTGTTGTCATCTAAGGCAGCCAGCCAGCTATCTACAGGAGTTAGTGTGTGTGTTTGTGTGTGCTCTGTGACTATAACACAGCACACTAAACCACCTTACCCTGTATCTGCCCTTCTGGCCTGTTGTCATCTAAGTCAGCCAGCCATCTGCAGGAGTTAGTGTGTCTGTGCTCTGTGACTATAACACAGCACACTAAACCACCTTACCCTGTATCTGCCCTTCTGGCCTGTTATCATCTAAGGCAGCCAGCCAGCCAGCCATCTGCAGGAGTTAGTGTGTGTGCTGTGTGACTCCATCACAATATACACTACCCATTACAATGTCTGGAAGACCAACAAGGAGAGGCACAGTCACGAGCCAAGAAAACAGGGCAAGCAGGCTCTGTGTCTAGAGACAACAGTGGTGGTCGTGGACGCGGTGCATTGTCATCAGCACGTGGCCATGGGACACGCTTGTCCTTATTTTCGGCAGCTGGACATGGTGAGTCGCATCATGCCGAAGGCTTGGTAGAGTGGATGACCAAGCCCTCCTCACCCTCTCTCACCCAGGCTCAAGGTACTGGCAAAGCAGCTGCCAACGCGTACTCAATGTCATAATCAGGCACCCCTTCCCTAGACCCACCATGTTCTCCTGAGGAGTCCCCCGAACTAATTGAGCACAGTGTTGGGTACATGCTCCAGGAGGATGCCCAGCGTTTTGAAGGCTCGGATGATACCCAGCTATAGGAAGGCAGTAGCGTGAGCGCAGAGAGAGGGGATGCTCAAGGACAGCAATCTGGCAGTCATGTTCCACCAGCTGCAGCTTACTGCCAGGTTTGCTCCAGTGGTGAAGAGGAAGGGGATGATGAGGTCACTGACTCCACGTGGGTGCCTGAATGGAGAGAGGAGGAGGCGGCACATCTCCAACGAGGCAGGATGCCTTCCGGGTGCCAGCTTGAGGCCAGCACACCAACAGAATCACGCCACAGAGCTCCGCCTGTGCAGGGCGCTGCCTCTGCACGTTATTTCAAAATTTCTTTGGTGTGGGCCTTTTTTGAGACGAGTGCATCAGATCGCACCACTGCTATTTGCAACATACGTCTCAAGCGTATCTCGCGTGGCCAAAAATCAGCCGCTTGGGCACCACAAGCATGACCAGACATATGTTGACCTGCCATGCAGCTCGTTGGCAAGCGCACATTAAAGACCCACACCAAAGAACAAAGGGGACCTCTCCTTGCTCCTCATCAGCTGGGATCTCCAACCCCACTATACCTTCAGTTCTCTCTGAAAGCTGCACTGAGAGGAATGAAGGTGTAGAATTAGGTGTGTCACAGCCAAGTACTTGCTGGCACTTGCTAGCAGTACACCGACGTCCGATTGTACCAGGCAAATTTCCCTGCCCCAGCTGCTGGACCGTCAAAAGAAGTTTACTCCCAGCCATCCACATGCCCAGCGATTGAATGCTAGGTTGACTAAATTGCTAGCACTTCAACTGCTGCCTTTTCAGTTGGTATACTCGGCCTCCTTCCGCGAGTTTGTTCAATGTATGTTCCTCAGTGGCAGGTTCCCAAACGCCCCTTTTTCTCACGGAAGGTGATTCCGGCTCTCTACCGGCATGTGGAAGGCAATGTCCATGCCTCGCTGGACAGGGCGGTCAGCGGTAAGGTGCATATTACAGCTGACTCATGGTCCAACAGGCATGGACAGGGACGTTACCTGTCTTTCACGGCCCATTGGGTCACTCTTTTGGCAGCTGGGAAGGATGCAGGACAAGATGCAGTAGTGTTGGAGGTTGTTCCGCCACCACGCCTCCAAAATGCTACTGCTGGTTGTGACACACCTCTCTCCTCCACCCCCTCCTCTTCTTCCTCCATGGCCTCTTCGAGTGCTCTGTCCTCGAAACCAGCGGTGCTCCGTAGGCGTCCAAGGGGCTACGCAAGTACGCAGGCAAAAAGATGCCTTGCCATGCTTGCGCTGGTGTGTTTGGGGAACAGGAGCCACACTGGGGCAGAGGTTCTGTCAGCTCTGCAGGGGCAGGCCGAGAGGTGGTTGACGCCACGCCAGCTTAAGCCAGGAATGGTGGTTTGTGACAATGGCACCAACCTCCTCTCCGCCCTGCGACAGGGACAGCTGACCCATGTGCCCCGTATGGCTCATGTCCTTAACCTGGTGGTGCAGCGGTTCTTGGGCAGGTACCCAGGCTTACAGGATGTCCTGAGGCAGGCCAGGAAAGTCTGTGTGCATTTCCGCCGATCATATAATGCCAGTGCTCGGCTGGCTGAGCTGCAAAAGGAGTTGAACCTGCCCAAGAACCACCTTAAATGTGACATGCCCACCAGGTGGAACTCAACGTTGGCCATGCTGCAGCGACTACACAAGCAGCAGAGGGCCATCAATGAGTACCTGTGCAACTACGGCACCAGGACAGGGTCAGGGGAGCTCGGATTTTTTTTCCCCACACCAGTGGAGCATGATCAGGGATGCATGCACTGTCCTGTCACCATTTGAGGAGGCCACGAGGATGGTGAGCAGTGACAGTGCATGCATCAGTAACACTGTACCTCTTGTCCACCTGTTGGAGCATATGCTGCGTGGAATAATGGACAGGGCACTTGAGGCAGAACAGAGGCATGAAGAGGAGGACTTCCTTGCCTCTCAAGGCCCCCTTTATCCAGACAGTGTTCCTCCTCTCCCACCCATCACACAGGAAGAGGATGAGGAGGAGGAGGAGGATTGTGCCAGCATGGAGGTGGAGCCTGGCACTCAGCATCAGCAGCAGCAGTCTTTTAGGGATGATTTACAGTCCCAAGAAACCAGTGGACTTGTACGTGGCTGGGAGGAGGTGGCTGCGGATCATGTCGTCCTCAGTGACCCAGAAGACTCCGGACCGAATGCCTCAGCTAACCTACGTTGCATGGCCTCCCTGATCCTGCAAAGCCTGCGGAAGGATCCTCGTATTGTTCGGATCAAGAAGAGGGACCATTACTGGCTGGCCACTCTCCTTGATCCACGGTACAAGGGTAAGGTTGCGGACCTTATCTTGCTGTCTCAGAGGGAGCAGAGGATGAGACATCTCCGGGAGGCCTTGCAGAAAGGTCTGTGCAACGCTTTCCCAGAGACTGGGAGGTTACAAACTCCTGGTCCTGGACGACGAGTTGCTGAGGCTTCGGTCAGTAGCAGAAGGAGCGGTGAGGGGGAAGGTGGACGTCTGACCGATGTGTTCAGACAATTTTTTAGTCCCCAGCCCCAAGGTATGATCAGTTCCAGCAACCATCGCCAGCGTCTGATATGCATGGTGCAGGAATACCTAGGGGCAAGGTTAGACTTGGACACCTTTTCCACCAAAAATCATCTGGCTTACTGGGTCTTGATGATGGATCACTGGCCAGAGCTTGCACAGTATGCAATTGAGCTACTGGCCTGTCTTGCATCCAGCGTTCTTTCAGAACGCACATTCAGTGCTGCTGGAGGCTTTGTCACCGATCACAGGGTGCGCCTGTCCACCGACTCGGTTGATCGACTGACCTTCATAAAGATGAATCAGTCTTGGATCACCACCAGCTACCAGGCACCTGAAGCTGATATAACAGAATAATTTATTTTGAAATGTCACATCCCTTCAAGACTGCCTATGCTGATGCTGAGTATCTGTGAGGGGTTGCAGTGTTGTGGCACCAGCACCAGTGCCTAAGGCCCAATTTTTCAGCCCCTGTTTAACAGGGGCATGCAATTACAATTTATTATGCAATGCTTTGCAACAGGTCTGATTGCTGTGCTCCAAGTACAGTATCTGTGAGGGGTTGCAGTGTTGTGGGACCAGCACCAGTGCCTAAGGCACAATTTTTCAGCCCCTGTTTAACAGGGGCGTGTAATTACAAATCTTGATCTAATAATTCACAGCAGGGCCCATTTCTGTGCCCACCAAGAGTAACTGTGAGGGCTTACAGTGTTGTGGCAACACCGTCCACCACCACCACCAAAGGCCCAATTTTTCTGCCCCTGTTCAACAGGTGCATGCAATTACAAATCTTGATCTAATAATTCACAGCAGGGCCCATTCCTGTGCCCACCAAGAGTAACTGTGAGGGCTTACAGTGTTGTGGCAACACCAACATCTAATGGGGCAAATTTCTGCAGAGTATATACGGCAGGCCCCTACTTTCAAACATCCAACTTAGACACGACTCCTACTTGCAAACGGAAGGAGAAAACAGGAAGTGAGAAGAAATCTACCCCTAGGAAGGGAAATTCTATCCTGTTAGATTTAATTTGGGAAAAAGGTATCTCCTCTCTACGGATGCTTTATCACTAATCCTTGTTTCAATAAAAAACCCACTTTTTCATTTCATTGGGACGGAAAGTGAGGTGAAATGTTCTGAACAGGTGCACAGACAGCAAAACAAATGTTACAGGGGTGATAACCCTTCCCTATGTTCTCCAAAAAGCTTAAAAATAGATTTTTTTGGATGGAGCTACACTTAAAAAATTTACCTGTTCAAAATTACAAACAGATTCTACTTAAGAACAAACCTACAGTCCCTGTCTTGTTTGCACCGCCTGTATACTGCTGTTCAGGGTTTTATTTTGGGTTCGGGGTTCCCCTTAATATCCATACAAGACCCAAAGGGGCTGGTAATGGGCTGGGGTGGGGGGGGGGGGGGGCTGATGAAGCCATTTTTCTCAAAGATTTTCATCCATATTGCCAGGACAAGACATGACATTAAAGCCGCAAGCAGTTTTAAATGGCTTCTTCTCTTCTCTTTTCCCTTTACAAATGTCATTTTCTGCAGGGACAGTTATAAACACGAGAAACACATGCCACTTCACAGGCATACTTTAGACACCCCCCAGGTACCATATTTAAAGGAATAGTTCACTTTTTTTTCACTTTATGCATTTAAAACTTCTTTTCTGATACATGTCCCCTGGGGCAGGACCCGGATCCCCAAACCTGTTTTATGACATTAACATTCATATTGGCCATTATAATTAGCACCTTAGATTTCAAACATTCGCGTCCATTGTAACTAATAGGGTTCTAACGTTCGCGTGAACTTTCGGTCCGTTCGCAGGTTCTGGTGCAAACCGAACCCGGGGGTGTTCGGCTCATCCCTAATTTCCACAAAGGTATCATTGTGAATTGAAGACAAGATGTAAACATCCCTTCTGTCCCTCCACTTCACTGTCAGAATCTCCTTGTTTCGCAGACTTGCCGTTTCTCCTTTTCTCAACTTCTTATTGACAAGACTGAGGAAAGCCCTTCCAGTTTTTTTTTACGGTGCCACATGCTGGCGCCTTCTTCCAGTGAAGGTTGTGGAACAGGGGCAGAGATGTGTAGAAGTTGTCTACTTATAAATGGTAGCCTTTATCCAGTAGGGGGTATATGAGGTCCCAAACAACTTTCCCGCTGGATCCAAAGTAGTCCTGCAATTAGGGGGCTGCAGCTGGGTGTACTTCCCTTCGTACACTATGAAGGAATATGTGTACCCTGTGGCTCGATCACATAATTTGTACACCTTCACCCCATAGCGGGCCCTTTTGTTGGGGATAAATGCTTAATTTTAAGCCTTAAGCCTGGCGCTAAATTTAACAAGGGACTCATCCACACATATGTGTTGGTCCGGGGTAAACAATTGGGGGAATATTTCTGAAAAATAATTATTGGCCGAATTTTGTAAAGCCTGTCATAATTTGGGGCATTTCTGGGGCACTGGGTACAGATACCTCGTTCTGGGCATTACTGCGGAGAAGTGCGGCATGTGGTGGATGGGGTGGGTTGACCAATAGGAACGCAATTGATTTTTTTTGGTGAGTCCCATATTAAATGCGAGGCCCAAAAAAACCTTCAACTCCTCCATTGTTAGGTCTCTCCACTCGTAGGGATGGGCATAATAGGATGTCGGATTTTGCAAAAACAATTGCTGTGCATACAGGTTGCACTGGGCCACAATTGACGCCAACATGTCCTCCGTAAAAATTCAATAAAAAAAATTAATTGGGATGAAATGCTCTGTGTCCACCTGGACTCCTGGCTGGGCAGTGAAAGGGGGAACGTTAGCTTCTCCTGAATTAGGAGCAAGCCACAATGGGTTCTGAAGGGCATAGGGAAGGCTGGCATGGGTCCTAACCCTTTTGGGCTGAGGTGACACCCCACTGGTACTTGGCCTTTCTTGCCGAGGTACTGAGGTGCTGGTGGATGCCACTGCCTCCTCACCAGAATGCCTTCGTCAGAGGAGGAAGATGCCTATCTTCCTCCTCTGAGTCTGTCAGTGTTCCACTACTGAGGACTGGCTCGTAATTTACGCCAGACTCAGAATCCGAATTTGAAATGGAATCCGAAAAAAGAGAGCTTCCTGTTGCTCTTGTCGGCCGTAGAAAGTATTTGGTATGCCTCCTCGGCGGAAAAGCATCTTTTGGACATGGTTGTTGGTGGTGATTAGACTGCACAGGTGTGTGCTAAGCCTGCACTGATGGGCACTGACGAGGTGGCACTGATGAGCACAGATATGCACTGATGAGGCGGCACAGATGGGCACTGATGAGGCGGCACAGATGGGCACTGAAGAGGTGGCAGCGATGACACGTGCACTGATGAGGCGGCACAGATGTGCACTGATTGATTGCACAGATGTGTACTGATTGATTGCACAGATGTGCACTGATGAGGCGGCACAGATAGTCACTGATGAGGTGCCACCGATGGGCACGGATGAGGCGGAACAGATGTGCACTGATTGATTGCACAGATGTGCACTAATGAGGCGGCACAGATGGGCACATATATGCACTGATGAGGTGGCACTGAGGTGGTACAGATGGGCACTGATGAGTCGGCACATATGTGCACTCTTAAGGGGGGCACAGATGTGCACTGTTGAGGTGGCACAGATGGGCACTGTTGAGGTGGCAAAAATGGGCACTGATGAGGCAGCATAGATGTGCACTGATTGATTGCACAGATGTGCACTGATGAGGCGGCACAGAGGGACACTGATTGGTACAGATGGGCACTGATTGACACCAATGAGGTAGGACAGATGGGCACTGAGGTGGCACAGATGGGCACTGATGAGGTGGCACAGATGTGCACGGATTGCACAGATGCGCACTGATTGCACAGACAGGCACATATGGGCACAGACAGGCACAGGTGGGCACAGATAGCACTAGCTATAGATGCTAATTGTCACTGTGGCACTGATTAGGCACTGATTGGGCACACTGTGTGTTTTTTTTTAAACTCACAATTGTTCACAGAAACTCGGTTTCTGTGTGAGAAGGGAGAGCCGGCAATGAGAGATGATCTCATGTATTTATATTTGAGATCATCTCTCATTGGCCACGCTGATCGCGTTGCAAACGGCCACTGTGACACAGCGATCTGTGATTGGCTGTGTCCAAGGGACACGGCCAACACAGATTTTCCCCGATGCACACTCACGAGAGCGTGCGGGGTGCGAGGAAAGGGGACAATGTCAATAGACGTAGGTCCGGCAATGTAGATCTGCGCTGTAGCCCTCATTCGACTATAGCGCGGATCCGAACTGGTTAAAAAACAGCACACAGACCCTCCAAGAGTTTTCTATGTATTTTTAGGGCCCTTAGGAGGGGTCTGTGTACTGTATCTGTGTACAATGAATGTTATTTTCTGGCAATTTAAGCGGTTTCATTTTCTTTTCCCTGTAAGAGTAATTTTTGCTATAGCACACCCCCCCTCCCAAAATACATACCAGACCCTCCGATCTTAAGGGTGTACCTCCCACACAAAAAATAAAAAAATGCATGAGCTTTCCTAAAAAGCTATACCAGACGCTTAATCCAAGCATGCAGCCTGGCTGACACCCTCTCTCCTGAACCATTCCAAGCAACATGCCCTCAGCAAGGGCTTCTTGTCCACAGCCCTTGTCCAGTGGTTGTGAATGTCTGCTGACAGGGGCTTATCAAAATCTGCCTTTAATAACAAGGGGCCCACAGAAACTTCCCTCCTACATGAATGAGTGAGTATGGTATACTATGTACCCCTACTCATTCACAAAAAAGAAAAATGAATGCACCTTAGAAATAGAGACCGAAACGTTCTTTAATAAAAATAAAAATCCTCTAAAAAATGCCCTAGTTGTGAATTGATCATCAATCCTGATCTCCTCCACTGACTGAAAGGAAAAAACCTGATGACCCGACACATGCAACCAATCCTGACCATAATACTACCCACTGACAGCTCCCCGACCTGTCATTAGCTATATAAGGGAAAAGGTGGGACTAGTTGTGACATTATTTACCAAATATGATGATTTTAGACCCCCATGAACAGGAGGCCGAAAAGGCTAAAGTTTGGGTGTTTATCCAAAGCCCGGACAGCCAAAGTGTGATCTGAACCTAGGTTCAGACTGAACTATTGGCTCACCACTAGTTATGGGATCCAAACCAGCAACCCTAGTTACCTGTCATTAGGAGAGCCTTGGTTCTGATGAGATAACAAAGTCATCTCTAAGGACATAATGTTTTAGTTCCCTGCAATCATGTCCAAAAAACAAATACTATGCCGATCCAAGCTCATTTTAAAGTTTGAAAATCACATCTGCACAAAGCTATTTGGATTGTTACATTTTTAATCTGCAACTCTCTATATATCTTTTGTTTCTTCTAGAACTATTGTAAACCCCTATTTTTTTTTAAGTAAAATAAAAAAGAGGTTTACACTTACCTGAACTTTACAATGGTATTGCACAGAGCAGCTGTTTACCTCTGATTCTGGTATCCCCTACCAGTATTTTCCGCTGCTCCTCTTCTGTGTGCCCCTGCCATAACAAGGGCTTGCTCCCAAACTGGGCTGTGTGCATTCATAGACACACACACACAGTGTGGATTGGCCCCATCCCCCACTCTATCCTCATAGGTTTTGCTTGAGAGAAACTGGAAACAATGGCTCCTGCTGCTACCATCTTGTAAGAGCCGGGAGAGGGGAGCAAAGACCTACAGCTGGACGCAGTGCTTAATCGATAGATGATTCATAAGTGTTAGGAAGGGGGGTAGGGGGAAACTAGTATTGGAAAAGGTTTTACTTTTCTTTTATGCAGAAAATGCTGTTTTGTTCCCTACATGGAGAAGCAACATGGCTGTTTTGTTCCCTACAAAGCAGGGGGAAAAACAACCACATCTCTTAGCAAAAGCAGCACACAAAACACACATTACACATTTATAGGCACACAGTTAACCCTTTGATTGTCCCTAGATGTTAACCCCTTCCCAGCTATTTTCATTAGTACAGTGAGAGTGTATAGTATTAGCACTGGTCACTGTACTGTATTAGTATCACTGGTGATGTCAGTGTCAGTAAGTTAGTTCCTAACTAGTGTCAGTTTCTGTCAGATATGTCCGCCACGCTATCACAGTCCCACTATAAGTCGCTGATCACTGCCATTACTAGTATAAAAAAAAAATAATAATTACAATTCCAGTATGTATACCATCATTTGTAGACACTATAACTTTCACATAAACCAATCAATAAAAAATTATTGGGATTTTATTTTACCAAAAGGTATGTAGCAGAATACATTTTGGCCTAAATATATGAAGACATTTAAAAAAAAAAATATTAGATAGATTTTATAGCAGTAAGTAAAAATATTATTATTTTTTTTTCATGTTCTATAATAAAAAAATAAAAAAAACAGTGGTTAGCAAATACTATCAGAAAAAAGCTCTATTTTTCTGAAAAAAAAATATATTTAAATTTAAGTACAGTGTTGCATGACCTCGTAATTGCGAGTTAAAATATTGCAGTATCGGGCGAGGCAAAAAATGCCCTCTGGAGCTTAAGTGGCTAAAAAGAAAAAAAAAAAACACTGTAGCTTTTAATGATTGGATTAACAACTTCTGTATCTTTTTATATGAGGGTTTCAGAGCCTCTCCTTGCTTCCCTGAATCTCCCTGACTCGCCTTCCCACTCCTACACCTGCCCTCCTTTTATCCTTCATCCTGCTACCCACTCACCCTTGACCCTATGCCCATTATACTCCTCCTCCATCCTTTTGTCTACTCCCTATGATCTTTTTCATATATACCTAGCCCATCTTGCACAATACTAGCAGCCCCAACACCTCTCCCAAATTTGCCCTTCTTAATGCCCCACCTTTCTTGCTCATACAATGTCCAGTTCATCTTAGACACACTATCATACATATCATACACCATCCTATGTCCTTAGATTGATAACCTCTGAGTGACCTGGAGATAAGGAAAATGAGCATGCTTTTAACTTACTTTTCATTTCTTAACAGACACATTCCCACATATAAAAACACCTTTACAACTGCAAAGTCTACTTCAACTTTTTCTTTCCAGCTTTTAAAAATCTGGGAATGCTTTCCCCACCTTCCTACACCCCTAGGTACCCATATATACTATTTACTTATCTTGTTGCTGTATGTACTGCTTTGTTAATCTTGTTAATTTTATTTTTGTTCATGTAATCTTGTAAAGAACCAGTTTATGGGGCTTCCCCGCTGACAGCTGAAAAAAAACATTGCCGGCATGTGAAAAAATGATGTAGCCCCCCCCCCCCCCGCAATAAATTCCCAACCCTTTGGGTCTGGTATTGATTTTAAGGGGAACCCCACACCAAAATGTAAAAAAAACAATGTGGGTTCCCTCACAAAATCTATACCAGACCCTTATCAGAGCATGCAGCCTGGCCATTTTTTTTAAACATTTTTGTATTGCCGGCAATAGTATTGTATATTACATTTTTTCTTTATGTATGTCAGTTTTGCTGCAGCAGGTTCTATTCACAGTACAGATGTGCCATTTTACAGGCAGGCTTATTTTTAGAGGAATTTTTCATTTTTATTGTTTCACTTTAACCACTTCAATACCAGGCACTTAGACACCTTACTGCCCAGACCAATTTTCAGCTTTCAGCGCTGTCGCACTTTGAATGAAACAGAGTTTTTATCATTTTGTTTCCACAAATAGAGCTTTCTTTTGGTGGTATTTGATCACCTCTGCGATTTTTATTTTTTGCGCAACAAATAAAAAAAAAACGAAAATTTCGAAAAAAAGTTTTTCTTTGTTTCTTTTAAAATTATTTGTAAATAGGTATGTTTTCTTCTTCAATGACGGGCACTGATATGGCTGCACTGACGGGCACTGATATGGCTGCACTGACGGGCACTGATAAGGCGGCACTGATGGGCACCAATGAGGTGGAACCAATGAGGTGGTACTGAAGGGCACTGATAGGCAGCACTGATAGGTGGCACTGATAGGTAGCACTGGTATACAGCACTGATGGGCACTCATAGGTGGCACTGATGGGTACTTATGGGTGGCACAGATAGGTGGCATGGATGGGCACTGATGGGCACTGATAGGTGGGCACTGATGGGCACGAATGGGCACTGATAGGTGGCACTGCTGGACACTGATGACACTGATGGGTGGCATTGCTGGGCATCACTGTTTTTTATTGGTACAAAAAGGTGCCAGTCAGTGCCCATTTGTGGGCACTGACTGGCACAGATTGGGCATCATTTGCACATGTGGATGGCCAGGGGGTACACACCTGGCCATCCACATGTTGCCCACTTCCCTGGTGGTCCTAGTGGATTCCCTGGTGGTCCAGTGTGGGCTTCTGAGGGGGGCTGTTCTGATAAACAATCAGCGCAGACCCCCCCCATCAGGAGAGCCGCCGATCGGCTCTCCTTTACTCGCGTCTGTCAGATGCAAGTGAGGAAAAGCCGATCACCGGCTTTTTCTGTTGCCCTCATGATCAGCCGTGATTGGACACGGCTGATCACGTGGTAAAGAGCCTCTGCCAGAGGCTCTTTACCGTGGTCAGTGTAGCGGTGTGTCAGACTGCGGTGCGCCCCTATGGGCGCGTGGCGGCATGTTATCCTGAAGGACGTCATATGACGCCCAGTCAAGATAACAGAACCACTTCCCGGACGTCAATATGCTATTGACCGGGCGGGAAGTGGTTAAGCATCATTAAAATCATTGCATTGATGTCCCCCAGGGCAGTACCCAGGCCCCCATACAATTTATATGGCTAATAACTTGCATATAAGGCTTCAAAACTTTAGATTTTTCAAGTTCTGGTCCCATAGACTTTAATAGGGTCTGCAGCTCGGGTCCGAACTTTTTCCATGTTCGGGAGTTCTGGAGAAAATCGAAGCGGGGGGGGGTGTTTTCGGCCCATCACAATTATGTGCCCACAACACATGGGTGTGCACATATCTGCTTCTAGAAACTTTGTGATATGTGCCAGGCAGAAAGAGAGGGGGAGAGAGGAGAACAGTGGGATAACTGAGGCACGTATACTGACCATGGTATCATGGATCAGCAGCCATAAATACCATGGTCAGTTTATATAGGGGGACACAGAAACAAGCAGGATCAACCAGGTTTTTTACAATATAGAAATAGACAGATTAGACAGTACAAGCACTAGACTGTTTAACCTACTATAAGGGAACAGGATCTCTTTTTCTTTCTTTTTTTTTAGGGTTACAACCTCTTCAAATCAACTGTTTGTTGAGTATGGGTCTTTTAGAAAGTATTCATAGCATGTAAATACATTTGCAAAAGGTACAGTGAACATACATTATTTATATAAGCCTGTGTTAGATAATGAGTTTATTTGAAATCTCCATTATGAATACATTTTAGTTAGAGTTTAAACAATGTGAGTGATTATTGCTTATTGACTTGACTGGTTTATGCTAACTAAAGGGGATTGGGAATCGTCCAGTCCTGAAGAGATGAGTCAGGTTAAAAGAGATAGAATAGCTAGGCCCACCAATCAGGGTAGCCCCATGCAAACCAATGTGGGAGAGACCCATTTCAGTCCATAAACTTTAAGGGAGAAAGAGGGAGAAGTTTTGGAACACCAGATACACAGGTACTTATGGAATATATCTCTGCCACTTATCCCTGTATAAAGGGACTATGTTAGAGCTGGCATAATCATTTTTCCTTTTCTGTAACTAGATAGTTTTCTGGTTGTTAGATTCAGACCTTTTTATTCTTTACCAATACATTTCTGTTGTTGTGTTGAAGCTTTCACTAACAGTCAAGAACTCTCATTTACCAAATCATATTAGAGAGATAATAAATCTCAAAAATATATAGATTTTGGTTAACACCTGTCTTTCAGTTGGTAATGCTTTGTTGAACATTACCTCGTTTATATTACTTTACGTTTCTTCATAAAACAATATCCTTTTGCATAAATTGAGGCCACAAACTAGGAGATTAATGAGAACACTATCACTGCAGTCCAATATTACAATAAAGAGGCACAGTTTATCAGCAGTAAAAGGGAAAGACCTCATACCTGCTAGATATTGACATTCTTCTTTTTCAGCCGCTTGATTGATTGTTTCTCATTGCTCCACTATTCAGAAGCACACAAAGAGGTGGTAAGCCTATCCCTTCATATAACTGTTGTTACAACTGAATTCACACCCACTGAATAATAAAACATCACTCCACGCCTTCTATTTGTAGCAATATGGACTACAATTGCAATGAACAGCTATCACCAGTACTATCTGTATATCATATCACCCCTCTAGTGCCCAGCGTTACTAAACTGACATTATATGTGTGAGCCAAAAAGAGGGGATTGTGGGATTGGTAGATCCATCAGATGACTGTTCCTCTACATGATCATACACCCATTCCTTCGAAGACATTTATGGGAAGAGTTATAAAGGAAACTGGAGACCCACCCCAGGCTCTCTTCTTCCCGGGCCTCGTGCCAGAAAGGTCTCTCCGTGCAAGGAGAGTGAGGTTGCGGCCCACCACGCGGGGTACATCATCCTCACCCAACCGAGAAGGGGTCCACGCGGCCTTTTGCTTATCAGACATCTGATCAGCATCAATCCTACAATCCAGCTACCCACACTCCGTGCTTCGCACCAGGTCACTGTCTCAAGCGGGTCTGCAACCAAGACATCTATCTGGGAGTCACTGTCTAGGAGGCGCTGAATTGGCCTGGTCGTTGGTGAGAGGGCAGTTGCCTACCTTTGCAAACCTTTCCTTGGTTGTTTTATTGAGACACTGTGCACAGACAGCTTTACTTTGGGAACACTTCACTACACTTCTATTTGAACACTGTACATTTGCATCTCTAATTGCATCCATCACAAGATAAAATATCACTCTGTTACTACACTTTATTGGATATAGTAAATGAGCTCCAACTGCCAGCGAAGACCATCAGATCTGCGACAGGGACATTCTGTCATTGCTGCTTAAAGGGCCTTATTACCATCCTTGTTTCGCTTCATCTCTCATTAGCATAATAAGAGGTTGAACAGGCCGGCTTAAGTTTTCTCTCTAGAAGTATTGTCGGAATTGAGGCTTAACTTTACTTATCCTTTCAGGTTATGTGCAAGTGATATTACAGTGTGTGTGTGTGTGTGTGTGTGTGTATATTATCCTGTTGTTGCCAACTGTTCTAACTGTTTTACTGGGAATCATTCTACTGAGCTTGTGCTGTTATCCAAAGCACAGTTGAAGCATTACCTCTTTTGTCATGGCGTTGAAGATGAGCAGGTAAATCCAAGCAGTTTCCAAGGGGGCTGTGCTATATATTTATATTTAAAATAATAGGAGATGCACTCTCAATAATCACATTTCAGGCTAAATTTACAGGCTAATACACACTCGCATACAGCACAAAGGATTTTTTATAAATATCTGCAGTTACATTGTGCTCTATTTTTAATGAAATTTGTCTCATTGAGTTTTCCTGACATCCAAACAAATATTTTTCATAACTTGGCATCTAGTAAAATATAATCACAATAGTAGGTTGCTTGATTAAGTTTACTGGGTTATGTATTTGTATTTTTAGCCAGAAACAGCCAAGTAAGCTCTGTTATGCTACTCTTTTAGAAATCTTTGTCTTTTATATGATAAAGTTACGATGAACTGTTCATAACGGTGCTTACAACTTGCACTCTGTTAAGGATAGATAGTCACTGAAATTTTTAGCAAAAAATGTTGCAAAGATAAAAAAACGAATTATGTGCTTAGAAAATGTTTTGATGATTTTTTTTTATTTGTAGCTCACTAGAAAAATCAATCCTTTTATGTGTTTTAAATGACGATAGCTATTTTGAGCACAATGTGAATGTTTCACCTAAGTCAGCTTGTTCATAGCTAAAACAAACTCTATTCAACTTAACATTTCCCCTGTGTTGTATCTATGGGAATAACCTTCGTTAACAGCCGTTAAACAACTTGCTTTATTCGCTCTGTGAATGGAAGCTCATTAAAATTTGAATGAGTTCATTATAAATTTGGCCCTTGACCAGCCCGACTCATGTCTTTATGGTGGTAATGATGGCTTGTCTGATGATCACAGTATTTCAGTGGATCCTCAATGCATGTCCTGTAGAAACAGTTTTGTTGTAAATATGAGAACATATGTTAACAATTTCTTAATCACAAACAAAAAACAAAGCACAACAGTGTTTTCCTTTAATCATCTTTCAAACCATACTGTTATAATAATCGATGCATCATTTGAAACATTTACCGTACAACATATTATCATTTCATGAAAAGTATGCTAACACACAGTATATAGTATACTTTAACACTTTGGTATTTGTCAGTACTTTGAAACAAAGCTGACATCATGATTGGCATGTGATGTCCTAAAGAAAATATTAAAACTGTGATCCCAGATTTGTGCAGTACCACCACAGCACTCTTTTTGGCCTGTTCAAATAATAATAAAGGCAGTCAGGCTTGCAAAGCCATAGAGGTGAAGGCAGCAGTTTTGCTTAAAGGGGTTGACACCGACCAGCCCTCCAGCCCCATAGTTTTACTCACCTTAGCCTATTCGTTCCCATGGCGGAGACGCACTCTAACTCTCTGCCCATTGCCTTGGCTCTTGATTGGATAGATTGATAGCAGCGCAGCCATTGGCTCCCAATGCTGTCAAGCAAATCCAATGATGCGGGAGCTGGGGGGCAGGGTCGAGTTTGGCATTCTGTGTCTATGGATGCAAAAGCCAGACTCGGGAGCACGCCCGCACGGTAACCCCCAGGGAGAGGGCTACTCCTAGGGGGTTTCCCGATGCGGGGAGGAGCTGATATCACCACAGGGGACCCCAGAAGAGGTGGATCGGGCCACTCTGTGCAAAACGAACTGCACAGTGGAGGTAAGTATGACATGTTATTAAAAAGATGAGAAGACATTTCAAGTTTACAACCCCTTTAATGTCCTCTTTCCCAGCAACACATATGTATTTGTCACTTATTCTACCACTGTTTTATTCAACTGCTGGGAGCCTAGAAAATACTCAGCACTTCTGAGTGTGGAGGAGCATGAGACTCAATCCGTGTGACAGTCCTTTGTGCACTGTCAAAGGCTAGTAGGTAGGCTCTTAAGTCCTGGAAAACCGCAACTGCACAACCGCTGAGCGTGCCCAGGGCTATATTTATTTGCTCACAGTCACTCAATGGAGCACAAAGGAAGCAAAGAAATTGAGAATTCATTGCTTTGTCAATGAATGGCAAAGTACGGGTTCAATTTTAAAGTATATCTACACTCCAAAATATATTTTTTTATAATTCAGCTAACCAGTCATACAATGTACCCCATACTTATTCACATAGGGGGCACAGGATATGGGGACCCCCTTTTAAAGGGTGTTTCCAGATTCCTATAAGCACCCTGCCGCAGACCCCTACAACCACTGTCCAGGGTTGTCGGGAATAGGCCCTTGTCCCCATAGGCGATGTTTAAAAAATTCTACAGGTTGCACGTTTTCAATTACAGCGGATGTCTAGGGCTATAATTATTTCTCTCGCTCCAACGATCGTGGTGATACCTCCCATGTGTGGTTTGAGTACCGTTTTCATATCCGGGCACTGCTCACATATGCGTTCGCTTCTGCGTGGGAGCTCGGCGGGACGGGGCATGTTAAAAATATTTTATTTTTTCTTATTTATTTTATTTAATTTTTTTTATTTTTACACTGTTCTTTTAAAAAAAATTGTGTCACTTTTATTCCTATTACAAGGAATGAAAACATCCCTTGTATTAGAAAAAAAGCATGACAGGACCTCTTAAATATGAGATATGGGGTCAAAAATTCCTTTTAAGAGCTATGGGCGAAAGAGACGTTTCGACGTCGCTAGCGCCCTGCAATGGTATGGAGCCAAGCGGGGGACATCTTCCCCTCAGTCAGCTCCATACAACAGACTGAGAAGGATCCGATCACCTCCGCAGAGACCACTGATGCAGAGACCACTTTTATATGAAAGCCGACCGCCCGCTAAAGAAGAGGATACCAGGGTTATGGGAGCTAGCTGCTGCTATCACAACGGTATTCCTCTTCAAACAGCCAACGTATAACGATGGGGGGGTGGTTGGCAAGTGGTTACGGAACAGGACGGTAGACTTACCAGTACACTCTATCACAAAACAACAGTGGGTAATACAATACTACATGCTAGCAGTTCACATACACAACCACTAATTAAATCAATACCATATAGCAGGGGTAGGCAACCTCAGCCCTCCAGCTGTTTTGAAACTACAAGTCCCATGAGACATTGCAAGACCCTGACAATAACAGGCATGTCTCCTAGAGGCAGAGGCAAGATGGTATTTGTAGTTTCACCACAGCTGGAGGGCCGAGGTTTCCTATCCCTGCCATATAGTCAGTATTTACGTATCCGCCATAACTGTTCAGATGAGAAGACATTTCAAATTAAAGCTGCAAACCTAAGAAATAGAATATTGCAATGGGGTTACAGTGCAGACTGTTACATGTGAAGTAGACCACAATAGTAAAAACTCACTTTTTAATACTCAATGACAGGCACATCTTAGTATTGTAGTCCGGTGGTGCATCCATGGCACTGGTCCGCAGGAAGAGTCATCCTGGCCGCTCTGACGACTGTTGTGGCCGGCAAGATGGTGGTTTGTAGGAGGAAAACCGAGAGAGAGGGGTAAAACACTCTCTGGACCGCATCGCTCCATCTTCCTCTCTCCGCTTTCCACCTACACACCACCATCTTGCCGGCCACGACAGAGCGGCAAGGACGACTCTTCCTGCGGACCAGTGCCATGGATGCATCACCGGACTACAATACTAAGATGTGCCTGTCACTGAATATTAAAAAGTGAGTTTTTACTGTTGTGGTTTACTTCACATCTGACAGTCTACACTCAGAAGCGCCTACATTCTTTTCTTATTTTACAAAATGCTCGGGATTGCATCTGCTTCCCTGCATAAGGCTGGCCCTGATACAGTGGACTTCTTTTACTCCCCCCTCTCTTGTTTGCAACAGTGTACAGCTGGGGAATTATAAGGACTACATAGACTTTAGTGCAGCAGGACCCACCACAGATTTGCGCAACACACATGTATGTCTGGGGTTACTAGGTCTTAAAAAAGCATATAGATGAGCCATCAAACAGACTAAACGCAACCTGTTTGGCAAAACGGATACATCTAATCTAGAATGCTCTAAACCCAATACACTGCAGATCATCACCAAGTACACTAAACAACATCAAAAAGTAAAAAAAGAAAAACACTGGCATCTATTGCGTATAGATCCAGCTCTAAGCCCCTTTGTAAGAGAAACCCCATCCATTACATAGCGTAGGACTAAATCATTAAAGGACCATCCTGTCCACAGTAAGTATACTGGGGAATTCAGGAAAGATCCCTGTAAACGTCTAGGAACTTTTAGATGCCGGGGCTGTTCATATTGTCGGTATATGACACTAATGCAAAACTTCCGAACAGTAAGACATATAGACCCCTTCATTTTGCTACTAGTAAGACAGCCTGAGGTCTCTTTTGATGTGTCCCTGCGGCTGTTTCTATATAGGAGAAACCAAGCTAGAATTCCATAAGACAGCCTACAGATACATATTAAGCATTAAGGCAAGCAACCCGGACCTTCCTCTGGGAAGGCATGTCAGGGATATACACAAGGGGAAATTCCCCAGTATTACATTTTTGATTTTGGATCACATCAAGGGGAGGGGAGGCAACTGGAACAAAAACACAGATTTCTGATGCACACCTTGCCTATGTTACTATGACAATGTTGTTTCTTTATCGGTAGAAATTGTTGAACAGACATATCTTCTCTAAATACCCCTTAAGAAAGGTTAATGATCTGAAACGCGTCGGGTAGAATGGAGACAGCGGAACCTCCGATTGCACAATTATGGATATTATATTTGTACAACAAGCTGTGTATTTTATTGTGGATGTCTTCTTTGCCTCTTTTTTTCATTGATGCAAATTCTTTTATAATGTCCACATACATTAGTATGTTTAGCATATGAGTGTGGTGTACTGGTTGCCCTTTAAAATCCCAATATCCTATGGGGGTTTTTGGTTGTTTCTATGTTTAACCAGGATGTTTGCAATCGACACCTGGTTTTGCAATAGTGGAAACATATCTTTGTTTTACAGAAAGCGTGTGAGCATGTGGAAGCTATAGTGGCCCAACAGGAGAAGAACAAAGTGCTCTTGCCCCGCTTAGAGGAAGCTGAAAATAGATCACACAGATCCAATTTGTGAATTTGGTTTGCCTGAAACATCAAGCATCAATCTCCATCGAGTGCTTAGAGATGGACAGAATCCACTGTGCACTGACCAGACAAAAGTCTGATGGCCCTCCCAGGGACATTATAGTTCTGTTTCAATTTTATCGTACCAAGGAACCGTACATTAAAGAATGTCTAACCTTTCAAGGCCACACCTACCAAATTTTCTCCGATTTGGCTCCTATTACTGTCTTGAAGTGGAGAGCTATGAAACCACAGATCCAGGTTTGGAACCAGCATCAGATCAGCTACTACTGGGCATTCCCTTTTGCTATCAAGTTTTCTTACAATGGAAAGTAGTATGCCAGTTCCTCTACAGACCATCTACAAGGACTCCTCATTGACCTCCACATGGCTCCTTCAGACGATCCGGGCCTGTTGTCATCACCTCGCCCTCTGAGACAGATGACCTCTGAGCACTCCTCAATGTGCCTCCAAACGGTTTACTCCTTAGAACAAGCTGGCTAGTTCTTCCACTAGCCTACATATGGCCTGCTCTGCTCATCTTGAAGTGGCCTGAATTCAAGCCTTATTGCACTGTTCATGTTATGCACAGTATGCATGCCTGTTTTTTATTTTTATATTTTTTCTATCTCCCATATTAAGGACTACTAGGAGTTCAGGGAAGAAACTGGACTACTCCATTTTTGCCTGGATTTTAGTTTAGTCACCTTTTTGCTTCTGGGTTGAGGCAGTGGGTGCCTTGTACCTGCTCATATGGCCTCACACATTAGGTTCCAGGCCCTGGTCTCCCTCTCAGACTTCCACTCATATGTGCTGTGTCTATTTTTAGTAGATGTTGCCTAACTAGCTGTCTCAACTACATTTTTTTTTATCAATGCCTGTACCAGAACCCGTACCCGAATAAGGTGATCCCCCTCTCTCTGCAATACTCCTCCCCTTCTTGTCCCCTCCATACCCCCTTTACGTTCCCTCTCTCCTATCATCCCCCCCTCTCCCTTTCATTCCCTCTCCCCTTCCTCACTTTTCCTTTTCCACCCCCTCTCCCTCTTCGCTGACCACCATGGAGTTTTTCATTTTGTATTTTCTGCTAGGTATTTTTCTCTGGTAGATTATTATGGCAGGCCCCCAGGCTTTTTTCCAGCTTATTGTTTTGTTTATCTAATGTACACCTCTGTTTACCCAGGAAGATGTCACTGCACCCCCATTTGATTCCCTCTCTTGGGTTTGTCTAGCCTCAGAGATGGAATGGTTTATCTGGTTATTTATTCCCTGGCAAATGTTATGTTTTTCTTGATACTTTACATTTTCTTTTTTTACATTTACTCACTCCTTTTCTTTCCTCCTTTCTTTTCTCCTTATTGCTATGCTTCCTGCTTTCCTGCCTCCATCACCGGAACATCCCTATGTCAGCCTTTTGTAGCCACTAGGTTCATATTTGTACACGTTAGGTCCCCATGGCTCCCTTGAACGTGTTGTCTTTTAAATGTTAAGAGCCTAAATTCACCTCACAAATGTGTTAAAGACTTTTCTAGCTTCGCCCCCTTTAGGAGATCCATTTTGCAGCCCGAGGCACACTGAAATACTTTAGTTCAGCCTATCCTTAAGTCTACATAGCCTGTTCTTAAACTAAACAACGTGGTGATCTCTATACCTTCAGCCGCATGGCCCCTTTTGCTTTCACAACTGAAATTAAGGACCCTGAGGGTCGTTATATTATCATAGTAGACTTCCTGCAGGACATCTAATCCTAACCCATCCTTTTTTATTTTGTCAGAGCTGGGCTCAGCCCTTCCTTCTCTGAGCTGGCCGCTCAGCTGTAAGCTGATTGCCAGCTCCTATCTCTCCACAGTTACTCCCCTGTTGATGATATCCTGCTCGTCAGTCCTGCCTACTTAAGCCGTCCAGCCAAGAGGATCTCTGCCTTCACCTTGGTCAACATCACAGAAACTATCTCCTGCATTCCTGTTAAAGACTTGCTTGGCTCACATCCCTTCTGGCTCCAGATCCTACTTGCTGTTCCACTACACTGAACCCTGACTTTCTGACTTGGCTGACTATCCGTTCCGGTTACCGAACTTCGGCTATGTTTTGACTTTGTTTTATTTACTTTTATTATTAAACAAGTGTGATTTAACTGTACTTCTGTCACGGTCTAATTCATGGTTTCTGACACATTTGCTGCAAGTCATATATATACCCATTGAAAGGGCACTCTGATCATATGTGGAGATTCTAATCAAGTGATACATCCATATTTGGACAAGTCCCCCTATAACTCAGCTTCCTTTGACCTCATAACTCAGCTTCCTTCCATGTCCTTCAGTGCCCTCCTCCAACATGTGCCCCTTATCGACAGCTAGAGGGAATATAACCCTATATGCCATGATTACACAGATTACTCTCATACCCATAACTCTTTTACACATATTCATCATATTCTACTCCGTATAGCCTCCATCCATTTTCTTCTTCAGTCTACCATCAAACCTATCCCTTGGTCCCACCACTCGGCGATTCTAACCATGCTCTCCTCCTTGATTTCAAAGTCTGACTCAATATAGACCCTAAATAAATCCCACTTAACTAAAAAATCATTCTTCTTTGATATACAGCTCACCCTCTGGGAATACTTACTTTATAATGCTACTCTGGACGTGTGCCCATCGCAACTGTATGCTGAAAAAGGTGCATTCTCTTCATCCCATGCAAATTTCATTCTAGCGGGCCTTGACTTGTCAACTTTAAAATACAAAATAGTGTGCATCTTTGGACCGACCCGTTTTAAGCTGAGGAGATTTGTGCTATTAGAACTCTAAAAAATGAAGTGTCCAGGTCTTACTATAAGAAATTTGCTGGACTTTTTGGCCCCAATCCTCACCAATTCCTTCAATTCCCTGCTAAAACAGCATTCATTTCAGTTAGTGAATCTCACAGCTATCATCGCTATGATACCCAAACCACATTGTGACTCGATCATCTGGCTGAACTATAGACCAATATCCCTGCTCAATCTAAACATTAAAATTCTGGGCAAAATTCTCCCCTCTCATTTGAATCCTATTATAGGTTCGGTGAGTCCTATCATAAGTGAGTTTTATTCACTACAGACAGGCGGCCGACAATGTGTGCAGGGCTTCCCTTTTGGCTTATGTTGCACACCATCAATGTATACCTGCATACATTTTATCACTGGATGAGCATAAATTGTTTGATACTCTCTTGTGGTCATACTTGCACTACATTCTTGGAAGATAGGGTTTTGGCCCTAACTCCGTTGCCTGGATCTCATTGTTATACACAAAAATTCAAGTGTATGTTAAGTATGCAGGCTAAAAGTTCATTTTGAAATTTTGCGTGGGACAAAACAGGGTTGCCCCCTATCACCTCTCGTCTTTGCTTTAGCCATCAAGCTTTTGGCAGCCTTGATTCGCACGAACCCTGACATACAAGTAATTGAAACGACTGGCCAACAACATAAATTATGCTTATTTGCTGTCACGTACCTGGTGGTGCGAGCCAGAGTTGCAGAGAGAGACCTCCCTTGCGTCTCCCACTCCTGGTTCCCTGGTAGGATGACAGAAGACCCAGGAGTGAGGAGGAGCACGGGTGCCTGGCAGGATCAACAGACCGGTGGAGTGACCCAAGGTAAACTCAGCGGACAAGGTGGGTGATCTGGATAGCAGAGTAGACTGGATCTGGACAGGTAGGCTGGTACAGCAAAGCAGGCAGGATAGCAGAGCAGGCTGGGTCTGGATGGACAGCTCAGCAGACTGGGTAGCAGAGCAGGCCGGATCTGGACAGGTAAGCGGGGTTCAGCAAAGCAGACAGGATAGCAGAGCAGGCTGGGTCTGGATGGACAGCTTAGCAGACTGGATAGCAGAGCAGGCTGGATCTGGATGGACAGCTCAGCAGGCTGGATAGTAGAGCAGGCCGGATCTGGACAGGTAAGCTGGTTCATCAAGCAAACAGGAAACAGGACTTCAGAACAGACTGGGTCAATACAGGTGATCTGGTTCAGCACAGGAAGCAGGACTTCAGAACAGACTGGATCAATACAGGTGATCAGGTTCATCAGAACAGGCCGGGTCAGGAATCAGGCTGGCAGCAAGATACAAGGGGATGAAGCAGAAGAGTGGTCTCAAACAAGCCAAGGTCGGGTGCAGGCAGATAGCTGAATAGTCACAGGCAGGCCGGGTCAAACAGGACAGAGGTATCAGGATCAGGTTACAGTCACCACAACGCAGTAGAGCAGACAGCGGGGACCGTCTGCTCAGGCCAGGTTTAAATAGGCTACCTGGCGCCAACATGAGCGTGCACCTGTCTCCCTGTGCGCGCCCGTGCGCGGCCGCACACGTGCACACGCACCGGCGCGCATGCGCAGTGGCACCTGTGGGCCAGGATTCAGGTTTCTGGCAGGATCTTCATGACATTTGCAGAGGACATCCTCTTATTTCTTATGGCTCCTCTCACATCGATGCCTAATTTAATTCACACTTTAGATCATTTTACCATGATATCAGGTTTGGAGGTAAACCAACAAAAGTCACAGGCTCTTAATGTCAAGCTTTCTAGCCAGGTTCTGCTCCAGTTACAATCTGCATTCCCTTTTAAATGGGCCACATATAATCTCACTTATTTAGGTATTAAATTTACTTTACATCCTTCTACACTTTATCAAGTGAATTACCCAGCGATGCTCACTCACTTATTTAGGTATTAAATTTAAATATATATCTTTTTACATATATATATATACGTACCATATATATATATATCCTGGTTAATCACAACTGCCCAGGTCAGTTCTCATGCGTTCTAAACTGCAAGGATGCTTTGGCCTCCCTAATTTTGTGAAAAATTATCAGGCGGTTCAACTGGCTTTTTTAGCCCAATATCATACATTTAATGAAACCCCTTTGTGGGTTAGTCTGGAGGCCGTGGATTGTGATCATTTTGCTGTCAATAATGTGCTCTGGCTTCACTCCAGGGAATGCAAGTTGATTTCATACCCAATCACTCTTCATTATTTAGCCATATGGGATAGGTTGAAAACTTTTTACCACCCCAGTCTCCACACGTCCTGCTACTATCCTTCCTAAACCACTCCTCCTTCTACCCCAATCAAGTTGCCCCTTCAATATTTGGATTTTAGAACTCCGTTGACTGGGCCACTTGGTTACAGCCTCCTCCCTTCATTCTTTTACATCTCTACAAGAACAACACCAGTTTATTACCACAAAACGCGTTGGCTTGATGTACATGGTGCTAATTTGGTGCAGCAGTCCAATCCTTAAGAGGGCCCATCACCAACATCCGTCATTGGGCACTATCACCCAGAATGCATTCCTTCCTTTTTTCCCCACACAAATACCAACTCAGGACCAGTGACCAATCCAATCAGTCCAGCACAGTCTCCAACACAAACTTTCAAATTCAGAAGTGACCAGATATCTCCAAACAATGCACTTTTTTGGCTTATAAGGGGTCAAAACGGGTCTACAGTCACAAACCCTCTTCAAGCATATATGCTCATCAGATCCCCAGGCTTCAGGAATCATGTATTTTCCCATTTGACCTTAGTACAGAGCTCTATACCTACCACCTATGCAGTTTGCTGGGCTGTTGACCTTGATGTCCTGCTGGAACCAGAGGACTCAGCAGATATTTGGTAGTCTCCAAGTCTTCTACTGTTAATATTTTTGCTTTAGAGACCAACTATAAGGTCCTAACTAGGTGGTACCTAGTCCCAGCTAGGATCACTAAGATACTTAATTCTTATCCTCCCTACTGCTTTAGGGGCTGCGTAGAGGAAGGCACAAACCTACATATTTGGTGGACCTGCCCCTTTAGGTTCAAAATATTGGAATGAGCTGTTTTGGATGCCATCTGTCCTTTTTGATGTCTCATTGCACCCTGACCCCATAATAGCTTTATTGAATAAGCATTCTCTAGATTTGATGCACTCACAATTTAAACCTCTCCTGTATGTGACTACTGCTTCCAAGCAAACAATCTTTAAAGCCTAGAAATCTTAAAGCCTGGAAGACCGAAAGTAGAATAACACAACGTATGATTCATAGTTTAAATTGAAGTTACACTGTTGGAATGTGTATCGAAACACCTAGAAATCTGGCAACTGTGGGTTGACCACTTTGTGCAGCCTGGTTTTGATCAGGCTTTGTTGGAACCCTAATTGAACCTTTGCGGCACATTATGTCTTGCTATTATGTTGATAAACACTACTTGAACCTTGGGAGTCTCCAGCCCCTCTTCTCCTCTTTCTTCTTTTATTTCTTCTCTAGACTTTCTTTCTTTTTGCCTCATTTGTGAAATGTTTATCAGCCTACACTTTACACGTTGTGTCTTGGAGCTCTTAAGTACAGTTTTCCCCCACAACAAACGTTTACCCTCTTTGAATACCGTATATACTCGAGTATAAGCCAACCCGAATATAAGCCGAGGCACTTAATTTCACCACAAAAAAATGGGAAAAGGTATTGACTCAAGTATAAGCCTAGGGTGAGAAATGTGCAGCTACTGAAAGTGGAAAAGAGGGTCAACAATGACCATTTGCAGCCTCACTGTACCCATTTGCATGCCTCACTGTGCCCATTTGCAGCCATAAGTACCCTGAACTTTAAACTTGGTAGTTAAGGGTTCCTAGATGCCCCCTAGCTGCAGCCAAAATTTGGGGTCTCTTGATGTCTAAATGGCGAATGTCCTCCTTGCTTACTTTAACCTCCCATCACATCACTTACTTGATGGGTATGGATATAGGATATTGGGTATGCATATAGGCCGAGAGCCCTCCTCTTTATACAATCTCAATTATCTGCCTTTAATAACCAAAATTGCTATTGCGTTGGAAGCTTAGGTAACCTCTTGCTCTTTGGGAGATGTCACCTTTTTAAAATGGTGTCATTTTCACGTTTACTTTATCCAATGCAGACCATACCTCTCCTATTAAAGCACTGTGATGTGAAAATCCACAAGGCACTAACTGCTTTGATATGGTCTCACAAAAAAACATGGATAGCTCTCCAAAAAACATTGTCTCCCTAAGTCCAAAGGTGGTGTAGGTTTGCCCAGTTTACGTTTTTATTATCTTTCCTGCTTGCTTAGACAAGGTCCATATTGGTTATCAGGGAAATCTCTGTATTCAAACTTTATTCTTGAGAGCACCTTGGTTTCTCGCACGCCCTTCCAGCTGTCCACCATTCTAATCTTTGGGTCCTACCAACCCACCTTAGATCAAATGTTCTTATTAGAGACATTGTTATCGCTTGGAGACTGCTGGGGTTGCACTAAAGCATATCCTGGCATCTACCCATCCAGGGTAACCCTATGTTTCTCCCTTCCACTATACATAAAGTCTTTTATTATTGGCGCACTTGAGGCCTCATCAAAGTTACTCCCTTATACCATGGTAAACCCGGTGAGTTTACATCTTTAAAGTCAACAAAGTACAGTTACCCAAAGACCCTCTACTGTGTTTATTTGGATGTGAATTGCCGGCTTGCCAATCCTCACCAACAGGGTCATCTACTCCTACATAATGGACTCATATATGTCTTCTAGGGTCTAACAGAACTATTATGAGCAATTGGATCAAGTCCTAACCACCCTGCCTACCGGCTGTGAAACAGGCATTATTGTCGCTCTTCAACCTAGACAGGCTGGACACCATCATGTTGATTTTTCGCTCTACCCAATGCTTCTTTGTCAGATAGAATTGACGTTTATTCAAGAGGAACTATCATCTGTCATGCATGCGTTCCAGTACACTGACTGGTACCTGATACGGCACCTCATCAATTCTCTGGGTAAACTTAAATTATTTGACCTGTCCGACCACTTTAACTCACCACACTAAAACCTCCATGCTCTTATGGGGCGCTCTTGACTGGCTCTAACTCCCTTATCCCTGACAATGAAACCTTGCCTGTTGTCATTACTATTGTTCCATTCTCTGAGATCATCACTTCATTACATCAAGTTTTGCTTCCACTCCTGAGTGTAGTATAGTTTACTTTATTGCTACTGTGTTTTCCTTGGTCTGGCAGGTTTTGCCATTTTACTGCCTACGGGTAAATACACCTTCCCTCTTCTCTCCCCCCTCCCCCATTCCCTCTCCATGTCCCCGTCTGACCTTTGTTTTGGTTAAGTACTGGGGGCTAAGTACTTCAGGGCTAATGAGTTCTAGGTTATGTACTTCTATCTATTCTGTACCGTAAAAATCTGAGGAATATTTTTCAAAAAAAAAAAAAAAACTATTGAATGCACAGTAAATCTGTTAGAAAATATATTTTATTTTATTTTTTGTTTAGTTTATTCATTTTCTAATTTGATTAAAATTTTCTAAATTCGGTTGAATTGGATTCAATTTGACTAAATTTGAAAATTCTAATTGACATTCAAATTCGAATTGACATTCAAATTTATTCTATTCAAAGTTTAAATTTGGGAAGACAGTTATATTCTTTGTATTTGATTTGATTCTATTCTATTGTTTTTTTCATATCCTATTTTATTGTCTTTTTTTCTATTCTATTTTAATTTATTCTATGCAAATTTAAATTTATTTTATTCAAAATTCAAATTTAGGAAAACAGTTACAGTATATTCTTTCTAATTTTTCTATTCTAGTCTATTGCTTATTCTATTCTATCTTAATTTATATTCTATTTTTTCTATTATCTTTTATTCTTTTCTATTCTATTCCAATCTATTCAATGCAAATGTATTCTATTCAAAATTCTAATTGTTATTCTATGCTATTCTATTATATATATATTTTTTCTATTTTATTCTGTTCTATTCTTGTCTATTATATTCTAATGCATTCTATTCAAATGTGTTCCATTTGAAATTCAAATTTCGAAAGACAATTTATATTCTTTATTTAATTTTTTTTATTCTATTCTATTGTTTTTCGATTCTATTCTTTTAATTTCTATTCTATTCTTTTATTTTCTATTCTATTTTAAGTCAAGTTGATTATAATTTATGGTGGAAGTTGAGGTTGAAACACCTTATAGTGTTATAGCTGCCAACACAAGATTTTGTATTTTATTGTAATTGTATTTTTGTGTGTTGGTTCTGCTGATTGAAATAGTTTTGGTTTTTATGTACTGTAAATGATTCTTACTTCAGATTAGGTCAATGGACTGCTTTTGTAGGACTAGATTTAATTTAATAACTACACCTACTAGTATAAAAATTACAATTTGGGTGACAATCTGCATTTCTATTTTTTAGGAGTTTCCCACCACTGTATAGTTGCTTACATTGACTAAAATAAAGTAGATTGAATGTGCTGCTGTTAAAATGGTTGTAAACCCTGAGAAAAAAAAAACAAAAAAACAAAAACTGTAAGACAAAGACATAATGAGCTAGTACTGTGTATGCATTGCATACTAGCTCAGTATGAAATACATACTTTAGAACAAAGCCCTCCAGCGGCGCCTGCACACTGCTGAGACAGCTGACATCTTCACCAGAGTTCCTTCAGGGTTTGCATGCTCCGGCACTGTGAGTGGACAGAGCCGTAAAGACGTCACTCCGGTGGATGCGTTTACGGCACGGGCTCTGAAGGTCCCGCACGGTAATGCAGACCTTCAGAGCGCATGTGCCGATGACGTCAGGGGCTGCATTCACTCTGAATATCTCCTAAACTGTGTTTAGGAAATATTCACAGTACCTACAGGTAAACTTTATTATAGGCTTACCTGCAGGTACATTTAAAAAATAATACTTTACTTACTTTTTAAGGGAAATTGTGAAAGTATATTATTAAATTAATAAGCAACCCCACAATCCACTGCCTCAGGCCAGGTTCTCTCCACAATTCACAGATCAAGTCCCCACCTGCGGTGAATTGGAGTACAGGTTACAGCTGCTCCCAGGCTTGCAAGCCTGAATAAGGCTCTATGCACTGTTGCCCACATCAGAAACCGCAAAAAATTTCACTGAGCATTGGGAGGCTGCCAACTGTGGCCCTCTGGACTTCCCAGCTGAAAGAAATGTAGAGACACCTGTTAAGCAACAATTGCCCTATGGGAGCAGTGTATTTGTACCAGTAAGCACACTATGCACTAGACTTGTGCACACTGGAAAATTCCATTTAGTTTTGGTTTGTTGTCTTTCGTAAAATACATAATTTTGTTCTGTAATATTCGTTATGTTACATTAATTCATTTTCGGATAATTTGTTATTTCTGTAGAGTGTCGATATTCGTTATACTGAATCTCGAATCATGTCGATTTAATTTGTTATATCCGCTATAATTTCTTTCGTATTAGTTGAAATTCGATATTTATGTATGTATATATATTCGTGATAATGATTGGTAGTTTGGAAAGTCATTTGTTTATTGAATCTATTAACACACACAATGACATAATCTCTTCTCCTCTGCTCAAATACAATACAACACCCTTCTCACTCAGCTCTCAGAAATGCACTTTGCCAGTATTCCAACCTGCAGCACAAAATTAATCAGCTGATTGGACTGTAATGCCACGTACACATGACCGGACTTTTTGACCGTGTGTGGGCTTCATTGGACCTTCAGGGGAACTTTTTTGTCAAAAATCTGACAGACTTTAGATTTAGAACATGTTTGAAATCTTTACGAAGTACTCAAGTCCGGTCGAAAAATCGGTTTGTATGCTAGTCCGATGGATGAAAACTGACGCTAGGGCAGCTATTGGCTACTGGCTATGAACTTCCTTATTCTAGTCTGGTCGTATGTCATCACAGTTGAATCCGTCGGACTTTGGTGTGATTGTGTGTAGACAAGTCCGATTCGACGGAAGTCCGTCGAAACTCGTTCGAAAAGTCAGACGGAATTCAGTCCGTCGAAATGTCCGGTCGTGTGTACATGGCATTAGATTTACTTTGAGTTGACCTTTTGTTTCATTAGATCTTTAACGAATTACCGAATCATGTCAAATTCATTCGTTATATTCACTATAATTTCTTTTGTATTAGTTGAAATTCGTTATTTTTTTATTCAGAAATTCGGCCGAATTTCTATTCGTTACTAAACGAATTACACATGTCTATTATGCAACTAAAGTGAGGTCATCTTGATAATGTTCAAAGCAGTCACAAGTTATAATTGTGGTTTCACTCAGGTGTGCCTCTTGCACTATCCAAAAATATAAAATATTAATTTAGAGAGTTATTTGTTTTACAAGTGCACACTATAACACCCTGCCTAAACAGTAAAACACATCAGACTGCAAATATAAAAATTGTATGTTATACTAATAAACATCTGAAACCATGCATTTCAATTATTGTAACCTATTTTCTGGTCTCTCGTTGCTGAAAAATTATTTCTTCATATCTTCAGTCTGAGTGTATGCAGCATTCAAACATGCAATGGGCAATTTGTTCTGCATTAAAAGGCTAATTATTCCCATATTAATTGTGCTATAATTTCTTTGTGTTGGCACTCATTGTTAAAAAATTATCTCTCCACTCTGCCTGTATTGCACATTGGTTTTCCAATCTTTGTACAGACTAAATGGAAATAGTTATGAAGTGTGTTGATAATAGCATCATTAAAACACTACGGCTTGTCAACAGAAATCCTTTTAATGATGCCGGCGTAATGAGCATTTTCAAAGATATCATACAGTAAAACTGATCCTCCTAGTTCCAATAGTACACATTTCATGAAGCCCCTAGTAATAAATCAGTCATGAGACAAGGCCAAAGTGTATTTTCATTCATGTAGGGAATAAAAAAGGTACCTAAGAAATGTATTAACCATTTGTGAATTTGTGTATAATCCACTTTGCCTGTAATAATAATAATAAATAAAAATATATAGATATAGCTTTGAGCTTTTTAGTGGAATTATACTGCTTAGCACCCACTATATGCTTCATAATATGTTGTCACCAAATGGTACTGTAATTATGATAGTAATAATAATTGCATTCTAAGAACATATTTCACAAAAGAACAGATTGTTGTCCTCAAAGCACTGCAAAACAAAAACTGGATGGATTGTGAGGCAGACAATAAGAAATGGGATTCTCCTGTGCTATTACGGAGACAGGTCAGGAGCAGATGGAGGTTTCCAGTAAAGTTAGAAATGTACTTTAAGGTTTTTCTGTCTCTACAAAAATGAAAAAACATTTACATTATAAACCTTATTAATGTGCAAATGTAATTCAGAGTATAAAGGTGCAACTGCAAATATGTAATTATTATATACTCAATTAATAATCAATAATATGCAACACCCATTTTGAAAAAGTACATCAATATGGACCTCTTATATTTCTGCAAAAAAAGTAATAAAAAGGTCCGATTGCACTTTGGGTGCAATCACTCCTCTCTCCTGGTGGTTTTACTCCACCCTCAGAAAGTAAAAATGTCTGTGCCATCGTGGGTCTTCTACTCACATCAGACATAAGAAACACTAGAAGACCCACAGGAAGTACAGACATTTTTCTTGTTCAGGCCAGGTTCACATATGTGCGGCCGCAGATTAATGCCTGGGGTCCGGTGCGTGTCTGTTTATTGGTTCAGGTGCGATTCAGGTCCGAATTTTTGCCTGAATTTGCACCTGAACCGGACACAAGCACACACATGACTCTTATCACATTCACTCGCATGTCATGTGAATAGGATGCGGGTAAACCCACATCCAATTCACACATTGTCTTAACGCCTTTCTGCCCAAGCTATAACTGAAAGATGGCTACAGCGTGGGCTTCCAGTGCCCGGAGGGTGTCCATAGACATCCTCCCATGACCACCTGCTCGCACGCTCTATGATCTTTGAGTCTTTCAGACTTGGCAAATCACAGAGCAGGGTAAAGGGAAAATCACAGTGGCTCTTTACCACATGATCAGCTGTCATTGGTTGAAGCACAAACAGAAGCAGAGGTTATCTGCTTTTTTTCTCCTCATGATCAGCGTGAAAAAAGAAGAAGAAAGCCAGTAACCAGCTTCTGTTACAGGGACATCGGTCCCAATCTGTGCCCACCAGTGCCATCTATCAGTGCCCACCAGTGCCGCTAATCAGTGCTCACCAGTGTTGCTAATCATTACCCACCAGTGCCACCTATCAGTGCCACCTATCAGCCAATCAGTGCCCATCATCAGTGCCTGCTCATCAGTGCCTACCAGTGCCCACCAGGGCCTATAAGTACCACCGCATCAGTGCCATCTTATCAGTGCCTATCAGTGCCCATCAGTGCAGCCTCAATAGCGCACATCAGCGACAAAGACAAATTATTTGTTTGCAAAATTTTATAATAACCTATGAAAAATGTTTTATTTTTTTTTTAATTTTTCGGTCTTTTTTGATTCTTTAGCAAAAAAATAAAAAACCTAGTGGTAATTAAATACCATCAAAGAAAGCTTTTTTGTGTGAAAAAAATTATAAAAATGTCACTCTGCTGCAGAAAAGTGCATCCCGGAGGATGCTGGGACTGTGACATCATATGGGGGCTGGGTCACCATGTGACATGAGCCTTTGACCCACCCCTTGTCCCTATATAACTGGCAGCGCAACACGTCTGAGCCATTAGAAGAGGAGACAGCGCAGAGTCAACATCGGAAGAAGACAGAAGAAAAAGCAGAAGAAGCAGCAGAAGAAGCAAAAGGCGACAGCGACGTCGACAGAAGTCCGGGCCACCGCTAGTAAAAGAGCTGGAAGAATAAAGCGGAGGCCCGGCAAGAAGAACAGAAGAGTGGGGCAAGACCCCTGACGGCGGCGGCGACGAAGGAGAAAGGGCTCCTCCGCTAGTGAAAGAGCTAGTAAAAGAGCAGAAGATAGCAGAGGAGTCTGGCGAGAAGACCCCCCAAGACAGAAGAAGACCCCTGGAGCTGTGCAATATTTAAAAAAATTGTGTTGTGTTTTTATTTACACTTTTTTCCTTAGGTCAATGGGTAGGGGTACATTGTACCCCATACTCATTCACATAGGGTGGGGGGCCGGTATCTGGGGGCCCCCTTATTAAAGGGGGCTCCCGGATTCCGATAAGCCCCACGCCCGCAGACCCCGACAACCAACGGCCGGGGTTGTCGGGAAGAGGTCCTTGTCCTCATCAACATGGGGACAAGGTGCTTTGGGGTGGGGGGGCCACAGGGCCCCCCTTTCCCCAGCCAGGGCACCCCCCATGTTGAGGGCACGCGGCCTGGTACGGCTCAGGAGGGGGGGTTGCTTGCTCGTCCCCACCTCTTTTCCTGACCGGCCGGGCTCCGTGCTCGGAAAAGGGTCTGATATGGATTTGGGGGGGGGGGACACCCGTGCCGTTTTTTCGGCGTAGGGATTCCCTTTAAATCCATACCAGGTGACGGGCTAGCGGCGGCATTCACTTCCTTCGCTAGTCCCGTCTACCTGGAGTCACGTTCTAAATGAACTGACTTTCTTCCGTGTGTGAGGCAAGTCCGTTCAAAAGTCCCGTGGACTAGCACACAGATGGCGGGATCGTCCGCCGGCTGCCGAGGCGGCGGACAATTTTAAGTCAAAACATCAAACTAAGTCCGCCAGACTTTTGGAAACAAAAAGTCCGCCGGAGCCCCACACACAGTCGGAATGTCCGGCGGGCTCTAGTCCAGTGGACAATCCCGCCGGAAAGTCCGATAATGTGTACGCAGCATTAGAGGTCTTAGCTGCTTCTTGATGCTCTGCCCATAGATCAAAATTTTATTGTAGTCAAAGTGCGAGTGTGTACTAAAGTTTCATGTGCTAAGCATAGTGCCTTGCTAGCTTGCATGTATTGCTGTCTGGAATTTCTCTTAAATTAAGTAGTATAGGAAATAATTTAAATATAATAATAGGTATAAAAATGAATAAACAATATTATAATACAATAATATAATATATTCATGTATAATTCTTCTTGTAATAATATAAATCCTGTGCTTAAGTGTAATTAAACAGTTAATAAATAATGTCAGAAAAAAGTTTTAACTTGTTGAGTCTTCACGAATCCTCAAAAAATCTGTGCTTTGTATCAATCCACCTCAGTGCTTCCCCATAAGAAATGTGCTCACTTCACAGAGTGTGACCTCACACTTAAGTTTGGTCAAATAAAGCTTTTTAGTCACCCTGGACTAGCAGGTCATGCTTTCCTCCTCGTTGCTCCATTGATGTACCTCCATTATGACTCGATGTATATTAGAGAAAAAGAGCTCCAAATAGTGCTTTTGTTGTGACTTTGTTGCAACCACGCCAATCGGGGTGCAGCTTTTCTACCCCCCAAAATTTTAGTCCTGAAGGGTCCATTTTGTGCTTTAATTTAAAGTGCATGGAATAATATAAAAATAGGCTACAAAGAACATAGTGTATCCATGCACTTTAAATTGAAGCACAAAATGGTCCCTTCAGAACTAAAATTTTGGGGGGTAGAAAAGCTGCACCCCGATTGGCGTGGTTGCAACAAAGTATGTGAATTATCCAAATGCGAAACTAAATGGATATTTATGGCTGATACATTATGTCCCAAAGGGCTAAACGTGGAGCTTGACTTGAATTGTTTTATTAGCGACATTTAATTTACACGTTTTTAAAAAATGGCTGAATTTTATTTTTATATTTATATTTATTTTTATTTTAAAAAAAATGAATGAACTTTTAGGAATTTTAGGCATAATAATTTATTTGAATTTATATCGAATGATATGAGATATCATAATAATGCGGGTATTTTAATTATGTTATGCATTAATGAGATTTGGACTAGATTGGTATATGTGTGGCCCAAATCTGTCCATGTATGGTAAACTGATCACCCTCATTGGACCACCGATATTAACTACAGTGATCAATATATAGTGCTTTGGGTTTGTGTCCTCGCCGATTGGCGAGTATAGCTTTAGAGCATCACACAGATCCATATGTGAAGTATTGTGATCATATATACAAATGGTGGTTAATGACAATAATATAGGAAAATACAGGTGTATTTAATTGAGTTTATTGTATTTATATGTTTGTGATCTATAATATGATGATAATTCAATAGAATGACACTATCTGAATATACATAGCAGTATGTGTATAATGTTCATTTATTTAAGCTGGCAAACTTTCCGTCCGCTCGTCGCAAATTTGATAGTGTGTTGTTCTGTCTATTTGAATTGACAAGCTTTACGGCCGTTTGTCATAGTTTCGACAGTGTGCTGTTCGACAGCGGGTCGCAAGATTCGACAGGATGTCGTTTTTTGCGTACTGTTGTTGTTAAGCGGAGATGACGTCAGTAAACATGTGACCGTATGAGGAAGTGTCCCCTACGGTATCAGTGTGTATATATATTGGGACTAGCTGCGCTGCATAGTCACGCTCTCTGATGAAAGTAAACACTGAAATGCGCCAGGGCGGAGCTACGCAGCACCCCTACTAGATTGCAAAGATCTCTGCTTACCGGGAAGGAGCGGTGTAAGGTCAGATTCGATATGGGCTGGGATATTGATTGATACATACTTGTTTTAAAATTAGCTTTGTGAGTACCCTACCTGCATTCTTTTAAAATTTAATAAATTATTGAGACGAGATTGTGCTGTGAAGGCTTCTTTTCTTTTCTGATTGCATGCTAAAAGTTGCAGTATAAGGATTTTCCACCCAGTTGTGTTATACGCTTTCAAACCAGATGAGTCTGGTAAGTGCATCACCTATAGGGACCTGCACAGAAGGTGTGATGGACATTTTTGGCCACAAGTGAAATTTCCATAGATTTGGACTTTTTTTGCACGTTTGGCACAGAGAGTGCGAAAGGATTTCTTGTACTGCCAATAAATTGTTGAATATATTAATGAACACTCTCATCCTGATCTAATATTGATGCAAGACATTGGGTTACCTGTATTAACATAGATTGAATTTTAAAGCGCTGCTAATATCTTTAGTAAGAACGTTCCTTGGAAAATTCCTTTTTTACTGACGATATATACTTTTAGGTAAATAACTCAAACAAAGAAAAAGGAATCAGAAAGAAAAAAACAAGTGAAAAAAAACACCTAATATACAATAGTAACTTCACTTTTTTCCACATGAGGACCAACTCTCATGCAGAGTTGCTTGCTCCTCTCGTGACGATGAAAACAGAGCTTCTGGGGTGTAGGAAAACGTGGAAAAGAGCTCCCAAAAAGGAAAAAGGAGGGGAGGGAGGGGACATGCAGGAAGCTGGCAGGAATATCAGGCACAGGAGAGTGAGAATACAACTCAAGCCATAGTTCAAGCCAAGGAGGGAGCACACAGCTGGCTGGTAATGACAGGCTTGTAAGGAGCCACACATATCAAGTAATGTAGACAAATGTGAAGACAAATGCATAACTAGCGTTAAGGTAATGGTAGCCACCTACAGAACGTAACAAAAGACAGAAAGGGAAAAGAAAGTAAAGTTACCAATTCCCAACGGGGCTCTAGAAAGGTTGAAGTATCATGAGCCACTCATTGAATTTCTGACCGACTATCTTGGTTGGCAAAGCAACCATGTTTGTACGGAGGCTTATTGGGACTATGCAGGTGCCTGGATGAAGTGTAGGAGGCCTTGGTAGTATTTGAGGAAGGGCCATAAGCAGGATTAGTATGCTCCCTATCCATGTTAGAGACATTGTTGTTGTAGTGCTCCGTGTCGACTAGAGAGGTAAAAGTGAGATGTTCCCCAGCAGGAGATTGGATATGTAGAACAGCCGGATAGGCTAGGGTGAACTTTGCGATTGCTCTATAAGGTTGAGCAAATCGAGGAGAATGCTTTATGCTGTTTCACCACCACAGAGTAGTCAGCAAGTAGTCTGCGCCTTCAACGGAGAGGGTACAAGAGTGGCATAATTTTTGGAGATTTGGAGCATTCTTGTCGGCGTAAGGAAATCGTCTACCAGGTTCAACGAACCTCTGAGATGGACTGCTGACAAGGATGCCAAATTGATTTCTGCCCACTTTAGAATTTCTTCTGGCAGATTTTGAAGACTCCTGCTTCTTGTGCCACCTTGCCTGTTTATATAAGCTACAGCTGTGGCATTGTCTGTGCACACCTAAACATGATGACACAGGAGCTTCTAAGAGAAGGCCAACAGCCCTAGAGTGACCGCTTTTAGGTCTCTTCAGTTTGAGGATTTTACCGCTTGTAGCTTTGATCACTTGCCCTGTATCAGATGGCTCCCCAAGTGCACTCCCTTGCCCCAGGAGCTGGCGTCTGTGGTGAGGATCTTTGCTACTGGAAAAAAACAGGCCAGGCCGCTTGAGAGTATATGTTGCTTCTTCCACCACCAGAATTGATGAATTGTTGCAGGGGCTTCAAATGTATTCTTGACCCACTGGGCCACTGGGATGGAGGCAGTCAGCAAGCCGAGAGCTGACATCAGAAACCTGATTGCTCTGCAGCAGAGTCATAGCCATCCAAATCTTTTGCATTTTCTCTTCTGGCAAGAAAATCTTCTGTTCCACCGAACAAATGCAAAACCCAAGAAATAGGACTTTAGGTTAGTGTCACGCTCCCTGGTGGTGATGAGTCTGATTGGCAGAGAAGGGCCTCCCTTGCGGCTCCCGCTCGCCGGTCCCCTGATGATGGGACAGTAGGACCAGGAGTCAGGAGGGGCACAGGTGCCTGGCAGGAAAGGTCAGACCGGTACAAGAGCTTCCTGGATAAGCTCAGCGGATGAGGTAAGTAGGTAGCTGTAGGCAGACTGGAACAACAGGCAGACTTGGATCTGTATGCAGACTGGAACAACAGGTAAGCTGGATCTGTATGCAGACTGGAACAACAGGTAAGCTGGATCTGTATGCAGACTGGAACAACAGGTAAGCTGGAACTGTGTGCAGACTGGAACAACAGGTAAGCTGGATCTGTATGCAGACTGGAACAACAGGCAGACTTGGATCTGTATGCAGGCTGGTACAACAGGTAAGCTGGATCTGTATGCAGACTGGAACAACAGGCAGACTTGTATCTGTGTGCAGACTGGAACAACAGGCAGACTTGTATCTGTGTGCAGACTGGAACAACAGGCAGACTTGTATCTGTGTGCAGACTGGAACAACAGGCAGACTTGGATCTGTATGCAGGCTGGTACAACAGGTAAGCTGGATCTGTATGCAGACTGGAACAACAGGCAGACTTGGATCTGTATGCAGGCTGGAACAGCAGGTAAGCTGGCTCTGGAATGGTCAGACAGGCCGGGTCAGATATCAGGCTGGCAGCAAGGTACAGATGGAGCAAACAATAGGATGGTCAAAGACAAGCCAAGGTCGATACACAGGGACAGAGCGGATGGTCAAGGATAGCCGGGTCAAACACAGGTAAACAGTCTTCAGATCAGGTTTCAGACACAGAACGTTGTAGAGCAGACAGCGGGGACCGTCAGTCACAGGAGGGTTTAAATAGCCTCACTGGCGCCAATGGAGGCGCGCACCCGTCCGCGCACGCTCGCCCTCGTCTGCGGGCGCGCGCGTGCACGCGCGCGCTCGCGCATGCGCAATGTCAGCCGAGAAAGGGAACCAGAGATACTGAGGCGCCGATTACTGGCAGGATCATCAGGTCGCTGGCCACGGATGGAGCCCTCATGACATTGCCCCCCCCTAAGGGGCAGCCTCCGGATGCCCCTCGGGGCAAATTTCTCAGGATGGGCTCTCTTAAAAGATTGGACTAGACTCTTAGCGTGGATGTTCTCCTCGGGCTCCCAGGAGTTCTCCTCGGGGCCGTAACCCTTCCACTTGATTAGGAACTGGTTCTGGTTTTGCCTTCTTCTGACATTAAGGATGGCTTCCACCTCGAACTCCTCTTCCCCGTCCACCATGACTGGATCAGGAGGGATGGCTCTCCGGTTGGGGAAAGGGTTACTAACCGAGGGCTTCAGTAATGACACATGGAAGACCGGGTGAATCTTCAAAGAATCTGGAAGTTCTAATTCATAAGCCACCTCGTTGATCCTCCTCTTGACCGGGAAGGGGCCCAAGAACTTGGGGCCCAGTTTCCGTGAAGGGCAAGCCAGTTTTAGGTTAGAGGTGGATAGCCATACAGTTTCGCCCGGGACAAGCACCAGTTCCCCCCGTCTTTTTTTGTCAAATACGGTTTTGTTGTACTCCTGGGTCCTAGTCATGGTCTCCTGAAGAAGCTGGTTGTTGGTGGAAAAGAACTGGATTCGCTCTTGGACTGCTGGCACAGTGCAGTCAGGAAGTGAGTTCGGCAGAAATGCCGGGTGGTACCCATAGTTGGCGAAAAAAGGAGTCTGTTTGGTGGCGGAGTGGGTGGCGTTGTTATATGCGAACTCTGCCAGGGGCAGAAGGGAGATCCAGTCATCTTGGGCGAAGGAGGAAAAGCAGCGCAAGTACTGCTCCAGGGTCTGATTAGTCCGCTCCGTCTGCCCATTGGACTGAGGGTGGTACGCAGAGGAGAGAGAGAGTTCAATATCCAAGGACTGGCACAGGGACCTCCAGAACCGAGAGGTGAATTGCACCCCTCGATCCGAGACGATGTTAGCCGGGACCCCATGAAGGCGGACAATTTCCCTAATAAAGGCCCGTGCCGTCTCTGGAGCTGAGGGGGTGCCCTTCATGGGGATGAAGTGAGCCATTTTGGATAACCGATCGACGATCACAAAGATCGTCGTGTGGCCTTCTGCTGGGGGTAACTCCACAATAAAATCTAGGGAGATCATCCTCCAGGGACGATCTGGGACAGACAGGGGTTTAAGGAGACCCCAGGCCCTGGTTTTGGGATTCTTGTTCCGGATGCAGGTGGGGCAAGTGTCCACAAATTTTTTACAGTCAGCCCGTAGTTGCGGCCACCAGAAGGTACGCTGTACCAAGTCGGTGGTCTTAGCGACACCGAAGTGACCAGCCAGGGCGTGGTCATGGCACAGCTCCATAGTTGTTACCCGGAGCTGTTCCGGGGTGTAGATCTTGTCCCCGTACCAGAATAGTCCATCCTTCTCCTGTAGCTGGGTTTCGGAAGTGGGCCTTTGCCCTGCTGAGGCACGTTTGAATTTGGACAGTAAGTCCTCTTGAAGAAGGAGAAAGTTTCCAGGGGCCAGAATAGTGTCAGGGGGATCTTCTTCCTGGTGCTTGTGGTACATCCTAGACAGAGCATCTGGTTTGACATTCTTGGATCCGGGCCGGTATGTCACATGGAAAGTGAATCGGGAAAAGAAAAGTGCCCATCTGGCTTGTCTGGGTTTCAGTCTCTTAGCTGACTTCAAATATTCCAGATTCTTATGGTCGGTGAGTATTAGAATGGGGTGAGAGGCCCCCTCCAGGAGGTATCGCCATTCTTCTAGGGCGGCCTTGATCGCCAGTAGTTCTCGGTCGCCCACATCATAGTTCCTCTCGGCCGAGGACAACTTGCGGGAGAAGAAGGCGACCGGGTGCAGCAGAGACTTGTCCCCCTGTCTCTGGGATAGGATGGCACCCACCGCGATCTCGGAGGCATCAACCTCCAAGGTGAAGGGTAGAGAGGAGTCCGGATGCCTGAGGATGGGTGCCGAGGTAAACAGAGTTTTAAGGGCATCAAAGGCCCCCTGGGCCTCGGGAGACCATCGGAACCGGGTCCCTTGTTTGGTCAGTTGGGTGATAGGCGCCACAATGGCGGAGAACCCCCTGATAAATTTACGGTAAAAATTGGCAAAGCCAATGAACCGTTGGATGCCCTTTTTGTCTGCCGGAGTGGGCCATTCCAAGATGGCAGAGATCTTCTGGGGGTCCATTTTGATGCCTGTACTTGAGATGATTAGCCCAAGGAAGGGGATACTCTCCTGTTCAAACTGGCATTTCTCTGCCTTGGCATACAGACCGTGGATACGGAGCCGTCCCAGGACCTCCTTGACGTGTCTGCGATGGGTCTCTAAAGAGGGGGAGAAAATCAAGATATCGTCCAGATATACCACGGCAAACAAGTCCAGGAAGTCCCGGAGTACGTCGTTAATGAAGTATTGAAAGGTTGCGGGGGCATTGCACAGGCCGAAGGGCATCACGAGATACTCGTAATGCCCATACCGTGTCCGAAAGGCCGTCTTCCACTCATCCCCATCCTTAATCCGGACCAAATTGTAAGCCCCCCGTAGGTCAAGCTTCGTGAAGATGGTGGCCGTGCCAAGCCTCTGGAAGAGTTCAGGGACCAACGGGAGAGGGTAACGGTTCTTGACCGTAATGCTGTTCAACTCCCTATAGTCCACACAAGGCCGAAGGGTGTGATCTTTTTTCTCCACGAAAAATATGCCTGCGCCCGCAGGAGAGGTAGATGGGCGGATGAAGCCTTTTCGGAGGTTCTCCTCAATGTACTCTTTCAACTTGCCTTGCTCCACTTCTGTCAGGGGGAAGACCCTTCCAAAGGGAATCTCTGCTCCAGGGAAAAGTTCAATTGGGCAATCATAGGCCCTGTGAGGAGGAAGCACCTCTGCTGCCTGTTTGCTGAAGACGTCTAGATAGTCGTGGTAGGCCTGGGGAATAGCCTGACGGAGGTCCATCTCAGAGTCCCCACTTGACAGAGTAGCCAGCTGGGAGGAATTAGAAGGTCTGCAAGACATCTGACAATACTGAGAGGAGAAGGAAACCATCCCAGTGGCCCAGTCGATGACTGGGTTGTGGGCCTTCAGCCACGGCATGCCCAAGATTATAGGGGATAATGGAGAGGAAATAATGTCCATGCAAAGAAGTTCCTGATGGTTGCCCGAGATGGTCATGAGCAGTGGGATGGTCTCTTGCGTAACCGGGCCTGAACGGATGGAGGAGCCATCCGCCAGGTAAACTGACAGTCCCTGGGATTTAGACTGGAGGGAGATCCGGTGTTGGGCAGCGAAGGAAGAGTCCATGAAGCAGCTGCATGCCCCGGAATCAATAATGGCGGGTACCTGAAGGATTCTTCCCGGAAGCTGTAATGAGACAGAAAGAGCAAGGTGAGAGGAGACCCGGGTTGAGGGGTCCATGGAGCAAGTAGGCATGAGAGGGCACTTACGAGCCTTGGCCGGACAGTTCCTTACGTAGTGCCCAGGCTCACCACAGTAAAGGCACAAGTTGTTGACCCGACGACGTTGCCGTTCCTCAGGAGTTAGGGAAGGCCTCAAGAGCCCTAACTGCATGGGCTCGGAGGAATCAGGGAGCCTTGGGGAGCATCCAGGTAGGATGAGTGACACCGGATGCACGTTCCGACCTGCGCTCCCTTAGTCGTCGGTCAATCTGGATGACCAGGTTGATCAGAGTGTCCAGGGTCTGGGGTACCCCAACTCTCGCCAGCTCATCTTTTAGTGCCTCAGAAAGTCCTAGGCGGAACTGGTGACGCAGGGCCGCGTCATTCCACTGGGTATCCGCACCCCAGCGCCTAAAGTCCGCGACATAGTCTTCCACAGGCCTTCGCCCCTGCTGGAGGGCGCGCAGAGTGGTCTCCGCGGTGGCAGCGAGTTGGGGGTCTTCATAGAGTTGGGCCATGGTGTCAAAAAATGAATTAAGACCGGCCAGTGCAGGGTCTTTCTGCTCTAGGAGGCGGTGGGCCCTGCTGGAGATTCTTTACCGCCTCGGTAAGAGGTTGCGGGCACCCGAGAATCTCTCAGGGAGTGGTACCCGGGGCTCAGACATGGCTGTCTGCTACTGTCACGCTCCCTGGTGGTGATGAGTCTGATTGGCAGAGAAGGGCCTCCCTTGCGGCTCCCGCTCGCCGGTCCCCTGATGATGGGACAGTAGGACCAGGAGTCAGGAGGGCACAGGTGCCTGGCAGGAAAGGTCAGACCGGTACAAGAGCTTCCTGGATAAGCTCAGCGGATGAGGTAAGTAGGTAGCTGTAGGCAGACTGGAACAACAGGCAGACTGGATCTGTATGCAGACTGGAACAACAGGTAAGCTGGATCTGTATGCAGACTTGGATCTGTATGCAGACTGGAACAACAGGTAAGCTGGAACTGTGTGCAGACTGGAACAACAGGTAAGTGGATCTGTATGCAGACTGGAACAACAGGCAGACTTGGATCTGTATGCAGGCTGGTACAACAGGTAAGCTGGATCTGTATGCAGACTGGAACAACAGGCAGACTTGTATCTGTGTGCAGACTGGAACAACAGGCAGACTTGGAACAACAGGCAGACTTGTATCTGTGTGCAGACTGAACAACAGGCAGACTTGGACTGTATGCAGGCTGGTACAACAGGTAAGCTGGATGTGTATGCAGACTGGAACAACAGGCAGACTTGGATCTGTATGCAGGCTGGAACAGCAGGTAAGCTGGCTCTGGAATGGTCAGACAGGCCGGGTCAGATATCAGGCTGGCAGCAAGGTACAGATGGAGCAAACAATAGGATGGTCAAAGACAAGCCAAGGTCGATACACAGGGACAGAGCGGATGGTCAAGGATAGCCGGGTCAAACACAGGTCAACAGTCTTCAGATCAGGTTTCAGACACAGAACGTTGTAGAGCAGACAGCGGGGACCGTCAGTCACAGGAGGGTTTAAATAGCCTCACTGGCGCCAATGGAGGCGCGCACCCGTCCGCGCACGCTCGCCCTCGTCTGCGGGCGCGCGCGTGCGCGCTCGCGCATGCGCAATGTCAGCCGAGAACGGGAACCAGAGATACTGAGGCGCCGATTACTGGCAGGATCATCAGGTCGCTGGCCACGGATGGAGCCCTCATGACAATTGCTGGGCTGTATCGTCATGCAAAACATTTGTTCGAACATGCAAACCGTTAAAGTCTATGGGTCACGAACAAGAAAAATCAAAAGTGCTAATTTTAAAGGCTTATATGCAATTTATCGTGTTTGTGTTTGGGGACCCCGAGTCCTGCCTCAGGGGACACGTATCACTGCAAAAGAAAGTGAAAAAAATAAAAATAAAAATGAAATATTCCTTTAAATATTGTGACGGGGGGTGTCCTTAGTATGCCTGTAACAGTGCCACAGCTAAATAAATTTTTTGAAGGAAAACATTTAACTTAAAATTAATTGCAGCTGTAATGTATTGTCGGATCCCGGCAATATAGATAAAAATACCAAAAAAAAGGCGTGCATGTCCCTGCCAAAATCCATACCAGGCCCTTCAGGTCTGGTATGAATATTAAGGGAAACCCTGCACCCACATTTTTAAAAGAATGGCGTGGGGGAACCCCAGGCACTATATACTCTGAACAGCAGTATATATATACGGCCTGCCCTATATACTCTGCAGAAAATTGGGCCTTAGGTGTTGGAGGTACCAGAACACTGTAAGCCCTCACACTTACTCTTGTTAGGTGCAGGAACGGGCCCTGCTGTGAAATATGATATGGAAAATTGTAATTACATGCCCCTGTTAAAACAGGGGTAGAAAAATTGGGCCTTGGGTGGTGGTGCCCTAAACCAAAAATATAGTTGGAAGCTAGCATCATCAAGATTGAGGAGGAATAGGATAGTCAGCATAGGCAGTCTTCAAGGAATCCCACATCCATAGCAAATTCAAATCAGTTACATCAGCATCAGGTGCTTGATAGCTGCTGATCCAAGACTGATTCATTTTTATGAATATAAGCCTATCAACAGTCTATGGACAGGCGCACCCTTTGATCCGTTAAAAACCTGTTAAAAAACCTTCCATCAGCACTAAATGTGCATTCAGAAAGCATGCTGGATTCAGAACAGGCCAGTAGCTCAATTGCATATTGAACAAGTTGGTCAGTGGTCCATCCTCAAGACCCAGTGTCCCAGTGGATTCTCTGTTGGAAAGGTCTCCGAGTCTGCTTTTGCCCCTAGATATTCCTGCACCATGTAATACAGTTGCTGGCGATGGTTGCTTGAACCAATCAAACCTTGGTGCTGAGGACTGAAAAATAGTTTTAAGGCATTGGTCAGCCGGCCACCTTCTCCACCGCTCTTCCTCTGACTAAACGAAGCCTCAGCAACACGTTGTCCAGCACCAGGAAATTGTAACCTCCCAGGGTCTGGAAATGCATTGCACAAACCTTTCTTCAAGGCCTCCTGAAGATGTTTCATCCTCTGCTCCCTCTGCAAAGGCAGGATGTGTTCTGCAACCTTACCCTTGTAACGTGGATCAAGAAGGGTTGCCAGCCAGTAATGATCCCTTTCCTTGATACCACAAATCCTAGGGTCCTTTCACAGACTTTGCAGAATCAGGGAGTCTTCTGGGTCACTAAGGATCACATGATTTGTAACTACCTCCTCTCAACCACGTACAACTCCTTGGGTTTCTGGGGACTGAAAACCATCACTTGAAGACTGCTGCTAAGTGTTATCCTCTACATTCATGCTGACACAATCTTCCTCCTCCTCTTCTTTCTGTGTGTTTGGCAGGCCCACAGGAATGCTATCTGGATAAAGGGGGCCTTGAGAGGAAAGGAAGTCCTCCTCTTCCTCCCGCTGTTCTGCCTGTCCATGATTCCATGAAGCGTGTGGTCCAGCAGGAAGACTAGAGGGACAGTGTCACTGATGCATGCTCACCATCCTTTTGGCCTCCTCAAATAGTAATAGAACAGTGCATGCATCCTTGATCAGTAGCCACTGGTGTGGCGAAAATAAGCCAAGCTCCCCTGACCCTGTCCTGGTGCCATATTTGCACAGGTACTCATTGATGGCCCTCTGCTGTGTGTGCATGTCACAAATGAGGCGGTTGGTGGGCAGGTTGCACTCCCTTTGAATGTCAGCCAGCCGAGCACTGGCATTGTATGACTGGTGGAATGACCACAGACTTTTCTGGCCTGCCTCAGGAGATCCTGTAAGTCTGGGTACCTGCTCAAGAACTGCTGCACCACCAAATTCAGGATGTGTGCCAAACCTGGAGCATGGGTCAAGTGCCTCTGGTCGGAGGGCAGAGAGAATGTTGGTGCCATTGTTGCATTCAACCATTCCTGGCTGAAGCTGGCATGGCGTCAACCACCTCTGAGCCTGCCCCTGCAGAGTCTCTGCCCCAGTGTGGCTCCTGTCACTTGGCAGACCAACTCAAGCACCGTATAGCATATTTTAGCCTGACTGCTTGCGTAGCCCCTTGAATGCTTACGGAGCACCGCTGGTTCAGAGGACAAATCTGCAGAAGAGGCCATAGTGGAAGAAAAAGAGGAGGGGTGGAGGAGAGAGCTGTGGCTGAATCACCACTAGCATTTTGGAGGCGTGTTGCAGAACAAGCTCTAACAACACTAAACCCTGTCCTGCATCCTTCCCAGCTGCCAGAAGAGTTAGCCAGTGCGCCCTGAAGGAAAGGTAACGCCCCTGCCCATGCCTGCTGGACCAAGAGTCAGCGGTAATATGAACCTTACTGCTGACTGCCTTGTCTAATGAGGCCAAACCATT